>OY744532.1:92776721-93069221 GCA_963556195.1 Sepiola atlantica
ATTTAGAAATAGATCACAACTCGTTGAAAATCAAGTCGGTCCATCTAAAAAAAGGAACGATGCTAAATATTTGTCCGCGAAATAAAACAATATTGCCAAATAAAACTATGTTATATTAAAATCAAAACGATCATTTAATTAGAACACAATAACAAATAATAGTTAATTAGTAAAGTGTCTTTTTTCAAAGCTAATATTTTTTAAATTTTTTTATCATAGTTCACCCTAAACAGGGCAGGTCGCCACTGTAGACGTAAGGCGCTACTGAGAAAAAAGGTGACGTTTGGGGGGGGGGGGTCAACCTAAATTAGGAGCTGCGCAGCGAGATGTCTGTTTACATTAGTTTTAAATTTCTGCATGCCAGTAACGTGAGGAAAGCAGGGAGCAAGGAGGGAGTTCTAGAGTCCACCTTGCGACTGATATCGCATATACATAAGCAGTCTATAAAAACAATGTGCAACTATTGTGTAATTTAATTAACTTGATATGGAGCGTTTTTACTTTACTGTTAGTGCAAGAAATGAGTCCAGCTTTCGCATTTATTAATTTATATATTTTGCTTACGTTTCATCGTCTTTATTTCAACGTCATTGAGTGTTTCTTCTATTTGTTCGTTGTAAAGGAAAGCTTGACCGTTCTGAGACATGGAACATTTTACAACTTTAAATAATCGTTTTTTTGACTTACTTGATTTCTGTGTATACGTCAGAGAGCTTCGCTAGATGCTTGAGAACAAAATTTCACCACTTATCACTATCTTGTGCTAGTCTTTCAGCTGTCAGGAGTGGCGTACTAGTATCAAGCCTTATCTGGTCAGTCCATTTCTTTGGTGGTCGTCCTCTTGATCTTTCTTTGATGAAATCTTTTTATATGGTTTCTTTAAATACCTGGAGTCTGGTAGCCAGGGAAAAATGGCGAAACCATGTTAATCTCTCTTTCAAATAACGTCATTGATGGATCTGTTAATATTAAGCTTCTTTCTGATGTCTGCATTTCTTCGTCTATCTAGCAAAGTTACTCCACGGGTGCTTCTTAAACATTTCAAAGACATTTAACCTCCATCTCATTCTTTACCAGTATAGTCTGTTTCACTTGCATATACAGCAATAGAAACTATCAATCTATTCTAAATTCTTAACTTCAGATGGGTTGATATGTCTTTCCTGCTCTATATCTTTTCTTTTAGTCATCCAAATGCAGAAGTTATTAGTTGTTTTTGTATAATATTTATGAAAATGATAGTATTCTTGAGTTTATTGACTTATTTAAAAAAAAAAAAATCTCGATACTTCACAGAAATCGAAGTAATGTATCTGTTGGTAAAATCTGCAAAGATTTACCAGTTAAAATGTTAAATTTATGATCCGGGCGTGGAATAGACACCTCAGATGAAACTAAAATTTAAAATATTTTCTTTTTCAGTTCTTCATGAAAACCAGCTTACACACACGGATCTGAAGCCAGAAAACATACTGTTTGTCAGCTCGGATTTTGATGTTGCATATAATGCTAAAAAGGTACCTTAAACCTTTTAGAAATTTTAATATTCCTTTTTGAACATTTTGTTCTTTGTTTTATTGAACAAAATAGTAGTCTTTTTTTCCGTTTGTTTTTTTATTATTATTAAGGAGAATCTAAATATAATCTGTCATATATAAAAGGTAAACAATATTTTAATTCAATATCAAGAAATCCCGATTCCTTATAAATAATTGTATTACAGTCAATAGTTTTCTTCAAATGTCCGGCTGGCTTGGCAGGCCGAGAGCAGACTCAAGGCATTTCCACGAATAATGGCGATAGAGAGGTGCTCGTAAAGCCAAGACAATTCGCGATTATCTCCGGTGTTGCACATCATTAATAAACGAAGGCTGCCGAGGAAGTCGCACGTGGCAGAGCCAATAACTCAATTCGTCTCCACAGCAATCGGTTGAAATACAAATCTGTCGAGAAGATCGGCATATTTTGACCGCTTGTGGCTCTCTGCTGACACTGTTGCATGTCCAGGGTTTGTTGCCGATTCTATCACTGACGAGGGCGCAAAAGTGTCGACACAAGTAGAATCCTATATCAGTGACTTATCGTTTACAACTGTAATATTATAAACTTTTATTTGCTATGAAATAAAATAGCTGCATTTCGAGTTTAATTATTATTTCCATGATTATGTTACCTTGATGTGCTTTTTCAACTTCTATTCTAGAGGAGAGATGAGCGTCGAGCGAAAAACACAGACATCCGGTTAATAGATTTTGGATCTGCTACATTTGATCATGAACACCACAGCACAATTGTATCAACAAGGCATTACAGAGCTCCTGAAGTCATTTTGGGTAATTTTTTTTTTAAAAATCTGTTTTATCACACTTTCTTATTCCAGAAACACTTTCAAAATTTTTTTTTTTTTTTTTTTTTTTTTTTTTTTTTTTTAACTCACACCAAATTGTTGCAGCAACATAAGATAGGCATCTCAATTCTTAGTTTTAGATGTCCAATTCAAAAAACTTAATTTTCGTTAGAATTATGACAATTTTAGCTTTCTTCTTTTTTTTTTTTCTCCATATCTTAGTTTCCGGTTTAATTTCGTTTTTTTTTTTTTTAAATTTAGTATTTTGTCTTTCTAATGAAGTAATTCATTCTCTTATGTGATAATTAGTTATTATTCCATGTCTCGTTAAACTATGCCATTGTTTCAATAAGAAGGTGGTCAACTTTGTGAGGGAGGGCCTGTGGACGAGTGGTTATAGCACTTGTCTTTGGGCTGGACGACCCGGGTTCGATCCCACTCACGGCATGCAAATTTTCGGGTCTGAAAACTCCCTCTGTCCACCCAGCAGTAAATGGGTACCTGACTAAAACTCAGGGAAGGTTCAAGGCAGCGGAAGGAGAGGGATGGGCTCCGCCTTCCATATGCTGTGCCCTAGACACGGTGATTCTTAACAAATCACCGCCGCTACGGCCATGGGCAGTGTGCGATGTCGGCAACGACACTCGTGCGCGTCTAGGCTATGCGACCTTTACCTTTTTACCTACCAACTTTGTGACACGATCATTCTCTTAAATAAGAGAATGATCGTGTCACAAAGAGTTAACTGTTGAAATGACAGATTTCATTAATAATAAAACTTAGATTATTTCTTCTAATTCTTTAATCTCCTTATTTTGGGGGGGGGGGGCAGAAAAAGCATGAAAGCAATTGGCAAAAGATTCAGATTTTGGAGTAAATTAACCCTGTGCTGATACGCTTTTTTTTTTTCTTTTCTTTTTTCTTTTTTTTTTTTTTTTTTTTTTAAATAATGACGTTAAAAAGTGATAAGATCTTTTAAATAAAAAATATTTTTGAATGCGGCAATGCTAAAAGTAAAAATATTTGCAATTATTGTAAATAAGTGTAAAATATTCTTTATTTTAGATTTTGAGTTTCTTGCTTTTAAGTTGAAAGTTTATTTTTAAAATTTAAGGAAAATTATATTGCACAAGTTTAAATTTATTTATGTTGTCTCTCTTCTTGTTTGTATTTTATTTAGAGGGATTGTACCATAATTAAAAAAAAATCTAATGAAATTATATTTGCAATAAAAGCACATGCAAAAAACACCTGCACTGTTAAAGAAGTTTAATATTTGGCCAAGATGTATTTTAACTAAGGAACCTATAATTACTATTGCAGCAGACATTTGGAAATGATGAACAAAAAAAATAAAATATCAAAATAAAAAATTTTCAATTAAAATAGAAACCATTTTCTTTGCAAATATGATATTTGCAAGACAGCCCTGTCCTGTAAAATAAACACTCCATATACTTTTTCAATTTTCGTGTTGTCTTTTTAAATATCTGCCATTTGGGGTATTTGAAGTTTTGTAAATTGGTTCGTAGTCGTTAATATTTTACGACTTAGATTGAATTTTAATAATGAAACTTTCGAATAAATTGTCAACTGTAAATAAATACCATTTATTAAGAATTTGGTGAAATATAAAAGAAATAATCGTATGACATTGTGTGTTCCTATTTAAAATGAGATATATGGTTGTTTTTTAATATGGGGGTATCTACCTTTCCCCCAAAAAGGGCACTCTGAATGGGATAAAAATAAAAATTCTCTGATCCTTCTCTGACCAGGGACAGAATAGACACATTTTGATCCCTCCCCTTTTTTTATTGAAAGCCTGACAAGTCTCACTTTTTGTTTTTATTTGTTTTTATATTACTTGATGGTATTTGAAGTAATGTTTGGTTGTAACTCTTTATTTTCAGAATTGGGATGGTCCCAGCCCTGTGATGTTTGGAGCATAGGTTGTATCATGTTTGAGCTCTACACTGGATACACATTATTCCAAGTGAGTCGAAATTCAGTTCACTCGTACACTAGAACAGTCACCCAGTGTCGCCTGGGAATGAAAGTGGTCCTTATACATTAGAAAACAAAAATAAATCACGTAGTATATGAACTTGTTATTTTACAACGTTTAAAGTAGACATGTTGTATTCCGTTATTCTTAATATTCAAACGTTCCATTAGTGTCATAATAGATTTCATTGCGAATTCCCGAAAATCAAGTGCTAAGCTTGAATAATAATAATTACCGTCATTGGATTGTTTGTAAAACTTACCCGAGATAAGGTTTTTTTTTTGGTTTTTTTTTTTTTTTTTTAGGGGCTTTGTTATAGATAAAATTAACTAAAACGTTCTCTTTTTTTCTTTCTTGCCTTAAAACAATGCAAATTGCAACTGAAGTGTAAGGGGCTACTGTGATATGAGAACAGATTTGTAGGGGGCAATGGGGGGGGGGCAGTTGGGCAGCACAATGTTTGTTCACATTAGATTTAATTTTCTGCATGTTGAGGAAGCGGGGGGGATTCCAAAGGCAAACGGTCCAAGGAAAGACGCTATTAGAGTAGAAAATCTTCTAGGAAGACGGTACAAGTGCAGTAAAGTTCATTGGAGCACATTCCGTGGAAGTACTTGTAAAACAAACACAGGGATACAACACTGTGGTGATGCGACAGGGGCTGGAGCTTTGTTATTTATTTATGTCTGGCGTGTAGCGGATCTCACAATATCATTATAAAACATCCTCATAAAAAATTAATACAACCATTGGATTGCTCATAAAATGTTACTTAAAAAGTTGTTTACTCTTGTTATAGAGCTTTGCTTTCAATTGCAATCACAAAGACGGACATTTATTATGGCATAAGATTAATCATACTAAAACTATTTACTTTTTCTACATGTTCTTCATGGTAGGTAATTTTAATCTATTTTCCCTAAATAGATTATTATTATATTTCACGAGTTCTTGCCTCCTTTGTTCTTTACTAGAAACCAGGTGTTGCCCAGGAGCAGTGGCTTTCAAGTTTGGCGTGATTTGTAATCACACGTTTCTTATATTTTCCGAATCCTATTATGAAGTTAATTTCAAAGGTTTGCTTTTTTATAGCAAATAAATATCATCTTTGTTGAGCTACAGATTAAAAAATTATATTAATGATATTTATTTAAAAAATTTTATAGCAAATAAATATCATCTTTGTTGAGCTACAGATAAATAAAAAAATAATAATACTATTGGAATTTTCTATCCTAAAATGCCTTTTTTAAAACATTATTTATCTTTTTTAAATCTTACTGACAAAATGATTGTAAATCCGTTTCAAAACTTAACATTCAAAGCCACATCATGTCTTCCTTAAGAACTATTAAATATTTGTGTCTCATATATTTGAATATGAGACACAAATATTTAACAGTTCTTACAGAAGACATGATGTGGCTTTTCTAATTTGTCATTCTATTTTCACGCACTATTTAGTCTCGAATGCCATTAGGACAATCTAAACTCGAGTGATGTTAATTTTTTAAGATTTGGGAAGTTCGAAAGATTGCTAAATTTTATTAACTTTAATTTTTATTGTTTCACATAAGAAAAGAAATGAGAAAACTATTAGCTTTTTTTTTTTTTTTTTTTAAATAAATTTACTTAATTGAATTAATAAAATGTCCTTTTTCAAAGCCAATATGCAAATATCAGGAAGTTTCATTGGATGCCCTGCTGGCTTTGATGAGTATTAATTTTGTTTTCAAAATAATTTGAATAACAAAACTTGTAAAATATAAACATGAACCTATTTTTCCTAAATAGAATTTACATTTAGTTGTGAATGTGTCTGCTATTGTTCATTTTATTTTTTTTTTCTTCTTTCCTAGACGCATGACAATAAGGAGCATTTAGCTATGATGGAGAGAATATTGGGCAGTATACCATACCGAATGGCCAAGAAATCTCGGTGAGTTCTTTCAACTATCTTCGACGAAGACTAATCCTTCTGCTTTTTTATGTTGTCCGATCTCAAAGTTCCTTCATGAAAAATATATTCTTTTAAATTATGTAAAAGTAATTTTAAGATGAGCTATCATATATAAAAAATCAGGCACGTTCACTTTTGTAACCCGTTATTCTATTTACTCTGACCTCGAAAATAGTTGAAGACGTGCATCCTTTCAAATATGCAACATTCGATCAGTAAATAATTTATAATAAAACATTCTAAATGAATGCTTCATAAGAAATTAAACAAACGTTTTATGTTATCATTTTTTATTTTAAACATTGACCTAGCCAGTGAGGGTTGAGGACATGCGTTGCATGGATAGAAATGGTACGAAAAAGATACGATGGATGTGTAATATGAGTGTTAAAGACAGGCTTAGATCTGATGACCCCAGAAGAAGATTAAATCTGACAATATAGGGAGATGTGTGCAGAAAAGGAGACTTTGATGGTATGGTCACATTGAAAAAATATCTGAGAGTTCTTGGATTAGTAGATGTAGAACAGTTAAGGTAGCAGGGTCAGTTTACTGAGGAAGCCTAAGGAAAACATGGGAGGAAGAGAAAGAGGGTTAAATAAAAAAACCTTGCCAGAGGTAGGTTAGTTTGGAACTCAATTTCTAAAAGCCGTCCAGCACATGCTTAGCATGTAAAGCATACGTTAAACCGAATATGATGATGCTAATATGTCTTAAAATTTATTGCTTATTTACGTACTTTTAAAAGTGAGTAAAATATTATAGGAACCAGAGATTTCAATATCAACCAAGGACGTGTCTATTAAACTATCATCTGGTCGATCCTCCTCTATGGCTGACAGACATGATCAATGAGAGTAATCGATTGTTGGAAGTCTTTAATAATGACTGCCTCTGCCGCATCGTGTGTCGCCAGAAGGTCAACCATGTCCCAACTGCTGTTCTCCGCCAACGCCTCGACCTGAAGTCTCTGCTGTCCGTCTTGTTGTAGTGCTGTCTTTGATGATTCAGGTGTTCAGATCGTCGCCCATAGGCGGGTTAATTAATTTGCGACGCAACCCTCTCTACCTCTAGTGGCAACTATCAGGAAGGACATGGCTGAGCTCTCAGATCCATGGGTGGTCAGTCTTCAACAGTGGAATTACGATTGGTCAACCATTTTAACCTCAGGCTGTCTGAAGATACCGGCTTCCTGATCAAAAATGCACCAAACATTGATGTTGTTTTTTTTCTTTTCCCTTTGCAAAACTCAATCCTGTTCTGCAAAGGCAAAAACAACAATTTTCCTATCTCTCTCTCTCTTTCTTTTTCTTTCTTTCTTGATAAATATTTGAATATATCAAAAACTTGAAGCATAAAAACTTTTACCAAAGATGACTGGATTCGGCATTAAATAACTCGAAAAAGGTTGATATGCCGTAAAACAAAACAACCATTTTAACCGCACATGAGCCGCCATGCTTCAGGATGCAATACAGGCTAGGGAAGAATCTGGCTTAACATGACCAGCGTGAATGCCGTTGCAACAATAAAAACTAGTGTATACTTCAATGGCGTGTGTGTGATAAATTATCATTAAATGCACTTATTACTTATCTGACACAGGCCAGTCCAGCTTACACCATCAGTCCTGGGAGAAGAAAACCCGTCCTATACTGCAGCAATTCTTATGAGTAATAGTTATCGGCGATGATGATACAGTTACAACTGACCTTGTGTCGTATCTCGTCTGCATGTGGGGTATGGGTGGAGAGATAAATAACTACTTGTATTAAACCGAAAGCATAACGGATTTTTAAGTGATACTTTGGTTACTATTCAATTAACAAGTATTTAAACTATTTTAAAAGCTAATTACTCCCCTCTTGCAATCAAATTTTAACTTAAACCAACCTGATCAAATGTTTACTGATAATACAAATTTAAAGTGATCCGTAATTTGTTGAAAATTGTATCTTCATGTTTGTGAGTATTTAAAACCTTATTTTGTTTTTCTTTCTAATATAAATGTCGATTAAATCAAAGTAATTTTTTTATGAAATCCTATCATAAAACAAATGTTTACACTTCATTCTTTGTAAGTTTTTTTTCTTTTTGTTTCTTATATTGTAACTACATTTTAAATTATTAGAAAACGCATTCATTTTTAAAATTTTCTAATTTTATTACTATTGTTTTAAGAACAAATTACTTCTGGCATGGTCGCCTTGATTGGGACCCTACCACTTCTGCTGGGAGATATGTAAGGGAAAACTGTAAACCTCTTTATGTAAGTACCCAAGTAGCTGAAATGGTTGTACCGGCTACAACAGCTGCACATGAGTGCAACGACGGCTGCTCTTACTCCAACTGCTGCTGTGGCTGTTGCTATTTACCACTTAAGAAGAATACTGATAATGCTACCTAACCGAAAGACTTGTTTAAGCCGATCTAGATTTGAAACCCTATCTTAACGGTTGTCATAAAACGTTAGAGGCATTCTTTTTCATACTAATGAACTGCTACTACTACTACTACTACTTGATCCAAGTATTATCTTACAAATATATAAATAATCTGTGATTGTAACAATCATAATTTGAGAAAGTCTTCAGCTGAAGATACCTTTATTTTAATATTGTATCTCCATATTTATTAAAGACATTACCGCAAACAATTTTATCACAAAAAATTTATTCAATTAATGCATAATACAACATTTGATGAAATATGAATATTAGATTTAAATTTAAAAGTTCATGAAAACCGTTTTCAACCACCGGATTTAAAAGGCCTATTTTCGGAACATCAGGAAGTTTCGCTTGGCAGGCCGAGAGCAGGCGCAAGACATTCCCTCAAATGATGACGATGAAGAGGCTCTCATAGAGCCGAGTCAATTCTATCACTAGTAGTTGCTTTTGCATTTTATGCTTACTCTGTAATCAAGATATGTTCTTCTCTCTATCAAGCACATGGACCCAGCGTTCAGATGGAGAGTTTGGCTTTTAGAACCAGATATACGTTTGTTGATCTTTTTTGAGTGAGGAGGAGGAAGTCGCTGTCTTTGAGAATTCTGAAGCAATTTCTCTTGTATCAAATTCACATACATGCTGCAAATGTTATCGCTAACAATTTTACTTCTACGGAATGTGCTCCGATGAACTTACTGCACTTGAATCCCCTCAATGTAAAAAAAAAAAAAAAAAAAAAAAAAAAGTAAAATTAAAAATAAAAATCACTTTTATTGTATTTTGCCCATCGCCATTCATTTATTACGATAAAATTGATTTTTATTTTTAATTAAAATTCTACTCGATAATTTTTTGCTAATCTTTGGTGTAGATACCTATTTTTGCCGGATACATAAATATATCAAAGTTTTTTCTGGTTAATTTATTTGGAACTGCGATTTTCACCTGTGTAACTGCGTTTTTCATATGTGCCCTCATCTGTATAAGCACCAAGAAAAAATTTATGAAACTATGTACAAAGCTGAACTAATGAGTTTGAATTATCATTGGAAAACTTTTTCAAGAGTAACATAGCTAGAAGCGGAAATATGTTTTTTTCAGTGATTGGCATTATTCAACTCTTCTTTTATTGGTAATAGCAACGAAATCGCCAGGCAATGCATGTATGTTTTTTGTCCATTCTGTTTGCCTCTTGTTTCGCCTGCAGAAGTCTTTTCTTCTCTGCCCACCCAACCGGAGGCCCCGACAGCAGCATTTTTTAAACGTTTTCCTCTTTTGGCCCCTCTCCCTTCTATGTACATCATAATCTCCCAGCATTTTCATTAATCACGGTTATTTGATTAATCCCTCTTTTGTTTAAGTGGTTTGTTTATTTTTGCCAGATAGTGTTTGGTCCATGTCTTGACTTGAAATAATTATAGTTGATTTTATTTTGATGTTAACTTTTTTTCCTGCTCCTTTTTAATAATTTTGTTCAATGACAGATGGAGAACCGATTCATTAAAAAAAACATTTCTGCGAACACATTCTTTAAAATTTGACTTCATATTCAAAGTTCAGAAATGATTCAAAGTTGTTACTCAGTAATAAAGTTAGTATATCAATCTGATCCGATAGTGCTCAATGCAGAAATTGTTATTGGTAGAGCAAATTAAGTTATTTGCCTAATAATGTCAACATTTCAACCTACTGGTTTCCTCAGAGCCATACTTGACTTTGAGGAAACCAGTAGGTTGAAATGTTGGCATTACCAGTGTCAAGCAAAATAACTTATTAATTTAGGGTAATGAATCGGTGTGTGTGTATATATATATATATATATCCATTGCAAAAGCGCTCAATACTAAGTTGGTTGTTACTACAGATGGTATATGTATGTGGTTTTTTTGACTTACATTAGCAAGTCGAGGTTTTGGTCTGTATGGCATTCTCAGAGCTGTTATTCAAGAATTGAATAAAGTAGTGGCTCTGAGGAAATCGTACAAACCGAAACCTCTACTTATCAATGTAAGCCAAACAAACCACAGATACATTTGTGTATTTTGATGATGTAAATCATTTTTAAATCATGTTCCAAATAAAGAGTATACACCAAGGAATAGTTGTTTACAGCTGTTCAAGACATTCAACATTGCTTTGAAAGGATTCGTCCTCAACAATCAGTCGGCCATTGTTAAGTGGCCTTGTTCTGTGCAGCTCTAAAAGATTCACCCTCCCAGGCTCTACCTTCATGCATTTTGAGAAGGGGTTAGTTTATTGCTAATCGCCTGAGGCGCTCCTACCGGGGAATGCCAATGGGGTTGCTTAGACATTTTTTGTAGCCCAGAGTGCTCAACCTCTTGGACGCTGACTTTTCAATCTCACTTTCTGACCTTGTAACACCTTCCCGCCGTTTGATGGATGGAGATAAATAAAACTTTTGTGTATACTCTTTATTTGGAATATGATTTAAAAATTATTTAAATCGTCAAATATATATATATATATATACTCTATCTCGCTGAATGTTGCTTGCCAGTTGATGATTGGTCTTTGTTGTTAACTCAAAAAGAATTTTCTATTTGATCTAATTTAAATGTATATATGCACACACACACACACACACACACACACATGTGTTTGTATATAAACATACACACACTTTTGTTTCCTATTATTACAGAATATTGTAAAAAAAAAAAAAAAATCTTTTGAAAAAGAAGAAATATTTTAATTTCATTCTTTTCACTTGAACTTTTAAAATATGAGAATAAACTTATTAAAAAGGAGCTACAAATGGAAAAAAAAAAGGTTTAAATGTTTGTTGATTGGCATTATACACGAAATTGTGTGATGGTGTCTAAACAACATCAAATAACACCTTGACCACAACCGTTGCTATGGTTGCATGTTGCATGGCTAATTTCCATATTTGCTCATCTTGCTTTGTTTGTTTTTTGTTTTTTTTTTTACCCCCCCTCCCACTCTCCCCACTTGTCGTGGAAGAAAAAGCAAGTATTTCTACCATGGTAGATTGGATTGGGATGAGAAGAGCTCCTCGGGGCGCTATGTTCGGGACAATTGCAAACCTTTAAAGGTGAGTAAGGAACTAGTTCACATGTAAATATTTTTATGAAAAAAACAAAAACAAAAAAAAACAATCAGTGTATAGTAATAAAAACTTTTTTTTTTTAATCTTTAAGCAAAAAAAAACAATCAGTGTATAGTAATAAAAACTTTTTAAAAAATCTTTAAGCAAAAAAAAACAAAAAAAACAATCAGTGTATAGTAATAAAAACTTTTTAAAAAATCTTTAAGCAAAAAAAACAAAAAAAACAATCAGTGTATAGTAATAAAAACTTTTTAAAAAATCTTTAAGCAAAAAAAACAAAAAAAACAATCAGTGTATAGTAATAAAAACTTTTTAAAAATCTTTAAGCAAAAAAACAAAAAACAATCAGTGTATAGTAATAAAAACTTTTTAAAAATCTTTAAGCAAAAAACAATCAGTGTATAGTAATAAAAACGTTTTTTAAATCTTTAAGCAAAAAACAATCAGTGTATAGTAATAAAAACGTTTTTTAAAAAATCTACAGATTATGTTCAAAATAATGCACTTTGGTTGAAGGAATCAAATTTCACATTTGGGTTCACCATAATAATGCAGCAGGGCCTTTTGCAGAGAATCTACAGATGACAATCGACAATTTGGATTATTCGGACTACTGTTCTCATCTTAAGCGTTGTTCTCACGTTTCGGCCGATGTAACCGCCGACATTCTTCAGGTGTATCTTGTCGAACTTGGGAACCTTTCTAGCGAAAGATGATAACAATAGTTCTGATAATAAAATTATACTAAGAATCTACATGCTTGTCATGTTTTTGTACCAGAGAGAGTGTGTGTGTACATATCTCTCTCTCTCTCTCTCTCTCTATATATATATATATATATATATATATATATATTGGAGATAAATGTTAACTGGCGGTCTGAAAATGAACCATTTGTTTTGATAAGGAAAAATATTTTTCTGTAAATATTTACTTTTTTAGAAATTAAAATTGCCGTTTTGAATGTATCAACCCCCACTGATGAGACTGATTGAACACATCTTGGTTTTATGGTAAACAAGAAAATGTATGATTTAATACGGCTGAAATAGTTGTTTGGGAGTAAAGAAAAATGCTTTAAATTATAAAAACAAAAATGTTTAAATTTTCTTTTTAAACTTTGACTCTATTCTCATATAATATATATAGTATACTGGTTCAAGTGGTTTCTGTAGGAATCCGAATAAGAGAGCTCGATGTCCAATTAAGCAGAGCAAGTATAAATTTGAAGATGAGATGAATTAGATGCACATTTCGGTTGTGTACATAATAGTCTATTTCGACCTTATTTTGGTCTCCTCAGATGTACCTTCAAGCACAATTCAGACATGTCTGAGGAGACCAAAATAAGGTCGAAATAGACTATTAAGTACACAACCGAAATGTGCATCTAATTCATCTCCTCTTCAAATTAATATATATATATATATATATATATATATATATATTGTTTAAAGGCCAATTTGTATTTGCATTCCTTGCTTGAACACTTGAGTTAATAAACTTGTAATCTATGCAAATTTTATCTATTTAATCACTTCATTATCCATATGTATGTATATATATATATATATATATATATATATTTAGATTTTTCACTTATAAAATAGATCATTCAGTGAAGACCAGGGTTGTGCCAATAAAAACAAGCTCGATAATACTCGATTACAGAGTACAGAGCATTTATATGCGATTTTATGAAGGCTTACCAAAGCATTCCTTTCAGGACACCAATGATCACCATTAAAGATTTTTTCTTACAAATATTATTTATTCAAATTAAATGTTTTTTCCTACACGTGTTTCACTACCAAGCAAGTACTTGCTTGGCAGATCATCAGGGAAATTAAATGTCTGGAATAAGGGTTTCAACTGCCGACAATACACAATGTGGCGTTGCAATAGTTGAGGTCACTTAAGAAGAGAAGAAAAATAAAAATAAAAGTTAAAATTAAAAAACAAGAAAGAACAAAGATAAAAAAGAAAGGCCTAGAAAATGTCTTAGAAAAGTAGCTCGTGCATTATTTCTGCCAACAAGCAAATAATCTGTCCCAAATGCATTAAAAAACGGAACAACGTGCGATAATACACTTTCACGTCAGGTGGCACAATGATGGAAAATGATTTTCTGTAAGATGTGTTGCTAAAGGCGCTGATGAAGAGACGTTTTGGATTATCTTTATCAATTTATAAAATAAAGTATTTCCAAACGATCGTACACCATACTGGACTTGATGTTCTAATTCTTGGAACAATTGTAACGTTTTAATTCATTGAATGTTTTTAAATATATATATATTATGTGAAAAACAGAAAGTGATACTGAATATTATAACTTCTGCGGAAGAAGCCCATTCTCTTGTTCTATGAAAATCCTTCACTTCCAATCTATGATTTTGTTCAGCCTCTCGCCATCCCTTTCGAACATAATCTGTTTTACTTTCCTACTTCATCTGTACTTATTATAATTTACTTATTATAATTTACTTATTATAATTTAATTATTATAATTTAATTATTATAATTTAATTATTATAATTTAATTATTATAATTTACTTATTATAATTTAATTATCTTGAAGTGATGTTGTGATTATATACTAGAAAAATACCCACCATGCTGTGACTATTTATTTGTTTACATTTTGTCAAACAGACAACTCTTTGGCCTCTTGGCTTGGAGCAAAGTGTAGTATCTGTCCTGATACTACACTTCATATTTTCTGTCCTCGGTCAGTGAAGGAGAAATTCTTCTAGACTGGATCAATTTTTATTTTTGTCCCAGTCTAGAGTTCCACTTTTTGGGGAGGTGGATTTTTTCCACATTAAAAACTAACCTTGTGTCTAACTCTCCCCTCGTGGGAAGGCAAGTAAATAGGGACAACGCCAGAATAATCTTTTTATTAATAAATGGCTGACATTCAAAAGTCGGTCGATCGATCATGACGCAATTCATAAATATTAGATACTCGTTATACAAATGATTCATACAAAAATAAAATGGTTGCCAAAACATCAGGAAGTTTTTAAAAAAAAAAAAGAAAAAAAAAAAAAAAAAAAAATCAATGGAGAAATGAATTACAGAACAATCAAAATAAACAAAGAAAAAACAATTTTGGTCTACCTCAGTTCAAAAAATAAACTGTCTGCAAAAGTATATTAAAATCTCAGAAAATATGTTTGAATTCAAAACAACTGTTTTGGCTTTTTCCATTGTCAATTCAATAACTTATAATTTAAATTTGAGAAATTTATGTTAAAGTACAAAAAATGGTAACTTACATTTTTCGTTCATTACATTCAATTACACGCATTTTCCAAATCTAATACTTTGATGAAGTTAACCATCAATATATATGTTACCTACTGTGACACATAATCCTTTTTCCAGATATCAGAATTAGTATGGTGGTTTCAAAGTTCACTTCTAAAATATATTCATTCATTCATATTTTCAAATGAATGAAAATTCATTTATAAGCAATATACTTCTATTCATAGTAGCAAGCTTGGGTGCTCAGAGGGCAGAGAGCCGGAAACAAGTGGTCATGATTGGTAGTGACTGACTTTCAGGTTTTGAATCTCGGGGTTGATGTGCTTGCTACGTCGAACTACACTAATGAGTTCTGAAAGACAAAACAGCTATCTGTGGGTGACACACACACACACACACACATATATATATATATATAATATATATATATATGTGTGTGTGTATTTTTTATTTATATTTAGAATTCTTTTATATATATATTCAAATATAAATTTTATAACATAAATTAATTATAATAGCTCAATAGTGTAAGGTCAGACCTATGCTATATTCAATATTTTTAATGTAATTTTATACCATACCAATGTTATGAAGGA
Organism: Sepiola atlantica; assembly: GCA_963556195.1. Classification (NCBI taxonomy): domain Eukaryota; kingdom Metazoa; phylum Mollusca; class Cephalopoda; order Sepiida; family Sepiolidae; genus Sepiola; species Sepiola atlantica. The sequence continues at coordinate 92,792,448 of OY744532.1, forward strand.
CAGATTCACAGTATTTCATAAAACTTAATTTTTATTCAGCATACAATTGTTTTGGCTATATATATATACATATATGTATGCCCCATCTATTGAGTTATCTTGACGGCTTGCTGATATGGCCACTGAATTTGCCATTTAGACGTTAATTTACTCTCTCATTTTAACTGCAATGCATGGTGGACACATCGGTGCGCACTCCAACTACTGAGTCAATTGTAACTTTCGTATTGGGTTCAAACTGTGATGGCCGGGATTTTCCCCTCCCATACTGATGATTGCAGGTTTGGCATGAAACACGTGTATATGGGTTAATTTGAAAATATTATTTATAAATAAAATATATATATATATATATATATATAAATATTTGTTATTGTTTATTATCTATGTACGTATACGTTTCGTCCTTAAACCGGGACTCATCAGCATAGAGATATGACTATTCACTACCGGTCATGCGATTCGAAACCCTGGATTACAAGTATTTTACAACTCGAATCCAACGTCGCTAACTGCTCAGCCAATTTTAAATAGCTGATAAACAATGATAATTTTAACACTTTTTAAAGCGGCTTGACGTCCAGGCATTCTACTTCTATTAGGGAAGGAATGATGCATTATAAAGCAAGTGACGTCATGCTGTGTTTGTACTACCATTAGAGTGCTCTACTTTTTTATGAGGAGCGACAAATAATAGCAACAAAAATAACAACATATATGAGAGAGAGAGGCTAAACATTGCTCTTTTGAAGGCTACCGGTATTTTGCACCAACAAATATCATTAAATGAAAGAGATAATAATCCTATCAGTCGCATTTTTCTTTTTGTGCTTTTTTTTATGTTCCAGCCCCATAAATAATTTATTATCCATTCATTTAATATGGTATTTTTCTATGCAAAACATTAATATCCTTTAAAAAAAAAAAATACGTTTACTCTAAAAGTATAACTGTCGGATTGAAAATCTATTATTTACTGTAAGAGATTAAAATGTTATAATTAGGATTTTTAGAATTATTTTCCCACTGATTATTTTTCTCCTAACCTGAAAGAATACACGTGAACCTTTCCCTACCTCTTGTTTCTCTTTTTTTATGTTGGCATGTTTTAGTTTTTCCTTTCTTCTCTAAAAGTGACGAATATTGAAATTGTTAAAAAATATCTAGCAATTTTTTTCTCTCTCAATTTATTTTCATTAATTTCAGTCACTGAATTATCATAAAATCTCTATAAAAAAATCCAAATGTGAAGGTTTTCCAAATTTGAACGATCATGAATATTTCATTGTCACTAAAGTTTAAATATCACACAATTATTTTTCTTTTATTTTAACTAGAATTTTGAAAGTGAAATTTATTTAATATGGTATCGTTTAAATTATTAATAGACCAAATTTTTTATAAAACTAGGCTTAATTCTGTTAAGCTGATGTTTTAATCTCTGTTTATAGTAATATTGCATGTAAATAGCTTCCAAAACTTTTAATCTACATGAGGATTTGCTAAGAATTTTACAGCTAGTTTTAAATTATTTTCTATTCGATATATTAAATGCTTCCAAATTCCTTTCAAATATCAAAGGGTTACAAAGTAATTCTATTTAAAAAAAACAAATTTTCAACTGTTAATGGAGATTAAAAAGGTTCACTTGTGTATGAAGAAACAGAAATGCATTCTGATAGATTAAACTTTTTAGTTGATTTTTTAATAGGATTTTAAAAAAAGTTGTTTTTCGTACTTTATGCTATTGCATTTTTTATTCCAATAAATAATGGATTAATAATAAATAAAATTTAAAAAATATATATGTAAGTCAGAGACATGAAAAACATACAGACATACTAGAAGTTGGAATGAAATTTTATTCATATAGAAGTTGTTACTGGTTTGTATTTCTCTGATAGTGATTGACATGGTTGACAATTATGAATTGCAACAGTAAAATTAAGATTTTAAAAAAAAAAAATTTTTTTTTATATATATTTAAAAAAAAAAATTTATACTAAATACAAGTATATTCAAAGAGGCATTTTTTGTTATTTTTTAAATTTTTTTTTTATTTAAAAATTTATTTTTTTATACTAAATACAAGTATATTCAAAGAGGCATTCCTATTTTAAACGGCTTGTTGAGTGTTCATGAGCGTATATTTCACATTTTTTGTTATTTTATTTATTTTTATATATTTAAAAAAAAAAAAAAAATTTATACTAAATACATGGTTGACAATTATGAATTGCAACAGTAAAATTAACATTTTTTTTATATATGTATTTAAAAAAAAAATTTTTTTATACTAAATACAAGTATATTCAAAGAGGCATTCCTATTTTAAACGGCTTGAGTGTTCATGAGCGTATATTTCACATTTTTTGTTACGCACGTTAATAGAGTCTAACAAACTTGGATGATTTTGATTTTTATTAAATCTTTCTTTTGTGTACTTGAATGACTTCTGAAATGACATTTTGAAATCTATTTTGTGTCTCTTAATTCAGCTGTTTTGTGTCTGCGCACAACATTTTTCTGCGTGTTCCTTTTTTCCGCATGATTTTCGTTTTTCTAAGCATGAATAATCAGTGTTGGTGTCGCATTTGTTTCTATTCTAAATCGACATTAAATGACGTTCCGGTTGTCTTCTGTATTTATTGATGCTTTTTATCTTGTTTCAGTGGAATGAATTATCATTGCTACTCTTAATGTCAACACACTGAGTATATTTAAACTGTACAATATTCAGATGTTTTTAATTGACAATTCTGATGTGTAAATGAGACATTACTTGCTTAAATCTATCATCTCGCATCATTCCTGCTTTGTGCTATTTGTTCCATTACTAGAGAAACATGTCTAAATATTACAAGCTTGTATAACCGTCCACCTTGTTTGTTTCTTGTTCATTTTACAAAGGAAAGCTATTTTCATAATAGTACAAACATGTCAGATCATACATCTTAAATTTATCATAATAGCCACCATCATGTCTAAAATTTATCATAATAGCCACCATCATATGTCTTAAATATCTCATAATAGTCACCATCATGTCTAAAATTTAAGATAATAGCCACCATCATATGTCTAAAATTTAAGATAATAGCCACCATCATATGTCTAAAATTTAAGATAATAGCCACCATCATATGTCTAAAATTTAAGATAATAGCCACCATCATATGTCTAAAATTTAAGATAATAGCTACCATCATATATCTAAAATTTAAGATAATAGCCACCATCATATGTCTAAAATTTAAGATAATAGCCAACATCATATGTCTAAAATTTATCATAATATCCACCATCATATGTCTAAAATTTAAGATAATAGCCACCATCATATGTTTAAAATCTATCATAATAGCCACCATCATATTTAGCAGGAACAATAAGTTTCATTTTGCACTCTTTAAAAATAATGTTATTGGATTGTTGTAGTTTCTTCGTAAAGTGTAGTGAAGGTGACGGGGGTGAAGTGGATATCAACATAGACTGACGACCTGTCGGTTCTATAGCGCCACTTTCACTGTGGATGTTGGCAACCTTCACTCTGTCCCTCCATGTAAGAACCTGATTCTAGAAAGAAGTGGGGGAACCAATGCCAATAAAAGAATTGAGCTGGTCAAGAAAGTTGTACCGTGCTGATTGATATGAATTTACATTTTATAAAGTGTAGTATCTGTTGATTTCTATGTGGAACCAAAGAAAATCTGATGCTAATCTTGTATCCGTTTTTACAAAAAAAAATTTCCTGCTTTTTCATGAGGCTAAAAATTGAAAGAATCATTAGTTTGCGCCTATCCAGAACATATTCAATGGTTGACGTCTAAAAATTATTTTCTAAAAATGTACTTATTTTAGGAAAACATAAAACCAAGCAATTCCTTGATTACATAAGTTTTTTTTTTTTTTTTTTTTTTTTTTTTTTTTTTAATAGTTTTTTTTTATTGTTCACTCTTCCTAAAATATTCCAAATTTCTTTTCAAAAGTGAATATAGGATTTTGAAAGGATCGGGATATAATAAACTTTGTTTGAACAATTATCCGGTTAAATTATTTTCGATGGTAATTTTTTTGCCAGCTTCATTTGATATCCATTAAATAGGCTGATGAACATATAAGGTGTGGCTAAAATATGATCTAGATTTTGAGTGCGTTAATAATGGGAAAAAGCATAAAGTTATGACAAATGATTCGTAAAACTGATATTTTATTATTCATCCATCTGATGATTAGTCAACTGAAGGTTTCTCACGTGTTTCTGCATTCTATGTTTAAATATATAATTTGGGAGAGGAAGAGGGTTTTTTTTTTATGGAAGAGTAACCCTTATTGTTATTAGGTTTCAAAAATAAAGTTTTTTAAAGTCTATACTCTTAATGAATAAAAAAGAAAAAACATTCTTTACTTTTTTTCTTTTTTTTTTCTTAAATACTTTGTCATTTTATTATAGTTGCTAAAATTAGTGCAAACACTTATCTTTCTAGAAGATTCAAAAAAAAAAAAAATGACTGCAAATATTTTGAGTATCTGATCTAAACGCACTTATACTCTCTATCCTGGTGTCTATCTTTTATTTGTTTCTTTCTTAGAAGTCAACCATCTACTAATAAATCCTAGTATGTTGCCTTGAGTAGAACCGTAACTTAAAATACTGCTTTATAGTCAGGAGGAAACTTCTCAGTATAAAATCGAATCAAGTCGGATTGTTTCTTCTTCTTCAGTGATGACATCCAACCGCTTCTGTGCATAATGTTTTGATGTTAAAAATGTTTTCTTCTAACATTTTAGTCACTTTTTTTTCCCCTTCTTTCTCTCTTGTGTCATCAGCGTGATGTAGACGGAAATAATGTAAGTGTCATATTGCCTGCTCTACTCAGTCCTTCATTGCTTACATTTTCTCACTTGAGTGATTTTTTTTTAACACGGTGTCAGTTTGTCCCCTCCCTTCATGCTCCGTTGATCAGAGCAAGTTCGACAACCCCATTCTTGCTCTTTCTCTCTCCAATTCCCTTTTCTCTTTTACAAAATTATTTTCTTAGCTTTTATAAATTTTTAATTCTTCCAATTATGAGAACATACCTTAATTACTATTCTTAAATAATCATGTTTTAATCATATCAATCAGAATAGTTTATATATATATATATATATATATATATATATATAATGTGCATTTTTTTTTTTGTTTACATAATAATTTGCTTAGTGATTTTTAGTAAGCAAAAATAAGAAAAAAAGAAAACAATAGTTGGTAAAATTCTAAGAATGAAAACAAAAAAAAAAACAAAAACACTGAGGATTTTCTTGATTATGAGCCATTTTAGTTCAGGAAAACAATTCAGAAAATCCGAAAAAATAATTTGCCAAAAAAAAAAAAAAAAAACACCAATCAATAGTAAAGAAGAAAAAAAAACAAGTCTTGGGTAAATTGATAGCTCCTATCATTAGATCACTTAACTGTAATTAATAAAAATGAAGAAAAATGTGATGAATCTAAATTTGATTAAATAACATTAAGAATACAGATCTGCATACTCCATATTTGGTGATATTGTGATTGTTTCACACACACACACATATACATATATATATATAAGTTTGGGGGAGGTGCAATAGTATAGTCATTGTTCCATTTATTACACTGTGAGGTAAATATTTGAGGAGCATTTTATGTTTTTTGTAAATTATTATTTTTTTTTTTGTAAATGTAATTTTGAATCTTTTAAAGAAAAATATATTATAAAATTACTTGAGAAAATATTTTCAATGCCCCTCAAGTGTCTACTTTACAAACGAAGTGTAATAAACAGAACAATGACTATACTATTGTTTTTTACTTCCCAAGTATTTAAACTTCTTTCTCAGCATAGGTATATGTGGACTACTAATATTATAAAATGTTTGTGAATATATATATATATATATATATATATATATATATAATTTTAATGATAAATGCAATGCTGAAGATTTTGTTTCTTTTGACGAATTATGTAACTTAACATTAGCTTATAAGATCAGATAACTATCCTTCCAGTATGTAAGCAAGCAGCAGTACTTATAGAAATTAATATCTAGGTATCTTAGATTTTTTTTTAAATTAGTCATCTTATTTTACTCTTTAGATAAATATACTAAATAAAATAGTTATGTGATGACTGTTAAAATCTATATTTATCTTTGAAGGTCATGTATCTTATAGGTCCAGATTCAACTACAGTACTTTCTACCAAAAACTAATGCCCAACAAATATGCTAACGCTCTCTTTAAAAGTTCTTCATTAAACTGGTTATTGGTATTCTAAAAACCTTAATTTTAGAGACATTACATTTGAAAGGGTATTTAAAATAAAATTTTATAGATTTTTGTAAGTCATAAAGAAAAATTTAGTTTTTTTTTTTTTTTTTTTTTTTTTTTTCTCCAGTTTTCTCTTATATTTTTTAGAATGTTATCTATTTTCAAAATAAAAATGTAACTTTTGGATTTAAAATTTAAATTCTGGATAATTTTTACACCTCAGAATATTAAGTGTCGGTTTTATATTGCTCATGTTGGTGATTTGTGTTGATCATTTGAATACTATCCTGTATCTTCTTAGAGAAACTTTTTGGAAGATTTATTTTATTAAGTCTTTCTTTTTGCCCATCTCTTTTTTCCTCTGGTCTGTTTAGTTTTATAACGTAGTGAATGTCTCCCAATAACCCAAATGTTACCATTAAGAACCTACCTTTTATATTTTACTCTTGTGTGCCTCTGGAAATGGAATTCCTTTCCAAATCCCAGATAGATCTGCCATCCTTATATCTATATACTTGGATGCATTTTTTTTTTTTTTTTTCATTAATAACCCACTCTAAAAACACCTTTGGAATGTAAAAAAAAAAATAATTTGAAGTATTTTTTGATTTGCTTTGCCATTGTGTCTCTAGGTTCTTTTTTTTTTTTTTTTTTTTTTTTTTAAATCATTTATTAAATCCATCTTAACTTGGATTTTTTGCAGCCTGATTCATCATATCGACATTTACTTTTATCAGATGTATTTGTGTCTTCTTACCATAGAAAACAATTGCATGTCTTCACTTTCCTGATTTTTTTTTTCCACGTAAGAGGAAACCACTACAAGGATTTGGGCTTATTTCGATTCTTTTAAAATTATGGCATATTCATACGCTTGATTTAACATAGATTCACACTTTTGCTCACATCTGTGTGCTGTCATTTTCTTATTGTTCATTTAAACTCATTAAAAAAAATTGTTTGAAGTGTCCTTGGATGCCAGTTAGTTATGTAATGTATAAAAAGAAAAGATCTGAAGAATTGACTCTTCTGCCATATATATATATATATATATATATATATATATATATATATATACTAATGATAATAGAAATAACGATAAGTGAAATATCGTACAATGATCTATCTCGATAAAATAAAGTTCAATACGTTGAGTAGAGCAATCAATTTTAAAGAAAGAAAGATGAAGATACAAAATTACATAAAGTTACATAAATTAATACAAATTTTATTACATCGAAAGTTCAGATGCAAGGAGTTACATTAATCCTTAAACCATGGTTTTTCAAAGATAAAACTCTTCTCGTCAGAGGATAAAATCTGGTAATATGGTATTTATAACAATTAAATATTACCTAGTTCCATTTCACTTTGAAAAATTGAAGAATAAAAAAAACAAAAAAGGTTGGGGATAAAGAAATAAAAGGCCGGGAAGTAAAAAATTAGCAGTATTGCGAAGTGATTTTTGAAGACGAAAAAGGCGTTAGGGTATATATATATATATATATATATATATATATATATATTAAAAGAATACCACTCCCAGGACGAGTAAAATGAATCCGCCGAACAGAACCGTTTGGCACCACTTTTATGTCTCCTTACAAAGATTAAAATCAAGATATAATGTTACTAAACTGTATGTCTAGAATCCTCATTCCAGTTTGGATAAAAATTCTATAACATTATTTTGATTCTAAGAAAATGTTTAAAATTTAAGGCTTTACCTTCAGGGGTCTTAAGAAAAAATCGAAATTCAGGGAATCTTGCTTAATTGGTGCCTATTAACCTTGGATCAAATTCAGTACAAATCTGAAATGTTTTAATTTTCAAATGGGAGATAGTGCATGTATATATTATAAATTTGTTTTTATCTACATATGTATACGTTTCATCCTTACAGAATCGTCAGTGTAGAAAAGTATTATTCACACCGGTTGCCTGACGTGCACCCCGGAACACGAGTTATATTTCAAACTCAAATTCCAACGTCTTAGCCCATACGGGTGTTGTCAGCAACCTGGTAAATCAGCGAGAGATTAATCCTATTTAAAGGCAGCTGTCGTAAAGTGTTTGACTATTGAAAGGAACATTGCACTTTATTTATTTATTTTAATATATATATATATATATATATATATATATAGTGTCAGGTTGTATATGAAAAGAAATCAAATAAAGTGCTCAATCATATAAGAGAGCTAATATAATTTATTTAGATACTGTATATTGCATACGGGACGTGACTACAATCGTTTCAGCTTGCCGATGATTCCACTGGGCATAGAGATTTACTAAAGATGTCTAAATCTGCCCTTTTGGATGAAACCGCGGTACATTGCTGAAATATGTAACATACAGTATCTAAATAAATTTATATATATATATATATATATATATAGTTTCTGTTGGCCGAGTGGATATGACGACTGTTTGCAGATTCTAGGTTGACTCAGTGAACCGGGTTCGCGCCTCCCGACCATCTGCAATTGTTACTTCCTGCACTGATGAGAGCAATAAGCTTTAAACGCTAGCGTCTGTAGGTATTAATAATTTAATATTTATAAATATTATATATATATATATATATATATATATATATAATCGGTGCTTAGAACCTCATTTCCTTTGTAACCCCCCCCCCCTCCCATCATTGTCTCTCAGTAACTATTGATACTTCTCTTTGTTTCCCTCATTAGGGATTCTCAAGCAAAGCATTTTTGCGGATTCTTTCATCTTCTGTTTTATCTTTCATTCTATAAATGTTGCCTCTCAAATTTTAAACCTTCAGTATGAATTATCAACTCTTCACTGTTGCTTAGTTTCAATTTTAGAAAATATTTAGTTTCTATTTTGTGATATTGATTCCGCAAATCTCACAGATCAAATATTGACTTGGCATCCAAGGAAGACAAAACAACAAGAAAGGACTTAAAATTCACCAAAAACAGTTTATTAATTTACATTCTTTTTTTTTTAAATCTTTCCTTTGTCTTTCTCTCATTCTCTTTCTCTCATTCTCTTTCTCTCTCTATCTACCTCTCTCTATCTACCTCTCTCTATCTACCTCTCTCTATCTACCTCTCTCTATCTACCTCTCTCTATCTACCTCTCTCTACCTCTCTCTCTCTCTCTATCTACCTCTCTCTCTCTCTATCTACCTCTGTACCTCTCTATCTACCTCTCTATCTACCTCTGTACCTCTCTATCTACCTCTCTCTCTCTCTCTCTACCCCTCTCTCTACCCCTCTCTCTCTACCTCTACCTCTCTCTCTCTCTACCTCTCTCTCTCTACCTCTCTCTCTCTCTCTCTACCTCTCTCTCTCTCTCTCTACCTCTCTCTCTACCTCTCTCTCTCTCTCTCTCTCTCTACCCCTCTCTCTCTACCTCTCTCTCTCTCTCTACCTCTCTCTCTCTCTCTCTACCTCTCTCTCTCTCTCTCTACCTCTCTCTCTCTCTCTCTACCTCTCTCTCTCTCTCTCTACCTCTCTCTCTCTCTCTCTACCTCTCTCTCTCTCTACCTCTCTCTCTCTCTACCTCTCTCTCTCTCTACCTCTCTCTCTCTCTACCTCTCTCTCTCTCTACCTCTCTCTCTCTCTACCTCTCTCTCTACCTCTCTCTCTCTCTACCTCTCTCTCTCTCTATATATATATATATATATATATATATTCTCTCTATATATCTCTCTCTCTCTCTATCTATATCTCTCTCTATATATCTATATCTCTCTCTATCTCTTTTTCTGTATGTCTCTCTCTCTCTCTCTCTTTCTATACAACTCTTTACCTTTCTCTGTTGTGTGTGTCTATTTCACTTCCATTCTTTGCCATTTTTAATTAAAACCAAAAAATCCAATTTTTTAACCTATCATTTATAGAAGCTAACCTAAACCATCACTGCTCTTCCCAGCCACATATTATACCTTTAGAATGGAGGTGGGTGGGTGGGTGGTGTGGCCTCTATAAATATCCTCCCTGAATTTTGTTGCTGTGCCAGGTGATAAGCATAATGTGGATTAGGCTTTTCGCAGAATAGTTGCCAAAATAAACAATCTCATCCTATTTGCAGCATGGCATCTCAAGAATTATATATAGCCTCCCTCTTTTCATTCTTGAGATAGATTAGATACCCCCTGTAAGGGTGCTTGCATGGGGAATCTACTGAAGTAATGGTTGCATAATCCCCAACTGCATCTCTCCTGATCTGGCATTGCTCAGGTCCAAGGGCAAGGAGAAGTCGAGAACAACTGGAAACAATGCCATTATAAGCAGAGAAAGACTGGTGTTATTTTAGAGTTTTCTTTCTCCTTTACTAGTTGCACAACCAAGGCTTGAGAGTCTAGTCTATCCTACTATTTAACCCATAGCTGGAGGAAGGATATGTAAAGTTTTTCTAAGGGTATTAGTGAAATTAATATTTTATTGTGTTGAGTGATTACAGTCAACAGTTAAGAGTTAATTGGATTAATTTATTGTTTAAAGAAACTTTTTTTTTATTGAAAAGATTTGTCACGGTAATTTATAGTTTTTCCTCTTTTTGTTAGTTAGAATTAGTGCTTTTAAGTTTGTTAGTTTTTTTAATCAGAAATAAACCATTTAGATAATATCTTTATTTCTTAGTGCTTTATTTTCTTCAGAAAGATTAGATTTTGTTTCATAAACATTTCAAAATCTGTGGAAAATTATAGTTTCATATAAGCACACGCTAAATAGTGACTCCGAAGCCGAATTGAAAAATAAATACTAAGGACAGATTTTATACATTTAAAAAATTTTCCTGCATTTATTTATTTTTTTTTGTCATTTCAACTTATTCTATTTCTGTTATGATAGGGATAATTCGTTCATTTATTTTATCTTTCCTTATCCTAAATTAGATTTTTTTTTTTTTTTTTTTTTTTTTAACATTCGATAATTTCAAATTTCCATTTTTTTTTTCTTAATTAAACATTATCCCATAAGTTTTGTAAAACTTTCTTTCGTCCTTCCTGTCACACTCATATATACAGAACCACCTTTAACTGTTTTTCTCGCCTTTAGAGGAGTTTCTGCTTTAAAACTGAGTTCTCTTGTATCTCTTGAAGAGAGTAATTTTCTAAGCTGTCATCTTATAATAAACTGCCATGTCATCTACGACTATTGTTTAATCAGTCAAGAAAAAAAATTGTTATTAAAAAAATCTATTAATTGAAAACTAAAAATCTATTTTCTTTACGAAAAATTGATAAAATTTTATTTCACTAAAGTAATTTAAAAATTTGTCATAGAATCTGAAAATCCAATGGTTGTTTCCCTTCACCAGAAACTGTGTGCAAACATCCCCTACTGACCCTGACAATTATAACTTGTGATTAAATGTCATTTTTTTTTTCTTTTGAGAATTCCTTGTCCCAATTTTAGATTTCCCAATTGCCTTTTCAATTTAAGAATCAAATGGATTTAAGGCACCCTAGAATGGACAACGACCAAACATTTTTGCTTTAATTTTTTTTTTTTAATTTTAGTTTCTAATTTTTTTTTTTTTAATTTTAGTTTTTAGTTTTAGTTTTTAATTTTTTTTTTTATTTAAAAAATTTTGTTTTTTAACTTCCAGTTGAATTATGAAGAAAATATGCCATATATGTACAGTTATAACTTCACCATGGCAGATTTATTTTAAGAGGGATGGGGTGGGGGGTATTTACAAAAAGTTTTACTTTATAGCCTAAAAAATACATAGCTTTATTTATGAGCACTTTTTGTTTTACATTTTTAATAAACAAAAAACCGTTTTATTTATGAAAACGTTTTGTTTTGTAAACTTTAAAGATTTATTAAAAAATGCATTCATATTTACAAAATTTTGTTCAAGCAAAATATATAAATAAACGAAACAAATATAAAAAAAAAAAAAGAACGTTCAAATAAAAAGATGTGCAGAGATGGTGTCACACAATTTAAAAAAAAAAGTATGTATTTTTTTTTTTTTAATATTTGATTTTCCGCTATAAAAATCTTTAACGTATCATCAGCGATAAAACCGAACGGCAAAAGTAAAAAAAGTAAAAAAATATCGGTGTTAAGACAAAATATGTCCCTTTGGCTGTTCCCTATTCTGGAATGCCTCAAATCCATTTGATCCCAGTTTTATTTACCTTAAATATTTTTATTAAAAAAAAAATAAAGTAAAAGATAATTGATGCATAAAGTAAAATAATAATTTTTATTTTCATTAAAAAAATAATAATTTTTTTAATTTTTAAATATTAAAAAGTATTTGCTTTTTAAAAAATCCTTTCTGAATTTTATATTGAATTTCCTAAAAGAAATCAAAAATATAAGGCAATAATAATGATTTAAAAAATGTAACATATTTTGATGCTGTTAAGCTATTTGCCATAAACAACTTGTAAAGGCTGCTCTTCTTCTGGTGCTAATAATAGCCATAATGACTAAATAAGATGAACGGTGTTGCAGCATCTCTGTGGTCGTATGTCACATGTGCCTTCCTCTCTCTCTCTTCATTACAGTACTATTTAAAGGACAAAGCAGCACAACATCATCGCTTATTTGATCTCATAGAAAAGATGCTTGAGTATGCGCCCGAGAACCGAATCAAGCTTGAAGATGCTCTTTACCATCCTTTCTTCAAGTCGTTGCATTGAGAACCAGTGTCATCTCGCTTAACCATGGCATCTGTAATTTGTTTACCCATATTGTCATCTTGCTTTGCTTACCTCCCTTTTCCTTTGTAGCTTTTTTTTTTTTTTTCACTCATGAAAGATTCACATTAAAAAAAAAAAAATTTTTTTTTTTACATGAAATCGTTGGGCAGTTTTTTCTGTCAGTTCATTCAAAAAGAACTTTATGCTCAAATCAACAGTAAAACTTATAATAAATAATCAAGCTGCATTGTTCCTATGTTTGTTTTAAAAAAAAATGAATCAAATGTTTTAATATTCTAATTGAATTAAAATACTCTTATTCTGAAAGGTCAAATGTGTGTATTAGAAAAATAAGTGGACTGCTTATGTTATCTATTGGTACTTTTTCTTTTTTTTCTTTTTTTTTCCCCCATCAAGTACGTTAAATTTTGCAGATGAAAATAATAATTTTTTTAAATAAATCTTTTTCCCCAACCCCAGTCTTTGATATTCTCCATTTTTTTTTTTTTTTTACAACTTTTTGTATAAAAATAAGTAAATAAATAAGATTAATTCTGTCTACTTGTCAAACTGAAATCAATATTTATGCCAATTATTTTTGTGATTGAACCTGCAAGTTTCCTTAAGCGGACACAAGTTTCATTTTTATCTTTATGGGAAGATACAAAAAGTATATATGTCAGCCAGTCGCTGATTGGCTGAATAACATTTTATGTGTGTTTTTAGCTGGAAACACAAATCACTCGTGTCTGCTGTCAATTATTGTCTTCCCAAAATAAATCTCACCGACAATGGTAGATTTGTGGCTTCAAACAGTTTAAAAATGTTTCATGCTTATATTGTTCATTATTTAAATGAGAGAAATCTCGTTTTATGTAAGGCTTATATTTGATTGTTTGGTGCTTATTTATATTGAGATACACACGAAATATGGCAGTTAAAAAAAAACAAAAAAAACTTATGGATATACTAACTTATCAGTTGAAAATATTAGTATACACTAAAAGTTACGGAAAATTATCAAGTAGAATTTTAGTAATAAATAAAATTTACTATTCTGACTCTACGGACTCCGAAGGACGTTCGCGTCAAGCCAGTGTGGTGTAGAAGATTATCTCCATTCTTCTAATATAAACACGCGGTCTTGTTGTTCGGAGTTTGTGGAGTCCGAATAGTAAATTAATTGGTGCTTTTACAGTTTAGTGAATACTTTAAATAAAACAAGCTGAGGAATATCTGTTTCATGTACGTACCTGTCACGGGATGAATATATCCTATACCAAAAATCACGTAAATTAATCAAGTAGTTTTTATTTTATAAAAAAAAAAATTAAATTTTAACGCATAACGTGGAAATATGCCATCATTAAGGCTTATTATGAATTTCGGTTATCTCCCTTGAATATCACTTGAATAACTCGTAATGGAGGACGTATTTCCACGCTATTCGATGAAATTAGTTTTTCTTTTATAAAATGAAAACTACTTGATTAATTTACATGATTTTTTGGTATATGATATATTCAGCCCGTGACAGGTACGTACATCAAACAGCTATTCCTCAGTTTTTTTTTTTTATTTAAAGTATCCGCTAAACTGTAAAGGCACCAATTTTATTTTTTTATTAAAATTCTATTTATTTTCCGTTATTTTTTGTGTACACTGATATTTTAATCTGATAAGTATATACATAAGTTTTCCTGTCATTTTGAACTGCCATATTTCGCATGTATGTCAATATAGATAAGCACCGATTGTTTTTCTATGATTTTTATGTTTTTTATCTTGCTACATGACAATATTATACCGAAAATATTCCGATTGATGGATGACAAGTAGCAGTTTTATTCATTATTTATGTATCTTCATAAAATCCAGTTGCTTATCGTTTGTGAATTATTAATTTTTAATTTAATTCCATTCTTCACATTTCGTACTGATTTAATTATTATCGTATAATTTAACGGCTTTCTTTGCTGGATGTTAATATCAACTGCTTCAAAAAAAAACAAAAAAAAAAACGTTTCAAATAATCTACGTGTTAATTTCTCCTGTTTCATACATGAATCTAGTCTTTTTATGCAAACGTCTGAGTGTCCCCCCTTCCAAAGATCTTCCTAACCCGAAGAGCCCTCTCTCTCTTTCTCAATAAATTGCTCACTCACCTGTGTGTTATGTTGGCGTCTTCGTCTCTCCTCTTCCAGCACTATATAAGGGACAAAGGGATACAACACCTTCAACTGTTTGATCTTATAGAAAAGATGCTTGAATATGAACCGTCTTCGAGAATCACGCTCTCCGAATCCCTTTCACATCCTTTCTTCAAGCCATTGCTTAAAGAGCAGCCTCATTTAGAACGTAAACAATCTGATCAAAAGGAGCCCAAGCAGCTCGTTGACCGCCGCAAAAGTTACCAGGGCTTTGAGGTCACCTCAAACAGCAATGACCGTGACTATGTGAAAACGAAAAGTGAGGGCCCGGGCAAATCCAATGTCGGCTACAGCTACTTGCCAGGTGATCACCGTCTCTCCCAACATATTGAGTGTTGCATGATGTTTATTTTTTGGATCAGCATGGATTTGTCGATCCCTTTTCTTTTGAATACTTTAGTCTTCCGGCTGATGTTCACAACAGCAACCAACAATAACTTACCCTGGCCGCCCTGCCCTTGATTACATCATTACAACCCCCTCCCCTCTCTCTCTCTCCATCAATCCAATACATGTGATCGTTATTGTTTACTGCTGATGCTCTTTGTACTTCTCCTAATCTTATTTTTTTTGTTTGTTTAACATTTTGTTAAGAACTATCAAAAGAAAAATCCGAAACGAACCTATCTTTTTGTATAACTCAATTATTTTTTTCAATTATTCCCAAAATGTGGAATTTCTTTTCTCATTTGCAGTTTAACCGTGTTCTTTGATTTTTATTAATTTCTAATCAACATTTAAAAGAAAAAAAAATTTTTTAAGACAAAGTCTACGCACTTCACATTTTATATATAAACTAGAATACCCATCCGAAGACGGATAAAATGAAATTTCCCCGAACAAAACACTTTTTCATCACTTTTATGTTCCATTACGAAGATTAAAATGCTACTCAACCTTATGTCTAGAATTCTTATTCTAATTTTGATCACAATCTTTTACATGATTTTGATTCTAGAAAATGGCTAAGATTTAAACTTAAGCGGTCTTAAGAATAAATTGAAATTCAGGGAATCTTGCTTAATTGGTGTCTAATAACAATGGATCAAATTCAATGCAAATCTGAAATATTTGAATTTTTAAATGAGAAGTTGAGCCCATGTTATACCCCCTAAAAACATTTTAAGATACTCCAAAGAAAGTGAAATTTGGGGTATATTTATTGATGTCTAATTAATACTTATTGTTAAAATTTCACAAGAATCGGAGGTATCTGAATTTTCACATACCTAACTTTATATAGATAACGATGTCTGTGTGTATATGAAGACATTTCTAAAGTAGATACAATTAACCAAAATGCTTGAATAGTAGAGTGCATGTGGATGAAAGTATCTAAGCTGATGAAGTATGATTCGCCAACCTTCCTGTAGAGAAATAGTACACAAAAATTACCAATTGCTTGAACCATTAACATTGAGTTAAAATATGTTTAATGTTTTTTGTGTATAGTTTTTAACTCTTAATTAGCAATTAAAATATTTTTAGGGTGAAGGTTTGAATGTAAACAGACATCTCGCTACACTGCTCTCAACTTAGGATGACACCCAAAACCTACACCCTAATTCTCAGTAACCCCTTACGTCTACAGTGGTGGCCTGCCTTGTTTGGGGTGAAATATGTTTAAGAAAAAAAAATCTATTTACCCTTTTTGCGGATTTCTTTTATACATATATATATATATGAATAAATATTAATTATTTATTACTTACAGACATCGATGTTTCATGCTTACGCAATCTTCAGTGCAGGAAGTTAATTTTTGGCGGGCGGGCGGGCGCGCACTCCAATCACAAATTGCCACTGAACTTCGATCGCAAATCACCACTGATTCGCAGTCAAGAGCGTTTCCCATTGGCCACCACAAATTAACCTGGAATTTAGGAGGAATTTAACTTTGTAAATGCCAAGTTGGCATTAGACGAGCAGCGAATAGTGATCAACAACAACAAACTGTGTTGGGTCTCGCAATGGAGCTAGTAGTACTGCTTGTTATTAAACTCACTTAGAGTGCCCGGCTTTAGTAAAGGGGTCTTTTAATAATATTTATAAATAAAAATTATTTATATTACAGACATCGATGTTTCATGCTTACGCAATCTTCAGTGCAGGAAGTTAATTCATATATATATTCAGTTAAAATTATCTTTACTAAGTTAATAGTTATCCCTACAATATTTAATAGCGTAAGGAATTAACACTCAACATTTTACTATAGTCGGCTCTATTTTCGCCGAGGAAAAGAGCTATAATAATTGTATTTGCGGTTTCAGAAAAAATCAATTTTAACCAAAAACAAGTTCCAAAACGTGTGACTTTATTATAACGTTACCAGCTGATTGAACCCTACTGGATTACCACAGACACTTTTTAAAACCGGCCTGAGAAAGAGATCTGTCCAGTGTTGAAACCGATTGACGATCAACTTTTTTGCATTGTCATCCTGTTTTCAAACATAAGCTGAGCATTATATTTCTGAAACGTGCATAACCAGTATGCTTAAAATAATTTTTGAAGTAATTTTTTGGGAACATGATTTTGGTTAAAATTTATTTTTTCTGAGACAACTCTGTACCTGCTCGGTAGTGTTTTTACTTGCAATTTTCTTTTTTTTTTTTTTTTTAACTATGCCTTATTTTTTTTTTTTTTTGTTCTTTTAAAAAAAAAATTTGTTCCAGGCAAGAGGAAGTAACTCTGTATTAACGAATATCGACTTCACCCCACCCACACCCCAACCTGTCTATGAAAATAAATCCAGTCATAATATTTTCTGGGAGGAATTAAATCGAATTATATTTTATTGTTCTTAACGTGCTGCGATGATCCACCAAAAGAACTTATGCACCAGAATCAAATCTTAATTTTCTAGACAGAAATCTACCGATGACAAAAAAAATAATGAGAGACTGACTTTACTTTATATGTTAGATGAGAAAGGGGAAGAAAGCTGGATGATAGATTTGTCAGTTTCCTGGACCTGCAATACTCCTTCTTCCTTTACTACCATTAAGACTCTCCAGCTCTATGCCACTTTGTCCTCATCATTTCCGATGCGTTTTTATTTTTGTGCTCTGGATTTGTTATCTTCTCTGAAATGCATGTTGGAAATGTCATTCTATTTTACTAATACAAGAATTGTTTAAATATTTTTATTACCATATTTGACAATTTTTTTTTTTTTTTGTTAAAAATGGAAAATACCATGTAGTAAGACAAAAAGTGAGTTTGTTTGCATGAATAACAGTCTGTAGTTTAGTCCTTGCGATATTTGTTTTCTTCATTGTATAAACATTAATGTTACGTGATCTTGAAGCAAAAATCAATTTAAAGTCCGCCAAAATATTTATGATATTACTGAGAACTGTTAAAACACTTTCGTTTGGACATTTCATTATCTTGTTTGCCTTTTGTTTTTTTATTTAGAATTATTTTATATTTAGAACTTAAATAAATAAAAAAAAAAAAAAAAAAAATAATAATAATAATTCTATCCCATCCTCCTTCCATTCAAGTGATTACGGTGATTTATATTCACAAAGTGCTAACATTTTTAAGTATATTTTATCATTTGATCTAGCTTGTCATAAGCCGTCCTGTAAGTAATCAAACCTAGTTCATTCTATTGATCAATTTTAGTGTTCCCATAGTCTTCATCTTTCGGTTGACAATCATTACATCTTTTTAACCCTTATCCTCGAGTGGCTCTTGGTCTTGATAAGAGCTGACTCATTAGAAGAAGAAGAAGAAAAAGCTCTTTTAGAAGCTTTTCTCAACTGAAAGATAAAATAGCCAAGAAATAAGAAAATAAGTTTTACTATAAATACTAAATACAGTGAAATCTGCTTATTATAATCACATGCTGTGTCCGAGCATGTAGAATGCTTGTATTCAAATCAGTGTCACAGGTTCTATCCCGTTTTGGGGTACCTTTTTTTTTAAAATGCCCAAAAACCATATTCCACGGGGTCAACCCAAGTCTTCTGGGTGAGATTAAGTATGACAAAACTGTTCAGAAGCCGTCAGCTACATTGCCTGAAAGAGATTGGGGGGGGGGGGGGTATGAGTTCCAGTAATCTTCACCAGCCCATGACACTGCATGATGAATATCGACCATGCAGCACGAAAAAATCTCTTTACAATAATAATAATAATAAGGAATTTTTGTAATATATTAAGAAACTATATACAGGCATTTAAGTGTTTTAAATATATTGTTTCTTTAACGGTTATAAATCATCCGACCGTTAATTTTTTTTTTTTTTTTTTTTTTTTTTTTTTGTGAACAGGCGATTGATTATAATAAGCTCTTTCAACTGTATAACTCTAGTATCCAATCGATAATATTAAACAAGAACATTAGTTATGAGACTGTATACCTCCACCTGACATTATTATTACATCCTGATTTATACATTAATTCGAAAGTGCAAATAAAGAAATCAACTTATTCTCCTTTTTTTTTCTTTTTTTTTTTTTTTTTCCTTCCTCTCTTTTCAGCGGTACATAATGGAGCCAGATTGTGAAGACCACACCCTTTTGTTTGATCTGATTGTTGAAATGCTGCAATATGAACCTTCTGAACGAATAACACTTAAAAATGCTTTACAGCATGAATTCTTTAAAAAATGCTACTCTGAGCAGCGTGCTCGGTCACACAGCCTCAGTCGATGATGATGGCAGCAGCAGCAACAACAACCACAACAAAGACACTTAAATGCCACCATTTCTTTTATAAGCATTCGTAAAATAATATTGAGCAGGCACAGGGCATTATTAATATTGATGCTGTGTAGTCACCAACTACTGCCAACTTGATAATAACATTGCTTTCTGACTTTAAACAAAAAAAAAAAAAAAGAAACCTACCCACTTTCTTCTCCTTCCTCCACTTGCCTATTCCATCCTTCTTTTGATGATCATAATGATAACCATATTACAAAAAAAAAAAAAAAAAAAAAAAAGGGACAAAAAAACTGTTTTGCTTGCTAACTTGTTGTTCTATGAGATAGACCTGAACAGCAACATCGTGTTGTTTGATTTTTTTTTTTTTTTTTTTATGGATTGAGGGAGGGAATGTAGACAATGAGGGGGGGTGGGGGTGGCAAAGACATTTTTTTTTTCTTTTTAGATATGTTTCTATATTTAAAAAAAATTTAAAATGCCAACATAAATATAATTGTAAATTTCTTTTATTTTTATTTTTTTTTTCTGATTTAAATTTTCAAAAAAAAAAAAAAAAAAATCCTCTTGTTTTTTTATTTATTTTTTTTATTCATTTATATATTTATTTATTCATTCATTTATTTTATTTGTTTGATAATATAAGTTCTGGATCATTTACACAAAAAAACAGGGCCGTAATTTATAGAATGAGGATGTCATCATAAAAGAATTTCAAAACTGAATCCTGGAGAAAAACTTTAAAAAAAAAAAAAAAACGGAAATTACCTTCATTTTTGTTGTTTTAATTCACACACCCTTTTTGTGTGTAGATGTCAGTAGTTAGGAAGGACTATTCTAGAAATAGGGATGAAAATATTTATATATGGAAAAAAAAAATACTGTAAAAATTAATGAACAACAATTTATCATTTGTAATATAAGTTGTTTTTTTTGTTTTATTTGAATAATTTTTTTAAATGTCTGCCAAATAGGTTTCCATTTTTTTACCATCTAAACTGAAAGTTTCCCAGATAAAATAAATTTATTAGACTGGCAAGCTTTTTTGTTTAACTGGTTTATATCGTTAAATCACTTTATATATATATATATATATATATATATATATATATATATATATATATATATATATAAAGATATAATGTTTTACCTACACATACCAGACAATAATTATTACAGCCTCTTCAGATTCTAGAGATATCTTAGATCCCCAGACCCTGAAGAGACTGTTTGCAGTCAAAATAATTGTCTGGTATGTGTTGGTAAAAGTTATATCATCCTAAATACTTGCTCTGACGCTAAATAAATAGAGCACTCTAGTCATAAATATGATGCCTGATATATATTTATAAGCTTTATATAATTTGATATTAGACTGAATCTTTCCAGTTAGATTTAACCTGTAACTATAAAATTCCAAATTAATTCATATCAGGTTAAATTTAGCCTGATGATTTCCTGCAAGAATAAAACATAAATACCTCTGTGGAGATTACTTGTCATAGATATATTTTCATACTACTACTGAGCTTAACTCACGTATTCAGCACTGTTGAAGTAAATAATGAAAATATATACACAATATAGTATATCACCTTATAATATTATGTGTATATGTACATGAAATAGTAAACAAACAAAAATTATATATAGTATAATTTTCCTTTTTTTATTTATTTTATTTATACAATTTGCCAAAATGTTTGTATAAATAAAAATTTATACTAAATAAAATATATAGCTCTACTTGTTATTGAGCACTATATTTTAAATACAGTATGGTTTCACTGGATTAACCCATGTGAACAAAGCCTCACCAGAATATATATATATGTGTATATGTATATATATATGTATATATGTATATGTATATGTATATATGTATATATATGTATATTTTAAAGAAAGAAAGATGAAGATAAAAAATTGTACAAAGTTACATAAATTAATACAAATTTTATTACATCGAAAGTTCAGATGCAAGGATTAATGTAACTCTTTGCATCTGAACTTTCGATGTAATAAAATTTGTATTAATTTATGTAACTTTATGTAATTTTGTACAATTTTTTATCTTCATCTTTCTTTCTTTAAAATTGATTGCTCTACTCAACGTATTGAGCTTTATTTTATCGAGATAGATCACTCTACGATATTTCACTTATCGTTAATTCTATTATCATTAGTATATATATATATATATATATATATATATATATATATGTGTGTGTGTGCATCAGAGAAATAAATGTCAATTTAATTTGGTTTACTCCCTATCGCCATATTTGTAAAAAGAAATGCAGGAACAATATTTTTCAAAGTAATGAACAAATAATTCCTGGTATCAAATAGTAAAAAGTAAATTTGTGTGAATCAGAATGGTACACCTTTGTTGACCAGCTTGGTTCTGGTATTAATATTCTTGCAGGAGGAACCACGTAATGGTTGCCAACATCCCTAAGTGAAAGTGATATTATGGAACCGACTGGATTCGAACTTGGCACACTCAGGTCGTCAGTTCGTGTCGTTATCCACTTGACCACCATTACCTCCATCAAATAAACTATATAGAATATTGAATAGAACACATTAAAACTTGCCTGTGGGTAAGTCTTAACGTGCTCCATTAAATACAGAATATTCAGTGCTGTTTTACTGATATAGGAAAGTAGAAGGGACACATTTTAAATTCCTTGATATCTTACCCTAACCCTAACTACTGACTGAAATAAATATAATCAAATTCTTTTAGAAGTCACTTATTGTTATCTTAAGTTATTGATCTCTTAGTCAAAAAAAAATTCCCTTTGTGGATGAATTAAAGTTTACAAATAAGTTTATTCCCTTTACACTGATGATAGCCTGGATGTTTCAAACATGATCACTGTTATGATGCCAAGTGTTCTGTCTGCTTAAGGGACGATTAAAAATGCGTACGGTTATAATGCTAAATAAATCCACCTTAAAAAGAAATAATATCCTTAAAAAAAAAAAAAATGAATGCATGCTTGTAGCTGAAATGTATTCAAATTTTAATGGGAACAAATAAAGTGGTACCCTCTCTTTCTATCGGATGATGTTAAACTCGAAAAAATAAGATCTTATCATAAAATCTTTCTTTTTTAAAAAAATTCTCTATAGAGTTACTCCGAACAGCTGCATATGACCTTTCGGAAAATGAAAACTAATAACTTGTCGTTTGCAAGGGAGTCATATCTTACTTTTACTCGATCGGATGAGCTGCTTATTGGGATATTTTTTTTTTATTTATACCGTTTCCTGTTATGTCACATGGTTTCACAGCTAGTTACTGAGTCGCAAATGGCTATCTGATCGGTATCTGCTGGGTAAATTTGTTCAATATTGCAAGACAAAAAACCCATAAAAGATCTCAGGCTCGCAACATCACTTATACTGTGTATTTTGCAACTTGGAGCGATTACGCTTTTATTTCAAAATATAATTTTTAGTGCAGGTTTAGAATTAAGAAATATCTTTGATGTACGCCCTATCATATACCAAAAATTTTTTTTTTTTTTTTTTTTTTTTTTTTTTTACAAAAGAAAATCAAACTTTATGGGTAAATGAAGATCGTTGATATATCAACGCCATATTGAACACTGTGTTTGCCAGCCAAGTTGGGGTTATTTCTCTTGGCTGGCAAACACAATGTCCAACGAGGATCGTCAATATATCGATGATCACCCATGTTTACCCATAAAATTTGATTTTCTTTTGAAAAAAAAAACAAACAAAAAAACTACTTTGTCAATTTACATGATTTTTGGTATACGATATATTCTTCCTGTCACGGGTACGTACATCATAAAGATATTTCTTAATTTAAAAAAAAAAAATTTTTTTCATGTCTGTCGAATTCTAAACTTGCACCTAATTTTTTTATTCTAGAGATGTTTACTTAAACATACACGCAAGAAATATGGAGCCTTAAACAGAAGTATTCATTAATAAGAATTCTCCCATCTACAGAAAGGTTTACCTTCAATATAATTTCATTTTCCCCACTCAAATACGTTATGAATGGCTGTGATTGGTTGGTACAAATTCTAAATGACAATAAAATGAATTTAGAATAACTTTTATTTTCTTTACTTTATGGCAGGGGGGTGGGGGGCACTAGTTTTAATATTTACCTATCAACAGCACCTGCTGATTTTTATGAGTGTTTATTTTTTAATGTATGTCATTTTGAATCTATCAATTCTGGCTGTTATTAATTGTTTACAAATAGCTTACTTTGAAGGGGGGGGGGGGGGTATGCCTGTCTATTAAAAAAAAAAATTGCAATGTATGCCAAATAAACTATTTTAAAAACTTTAATGTAAGTATTTCTGAGACATCAAATTAATTGTATTAAAATTGTGATATAAACCAAATTAATTGTACTTAAAATAAAATTGCTTGATATTTAAAAAAATATATTTAATATAATCGAGTAAAACTGGGAATCAAGACCTGACAACGAAAAAGATCAAATAATTATTTGATTCCAAAAATAGCGAATTTCAAGACAACCTCGGAAATCCGGTCTTAAAGATTTTGGCAAATATCCTTTATTTTGGTCCATATAATTTTAAAAAGATGTTTCCCCTGTGTGCTGTGACTGAATCTGTTTGAGAGTTGTATTTATCGTTCCTCTGCAGACAAGCAAGAATATTTATTGTTTTTTTTTTTGTTTTTTTCAGTGATACAAGTGAAAAGAGTGGGGATAGGGTAGTTAATAAGATTGAAAAATATTTAATTAATCCTGCTGAAACCGTCTTGTACAATAATTGACCAGCTTCAAACTAGTGTCCCAAATCAGATGCCCTTGTTTTTTTTTTGTTTACTTTTTTTTTTTTTCCAAAGCATACTAGCTCAAGGGAAAAATCCTGTTTTAGGTTAATTTTTATTTTTAGGTTTCTCTTTTAATGTAAAAGTCTGAAAGAAAAAAAATTAATGACTGAAACATTATTAATTAGTGTTAACACATTAGAATGTACAATGTTGTACAATTGTTGAAGTTAGTTTTTTGTATTTATATACACACATATATATATATATATATATATATATATACACATATATATATATATATATATATATATATATATATATATATATATATACACACACATACAATTTGCATAAAAATTACTTGTAAAAATGGTCAGGGGCCAAAATAGTAACGCTGACAGGCTTTCATACACAAATAACAAAACCCTATTACTTAGTGCTTTTACATTCAAACTAAAACTATGCATTTAATGCTCTGATTTGATCTTATCAGTTAAATAAAATATTGATTCTTTACCCTGGACCAAGGTGATAACTATAAGCCTTTTCCGCATCACTTTTTGCTGTGGATGCAAATCCTACAATGTGTTACTTTGTAGAGTGGATCCACGTGTTGATCTTCCAACTTAAAAAAAAAAAAATTATTTTCATGGTATTCTGACTGATCATCTAGTTTGTCTTCACCAAAGATTTTATAAATGAACAAGAGGTTATATTAAAAGGCTGCCTTTCGCTTGGGTAGGTGCTATTTCTATCGAAAGAGCTCCACTTACCTGAGTTTTCAAATGTTCCCATCAAACTCTAGCGGTATCACGGGTGGGTAAGGCAACTATTCACTGAAATCTCTTTATATGCAGATAATCTTTTCCTAACACATACCGAAAGAAAAGAAAGAAAAAAAAATATGGTTTTCTCCGTGTGGTTACACCTTTACATGCTGGCAATGGTTAAAATGTTGTAGATAGGACTTCTTTCTACACACACTTTGGATTTTTTTTTCTTCTTTTTTTTTTGTCATCTTCGAATGCAATGATTTTAAAATTGCATGTAAAATTTTATTCAAAGAGGAAAATCTCATTGTTTTCTTTTTATGGATTGTTAACAATTAAGCAAAAAATTTAACTCATACGGAATTAAATGTGTTAATTAATTGGCTGGTATATTTAAATCTTTCCTTTTCTCTATGCAAACAAAAATGAGTTTAAAATATATAATATATATATATATATATATATATATATATATATATATATATATATATAAATATTAAAATTAAAGCTTCTGTACAATGAAAGCATTCCTCTCCTATATACTTACCTTCCCCCACAAGGTCAGTTTTTAATGTGGAGAATCAAGCTCTCTACCCCCAAAAGGGCACTAGACTGAAAACAAAACTGAAGGCTTTTTCTTGTTCACACAATTTTTCACACGTTTCGTTTTCCTTTTCTTTTTATTTTGCTTTAATTAAAAAAAAGAAAGAAAAAAATTTTTTTTTTAATTTAAAAAAACTGCGACCAGATGTTTAATTTAAAGATGGTAATATTTATGAAAAGTTAAAGATGATGGACAAAGATGGTTTAATTTTATGAAATTCACTTTATTTAAATAAATAATTACAACAACAAAAAAAGTCAAAGTTGAGATTTTAAAACAAAAAAAAAAAAAACATTGACAGTGCTGCGTGTGCAGATTGTATAAAGACTATATTTAAAAGAAGAAACTATTGTGGAAAAGAACGGGTGTTGAATGTAATTGGAAAAGGCTTTTTTTATTTTCTATTATTGAAGCTCTTAATCTTTGGAATAAAAACATGTTTAACTCTTTATTCCTCTCATTTTGCAAGACGTGCACTGCAAAATCCTGCCATTTTATGTTTGCATTTTTCTTTTTTCTTCTTTTTTTTTCCAGTTTGTCCAACGGATGTTTTCATTATCCTCATCCAATTTTCAAGATAATTTTTCTTTGACCATCACAATCCATCTCCCAACTTTTATATCATCTCCATTTATCGCATTGTACTGTGCCTATTCCGTTTTTGTCAGCCAATCACATTTCTATTTGCATACAAATGTACAAACTCGAAAAAACAACTTTTTAATAATATTCTTAAAAAGTTATGGTATTCTTTGGAGTTTGTACATTCGTATGCAAATAGACACGTGATTAGCTTCAACCAGGGTTTTTATCCCGCCTAATAAACTGGTATTGTCCGGGCCTTTGGGTCTGGATTTACGCCGGTTTATTGGGGGTTGCCGGTCCTGTGCAGTTCTAGGAGATGCACCCTCCCAGGCTTTGCCTCCCCTCTTTGGGGAGGAGTAAGTTTATTGCTTACTGTCTGAGGCGCCCTACCGGGAATGCTGACGGGGCTGCCCAAGCAATTTTCAAATGGCCAGAGTGCTCACCTCTCGAGCGCTGGCTTATCTAATCCCACTTTCCCGACCTTGTGTCACATCTTACCTTGTGGGAGGTAGATAAATAAAAAAGAAACGTGATTGGCTGACAAAAAAAGGAATAGGCACAGTACACACTACTAAGGCAGTAGTTTTTATGGTGTCGATACCTGAGTTTAGATCTCGCATAAGTTTAAAGGATGTTTTTAAAACTAGATACATGTTTTATAAATTTAAAGAAATTAACAAAACAAAAAAAATTACATAATTTTAAAAAATATATTTTTTTTTACTAAGCTACTTTTTTGTTTTGATAATCCAAACAAAAAAAATGTAGATCGAAAGGGTATTCAGCTAGTTAAAAGCAAATTATTTTGTTTTTAAATATAATTTCTAATGTTTTTTGTCGATAAAAACAATACATATATACAATAAGTTACTTACTCTCTCTGCAAATACGAAGAATTTTTTTTTTTTCACAAATATTTTCCTTCGTGCCAGCTATAAAACGGTAGAAGCTAGGTAAAGGTGGAAATTGACATACCCAGATACTATACCAACACCGCTCAAGGAGCGGGTATAAACTAGTGCCAGTTAAGATTATTTAAACATTCTACAATTGATATGGGTCTACCATAATGCCACAAGGTTTATTTTAGATCACACATCGAGAATTCACTTACCTTGTTTCAAAGAAACCTAAAAATGTACGCATTTTATTCCATTGTACAACATGATCTCGAGTTTCACTTCCTTTAATTTGGCTTCTTTTTTTTTTTATCTAATGTAGACATGCACAATGCTGCATGTTTGTTGGTGTGCATAGATGCATGCTACAAACAACAGGCCTGTAATGGGGGAAAATATTTAGCAGTGACAAAATTATAGCTTCTTGAAGAGTAGGTTCCATGTTAAGATTGTGAGCCACTTTGGATTCTACAGAAGTTATGGTCACTCCAGATAATGGGAAGTCAGTTTTTATGTCCATAAATTAACAGCTGATAAATCTCAAGTGGTCCAATTGATATCTATATATATATTCCATAATAAATTCCAGTATACTGAAATCATATGCCCTTAATAGGGTTAAGATGAAAATTCATATACACTAAATGTACAAAAGCAAGGAAATTCTCAAATTTTTACACTTTTATCGTCATTAAGGGCATGCAAGCACAACAGGGCTATGTATTTTACTTGTAGGAATTTTTCTTCAGCGCACCTCACACACTTCATCCACTCATGCATAGATATTTATACTGTAGTGATGTGATAATGAAATAGTTTGGTTGATATGTAGTCATATCCTTAATGACAATAAAAGTGTAAAAATTTGGGAATTTCCTTGATTTTGTACATTTAGTGTATATGAATTTTCATCTTAACCCTATTAAGGGCATATGATTTCAGTATACTGGCATTTATCATGGAATGTCACTACTTTTGTAAAGGCTATGCCTCAATACAATGGTAATTTTAAAGGGTTTTTTTTAATTTTCTGGAAAACTAAGGTATATGGTAAACTGAAATTAAAATGCCATCAACTAGAACCTCTATCTCTGCCAAAAATCAGCTGAATCCATCAAATAGTTGATGAGATATACGGTGGCACACACGTACGTACACACGGATCTCTGGGTTGCCTTGACTAATGATGCTGAAATTCGACACACTTATAGAACCTATCAAATAAAAATTTTGTGCAAAGCTTTAACTAATTTGGTTTATTGGGTTTTGAGTTATGATTGATCAAAGAAATGAGATTTCTAGCATAGGTCGTTTTTGAAGTCTATTAAGGGATAGAGCGCTATCGCGCCTCCCTTGATTCGGAGAAAGACAAGCAGAGAAAAGTTTTGATTTCTGTCGATCTTAGAGACGGATGGGCCTTAAACTGACACTGTTCGGTTGAAAGAGATGTTGGTTATGATTGCAAGTCTGTCATTCGGTAGAGAAACCAAATGTCATTTTAAACTTCTTAGAATAAAACGTTGTTACTTGTTTTAAACTTGAGTTTTAATTTTATTTAGAAGAGAGATCCCTTTGTTACAGCACTGACCGAGACCACATGATTGACGCTACGGGCAGTGTCGAAATCAAGCACCGAATTCGGACAAAGATTAAGAACGGACGATCATGACCTGTCCAGTGACCACACACAAACACAACTTTACACTAATATCTAATTGTAGCATGAGGGGGGGGGTCTTCGATCTCCACAGATTATATGTCAATAGAAGCAGCTGTTCGTCAACACATAGTAGATGGCTCATTGGATAGTGACATCTAGTTGTAAAGGTAGCCGTAGTGGTGATGTAGCGGCCACAGTTTCTCTCATTGTAGTTGCAATAATGCAACAAGAGATTCATAAATGGAAACATCGTATCACTTTATTTAATAAAATTTTTAAAAACTAAAAAAATACCAATTATAGGATGGGTAACATTAATTCCTCTAACAATTTTGCACCACTTTTATGTCCCCTTACAAAAATTAAAATCAAGATATAACACTATTGAACCTTATGTCTTTAATATTTATTTAAATTTTTATCAAAATCCATTACAAGATTTTGATTCTAGAAAATTTAAGCTTAAGAAGAAATTGAAATTTGGGGAATCTTGTTTAATTGGTGTCTAATGACTATGGATCAAATTTAATGCAAATCTGAAATATTTCAATTTTTTAAATGAGATGTGCTCATATTATGGCACATAAAACATTTTTTTTTAAATACTCTATAGAAACTGAAATTTGGGGAATATTTATGTCTAATAATTATTGTTAAAATTGCACAAAAATCAAAGATATCTGAATTTTCACAAAGGACTTCTACCCCCTTGTTACATAAAACTAAATATAGCTAACCTTACCTACCCTTAAGCTTAGCAGTTCTGTTCCAAAATTCATAATGATTAGTTTAGGAGTGAATCCTATCCATAGAAATATACAAACATACACACTTTATATAAATAGAGATAGTTTTATTATTACTAACAGAAATACCCAGCGTTGCACGCGATTGAATGAGGAACCCTATGTCCTTTTGTGCCTGGTCCATAACACCATATTAATTTTTATATTTTTATTTTTTTTTACGTATTCTAATATATAAAGTACAGCCAGTCTGTTTCTCGTGTTTTTCTCATCGATAGCTTTTTTCATACAAAGTAAATAAATAAACCTGTTTTTATATAAAGCTCTGATCTCCTTTCGACAACATACTTAAAAAAAACAATTCCTATTGGTTTTTACCGATTTTCATATTTAATCTGATGGATATTTCATTTGGAAGGGAAAAGTTTTTGTATGCACTGGTGTCAGACCACATAAAATGATATCAACTTCAAAAGAGTTAAAAAAAAAAAAAAAATACATTTTATTATTTATTTTTAATAAATATATAATAATTTTATTAATATACAGAGCGTAATATAGAAGTAGCACCCCCCCCCCAATCATGATTTTTGCTTACAGTAAGTTTGCTTTTCGAGGGGGGGGGGGTACGCTGATACCAATTAACCGATTAAAGCAGTGTTACTTGACTTACTAGCAGCAGCTGCTGTCAATAGCCACATACATGCTTAGAAATATGCAATAAATATATATATATATATATCAAGGGAGGCGCGAAAGCGCTCTATCCCTTAATAGACTCCACGAATGGCCTATGCTGGAAATCTCATTTCTTTGATCAATCATAACTCAAAAACCAATAAACCAAATTAGTTAAAACTTTGCACAAAATGTTTATTTGTGTAGAATGTCAGCATCATTAGTCAAGGCCCCCCAAAGATCCAGAAAGTTCAATCATGAAATCATGTTATCTGTGTGTACGTACGTACGTGTGTGCCACCCTGTATCTCATCAACTATTTGATGGATTCAGCTGATTTTTGGCAGAGATAGAGGTTCTAGGGTTTAGTTGATGGCATTTTAATTTCAGTTTACCATAAAATTCCAAAAAACCTTAAAAATGACCAGTATTCATACACTTTATTCTATATCTTATCGACCATTTGATGGATTCAGCTGATTTTTGGCAAAGATAGAGGTTCTAATGTCTAGTTGATGGCATTTTAATTTCAGTTTACCATATACCTTGATTAGTCAAACTACCAACTATATCAGTTATGAGAAGGCATTGTATTGAGGCATAGCCTTTACAAAAGTAATGACATTCCATGAAAAATGACAGTATACTGAAATCATATGCCCTTAATAGGGTTAAGATGAAAATTCATGTACAAAAGCAAGGAAATTCCCAAATTTTTACACTTACATACAGGGCTATGTATTTTACTGGTAGGAATTTTTCTTCAGCGCACCTTACACACTTCATCCACTCATGCATAGAGATTTATACTGTAGTGATGTGATAATGAAATGGTTTGGTCGATATGTAGTAATACCCTTAATGACAATAAAAGTGTAAAAATTTGGGAATTTCCTTGCTTTTGTACATTTAGTGCATATGAATTTTCATCTTAACCCTATTAAGGGCATATGATTTCAGTATACTGGCATTTTTCATGGAATATATATATATATATATATATATATATAGCCCAAGTGAAATAGAACAGATGAAAGCGCTTCAGACTGAAGATCTAAAAGTTTTCGTTTGCAATCGCGTGTCTCAGAATCCGTTTTTCTTTTTTCTCGCAGAAAACAATAAACAAACAATCATAGTTTTCTGACAATTTGGTTCAATTAATAATTTAATAACCAAACAATACTGCGCTAATTAAATCTAATTTTCAAAATTACATTTAAAAGCAAAATTTGAATATTTTGAGAAGAAGAAAAATGGCTGACTTTAAATAAAGAAAAAAACACTTCCGGTCAACAACAGGTAGGTACAGCTAATTTTATAAATTTAAATTTTAGGTGTGGGGTTCAAGGGTGTGCTCAGCATTAATAGGGTAAATAAGGGTGTCACTAAGAACCCCTGTACACCCCAGCTTCAAGCCCCAGACACTTATTAACATCTCTATACTTATTTGTTAATTTCTATAATTTTCAAGTCATAAGTTCTAGAAGGTCCACCCTCCCAGACTTTGCCTCCCCTCTTTGGGGAGGAGTAAGTTTATTGCTTACTGCATGAGGCGCCCCTACCGGGGAATGCTGACAGGGCTGCCCAGGCAATTTTTTAAATGGCCAGAGTGCTCACCTCTCGGGCGCTGGTTTTTCTAATCCCACTTTCCCGACCTTGTGTCACATCTTACCTTGTGGGAGTAGATAAATTAGATGAAATAAACTTCTACAAGTATCCAGGGTCATGTAGTTTCAGAATATATATTGTCATGGGGTGAACTGTTACAACGGTAAAAGAGGGGCCCTAGATAAGGGTAATTACAGAGGCTTAAAGTTGATGGATCAGATTCAGAAAGTAGTTGAGAGAATACTCGAGCAGCAAATAAGAAGTCAGATAAGCATAGATGAAATGAAGTCTGGACGAAGTACCCCTAGTGCTATATTTATCCTGAGATAGATACAAGAGAAGTATCTTGGTAAGAAGAACCTGTATTTTGGTTTTGTGTGAATTAGGGGCAAGCAATTAGTTGGTGATGGTTGTTCAAACAATGTACAGAAATTCTAAAAATCGTGTTAGAATTAACATCACATTTAGTGACAGCTTTAATGTTATAGCAGGCATTTGTATCGAGTCTGTTGCTTTTTATTTGTGTCTTAGAAGCGTTTTACAGGGAGTTTCGTATCGGTTGTCCGGAAGAGATGCTTTGTGCTGATGAATTAATGTTTGCCTGTGAAACAATAAAAGGTCTTTTTGTTAAGTTGGAGACTTGGGAGAAATCTATTTAAAGTAAAGATCTTTGAGTGAATATTCTCAAGACCAAAGTGTTGATTAGTGGTTGTAGCGTTAGAAAAGCTGCAGTAAAGAAAAGTTCCCCTACTCAGTTTGTAGAAAGTGAGAGCAACTCAATCTTTTGTGATACTTTTAATCATTGGGTCCACAAGAAGTGCAGTGGAATAACAGGTATTTTAAGAGATGATAAACAGTTTGCGTGTAATAAGTGTTAGATAATAGAAACGGATGAGAACTCAGATGTGGAGAAAGTATATTTAGATGGCGAAGATATTGAGGTTGTTCAGAACGTTTGTTATTTTGGTGATACCATTAGAGCACAGGGAGGTGCTGGTGTGATGTCCACATTCCACTACAGACTGGAGGTCATTTTCTAAGAATTCAGCCATTACCTTGGACGTGTGCATGTCCGTTTTTATCCACATGTCAAGAGTAAAACGTGGTGTCATCTATAAATATACCCATCTCGGGCACAATTTTATCAGGGAAATCATCCTGAGACAAATGCAACAGAAGTACCTTGGTAAGAAGAAAAACCTGGCTTTTTCTTGGCCTTTTGGCTGAGATCAAAGTGTAGTATCTGTTCCGATGGATGTTACACCCCTTAGACCGGTACCATCTTGGACTTTGGGCCTTAATTCTGCTTGTCTTAGGGATTGTCCTATGCAGTTCTAGAAGGTCCACTCTCCCAGTTTTTGCCTTCTTACCTTTATTGTTGATCGCCTGATGTGCTCCTACTGAGGAATACCGACGGGGCTGCCCAGGCATTTTTTGTAGGCCAGAGTGTTCAAACTCTAGAGTGCTGGCTTTTTAACCCCACTTTTTTACCTTATGTCCCATCTTACCCCTGTGGGAGGGAGATAAAAAAAAAACGAAAAGAAAAGAAGAGCCTGTATTTTGCTTTTGTGGATCTGGAGAAGCTTTTTTGACAGAATGCCAAGAGATGTTGTCTGGTGGGTTTTGTGTAAATTAGGATCAAGCGATTAGTTGGTGAAGGTTGTTCAAACGATGTACACAAATGCTCAAAGTAGTGTTAGAATTGACATCACATTTAGTGACAGCTTTACTGTTAACATAAGGATACATCAGTTTTCTGTACTGAGTTCATTGCTTTTCATTTGTGTCTTAGAAGCATTGTCTAGGGAGTTTTGTACAGGTTATCTAGAAGAGATGCTTTATGCTGATGATTTAGTGCTTGCCTGTGAAAAAAAATGAAAGGTCTACTTGTTAAGTTAAAGACTTGCGGGAATGCTATGGAAAGTAAAGGTCTGAGAGTGAATGTTACCAAAGACCAAAATGATGATTAGTGTTGGAAAGTTCCCAGAAAGAGGAAAATTCTTCTGCTCAGTTTGTGGAAAGGGAATTGGGTGCAACTCAATTTTTTGTGGTACTTGTAAGCATTGGGTACACAAGAAGTGCAGTAGAATTACAGGTAGGTTGAGAGAAGACAATGGAGACGGACGAGAACTCAGATGTGGAGAAAGTATATCTGAATGCTGAGTCTACTGAGGTTGTTAGAAGTTTTGTTACATTAGTGATGGCATGGGGAAGAGCAGGTGCTAGTGTGGTTCTAAGAATTAGTAGTGGATAGAGTAAGTTCAAAGAACTTTTGCCATTACTAACCAGCAGAGCGTTACCAATGTCGATCAAGGGAAAGAGTCTATCAGGCATGTGTACCCAGAGTGATGATGTATGGAAGTGAAACCTGACCAGTAAGGATTGAGGACATGCGTTGCATGGAAAGAAATGGTATGATGAATGATATGATTAATGGGTGATGTGAGTCTTAACGGCAGACTTACATCTGATGACCTCAGAGAAATATGAAATTTGGACAGTATAGGGAGATGTGTGCAGAACAGAAAACTTTGATGGTATGATCACATTAAAAGAATGAATGAGAGTTATTGGGTTAGTAAATGTATTACATAATATTGACTAGTTATTCAAGGTCAGAAAATATTTTATAAAAACGTATTTGATGGTCTGTTCTGTACAGTATTTTTTTTGATTTTTGGACAAGTTCTGCAGATTCTTTATAGATGAAAGATGGAATAATGGGCCCTATTTTTATTTTATTTATTTATTTTTTTATTTTATTTTTTTATATATATTTTTTTTATTTATTTATTTTTTTTTATTTTTAATTTTATTTTTTTTTATTTTATTTATTTTTAATTTAAAAAATTTTTGTTTATTTTTTATTTAAAAAAATATTTTTTTAATTTTATTTAATTTTATTTTTTAAATTTTATTTATTTATTTTTATTTATTTATTTTATTTATTTATTTTTTTTTCTTATTTATTTTTATTTTAGAAATTTAATTGGAAACAGAAATATAAATAATGTACAAAGAAACGAATCAGTTGTATTTGAGGCACCCAAAGTACAATTGATACAAAGAAACTAATGACAATTTTGTTTATTTATTTTTTAACTAAACCACATCCAATTCCAATTCAAGTTCTTTTTTAAATTGGAATAAAACGGACCCTAGATCTTCACTTTCTAAATTTAAAAAAAAAGACATAAAATTAATTTTCGTAATTAAAATAATAAACACTTGTAAAGGTGATAATTCAATTAGTTATTATTGATATTTTTTCATTTTTACTAAGATTTCAGGGAAAGACCTGTTGACCACCTAGAAAGATGGGCGACAAAGTGGAAAGACGTTTGACTTGGGAGACAGAGACATCTCTCTCTCTCTCTCTCTCTCTCTCTCTCTCTATCTATCTATCTATCTATCTATCTACCTATCTATCTATCTCTTTCTTCTCTATCCCCTCCCCCCTTCTGTTAGCCATACCACATTTTCTTTTTTATGGTTTTTAAATTCAATGAGTGTTTTTATTCTGTGGACAAAAGTTTCGCATTTGTGTTTAAATGTGCCTTTCTAGTCTTTTTTTTTATGGGGATTTCTGTTTCTAAATTGCAAGGTAAAAAAAAAGAACCCCCCCCTCCTCCACACTCACCATCGCTCACCTGCATTGATTTCTTCAATGAATTTGTATAAAAATTACCAAAATGTTAATGTTTATCTATTTATATGACTAAATACAAAAGCTTTAGTCTTGTGTTTACAATAAACTTATGAATGAAATGTTTATTATTTAACATTTTTGTTTCAAGTTTTTCAAGTAGCAAAGTATGCAAAGCGATAGCGAATTTGCAAAGCCAGCTAGTATCTCTTTTTTCTCTCTCTCTCTCTCTCTCTCTTTCTCTCTTTTCTCTCTCTCTCTCTCTTTCTCTCTCTCTCTCTCTTCTCTCTCTATCTCTCTTTTCTCTCTCTCTCTCTTTCTCTCTCTCTCTCTATCTCTCTTTTCTCTCTCTCTCTCTCTTTCTCTCTCTCTCTCTTTCCATCTCTCTTTTCTCTCTCTCTATCATCATCATCATCATCATCATCATCATCATCATCATCATCATCAGGGTTTTTGATCACTCCTGGAGGCGTGACTATGTAGGACCCAGTTGGCTGTCAAGGTCGTCTCTCCAACGGCTTTTTGGCCTTCCCCTTGGTTTTTTCCATTGCCTCAGGGTTCATTCTGTCGCTCTCAGTGTCCACCTGTTGTCTGTATATCTCGAAAGGTGTCCATCTATGTTTTCCCGTTTGTACGGTGGTGATGTCGTTCACGCCAATTTTCTGTCTGATCCAAGTGTTTCTCATTTTCCGTTTAATATTCATAGTGGATTTTCTATTTTTCATGATCTTTTCTCTCTCTCTCTCTCTCTCTCTCTCTCTCTCTCTCTCTCTCTCTCTCTATATATATATATATATATATATATATATATATATATATATATATATATATATATAGTCTCGGAAGTTTCTCAACCATTAAAACTATATTAACAAAAAAAAACAAAAAAAAAACTTATAGTCCCAAGTCTTTCAGTGGAAAATCACTCATGTGAGTCAATTTATTTTTTACAGTTATTATATTAGTTTGTTTCTAACACTATTTTAAGGGATCATCAGTTGTTTACCATGAAAAACTGTTTCGGGAATTTAATATATATATATATATATATATATATATATATATTACGTGCACAAAAGTAATCCATGGACACAAAGTTTCTGGCTATCAGCCGTCATCAGCATGGCTAACTTAGACAAGGATCGAATCCACGATTACATTATCTGTAGTCTGGAGTTTAACCCCCAGACTATGACGCCTTGCCTGGAAATATGTACGATTTTTATCGCCTAAATATTAAGTTATGTATTTGTTATTGCTTTTACTGGCGATAGTAACAGCGTTTGCATTTTTTCCACTTCCTAAGCGGTAAAGAGTCATGCAGAAGATTGTATTAAGTCGCCCTTAACAGGACATATTTTTATTTATATATTTTTTTTAATTTTTTACGTACATAAAAGTGATCCATGAATACGTGTTTCTGGCTATCATGGATGATTTTATGTACATAAAAATTTAAAAAATATATGTATATTTATATAAATAAAAATACGTCCTGTTAAGGGTGACTTAATACAATCTTCTGCATGACTTTTTACTGCTTAGGCAGTAGAAAAAATACAAACGCTGTTACTATCGCCAGTAAACGCAATAACAAATAGATAACTATATATATATATGACAACTGATGATCCCTTTAAATAGTGTTAGAAATAAACTAATATAATAACTGTAAAAAATAAATTGACTTACATGAGTGATTTTCCACTGGAAGACTTGGGACTATAAGTTTTTTTTTGTTTTGTTTTTGTTTTTTTAATATAGTTTTAATGGTTGAGAAACTTCCGAGACTATATATATATATATCAGCATAAAAATTCTAAAGATAAACACACCAGTTCTGTCACCAGTAAAAACAATAACAAAGCTGCTTATATATATATATATATATATATATATATATATATATATATATATATATATAGAGAGAGAGAGAGAGAGAGAGAGAGAGAGAGATAGAGAGAGATACATTCCTGTTTATATTCAAACTGATGAAGTACGAGCTGTGCTTTCTGATAGTTGTTGCATAATGATCTCCTGATATAAATGGTATGTTTAGCGCTTACCCCTAAATGCTATCTGATATTTTGTTACAAGATTATTCAGCTGGTTTGTGAATCATTACGGGGGTCGAAGAGAAAGGTAGACATATCACTTCCAGTAAGCCTTCTCCCACAATGGTAACTCTATTGCAACAAAGGGAAACGGTCGGGCTCGTTACTTGAGGCATCTTGATAAAACAGAAGCTGGAAGCGGGAGGTTTTGTGTGGGTGGGTGTGTGTGGGGATGCTTGTGCATATTTTATTTGCCATCAACACGTAACAGCTCAACGGACCCCACCTTAAATTTGGCCACGTGCTACCCTTAACCAAAAGAATAATATAAGTTTTTTGGGCATCTTTTACGAGACTCAGCAGAGTAAAAACGCTAAAAAAAAACAAATTTACAACAAATAAAAGTAACTGTAAGCTGTAAAAGTTAGTTTCAAACTTGCATGTGCTATTTGTTTGTATTTTAAACCCGTTTGAAGTGCTATTTATTAGAAATTTATGTTCGACAGACGGTTTTCGAAGAATTCAAAATGGCCGCTCTACGTAATAATATAGAGGGACTGGCCGCTATTTTTCTTTGAGAAACTAGATGTTTTAAAAAACAAGAAATTTTTTTTTAACATCTAATAAAAAGCAATTTATACTACGTAAAAATACAAACAAATTACATAGGTAAGTAGAAAAATGTCTATTCTAGACATAAGTCAACTTTACTTGTTGCAAATTTATGTTTTTAAACTCTTTCTCGTTCTTTTTTTGGACCCCGTTCGCGCCTCTGCTGAGCGTCGTAACATATACCCAGTTTTTTTTGTTTTTAAAAAATTTTTTTTTTTTAGATATTTCACCCCAAACAAAGCAGGTTGCCACTGTAGACGTAATAGAAACGGGGGCATTCTTCTTGCTCTTATATGTAAAATGCAGACTTAACTTGAACCACCAAGTTTTCTTCAATAAATCTCGTTCTCATAAGCATATTTATCACGGTTATCATGTCGCGTTATAGTCGACTAACTCCTCATCTGCAGCAGATTATCTGGGCGCCAGCTCGTCACATAATTTTCATGGTTAGATCCCGACGGCTATTTCATTGTGGAAAAGATCTCTTCTTAAAAACTGGCCTTGTGCCTAACTCCCGGAGAGGAGTAAATCAATACTCAACTCTGTTTCCTATCTACCATACTGAGAGTAGCTTACACAATTCAAACGTTTTTCTCTTCTTTTTTTTTTTTTAAACATAGTTCACCCCAAACAAGGCAGGCCACCACTGTAGACGTAAGGGACTACTGAGAAAAAGGGTGAAATTTTTTTTTTTGGTGGGGGGTGGGGGTGTCAACCTAAATTGGGAGCTGTGCAGCGAGATGTCTCTTTACATTAGTTTTAAATTTCTGCATGTCAGTACCGTCAGGAAATCAGGGAGCAGGGAAGGAGTTCCAGAGTCCAGCAGCACGAGGAAAGAAGCTTTTGGAGTAGAAAGCTCTTCGGCATCTGGGGACCTCCACAGTGAATGGATGGGATTTGGCAGATTGTCAGGTTGGTCTACTGAATTTGCGTCGTGGGGGCACCAGAGCAGCAAGTTCATCAGAGCACAATCCATTGAAGTACTTGTAAAACAGGCACAAGGAAGCAACATTGCAGCGATGGGACAGGGGCTGGAGCTTGATGGATAGTGAGGGATCTATTAAGTTGGTGACTCTTTTTTGGACCTTGTCTAAGAGGGAGAGACTAGTGGATGATGCCCCAGCCCAGATGTGGCAACAATACTTTACCTGCCATTCAAAAGTATTGTTATTTACAAATGTTTTTGTCAGCATGGAACTGATTCTGTAGGCAAAACAACCAAAGGGTTAGATATGAAAATCTCTCAACATATTGCACGTGTTATTCACATGCACAAGGTTTTAAGAACATCCAGGAACTTATAGGCGCATGAATCTGCTATCAGTGAGCACTTGCTTAGTATAAATACGTTTTTCTAATCAGTTCTCCAATATATGGTTCTCTGTTTTACATAGTACTAGGTCGAACTTTCATCTTAATATACTTGAGGCAATGATCGCCATCAACACTTCTCAAACTAACTTCTGTAGACAAAAAGAGTTTAAAC
This sequence comes from Sepiola atlantica, assembly GCA_963556195.1. Classification (NCBI taxonomy): domain Eukaryota; kingdom Metazoa; phylum Mollusca; class Cephalopoda; order Sepiida; family Sepiolidae; genus Sepiola; species Sepiola atlantica. Next base: position 92,832,430 of record OY744532.1, read on the forward strand.
ATATTTCACGATTTAAATCCATCTTATCGTTGAGAGATTTACCCTCATTTTTTTTTGTCCCACTTACTTTTAGGCGCATTTCTTTCAGGACTCGGGTCTTTTCAGCCAGTGTTTGCTCTGCCATCTTGCATGAGCCCCAAACGCTTCTGATTTGCAATGGTTTCGGCATAATGACCATGCCATGATCAGGTGGATGTGTGGTATCAAACTAGAGGAAAGAACCCCTTCAATCGTGCTCTATCAGAAGCCTTTTGGTATTGGTGGGATTTTGGATGCCTTATGCGCTCAGCGTCTCAATTGGTTTGGTCATGTACAGCGTGCCCCCTCCTGCATTAACTCAACAACATGCATGGATGCCCCAGGTACGAGGTTGCGTGGTAGATCAAGGAAGACCTGGCTTGAGTGCGTACAAAGTGACTTGACTGCTTGCAACATGACTGGTATGAACCCTATGGGTCAGACTGCATGGAGAGCAGGCGTGAGACGTTGCCTGGTGGTGCCCACCCTGGAGTCCAGGACACTCGCAACAACTGAAATACCAAAACCTGATGATGATGATGATGATGATGATGATGATGATGATGATGATGATCTTGTATAATCAATTGTTTCCAAATTTTCCTTGGTCGGCCAACCTACCTGCAATCCAAGACATCTATGCTTCTGCAACGGTTTATCCAAGAGAAGGAACACTCAACATGTTTATCTTTTTTATTCCTTGTCGTCATCGTCGTGGTGGTGGTGGTGGTGGTGATTATTATTATTATTATTATTATTATTATTATTATTATTATTATTATTATTACTACTGTTATTATTATTATTATTATTATTATTATTATTACTACTACTATTATTATCATCATTATTATTATTATTATTATTATTATTATTATTATTATTATTATTATTATTATAATTATTATTTCTCATTTTATATCTTCAACATTTTAATATCAGAGTGATTGGGGCATCCTTCTTGCTCCTATGAATACTCAACTTGAACCACTAGGTTTTCTTCAATAAATCACTTTCTCATAAGAATACTGATTACGGTTATATTGTATAGCATTATAGTCGATTAATTATTCATCTTCAACAGATTACCAGAATGGCATCTCGTCACGTAAACAGCTGAAGTCTTGTTGTAGTAACCTTTATGGGGTAATTAGCTCAATTAGTTGTGACGTCTCCCTGTCGTAGTGTCAGTGTGTCGATTGCTTTCTTTCTTCTTCTTCGTTCTTTTTTTATACTAATGAGTCACCATTTATCAAGACCAAAAAGCCACTCGAGGATAAGGGTTAAAGAGATTGTCAATTGGGTGTAGAACAATACTATGAGAGGATTGGAAACCATGTGTGAAAAGGGCAGAATATGATTACTTAAGAGGATGGCCCAACATTTGTTGACATTAGACTTGAAGAAGACTATGTGGTAGTCAACAGGGAAGCACTCCCGTAGTATTGTGTTCCATAGATGGGAAGTTCTTGGAAAGAAGCCCCGTTCATGGAAGTTCCGTTTGGTTCTAGGTACACAGAGGAAGAAAGGAAAGTTCTTCGCAGTGGTGGTAGCTCAATAGGTACTTGCTGTGAAGGTTTTTTGTCGGTCAGATTAATTATTTTGTTACTCACAGAACTTAGTAGTTGCGTTTACCCAAATATAGCTGAAAACTAAATGAATCCTGAATGGATAACGGAGAGAGCAATTCTAGCTCTTAAATATGACATGTACATGTCATCAATCAACAACTGCCTGATGAAATAGTATGTGAGGAACAAACTTTCACTTCTCTAGATTCTAGTCTCGATGATGACAATGCTGTACAGAATTTTAAAATTCGTTAGAATTGCCTCGTATGCAAACTCACAAATCAAAGATGAAATCTGGATGCCCAATTATGTTACTCCGGAATCTTGATGCTACCGTGAAAATACCGATATAGTAGAGAAAGACTAGCAACGTCTCTTCTGTGAGAAAGAGACTATAGGAAGGAGAAGAGAACATCTCCCGCTAGGTTGCAAAGTTGGTTTTGCATTCTGTCAAGGCGAGAAAGAGCTCTTTGAGCGGCACCACACCAGATGTGGTAGCAGTACTCCATTTTAGGGCATATCTAACTATTATGCAGGTAAAGGATTGCGTAAGGAGTCAGGTACCTTCTGGAGTAGAAAAATGATCCTATTATTTTTTTAACGACCTGAGCAACAGATTTGATGTAAGATCGCCATTTTATGTCCAGAGTCAAAGTTAGTCCTAGGTGCTTATCAAGGCAGGGAGCTGTAATAATCATCATCATGGTAAAGAAAACAATGCATACATATTTTGCTCTGCAGTTTCCATTTGTATTTATTTTTATTTTTACAAATACATTGATTGCACGTATATCTAGGCGATTTCATAGTATTAATCTCTTCCCAACCATCCTCAGGAGGAGTGGGTGGAAGAGCCTCAATAAAGACATCCGTTCTCTTCGACATCAAACACCCAAGAGGCTGGATATATCTCTCTTCTTTGCCATGTCGACTTCCTGTCGTAACGCAACTTCCTGAACACGTCAGCTTAATTATTTAACTTTAACTCCTAGTGGAAAATCCGTCTTGACTTAATCTAGTTTTCCTTCCTACGTCATTCTAACATACGCACATTCAAATGTTGCTACAGTTGGAAAAATAAAACATGAATGCTGATTGTTAACTGCAAATCTTACTGATGTAAAATGTAGTGTGAAAAACAGGAGTTCTTGGGTTAGTAGATGTAGAACAGTTGATGTAGCAGGTTCAGGTCATAGGAGAAGGCCAAGGAAAACATGGGAGCTAGTGATGAGGATGGGCTTGAGATTAAAAGGGATAATTAAAGATGTGGCCAGAAGTAGGTTAGTTTGAAAGTCAATTTCTTTTTAACTTTTAAATATATAAATAAGTAAATGGTAAAAACCAGTGTTTATATCCCCTTTTTTAGTCAAAAGAATTTGTGTAAAGATAACGATGGCCGTATTTTATCTAAATGAATAAATGTGAAAGTTTTTCTCCATCTACCATAACTATATCAACATCAAAACGGGTTATGCTTATTTAATTCTGTGATACAACATAAGATTTTTAAATACTGTATATACAGAATGAATGGAAAGTAACTCCCTATTATTAAGTGATCGTAATTTATTACTGAAATATAATTTTTACAAGAAATGAATATGATGAGAAATTCGATATGGGTGCTAGCAATTGCCACCAGCTTCTAAAGCTGCCTGGAAACTGCATCAAGTGATTTCACAAGGAACTTTATTTTTCACTAATGAGTCAACACTTATCAAGGCTAAAAACCCACTCGAAGATTAGGGTAAAAAAGATGGATAGATTGACAGATGAATGGTGATGAATACTATGAGAGTATTGAAAATAGCAGCCGACCCAGAAAACAGCACTTTTTACCCCATTGTCAAAAACATCGCTTGTAGAATGTGAGGACTAAAGGAAAATTTATGCATAATTCTTAACTCTTGCTCCCCCATTCATTTATTGTAAGAATTATATTTCAGTAATAACTTACAAGTATAGGGCGTTACTTTCCAATCACCCTGTAGAGTTATATATATATATATATATATATATATATATATATATAGTAATCTGCAAACACCCACGAATAGTTTTAGGTATTCCTAACTTGCATATTTATTTTTTAAACAGTTTCTAATAAATTAATATTCTGTAATATACATTTGTAATTTACATTGTCATATTTGTTAGGAAAAAAAGAGTCATCCACAAAACTGGCCTAAAGTTTGTATTTCTGCTGTCCATATGGTTGCAATGTAATAGACTTTTCAAAAATCAAACAACACATTAGCAAGTTTATAATAGTGAGTAACGGTATGACCTTCATAGTTACCGTTGGTTTCCAGTTGCATAGAAGCGATAAACCCAGGCCGTGCAGAAAGTTACAACCCAATTAAGTTGTTGCAGTTCTCAAACATTTCAATTGCAGACAATAATTCAGATGGCTAAAGAATGCCCCTATCCTCCTACTGACATGGGAATACCTCCCCCCCCCCACTTGAGACCCTCCCCCTTCCCTCCCTCCCCGTTTAGAATCTCCCTGGATCCAGTGGATAACACTCAACCGCCTGAGAACGGGAAAGGGGCGATCAGACGTTACTATAGCTAGATGGGGTTACAAAACCGACCTAACGATCCGCAAATGTGGAGAGGCAGACCATAGGATGCAACACTGTCTTGTCTGCCCAAGTGGTGCAGCTTAAATGATCTTGCAGCGTACAACAAAAATGCAAAAGACTGCATGAAAACTGGGAAACATGCAATGATGAATAGTCCATCACCTGATTTGAGGTTAAAGAGTATTGATTAACTCCTCTCCGGGAGTTAGGCACAAGGCCAGTTTTTATCTTACTCCCACAAGTAAGATGTGACCCAAGGTCGGGTCGGGAACGTGGGGTTTAAAAATTGCCTGGGCAGCCCCGTCGGCATTCCCCGGTAGGGGCGCCTAAGGCAGTAAGCAATAAACTTACTCCTCCCCAAAGAGGGGAGGCGAAGCCTGGGAGGGTGGACCTCCCAGAACTGCACAGGACAGACCCATAGATCAGCGTAAATCAAGCTCCGAAGGCCAAGACAATACCAGTCTATGGGGTGCAGTATCCATCGGAACAGATACTACACTTTGATCTTAGCCAAAAGGCCAAGCAGTGAGTAGCTTAAGTTAAAGAGACGTAAAAGACTAAGGCCCCCAAATATGCAAACGTTATCGATCAAAGGAAAGAAAAATTGTGAAACCATGAATCCAAGTCGGATAATCAAAGTCCCTCTGTGATAAATAATAAAAGGAAAACTATAGCAAAACAGAAAAAGGTGTTTAGTTCTACTTGTATATACATTCAATGTATGCGCATTGGTGTTATGCACATTGGTGTTATGCGTGTTGGTGTTATGTGCATTTGTGTTATGCGCATGGGTGTTATGTGCATTGGTGTTATGTGCATTGGTGTTATGCGCATTGGTGTTATGTGCATTGGTGTTATGCGCATGGGTGTTATGTGCATTGGTGTTATGTGCATTGGTGTTATGTGCATTGGTGTTATGTGCGTTGGTGTTATGTGCATTGGTGTTATGTGCATTGGTGTTATGTGCATTGGTGTTATGTGCATTGGTGTTATGCGCATTGGTGGTATGTGCGTTGGTGTTATGCGTGTTGGTGTTATGTGCATTGGTGTTATGCGCATTGGTGTTATGCACATGGGTGTTATGTGCATTGGTGTTATGTGCATTGGTGTTATGCGCATTGGTGTTATGTGCGTTGGTGTTATGTGCATTGGTGTTATGTGCATTGGTGTTATGCGCATTGGTGTTATGTGCATTGGTGTTATGCGTGTTGGTGGTATGTGCATTGGTGTTATGCGCATTGGTGTCATGTGCATTGGTGTTATGTGCATTGGTGTTATGTGCATTGGTGTTATGTGCATTGGTGTTATGCGCATTGGTGGTATGTGCGTTGGTGTTATGCGTGTTGGTGTTATGTGCATTGGTGTTATGCGCATTGGTGTTATGCACATGGGTGTTATGTGCATTGGTGTTATGTGCATTGGTGTTATGCGCATTGGTGTTATGTGCGTTGGTGTTATGTGCATTGGTGTTATGTGCATTGGTGTTATGCGCATTGGTGTTATGTGCATTGGTGTTATGCGTGTTGGTGGTATGTGCATTGGTGTTATGCGCATTGGTGTCATGTGCGTTGGTGTTATGTGCGTTGGTGTTATGTGCGTTGGTGTTATGCGCGTTGGTGTTATGTGCATTGGTGTTATGTGCATTGGTGTTTTGTGCATTGGTGTTATGTGCGTTGGTGTTATGCGCGTTGGTGTTATGTGCATTGGTGTTATGTGCATTGGTGTTATGTGCGTTGGTGTTATGTGCATTGGTGTTATGTGCATTGGTGTTATGCGCATTGGTGTTATGTGCATTGGTGTTATGTGGATTGGTGTTATGTGCATTGGTGTTATGTGCATTGGTGTTTTGTGCATTGGTGTTATGTGCGTTGGTGTTATGTGCATTGGTGTTATGTGCATTGGTGTTATGTGCATTGGTGTTTTGTGCATTGGTGTTATGTGCGTTGGTGTTATGTGCATTGGTGTTATGTGCATTGGTGTTATGCGCATTGGTGTTATGTGCATTGGTGTTATGTGCATTGGTGTTATGCGCATTGGTGTTATGCGCATTGCTTTTATGCGTGTTGGTGTTATGCGTGTTGGTGTTATGTGCATTGGTGTTATGCGCATTGGTGTTATGTGCGTTGGTGTTATGTGCATTGGTGTTATGTGCATTGGTGTTATGTGCATTGGTGTCATGTGCGTTGGTGTCATGTGCATTGGTGTTATGTGGATTGGTGTTATGTGCATTGGTGTTATGTGCATTGGTGTTATGTGCATTGGTGTTATGCGCATTGGTGTTATGTGGATTGGTGTTATGTGCATTGGTGTCATGTGCATTGGTGTTATGTGGATTGGTGTTATGTGCATTGGTGTTATGTGCATTGGTGTTATGTGCATTGGTGTTATGCGCATTGGTGTTATGTGCATTGGTGTTATGTGCATTGGTGTCATGTGCATTGGTGTTATGTGGATTGGTGTTATGTGCGTTGGTGTCATGTGCATTGGTGTTATGTGGATTGGTGTTATGTGCATTGGTGTTATGTGCATTGGTGTTATGTGCATTGGTGTTATGTGGATTGGTGTTATGTGCGTTGGTGTCATGTGCATTGGTGTTATGTGGATTGGTGTTATGTGCATTGGTGTTATGTGCATTGGTGTTATGTGCATTGGTGTTATGCGCATTGGTGTTATGTGGATTGGTGTTATGTGCGTTGGTGTCATGTGCATTGGTGTTATGTGGATTGGTGTTATGTGCATTGGTGTTATGTGCATTGGTGTTATGTGCATTGGTGTTATGCGCATTGGTGTTATGTGCATTGGTGTTATGTGCATTGGTGTCATGTGCATTGGTGTTATGTGGATTGGTGTTATGTGCATTGGTGTTATGTGCATTGGTGTTATGCGCATTGGTGTTATGCGCATTGCTTTTATGCGTGTTGGTGTTATGCGTGTTGGTGTTATGTGCATTGGTGTTATGCGCATTGGTGTTATGTGCATTGGTGTTATGCGTGTTGGTGTTATGTGCATTGGTGTTATGTGCATTGGTGTTATGTGCATTGGTGTTATGCGCATTGGTGTTATGCGCATTGCTTTTATGCGTGTTGGTGTTATGCGTGTTGGTGTTATGTGCATTGGTGTTATGCGCATTGGTGTTATGTGCGTTGGTGTTATGTGCATTGGTGTTATGTGCATTGGTGTTATGCGCGTTGGTGTTATGTGCGTTGGTGTTATGTGCGTTGGTGTTATGTGCATTGGTGTTATGTGCATTGGTGTTTTGTGCATTGGTGTTATGCGCATTGGTGTTATGCGCGTTGGTGTTATGTGTGTTGGTGTTATGTGCATTGGTGTTATGTGCATTGGTGTTATGTGCATTGGTGTTGTGCGCATTGGTGTTATGTGCATTGGTGTTATGCGCGTTGGTGTTATGTGCGTTGGTGTTATGTGCATTGGTGTTTTGTGCATTGGTGTTATGCGCATTGGTGTTATGCGCATTGCTTTTATGCGTGTTGGTGTTATGCGTGTTGGTGTTATGTGCATTGGTGTTTTGTGCATTGGTGTTATGTGCGTTGGTGTTATGTGCGTTGGTGTTATGTGCATTGGTGTTATGCGCGTTGGTGTTATGTGCATTGGTGTTGTGCGCATTGGTGTTATGTGCATTGGTGTTATGCGCGTTGGTGTTATGTGCGTTGGTGTTATGTGCATTGGTGTTATGTGCATTGGTGTTATGTGCATTGGTGTTGTGCGCATTGGTGTTATGTGCATTGGTGTTATGCGCGTTGGTGTTATGTGCGTTGGTGTTATGTGCATTGGTGTTATGTGCATTGGTGTTTTGTGCATTGGTGTTGTGCGCATTGGTGTTATGTGCATTGGTGTTATGCGCGTTGGTGTTATGTGCGTTGGTGTTATGTGCATTGGTGTTTTGTGCATTGGTGTTATGTGCGTTGGTGTTATGCGCGTTGGTGTTATGTGTGTTGGTGTTATGTGCATTGGTGTTATGTGCATTGGTGTTGTGCGCATTGGTGTTATGTGCATTGGTGTTATGCGCGTTGGTGTTATGTGCGTTGGTGTTATGTGCATTGGTGTTTTGTGCATTGGTGTTATGTGCGTTGGTGTTATGTGCGTTGGTGTTATGTGCATTGGTGTTTTGTGCATTGGTGTTATGCGCATTGGTGTTATGCGCGTTGGTGTTATGTGTGTTGGTGTTATGTGCATTGGTGTTATGTGCATTGGTGTTGTGCGCATTGGTGTTATATGCATTGGTGTTATGCGCGTTGGTGTTATGTGCATTGGTGTTATGCGCGTTGGTGTTATGTGCGTTGGTGTTATGCGCATTGGTGTTATGTGCGTTGGTGTTATGCGCATTGGTGTTATGTGCGTTGGTGTTATGTGCATTGGTGTTATGTGTGTTGGTGTTATGCACGTTGGTGTTATGTGCGTACATAAAAGGAAGCAGCAGCAAAACTTCTGTGTTTGACATTAATGAGATATTAATGTATATGTTCATTTCATGTGTGTATATATGTGTAAACTATAAGATGTTGAAGTAGCAACAGCAGCTATACCCCTAAAGTCAAACCCTTCTTTTCTGTGGTAGGGGGAGTGGTAAAGTGGTAGTGTCAGAGCTACGGATGTAAACATATATTTATGCATTTGTTCGTGCGTTCACTGCACTGGCCGTAATCATCCCACACGTTGAGCCGGTCCAAAGATGTTGTTTGATCACACTCAGTGCTGTAACAAATACTCTCATGCCAAGTAAAAGCCGAATTTATGAACAAGTAACAAATGTATTTGTTGAATGTTACAAAAGATACTCGTGTCTCTAAGTGGAGTGTCAGAGTTGTAAACAAGATCTCTATATCCCGGCGAAGTTGAAACAAGTCCCCCACAGTTCTGTGGCCAAGAGACCCAGATGGGCCATCTTGCCTCCACCGGCTCCAAGCTTCAAGCTGATCCAGTTATCCTAGCAAACCTCCAACTTCCTGTCATGCCCAGTGGGCCAGCTCTAGCCTCATCCCGTTGACCAGGTCTTTTCACTGGTCATTGGTGGGTCACCCAAGCACTTAGCCACTTAAGATCTCAACCTGAGATAACTGTCAAACAGAGAATTATCATGGCGACAATCTATGAACATACGCGCATGGGTCCAGCCTTTTATGAGACACCCAATTCACCTCAAAGAGAAATATTCTTCTGGGGTGGCCCAAATGAAACCAAATATATTTTCACTTTATCTTGTGCCCCCCCCCTCTTTCTTCCGGGTCGAGCATCTAAAATTTGCAACGTCTGCCACTCATATACATTACTAAAGGAAATGCAGCCTACTGCACTTTCACACCCAGCTAACAGGACTTTGGTGAGAAGTCATTAATTTTCACTAGAGTCCTGTTAGCCGGGTAGCTCTAATGCATCGGACCCAATGACTGATATAGTCATATCACTTTTAATTAGCAGATGAAGAGAATCATCCGTGATGCGATTACGGAAACTGCTTTTGTTATTGGAATCGTTGCAGACCATTTTTTATTTTTTTATCTTGATGATCAAGAGAAGGTTCTCCATAACACTATCAGCATCATTCTCTAATGGTCGTTGCGACGGATTGAAGCTGAATCCAGGATTCTTGCAACAAAAATAAAATCGCAGCTATCACGAACAGGGTATACGAGTAGGTAATAGGGGCATAGTTACTGCCGGTGAAGAAGTAACTGCTGGGGAATATTTATTAATTGATGTTTCGTACTTATTGTTAAACTTTCATGAAAATCAGAGGTATCTGCATTTTCACAAAGACTTCCTCTCTTTACTCCCTTTACATAAAACTAAATTAAACTAAATACAGCCCACATTACCCACCCTTGCGCCTAGCGGCTGCGTTCTAAAGTTCATAATGATCAAATAATTAGTTTAGGAGTGAATCCTGTACATACAAATATATGAACATATACACATACCCAACTTAATATAGAGAGAGATATGCAGAGCTCACCTGTCTGTCTGCTAAAGTTGGTTTCTTCTACGTTTCTTTCGTAAGGCCGCAACCCAAGGCTGGAATTCTAAACACTTTCGCATAAATACCGGTATTCTTGGCCCACTTGAACTGACAATACTAATCCTATTCACCTCTAAGTAAAAACACACACACACAACTAAATATGCCAACGGGAATCTAAATCAGCAGAAGAAAGAAAATAAAAAATAAAAAACTTCCAGTTTGATTTTCCTTTTGCTGTCTTCTTTTTTTTTGTCCATTTGTGAATGTGTCAATCAAAATCTTTTTTGTCCATTTGTGAATGTGTCAATCAAAATCTTTTTTTGTCCATTTGTGAATGTGTCAATCAAAATCTTTTTTTGTCCATTTGTGAATGTGTCAATCAAAATCTTTTTTGTCCATTTGTGAATGTGTCAATCAAAATCTTTTTTGTCCATTTGTGAATGTGACAATCAAAATCTTTTTTGTCCATTTGTGAATGTGTCAATCAAAATCTTTTTTTGTCTATTTGTGAATGTGTCAATCAAAATCTTTTTTGTCCATTTGTGAATGTGTCAATCAAAATCTTTTTTGTCCATTTGTGAATGTGTCAATCAAAATCTTTTTTGTCCATTTGTGAATGTGTCAATCAAAATCTTTTTTTGTCCATTTGTGAATGTGTCAATCAAAATCTTTTTTTGTCCATTTGTGAATGTGTCAATCAAAATCTTTTTTGTCCATTTGTGAATGTGTCAATCAAAATCTTTTTTGTCCATTTGTGAATGTGACAATCAAAATCTTTTTTGTCCATTTGTGAATGTGTCAATCAAAATCTTTTTTTGTCTATTTGTGAATGTGTCAATCAAAATCTTTTTTGTCCATTTGTGAATGTGTCAATCAAAATCTTTTTTGTCCATTTGTGAATGTGTCAATCAAAATCTTTTTTGTCCATTTGTGAATGTGTCAATCAAAATCTTCTGTTTTTGTCCATTTGTGAATGTGTCAATCAAAATCTTCTGTTTTTGTCCATTTGTGAATGTGTCAATCAAAATCTTCTGTTTTTGTCCATTTGTGAATGGGTCAATCAAAATCTTCTGTTTTTGTCCATTTGTGAATGTGTCAATCAAAATCTTCTGTTTTTGTCCATTTGTGAATGTGTCAATCAAAATCTTCTTTTTTTGTCCATTTGTGAATGTGTCAATCAAAAGCTTCTTTTTTGTCCATTTGTGAATGTGTCAATCAAAATCTTCTTTTTTTGTCCATTTGTGAATGTGTCAATCAAAATCTTCTTTTTTTGTCCATTTGTGAATGTGTCAATCAAAATCTTCTTTTTTGTCCATTTGTGAATGTGTCAATCAAAATCTTCTTTTTTTTGTCCATTTGTGAATGTGTCAATCAAAATCTTCTTTTTTGTCCATTTGTGAATGTGTCAATCAAAATCTTCTTTTTTTGTCCATTTGTGAATGTGTCAATCAAAATCTTCTTTTTTTTGTCCATTTGTGAATGTGTCAATCAAAATCTTCCACAGCAAGATGCTGCGTTTTCATGGTGGCTTTCAATTGTGCATTCTTTCATCACCCTCTTCTTTCTCTCTCTCTTTTTCTCTCTCTCTCTCTCTCTCTCTCTTTGTTCGCCTCATCCTTTTCAGTTAAGTTGCATGAGGTCAATCATTCAATCAAATTTATTTAGCAAAGTGCAGCAAGCCATGTAAAAAGACAGAAGATATTGCATCTATATACCGTCTGAATGTTTGTCTAAAGCGACTTTAAACCGGGATATGGTAGGCATCATCACGACCTCCTCTAGCAGGCTGTTTCAGGGGTAGATACATGGACAGAGAATGTTGCCATTATTCTGTTGAGACGAAAGTGACGATCATACATTTGCGAGTGTCTACGGAGATCGCAACTAGGCGTTGGGATGAAAAACTCCTCTAAATGTCGATTTAAATTCCCGCCGATGATGTTGCATGCCAGAATCAGGCCCCCTCGCACTCTCCACTGCTCAAGTGAGGGCAGATTTAGTCTTTGAAGCCGTTCTTTGTAGATAAGCGTGGCGATCTGTAAGCTCGCCATGTGTTAAGAAGCAAAAAGAGTTAAATGATTCCCTCAAGAGGCGAGAGGCAGATCAATAACAATGGAGATTGTTCTTGTCTAAATGCACGAATGCCCCATTTTGTGACTTACTAGACGAACCGGTTAAAATAAATGCCACTGGGGCACAAATGCCACCTTTGTCACTAACTTGAAGAACCAATAAAAAAAATAAAAAAGGTGTCACTAGGGACTGGAGTAAGTGTTGCCAGTAAGCAATCGGAAGGCTGAATCGGATGGCGCTGTTCAACAACTGGACATGTGACCTGCTGAAGTTAGCCAAACTACAATAAGTGTCCTGTTGCCAGACGAACAATAAAGCGGCCAATTATTTAGTACAGTCTCGAGACAAGGCATGATGAAAAGGGCCAATATCTGAAGAGTGAACGTTCCTGAGGGCAGGAACAGAGATAAGACACAGATACAACACTTTTATCATACCAATAAGTGAGAAGCACCTGGACTGAAAGGCCAGATTTATGACTTCATTTCTTATGCGCAATGTGATACAAGGTCATTTTAAGAGGGTATAGCCAACTCCGATGAGGGGATACTCTGGCTGGATGCAAAAATAGCCGAGAATAAACCCGTCAACATTTCGTGGTAGGGGCGCCTCAGACGATTGACAGTACCTTCTCTCTCTCCGCGCCCGAAGAAAGAGGTAATGTTTAGGATGGTGTACATTCTATGATTGAGCTGAAGCATACCTTACCTCAGCAAGTAGGGAAATTGGAGCTTTACGGGACAGACCCTTAAATGCCAGGATAAATAATGCCAAGGCAAAAGTTGACTGGTATGAACACCCAACACAGCACAGATACTACACTGTGATTTTAGACTGAAGTGCAAAATAAGGGGCTGTTCACTCACTGCAGAGTTCATGTAAAACCAAACCGATTCGTGTCAGGGGCCAACCAGGAAGGAAAGGTGAAGGTCAATTTAATTAACAGAATCCGGTTTGTTACCAAGAAAGTGGCGAGTGGTAAACCACAGCATAAATATGTGGGTGTTGGAAGCAGCAGCGGCAGTGAAGGTTGTTTTTTTACTTATCGGCTCTCGATTGGATTTCTTTCAACCAATCACAGCACAAGAGATATTCACCTCCAAATCTCGCACGTAATATAAAACCCCAAACACAGCATCTCTCTTCCTTTCTTTCCTGTTCTTCCTTGAGACCCGACACATGTGCTTATATAGAAAATAGACGAAGGTTCATTTCTAATATTTAAAACAATTTTATTGGTCGTCTGCGTTAATATGTGAATAAAATGAGAAATGAGAGTGAAGGGTGTTAGTGAATGAACGTGCCTATGAATATGGATGAAGAGGAAAGGTTAGAAAGTCGACATGGTGTTAAATAAATGTCCCGTTTATAGGGAAGAGAAACGAGTTCATATATGAAGAATGTCCGGTTTGTAATGAAAGAGAAACGAGTTCATATATGAGGAATGTTTGTACAGTACACAGGTGTGGAAGTCAAGCAATGTCCATGTATGCAAGTATGTGTGCGCATTGCATTAAGTAGTCCATGTATGTCGGCAGAAGTAGCCATGTTGAATTCTGAGGTCTTCTTGTCGAAGTTGAACCCAGAGCCAAAAGCTCAGGAAGATGTCTGTTGAGTCCCAAGAGAGAAGTTGGGGGCAGGTAGAAGTGCTGTGGAATGAATCAACTCGCTGTGAGATTTCCTGGCCGGAAAGAGAAAGAGTCTAGCTAGTTCTCCTTTTTATAATCTCTTGTCATGTGGTCAGCTCGCATGAGAGGTGGCCTCTGATTGGTCAAGCCAGAAAGGAAGTTAAATGATTGCACCAATCAGCACCTAGCTTATCAAATTTAAGCACAGATTTAAAATCGTAATGGCGGTTGTCGTTGCTAGTTGTACGGCTGCTACACGTACGTCACAATCTAACCTGAGCCGTTTGAGAGCGAAAGGCCCTCGGCAAGTAGTACACGCATAACAGGAGACACATACGAACTACTAAACATAACGACACTACTCACTGAATGCACATACACAGTTCATACACACACTCTCTCACTAACAAAATGGGCATGCTAATATGCACACACATGCATACCTATCCCATTTATCCTATTTATACACACTGTAACAAGCACACGGTGCCAGCCGAAATAAACATGTGTACTAAATTTCTCCTTGTAGAAAAAACAACACTTCTTTTCACCTAGAACGTTCTCGGACACTTTGAACTCTCATTTATCACAAACTCTTTATCTATCATTGTCTTAACAAGTTGTCAATAAAAATGAATTATTTTGTATGGATAGACTTAGGCATTCTTTCATTTGATATTGTCTTTCCCTTGACAAGGGCATTATACACAAAGGCACACAGACGCACAAATATTTTTTGGGGAAGGGGTATCTATTTATTAATAGCTACAGCTTTTCTATTGCTACAAAGATCTCAAGTGATAACATCACACGGCTGGCAACCCTTGAAGACGAAACGAGATACTGGTGTAACAGCACACGTTCGAGGTTCGAAATGCATTTTCGGCGTATTTGGAACGATTCAGGCGGTGGCACACCTGAGGGGTGGTTGTAAAACGCCCGAGGGATATTTGCGTCGGCACAGCATTTGCGAAACACTGACTGACGTACAGAAAATAACCTTTTTCTTACCGTAGTTCTTCTTTTCTTCTAAATTGTTTTCCTGTTCTTCTTCTTTTTACCAATGAGAAAGAAAGAAAGAAAACACTTTTTTTTGATAGAGTCAATTTATCATCATTCACTGAACTGGTGTTACTGTGTTCATATTGACGTCATCCGCTTTGAGCCCAGCCAACGTTATTTGATAACGCTGTGGCACGAAAATCGTCTTGGTTTATAATTATTACTGACGCCTGTTGACATATCGAGTTACTTCCCCTGTTTTCGTTCTGAGATTGAATTTGGATCACAACCAGGTATTAGCAAACACTGCTATAAAGAACATTAAGGTGTATTTATTTTCTTTACGAGTAACTAAAAAAATGTAAATACGGTCATCTCGCAGTATAGTGGATAGCCGAGAACTCGAAAAAAAGTACAACTAATAACTTTCACCAAACGCATTAAAATTTAATTTTCTGCCGACTCATATACTTTGACGTAATTTAGCGGTCGTGAACAAAATTCGTTTTTTGGGTAACAAGGAATAAAAAAAATATAGGTGGAAACAACAAAGACACAAAAATGGGGCAAATGATGAAAGGAAAGTAATTCAAAACTGTTTTTTTTTATATTTAAAAATGCTAGAAGTTAACCAAAGTAACAATAAAAACATAAAAACTCGATAAAATAACAAAATCGATTTGAGCACTAAAAATATTTCAAAAATGAGTCTATACATAAGAGACAATTCTTTCAAAAATGATTACCATTTCAAGCGATAAAAGGTTAACAAATGGTTATTCATGTGTAGCAGTTACCTCCTCCTTTCAAACATAACTGCACCGGTTGGCCGTTAGGTGTCGCTTTTTCACCGACAGATGGCGCTGAAAAGCGACACCAGAGTTATCTGCCGTTCGGATTATAAAAACCGGTGCAAAACGGAAAATCACTCTCTTATCTTTTCAATTTGCCTCGCAGAACGACGCTGACACAGTGCTCCGTCTCACGCTCTTTTTCTCTTCAACTGGCCTCGGCAAAGCAACAACCAACACACGTTTCTTCCGTCAACACGTGTTTCAAACAACGGTAAGAGTTCTCAACTCATTTTATTTGTGTGCGGCCTTCAAAGACTTTTCCCACGCCGGACTCATTTTCTTCACATACGCATCTGAAGAACTGTTTCTTATCGACATACATACACCACACACCTCATCATTCCACGTACACACACGTTCAATAAACCGTATTTGAACTACCTCATTTTGTTTATTAATTATTACTCTGTCTTTGCATGCAACATTGCTTGATTTAAACGTACACGCTAATAGTCGGGGAACACGACCCTCGATCCGAACACATGTAAACGCTTAAAACGATAAAGTAAAATGGCAGATAAGATAATAAACAAAAGAAACCCAAAAGTTGAGTGGTTAATGAAACTGCAGTTTGGAAGAAATTTGACAACGAAGTAAAGAAGCTGGTGGGAAAAACTGAAAAACTAGCGGGGGAATATATGAAGAGGGAGAAAAACGATTCGGGTTAGAGAAACAGAAGAGAATAGAGATACTAAGAAAATGGCATCAGGAAAACAGAAAAAGATCAATGAAAGGAAAAGGGAAAATAAAAAATTAAGATCACAGTGGATTCAAACAGAAGGTCGTGAAAAGGAAGGATTAAAAGTGTTTTATGAAGAAATAAAGAAGAGAGAGAGAGCTGATGTAGGAGGAAAGGAGAGCAGGACGGAAAAGAGAAAAGAACAAGTGTTGCAAAAAAATTTGTGAGAGGTCCATACAGGTTTTCAAAAACTTTATTTGATGAAAGCAAAAGCGGAAAGCTAGAGTGATTGAAAGAGGAACACTTTAAAAAAAAACGAAAAAAAAAAAACGTACACAGATCCAAAGCGTGGGGAAGAATTGCCAAAGATCAATGGCCTAGAGAAACCGACGACACCAGGCAGAAAATTCAATACAAAAGACTTGAGAAAGAAAGAAGTAGGCGATTTTGTAAAGAAAGCCAGAGCAAAGATTGCTACAGGAAACGACGGTGTGTTTTATAAAGTTTTTAAATACTGTTCTAACCTGAGAATGAGATTCTTTCTGCTGATCCGAGAAACGTGAAAAAAAAAGAGATGTCGCCGAGAGGTGGAGTATAGCGGAAGGAATTTATCTCTCAAAGGAGGCGACATCAAAAGAAACGGGACAATTCCGACAAGTGTCCTTATTAAACATGGACGGAAAAATCTTGTTTTGAGTACTTGCTAAAAGAATCATAACATTTGCAACAGTCCAAAAAAGAGTCGCCAACCTAATAGGTCCCTCACTGTCAGCTAAGCTCCAGTCCCTGTCCCATCGACGCAATGTAGCATCCTTATGTTTGTTTTACAAATACTTCAATGGATTATGCTCCGATGAGTTGGCTACTCTGGTGCCCCCTCGACGTAAATTCACTAGACTAACTCGACATTCTACTAAATCTCATTCATTCACTGTGGAGGTCCCCAGATGCCGGAGAGCATTCTACTCAAATAGCTTCTTTCCTCATGCTGCTGGCCTCTGGAACTCCCTCCCTGCCCCCTGTTTCCCCGACAGTACTGACATGCAGAAATTTAAAACTAATGTAAACAGACATCTTGCTGCTCAGAGCCCAAATTAAGCTGAACCCCAAACCTTCTCCCCTTTTCTTTTTTCCCAGTAGCCCCTTACGTCTACAGTGGCGGCCTGCCTTGTTTGGGGTGAAAAAAAACCCGGATATATTGATGAATCAAATCAGAAGGCAGGTATATCTGATATCCCTGAATGCGTTGAACATACCTTTTCCATATGAAATGAAATACAGGAAGCTAAAAACAACAAAAGCGATTTGTCAGTATAATGACTTGATCTGCCAACGCACATTCCCTTATAGATCATGCGGTGGAATTCTTTCGGATCCCTAAAGAAGTGAGAGTTATGGTGAGGAAGTACTATGATTTGTTTACGATGAGATTTGCAACGGGAACGTATACAGCGGAGTGGCAGATATTAGAAGTTGATATTACAGCTTTATTCATGATATCAGTTATTCTATTCATTCTAGTGATGGAAATGATATCAAAATCTTGTAGATGTGATAATCATGCGGTTGCAACACCATTGAGATCATTTATGGATGATATTGCGATACTAACGAAAGGGAAAAAGGCAACTAGAAAGATTTTAGAACGGTTGGATGAGTTGATTACATAATCAAAAATGAAGTTTAAGGCGCACAAATCAAGGAGTGTCACGCTTGTGAAAGGAGTTCAAAAAGAAGTAAAGTATTCGATCTTAGGTGAAAAAATACCGACTGTTAAAAAAAAGCCAGTGTCTTGGGAGATTATGCCAAACAACACTAAACGACAGAAGCCAAGGTAAAGATGTAGTGAACTAAAATGCGACACGAGAAAGCAAATGGAGTTGATTTCCACCCCTTTCTTTCTCTGCGTTGACTGATACCCTTTCTTTATCTCTAACAAAAAGAAGGGAAATCTCGTAGAAAACATACTACCTGAAAACTTCGGCCAATCATCAAACGACACGCTAGTGACCAACGCGAGATTTCGACCCCTATAAAAGGAGCGGCGAAGGTTCGCTTCTCCCTCTTTTTCTCTTCGTTTCAGCCGACAGCACACACGCGGAAGTTGTTGTCCGCTTCCCCTCTCGGCTTGATCGCGGAGGGGGAAGACTTAAAGAAGTATGTAACAATCTTTAATTTCTCCTCGCGAACAAAGAACTCAGATCCAAACACACACACACACAGCACATTGCCACGAATAGACATACAAAACTTTCTACGCTCGCACAAACACACTTTTATATAAACAGTGTCTCTGTACTCTCACACGCATATAGGCACTAGGAAATATTTACAGACATTTATCAATAGATCGTGTACACCCAACGAACTTTCTCTGCCAAAACCACGAGTTCCCTAAACCAAAAATGAACAATTCAATGAACACTTTCTTCACACGAACTGATCTTTAAATTCATGTAAAACTAGTTATATAAATGTTTGTTCTCATAATAATGTCTTCTTCTCACTTTCATTCCCAACACCCTGTTGTCTGTTATTAAATGTACCTCTCCCATGTATTTCCTCCTTTAATATGCATGCATGTTGTTTATACCAATGTGTCTTCCTTCGCTATAATAGAACATTTATCCTCCCCCTTCTTAAATATTAAATGGACGGAGTGGTTCCTGGCTAAAACCCAAAATGGCACTACCGTTGTTCTAAAATAATAATACCAAAGCCAGGGATTACCTCCCCCTCCATATCGACGGCCCCGACGTTCGGCACGGCCATATTGATGGCCCCTATATTCGGTGGGGCCATAAAGATACGCAAAAAAGCTACTGAAGGCGATTGATAAAACATAATTGTCTGGAAGATTCAAGTGTTCGTGTCTACAGTTTGTGTTCTACCCAAGATTATTATGGCCGATGATGATGTACGACATTACGCTTTCAAGAGTTGAAAGAATTGAACAATGATCCAACTGTTATATCCGAAAATGGGTAGGACTACCGAAAATGCTAACATCATCAGCATTATACGGACTTGCGGCTCCACGGAAGCTACCTTTTGCATCAATAGTGGAAGAATATAAAGCTGGAAAAGTTAGAACGGTGATGACACTTCGATATTCTAAAGATGGAAAGATCAGGGAAGATCCACCGGGAAAAAATGGAATCCAGAAAATGATGTTGACGAACGAAGCTATCAGTCGATTAGAACATAGAGATATCATCGGATCAGTACGAATACACCGGGAAGGATTTGGAACAAGAGCTTTTGAACCATTTTATGCGAGTAGTGATGTGGAGAAATGCGGAAGAGTGTGAATTAAGAACGGAAAGTAAAGCTAGTACAGAGTAGTGTACAAGGACAGCGTTTACAATGGGAGTCAATAGTGGTAGAGAGGAAGATTAGTTGGAAAGAGATCTGGATGTGAGAGGCAGCAAGGTTATCATTCTTGATAAAATCGACTTATGATGTACTTCCTTCCCCAGCAAATTTAACATGTTGGGAGCAGAGCCAGGATGATAAATGTAAGTGCGGGCAAAAAAGAAACAGTGAAGCCCATGTTGTCACATTGTCCACTACGACTAGATAGGCAAACATGGCGACACAACCAAGTGCTGAAGATCATAGGAAAAATGTTCAGAGAGAAAGTGGAAGAAATAAATGATGGGAAAATACCAAAGATTGAAAAATTAGAGATGATAAATTTTGTGAAAGAAGAAAAAGTAATAAATACAACGAATAGAAAGGCGACAAAGGCAAATATAAATTGAGAAGGAGAATAGAAAATCGATGTTGATATAGGAAAGCTTCTAGTTTTCCCTATGATTGAAACAGCTCAAAGGCCGGATATGGTAATATGGAGTGAAGATCAGAGGAAAGTTATTATGGAGCTAACAGTAAGTTGGGAAGATAACATCAAAGTTGCAGAAAATAGGAAAGAAATAAGATACAGAAAGCTCATTGAAGATTGCGAAGACAGCAGATGGGAGGTGGAATATTACCATATTGGAATAGGATCAAGAGGGTACCTTGAAAAAGGTTTTACTGTATCTAGTCAAAAACCGATTTAGATTTAAAGAAAAAGGAACAAGGAGAATGACAACAGAAATACAGACAGCAGTGGAAGAGGCCTCACTGGTTGTGGCTGAAAAGGGATAACCCTAGCTGGAACGAAAGAAATCTAATGTCCATTATAGAAACCATAAAAACGTCAACATAAGATCACATGAACAAAATATATGCAACGAAAGAGCAATAGTCAGCACTAGACCAAATATTGGGAACTCCGGCGTGGAAGGGTGTCGCCGTACCAGTGTTATCAGCCGAGGATAAGCACCGAAACTGGCTGGTACGGTTTCCTCCTGATGATGCAATTGGCCTAGATCCAAAAGTGGAGCTGCTTGCTATGAAGCATTACAGTGTTCGATACTTCGATAAAAATGGGTCTCCCTACGTAAGAGACAATTCCTTCAAAAATGATTATCGTTTCAAGCGATAAAGGATTAACAAATGGTTATCCTTGCAAACGCCTTAAACGATAAAGTAAAATGGGAAGAGAAAAACAAACGAGAACAAGACGAAGTCCATTTCTAATACATGAAACAACTTTATTGAGTTTTCCTCGTTAATACGTGAACAAAAAGGAAAGGGGTTAGTCTGTCCATAAGTATGGACGAAGACAAAAGTAAAGGAAGTCCATTACTTTAATTCCCCATGAATAGAGAAGTAAGAATAGTTCTATCACATAGAATGTCAGGACACGTCTATGTGTGTATGTAAGTATGTGTGCCTGTACACCCGTGTGAAAGTCAGTTCATATGTAAGCAGGTATGTATTTGTGTGTGTTATATTAAGTCCACGTGTATGCGGCAGTAGCCATTTTGGCTTCTTGTCTTTTTGTCGAAGTCGAACTCAGGGCCAAAGACCCGGGAAAATGTCTGTTATGGCCCCAGTGCCACAGAATAAAAAGAGAAAGAGCGGGTGATGCTCAAGTGTTTATATAGTTATGCTAGCTATCCGAGATTCGTCTAAGAGAAGGCCACTGATTGGTCAAGCCAAGGAGGAAGTAGATTGCTTGAACCAATCCGCAGACAGCTAAAACATCATTGATATTTAAACAATATGGCGGCTTGTAGGAAACTGCTACAGTCTTACTTGAAGAAAGCTGGGGGGAAAACAGACAATAAACTTCATAAGGTCCTTTTTCTTTCAGCTTTCTTCTTCTTCCAATATCTTTTTGTTTTGACGAGTCTCTTCGGACTGTAATCTTTTTTGTAACCAAAACATTCTCAAGATAAATAGTTCATTGGTTTTTCTTGCCGATGAAGTTAATAAAATAACTCGTTTTTTTTATTAATTCTGTTTTTCTACAAAAAGGGAATTCTTTTCGAAAAGGTCTCTCAGACTGTTCTTTTCTTTTAACCACTTCGGGTGATAAATCTTCAAATCTTTTAGGATTTCTTTCCCTAATATTTTTTTGTTTAAAAAACTCTGGTTTTGTAAACCTTTTCTTTCTTTTAGGGACTTTCTTGCCCTTATTAATAAAAAAAACTCTGTTTTTTTATCCTTTCTTTAAACGGATCTCTTAGACTTTCTAAAAAGTAGAAAACTTCGAAGTAACGAAGCCCTCCAAGACACAACTTTTCTCAACGGCGAAGTATCTAGAACCGTTGGAATTAGCGCAAAAACTCCAACGCAGAGTGCCATCCCAGTCAACCAATCAGGACTCAGCTTCCTACTTGAAGAAAGCTGAAAAAAATAAATAGACAATAAACTTTAATAAAAAATGTCTTTCATAAGACTAATTCTTCAAAAGATCCATTTTCTTTCAGCTTTCCACTCAGACAATATATTTTTCTTTTAACGGGTCTCTCCGGACTGTATTAATTTTTTTTTTAACAAAACCTTCTCAAGGTCAATAATTCATGTTCTTTTCTTGCCCATAAAGTTAATATAAAAACTCTGGATTTTTATCAATCCTTTTCTTTCTTCATAACGTGAATTATTTTCAACAAGCTGTTCTTTTCTTTTCTTTTAACCACTTCGGGTTATAAATCTACAAATCTTTTAGGGCAATTTTCCTCTAATAATCTTTTGTTTAAAACCTCTGTTTTTTAAAAATCTTTTCTTTCTTTTAGAGACTTTCTTGACCTTATTAAGAAAAAAACAACTTTTTTCTTCCTTTCTTTAAAAGGCCCTTTTTAGACTTTTTAAGAAAGTTAAAAAATATGTTACTTTGAAGTAACGGAGCCCAAAACAACATAACTTTTCTCCAAAGCGAATTATCTGGAACTGTTGAAATTAGCACCAAAATCTCCAACGCATGGCGCCACCACAATCAACCAATCAGGGCTTAGCTTCCTTCCTCTTTCTTGAACTGCTATGGCCTTTGTCGCCAACGTCGACATGCCAGAACAGGCAGACACACCGAAATGATGATGATAGTAAAAGAAACAGCCAAGGCTGATACATCGTAGCAAGAATCGCTGACCCCCCCCCCCACTCTGGCATTACTAAATGGCCAAGAAAATAAATTTTCCAAAACTTTTACAGTGTGGAAACTCATTGTAAGATTATTATCTCGGAATTTGTTATCACTAAGTTGACTTGTTGAAACAAAAAAAAATAAGATGGCGTCGATTTTTTTAGAGGTGATCGCTTAGGTTTGTATAATTTTAGGCTTAAACCATAGTAAAAAAAAATGACTTACTCTAACACTAATCCTAAGTTCGGGGGTGCCACTCGGACTTAGGGTTAGTTGTACAGTAAGTATTTTTTTTTTTTACTATTTTTAAAGAATAAAGCACTAACAACAACAGACGACCAAACAACCATTAGAGCTTTCAACTGAATCTAATTTTGAAAAAAAAAAAATGAAAAGTGTGTTAAGTCTGAAAGGAAAATACCGGAAAAGTTTAGAGTTAGGGTTAGGGTTCGGGTTTAGGGTTTACGGTTAGGGTCAAAGTTAGCGTGGGTCTTAATCTGTGAAAGTACATTATAAAGAAAAAGAAGAAAAAGAATAGATTTAAAAACAGGGGGAATAAACGTGTTTATGTTGATTTACGATGTTCGTATATAATTTTCACTCTTTGTGAACTCTATGTAGAAGTCCAACTCGCTTAAGAACAACAGCAGCAGCAGCAGCAGCAGCGTAATCAGTGGGTATAGAAATAAAATGTTATCTTTGTAAAAATAAATATGAAATAAAATCTTATAAATCTATCGGACGCCTTTTAAATATTTTCGTATGTAAGTGTAGACATTGTAACAACTCGGTGTTACTTAAAATTTTGTCCCTGATTTGTAACCTTTTTTTTTCTATTATAAATTAATGTCAAATATTGGGCGAGTATAATTTTGTTAGTTGGGAATAACAGGAAATAGGTTTCAGCCGGAGTCAGCTTAGTGTTTGCAGGCGGCGTTTCCTCAGTCAGGCAAGGTCACATTAAGAACGAACGGTCAGCATGGTATGTTATGAACGTTCATGTATTCCAATTGGTTGTGACTTGTGAGATATTAGACCCTCCATGAGAGTATTGATTTACTCCTCTCCAGGAGTTAGGCACAAGGCCAGTTTTTATCTTACTCCCACAAGTAAGATGTGACCCAAGGTCGGGTCGGGAAAGTGGGGTTTAAAAATTGCCTGGGCAGCCCCGTCGGCATTCCCCGGTAGGGGCGCCTCAGACAGTAAGCAATAAACTTACTCCTCCTCAAAGAGGGGAGGCGAAGCCTGGGAGGGTGGACCTCCTAGAACTGCACAGGACAGACCCATAGACCGGCGTAAATCAAGCCCCGAAGGCCAAAACAATACCAGTCAATGGGGTGCAGTATCCATCGGAACAGATACTACACTTTGACCCTCCATGAGAGTAGAGGTAATGTAACATTAAGTTATTGAAAAGAAAATTAATAAATACGGTCATTAATGTGCAAATTAATATCAAAATATAATACGACTCTAAGAGATTATGCTTAGGTAATGGCGTTGCATTCTATGTAAACGAAAGTATTGGATATTAATGTTCGAATCAAAAGTTTAAAGACATCGAAAGTATTTTCAGATTTCGCCCAGGCACGAATAAATGATTATTGTTCAATGTATATGCTATTGCAATATTGTGTAAATGACGGTAAATTGATATACAAATGACAGTCTGAAGCTTTCAAGATGCTTAAATTTAAAAGTTAAAGATATGAATCAATATGTACCAAGCTATTATAAACAACATTTTTAATTTTCTATTTGTAACAAACGCAGCTTTTTCATTGGATAACCGTGCCCGTTGGTTATCCAATGAAAACAAACGGCAAATCTCGCAACGTGTCTGCTACAGGAAGAATTATCGGGCTGGATAGAATATGTAATCGGTAATATCGATTGGAATTTCTTTTTTCCATAAAGAACACGGACTGAAAATTTAATATAAAATCAAGAAGGAGGCTGAGATAGCCAGGTTTCCTGATATACTATGAAGGAATGACCAAAAGAATGAAGTATTCAGGATAGCTAAACAGATGGCAAAGACAAATATGGATATTGTTGGAGAGAAGTGCATTCATAATGACAATGGAATGTTGTCAATAAATGATCAGGACAAGAGGGATACTTGGAAATGCCACCATGAAAGATTACTGAATACTCAGTTTCCATGAAGCTGAGAAAAACAAGAAGTTGCCGAAGCAGTATTGGGGATAGCTATAAGAATTTAGAAAGAAATGGGAAGTGATGAGAAAGATGGGGAAGAGTAAAGCTGGAGGTCCCTCAGGTGTTGTTGCTGAAATGTTGAAGCCTGCAGGTGAAACAGGTATTGAGATGATCACAGACATGACAAATCAGATCATAATAGAAGAGGTCATTCTGAAAGATTGGGAACTTAGCACAATTGTCAACTACTACAAAGGTTATGGGGAAGCTCTAGATCAGTGGGTCTCAACCTTTTTTCTCCAATTCTCCACTATTTAGTGAGCCAGCTCTCCATTCCCACCACAGTTATCACATGGAAATAAATACATACGAAAAGATTCGTTATGTTTTTTTCTAAATATATTTGGCCTATATCAGCGTCTCTCCGATGTTATGTGGCTTCTTCGCCTTCGCCGCCAGCAGAGAAACAGCATACAATGTGTGTAATATCGCTTTCGACTCAATTTGAAATTTTCCGCCCTGATCCATTCTCATTTTCTTCAAGCAGTTTGCCTTCAATTAAAAAAACTGCCTCTCCTTGCCAACGAACTCGGGGTGTACACTGGAGAAGTGCTTCTTCAGTTGATGGGGTTTCATCGAATCATTGCTGAGCGTTTTGTGGGTGTAATGTATTAAATTTTGAAGCAGTGGTTCTTCTGTCCGACCGGCCATTCCCCACTTGGCAACTCCGCCATTCCCCACCAGTGGGGAATTCCCCACAGGTTAAGAACCACTGCTCTAGATAGAGGTAATTACAGAGTCTTAAAGTTGATGGATCAAGTCCTGAAAGTGATTGAGAAATAATTTCCGTAATTCACTGGCTATGCAGAATAAAATATCCGTTTGTCAGATGCAATGCTATTTAGATCTAAAGTCAACAATCAGACTGACTTTTTTTTATATATTAGATACGTTTTATAGTTGCGTGGCTAAAGAAAGTTGTTAAAGTTCTTTCTTTTTTTTTTTTACAAAGTAATTGTAATGTCAGTGGATTACCAAATGTAAAGTCTGTAGAGTGTTTGTCTAAATAAAAACAATATATATATTTGTGTGTGTGTGTAGTGTTTGTGTGTTTGTGTGTGTGTGTAGTAGGCTACGGGAGGTTTCACACACATGCTATTGAGTATGTAGTAGCATTTATTATCAGCTGAGTGAACACGCGAATTAAAAGGGCAATTGTTCCGGACAACAGAGATTATAAAAAGGAGAAAGTCACGCGAAAGGTTATACGAAAAGTGAGAACTCAGTTATTACATACGGTGCATTTAGTTGCTACATACGGTATGTATCAGACGCTAGCGAATCTTTTTCGGGTACCGATTAAGCTAAAATTAGATCTATTATACGAGGTGATAGGAAGTGAGAGTGGTGACACAGATGACGATAGCCAGTCGTTCTGTGTACGACAACTTCCGGTAACAAGAATAAAATAGAAATGGATGTGACGAAACAACAAATAAATTGCGATAAAGCAGTGGTTGAAAAAAGTAATAATATTTTATTTGAAAAATTTAGAATACCAATAATAATCTTATACTATTTTTTTTTTATTAAATGAATAAAATCATTTACATATCTGAGACTTTCGGCGATATTCGCCCTTTTCATAGAGCACTTTCTTTTTTTTCTTCTTCTTCCTTTTGATGGTATTAACCGCGAGGGTCACCTACTCGTGGATAGAGCAAAGTGTCCATCCGATCTTCTTTACGATTTTGGGAAAGTGAAATCCGATGTGTTATCGCGTGGTCGCCGCGGTTTTTAAATAGAAATGTACATGATTTTATTCATTTAATAAAAAAAAAATTATATAACATTATTATTGGTATTCTAAATTCTTCAAATAACTTTACGAAAATAATGTTTTCAAAGATGTGACAACCTGTTATAATAAATATTCAGTTAAGGAGATAAACACGTGTTATTATTAATACTTTATTGACTTATGTGTTTAGGCATAGGACAGTCAATGGGCTAGTGTTATTATTAATACTTTATTGACTGATGCGTTTAGGCATAGGACAGTCAATGGGCTTTATTTACCTCTCCCCAGGAGTTAGGCACAAGGCCAGTTTTTTCTTACTCCCACAAGTAAGATGTGACCCAAGATCGGGTCGAGAAAGTGGGGTTTGAAAAGCCAGCGCTCGAGAGGTGAGCACTCTGGCCATTTAAAAATTGCCTGGGCAGCCCCGTTGGCATTCCCCGGTAGGGGCGCCTCAGACAGTAAGCAATAAACTTACTCCTCCCCAAAGAGGAGAGGCAAAGCCTGGGAGGGTGGACCTCCTAGAACTGCACAGGACAGGCGTGCAGTATCCATCGGAACAGATACTACACTTTGATCTTAGCCAATAGGCCAAGAAGAAAGGTGGGCTAGTGTTATTATTAATACTTTATTGACTTAAGTGTTTAGGCATAGGACAGTCAATAGGCAAGTGATGTTATTAGCCTATATAACAATGGCTATAATTTGTTCAAAATGGTGGTTAAGCCATCAAACATTTATGGACAACATTAACATTAAATGTCGAGGCAATTTTTCTTCATACAAAGGAGATTTTTCGACGAGAGTAGACCATCCATATGTTAATTCAAATAGACAGTTACTTTGACGACAGTAGTCCAATCATTTACCTCACAATGAGTTTTTATATATGTCGGTCTGTGTCAGTAAGTCCAACAGTAATTACCCAGAGTGATGATTTCAGCTGTTTTTAGAATGTTGTCATAGTACTTGATATGGGATTTCTAAAACCAAACAAGTCGTCTGTTTCGGTGATCGAGTTTCCTGTGTATTTCGTTGTTCAAATGCAAATTAGAACTAGTGAATTACTACGCAAGTCTGACGTCACTTGAGCATTCGTGCAATATGCGAATATAACGAGTGTTGTAAACTCACACCGATAAATGGAGGATAAATACACAGAAACCAATAAGATCAAACTCGATTTTGATAAACGTAGCCCGAGAAATTGCATATGGCTCGATAACCTGTCTAAATCAGAGAAATATCTATCTCGGAAATTTAGTCACTGTGGTAGTGTCATTCGTATAACATGCGACTCGTATAAAAAGGCAAGTCTTAATTTATTTCTCCAATAGAAACATAGCAACATTTTCCACGATTAAGATGGAAAATAGAATGTTGCAAAAAGAGTCGTGCGCGGATTGATTTCGCCAATCGAAACAATCAAAAGGCTTTCTTCTGTAAAATGGAGCAGACAGGCCAGATACGACTTGATGAACGGCATGGTGAGCAGAAAAAAATGCCCCTATCGACACAATAAGTCAACCCACTTTAAAATCCTGTCCATTAGGCAAAGATTTTAACGAGAGAAGAAATTCATATGGTCGAAAACTGATGCCACCTATCATCAAATTACCTTTGGCCATTCCTATCTGTTAGCCACGTCAAAATTGATGACCCGAGCAATTTTCTTTTTGCTGAGGTGTTACGTGTATCAAACTTTATGGATAAGATTTATTTTTTTTATCAGTTTTAAATTAACCGTTCGTCCCATACCTAAATACCTCTTTTCTATTTTATTAAAGGCTACAATTTTTTCTCACTTCTCTGAGACACTGAAAATCTTCATTCTCTCCTCTCATCTGAGATCTAAATTTAGTTAAGCAAAAGTTATTGGCCTGACTGGGAAACCAAAGCCTCTTTCCCCATCTTCTCATGTTTTACCATACATGTGAAATCCTAGATCAATTTCCCCGTCCCCAAACTTGAATTCATCCAGCCCGAAAAATTGCTGGCGTGGAATCGAAACTACACTCCTATTTTTTTTTTGTTGCATCATTTCAGTGAGGTGTGAAAAGTCTTTCAAGTGACTGGCGACAAAATGTCTGAGACATCAAAAAACGTCACCGACTGCATCTCAAGAATCGTATTCCAAAATAGAAACCACCCCATCCGTTTCATAAAAAGAAATAGAAAGAATAAAATTAAGAAAATTAACAGTCATGTGACCAATGTCTTCAACTATGTCCACCAAGAACAGATTCGTCGTGGGAGCCGATCGCTTTTCTATAAGTAGAACTGACATTAAGACGAAATCAGATTTTCGTCTTCGTTAAATGCCCTCTCTAATTTCCCCTTTCAGGGTCGGCCTTCCATCTATTCCCAACGCCATCAACTCAGCCACGCTCAACGTCGTCCTAACGCAGAATTGAAGTCAGCTTTTGGAAAAGACCATTCTTGAACTCTATCAGAAAATCCATTTTTACACAAGAGAAAATATCTGTCCTCTCGCTTCTGAAACCTATATAATTTTGGAAATTCTGACATAAATATATACAGCGGTTTATAATTAAAACTCAAGAAAACCCAAAATCTTTCGCCTGGGTCCGCTCCCTCAGCTTTAAACCCAAGGTACCATGCTAAGATGAACTCCTGTAACATTATAGATAAACAAATATATATATATATATATATATATATATATATATATATATATATATATATATATATATATATATATATATATATATATATATTAAAGTGTTTTATTCACCTACAGACGACGTCGTTTCGGGCTCTCTTACTCTCATCAGTGTAGGAGTAGCAGTTGCAGACAGTCGCATAGGCTCGAATGCAGTTCGTAGATTCATATATATATATTTATATATATAATCATAAATAAATATTAAATTATATTTCCATACATACGACGTCGTTTCTGAGCTTCTGCTCACATCAGTGTAAGGAGGTGATAATTTCGGGCCATCACAAGGCGCGAACCCGGTCCACAGAGCCACCCTTGACTTGGTCCACTTCTTCCCTATCTTTTAAGCCATAGGAAACTATCATATGATACGGGAGAAATTAAGTTAATGTATGCCAAATACAGTGGGCTGTAAACATCAAGACAATATTGACGACTCAACAAACTTAATCGGAGCCTTGCTTGGTAGCTTAAATGGATGTCCTTTTTTTAATATCTCCTAACAGTGCTCAACTTTAATTTCTTAAAGATTAATATAATAATATTCATAAATAAATATTAAATTATATTTACCTACAAACTACGTCGTTTCGAGCTTTTGGAGGTGATAAATTGTTTTTCGGGCTTAGAACTCTTCCGGCAACCACCCCAAATCATGTAATCGAACATTTCACATTTTCCCTGACTGGAGAAATATCGATTTCTCAGTGGCCGCCAACCACTCCCTTAAAAAAATAGTACCTTTTGAATCCTTTTTCATCCCGGTGACTTTGTTTGTTCCAAGCCAAAACGTTATTTCTTTTTCACGTCAATATCTTGACATGTTGAATTTATTTTACTCCTAAAAACTTTATCTTCTCCAAACCAGGACATCATCTCTTTTCCCCGTCAATATTTTGTTTGTTCCTCCTTATTCTTTTCATATGTGTATTTTTGTGAATATCCCTATTAATAAATTATATATTTTCTATAATCTTCTGCGTCATTGTTGTTTTTTCAGCATGTTGTGTTTATTGATATTTTCGCTGAAATCCAAAACGGAGTTCGGGAATCGATAACCATTTTTAATAAAATAAAAACATTATATCTATTTGAATCCGGAAATGTATTGCTTGTATCTGGCGATAATGATTCTTATGCGACACGTCACCGCTGGTTTATAACAATGGCCATGAACACGCACATGGCGTTCAGTAATAGCTAAACCTTACAATATAAGCCCGACCTTGAGTCACACCCAACCCTCGTTGGGAGGCAAGTAATAACACGGAATGAATTATGTTTGTAATTTGGTTAACCAAATATGTTACTGTTGTTGTTTTTTTTTATCCTCTTGAAATAAATTCATTGTGTGGGAGGGTAGCGAACATTGAAGAAAGAAAAAAACCTTTAAAAGTGTATGCTGTTATGTCGCAATGCGGTCTGCGATAATTTGGCGGACAAACACAATGACGTGTTCAAAGTGTTTCAGCAGAATAAGATCCACTTGCACATTTCTCAGTCATTGGTCAGACGTTAACCTTTTCAGGTAATCGCCGAGAAGTTCATTTGCGCACGTATCGTTGCATTTACGGACAAGAATTCTTGAAAATGCTGTAGCAGAAAACCTGTAGATAAAATCGTGATAAATTGTAGAATTTTAAAAAAATCAAGAATTCTGCTCTTTTATAAAAAAACATTTACAAAATAAATTTTTTAAATATTAATTTATTATTATACTAAAACTTAGTGAATCAACGTTTGTTGCCTTAAAGGCTTTTTTCCTATATATTTTAATCACACAAAATACATGCTAAAATATTCCTCAGTTTGGGGGTTGAGTTATGTTTGAAAAACCTTTTATTTTAAGTATTCTAATAAGCCATAATTTACAATTAAATCACCAAGTGACCCATCTATCACTTTCACCCTCTCTAACTATTTGTTGTTTGATCCTCCTCGGTCTTATTCTATCCAGTATCTACCACTCTCGCTTCTGTCTCTCTCTCCATCCCTCACTCCCCATCTCTCTCTCTCTCTCACACACACACACACACACACACACACACACACACACATACATATATATATATATATATATATATATATATATATATATATATATATATATATATATATATATATATATATATATATATATAAAGTTATGAAAATATATTTATGCCAATACTTATTAACTGGCTCTACCCATGAGCACTGTTGAAGCAAATACTGAAAATCGATGCATAAAATATATCTCCTTATAACATTTTATGCGGATACATACAATAATATATATATATATATATATATATATATATATATATATATATATATATATATATATATATATATATATATATTGATTTTATTCCATTAGTTGCGACAAAACAAGTTTTGTTTCATTGTTTTGTCGCAACTAATGGAATAAAATCAAAAAATATATATTTTGCTCTGAATTTTCATTGAGCACTCTCATAAACCCGGTTTCAACTTCCTTCGGATTCATACCCCCTGGATATTTGTAACAAGTTAATTATATATATATATATATATATATATATATATATATATATATATATATATATATATATATATATATATATATATATATTGTCGTGAAACAAAATCAATTTTGTAGTCAAAATGAAATAAATTATCATTTTTATATATATATATATATATATATATATATATATATATATATATATATATATATATATATATATATAGTCATCCACATACAGACTGTTTCGCTGTTTCACAGTTCATCAGTGCGGCTATGGAAATTGAAAAAGGAAAACTAAAAAATATTATTTATGTATTTATCAACGTTTCGTCTTCATTATAATAATTCCTCATGATGATTGTCTGAAGAAAAGACAAAATACAAGTACCTCCTTACACGACCCTGATTGTTTTAACCCTATATAATAAATTTAACAAAAGTTCTTGGAAGCATCTTTAAGAAATTTAGAAACTTTGAAAACAGACAAACAAATGCCTTCGGAGACCACGTTTTAAGATGCAATATTTTTTTATTAAAAATCATTTAAAAAATAAATTTCTACAGTGGTGTGAAATATATTTTGAGTGAGTAAATTGTTGGTCTAGAAAAGTTCTCGTGTTTGCAAAATGTTCAAAGTGTAGAAGAAGACACGGGTGTTAGAGGTGTGTGTGCGGCCTTTGTCAGTGTGTGAATATGTGTGTACTTCTGTATGCGTGAGTAGCGTAGTCAGTTGCCTTCCGTCAGTGTGTGTATATGCTGTTCTTTGTTAGTGCGTGCATATGTGTGTGTGAGTGGACTAGTCGTTTTCTTGCCTCCTGTGCATTGAAGGGCGGGGAGAGGGGGCTGAGCACAATGTCGTGCCGCGTTCTGTCTTGTTTCTGGTGCTGTTGGACTCTCTCTCTCTCTCTCTCTCTCTCTCTCTCTCTCTCTCTCTTTCTCTCTCTCTCCCTCTCTCTCTGGGTTTTTGGTTGTTGCTGTTTTTAATAAGAAATTGTTATTTCACACAGGCTCGTTACGTTTATCGTTTCGAACGAGCGGGAATCATTTGCATTGATTGGAAAATGTAGAATTTTTACATTCGTGTTTTTCTTTATTTCGTATTGATTTACTCCTCTCCAGGAGTTAGGTACAAGGCCAGTTTTTATCCTACTCCCACAAGTAAGATGTGACCCACGGTCGGGTCGAGAAAGTGGGGTTTGAAAAGCCAGCGCCCGAGAGGTGAGCACTATGGCCATTTAAAAATTGCCTGTGCAGCCTCGTCGGCATTCCCCGTTAGGGGCGCCTCAGACAGTAAGCAATAAACTTACTCCTCCAGAAAGAGAGTAGCTTATACAAGATAGTAACATTTTACGTTCGTTTACATCGCATCTCTACTTTCTCACAAAGGAATGTCACCAGTACTTTAACAAAGAGAGAGAGAGAGAGAGAGAGAGAGAGAGAGGGGGGGGGAGAAAGAGAGAGAAAGAGAGAGAGGGGAGAAAGAGAGAGAGGGGGAGAAAGAGAGAGAAAGAGAGAGAGAGAAAAAGAGAGAGAGAAGGAGGGAGAGGGAGGATAGAGAGGGAGGATAGAGAGGGTGAGAGAAAAGGGGAGTGAGGGAGAGAGAGGGAGAGAGAGGGGAGAGGGGGAGAGAAAGGGGGAGTCAGGGAGAGAGAGGGAGAGGGGGATAGGGTGGGGGGAGTTAGGTAGAGAGAGAGGGGAAGAGAGGGGGGGGGGCAGGACATGTTAATGAATGCTAGTGGAAATTAGCCATTTCATTATGACGACGTAGAAAAAATTGATTAATAATGATGACTTTTTTTCTGGTTGTTTGATTATTCGTTTATCCGAAAGTTTGAGTGTGTCGTAACTGAACGCCTTTCGTTGGAATAAAGTGTTGCCCCACCTCGGTTCTGCTTCTACGGAAGCACCAAAATGTAAAATATGTTTATTTGCAGGTATTCACCTCCATCTAGTTGCGGGAAGATGTGACACAAGGTCGTAAGGTGGGAATTGAAAAAAGCAACAAAAAAAAAGCACACAAGAGGTTTGTGCACCCTGGCTGGCAAAACTGCCTGAGCAACCCCGTCGGCATTTTCCAGTGATTCGCTATAAACTAACCCCTTCTCGGACAAGGTAAAGCTTGGGAGTGTAGATCTCTTAGAACTGCGCAGAACAATACTTCAGCCTACTGAAAAGCGACCCCCGACTTTGTGTGACTGATTATTTCTCAACACTCAGCATTCCCAAATCGACTTCAGACGGATGGAAGTAACAGATTTCTCGACGTACTTTTATTGATCGCCGGTACAGGATGAGCCAGTTACACACCTCCACCCTCCCCTTTAAAGAAAAATACTTTCGGGGTCACAGTTCAATTAGGACCACGATCGCTTTCAGTACCCCCGAATAAGTTTCATCCGGCTGGATATCAGGACCAAACCAGACCTGACACAGTTAATTTGGGCCACCCGTCGTCGTCTCATACCATCTTATTTCCATGTCGACGATTTTTATTTCGACACTGTTGTAGAACCATGTTGCCCCACTCGACGACCCCAACGTTGTGTTTCCGTGGCCTTCTTCTTTGTCTTCATCGTCTTAGCCGTGTCGTCTATCCACTGACGAATCGTCGAGGGCACAGCACTGGTCCACAAGTTAAAAAGAAACACAACTCTCGATAAATAACACGAACACATATACGTTGTGTATAATTTAGTTGGAACTATGAGTGTGTGTGACACCGTCGCGGATTGTCGAGACCCCCATTGTCGTTGCTCAAGTCGTCAGCTCATCTTATCGTTTTCCCGGTCCGATACTAACTGCCCGGCTTCTCTCCGAAACCCCAAACTCGTTAACTTTTTGTCATAAACCTTACTGTCGTCAAACTGTCGTAAAACTAACCTACCCAACTGTCGCAAAACGTTGTCACCCCCAAATGTCGTGTCCGGTATTTTTTCTGAGTCACCTGTCCTGAACAATGGAAATTAACCACTCCTGTATTTTCTTTTGTCTCTGTCGATGAGTCACTTCCTATCCTCGCGGCCTTCATTACTGCCCACTCCCGTATTTTCTTTTGTCTCTGTCGATGAGTCACTTCCTATCCTCGTAGCCTCCATTATATCACACTGTCACGTCGTCGGCATATACAGAGCTTTTATGGCATGTGTTCTTCAGAATTATGTAATCCATTCCCCCGCTTCTTTTGTTCCAGCTCGTTTGACTCGTTGGTCTAGAGATCTCCATCAATTCGCTGTTTTGATAGCTCATTGTATTATAGTTTCCTATTCCAGTAGTTTCTTTCCAAGAACTGCAGGCTTGTGGAACTCTCTTCCTGCTGACTGTTTTACTCCTACCTATAACCTTGGTCTTTTCAAGACTAAATCCAATAGGCATCTCCTGTCTTTGCGATAACCATATTTATTCTTGTTAGCTCCTTACATCAAGTGGCTTCATGCCTTGTCTGGAGCGATTTCCATTAAAAAAAACTCTTTTTAATTATCCTGGTGAAAGCACATTGGAAAATAATCCTGTGTAGGACAGGAGTAATCCTCATGGATAAAGGGTTCCAACGTAAAGCATCGGTGAAAGCGAACATCCGTGGCGAATGAATTTGGGCAATGTAAAAGGCCATCTGCCTCGATGTCAATCAATTCACTTTCATCAGCGCACTGGGTTAAGCATACAAAAGGTGAATACAACGGCGTGAATTAAAAAGGAAACAGTGGAAGGCCTAAGAACTCAACGTTTCGCCCAACTTTTGTGTGGGCTTTTTCAAGAACGAAAACCTTTTTTTGCCCGTTTAGCATGTTTTCGTTCTTTAAAAAGCCCACACAACAGTTGGGCGAAACGTTGAGTTCTTAGGCCTTCCACTGTTTCCTTTTTCATTCACACCGTTGGATTATTTGTATCTTTTTATCTATTCGTATACACACACACACACACACACACATACACACACACATATGTATATATATATTATATATACATTATATATATACATATATATATATATATATATTATATATATATACATTATATATATACATATATATATTATATATATACATTATATATACATATATATTTATATATATATTATATATATACATTATATATAATATATATATATACATTATATATAATATATATATATATACATTATATAATATATATATACATTATATATATAAAATATATATATATACATTATATATAATATATATAAATATATATATATATATACATTATATATAATATATATACATTATATATATAATATATATAAATATATATATATACATTATATATATAATATATATATAAATATATATATACATTATATATAATATATATATAAATATATATATACATTATATATAATATATATATAAATATATATATACATTATATATAATATATATATATATATATATATATATATATATATATATATATATATATATATATATATATATATATATATATATATATATACATTATATCAGCTTGGCTTTAGGATTTAATTATGTGCGCAACATTGTTAATGGCTCGAAGTTTACTGTACCACCCCCACCGTTTTTGTCACTGCGAAGCAACTTGATGACTTGATGACGCCTCTGGTATAATACTGAGGAATGCTACCATTCTAAAACCAACAGTTAAAAATAAGTTGGTGAATCCTCTGAGTATTTCTCAAAGTATCTGCTTGGAATGGTTTGTCCCAAAATGAAGAGTCGAAAACACAAAAAGGATTTTTCATTGCTTACTTTTATTGTAGGTATAATGTCGACATTATCTTTTCTCACACTCGTCTCTATGTACGGTGGGCGATCTGTGGTTCTCACCAGAGGAGCAAGCACACAGGACGTCCTTGTGATTCGGTGACAATATTTGCGCTCCCGTTTTTCGATTCCACAATAGTATTTTTCGAAATTGTTTGGGTTTTCACGCATTCCTTATTCCAAACAACAAATGTCAAATGTTTATTTTTCAAATCAACTCTTACCCCATGCTCAGCCAAAATAAGTATAAAACTACGTAATATACTTTTCGCTTTCGTTAATTTATTTATTTATTTATTCATTTTATTTTTATAATTTTTTTCATTTATTTATTTTTTAATTCATTTATTGTTGTTGTTGTTTTTGTTGTTGAGAATAATGAAACATTTATAGACGGCGGCTTGTTAAAGTACTTGTGACATTTCTTTGTGGATAGCTAGAGATGCGATGTGAACAGACGTAAAATGTTACTAGCTCGTATAAGCTACTCGCTTTCTTTATCCGTTCGTTTAGCTTACTCTTTCCCTTTTCGCCATGCCTGACATAAAGAAAAACACGATTTCACATAAATGTGCGAATTCTTACAATTTTCAATCAATGAAAATGATTCCCGCTCGTTCGAAACGATAAACTTAACGAGCCTGTCTCAAATACCAATTTCTTAGAAAAACAGCAACGCGACAACCGAAAAACCCAGGGAGAGAGAGAGAGAGAGAGAGAGAGAGAGAAAGAGAGAGAGAGAAAGAGAGAGAGAGAGAAAGAGAGAGAGAGAGTCCAACAGCATCAGAAACAAGACAGAACGTGGCACGACATTACGACATTCCAAATCAAATTCCGATCTTAACCTATATTTTATCAGCCCACTTCTGTAATAATAGTTATTACGAATTATTATTATTAGTAGTAGTAGTAGTAGTAGTAGTAGTATCATTATTACACTCTCTAACTCTTTGACGTCGTCTTGATTACATTTACAAACAATATCAGTCAACTATGTTCGATCGTTCTGTTCACTTGAATATATGCTAAATTACCATTCTCTTTTTTTTTTACTAACTGGTCATCGCTTATCAAGGCCAAAATGCCCCTCGAGGACAAGGGTTAATGGTTTGTGCCAGGTGGATGGTGAGACAAACATCTTGAGGATTGCAGACCACGGTTGGATCTAGGCTGAAATTGATTACTTAATGATACGGCTCAACAAGACTTTGTCAACATTGGACATGAACACGACGATGCTGTAGTCAGCTGGGA
The DNA here is from genome assembly GCA_963556195.1 of Sepiola atlantica. Lineage (NCBI taxonomy): Eukaryota > Metazoa > Mollusca > Cephalopoda > Sepiida > Sepiolidae > Sepiola > Sepiola atlantica. The sequence goes on from OY744532.1 coordinate 92,870,441, forward strand.
AGCAGCCCCGTGGTATTGCTTTCCACAGACGAACAGTTTTTGGGAAAAAACTCTGCTCATGGAAATTTCGTTTTGCTCCAGGTACACAGAAGAAAGGAAGGATTTTTTTTTTTTACAATGGTTGTAGCTAGACGAGTTTTTTCTGTGAATGATTTGCCGGAGGGGGGGGGCGGAGATGGAGCTCAGTCGAGCACCTACCATAAAAATAACGATAGAGTAGAAACAGACGAGCAACGTCGACGAGAAATAGCTATTTATACATATAGACACAGAGGCACAACTCGTATTGTTTCTATGAGAGATTATACAAACGTTAAAACTGATTTGAAATAATAATCAAAGTATTTGATTTATTGTTTTTTGTTTGAAAAAAGTACTACATTTTACATTTTTTGAAAAGATAAATAATGGTTTCCGGATGCATCCATTATTCTTGTCTGAGAATTGGTTAAGATAACTTGATTTATTTCGAGTACAGATCTCATGCAGAACGACTGGTGCATACATAAATATTTCAGCGATTTATTTTTCAGCTATTAGACTAGTAATTTAATAGCCTTGATAATTATCTTTTTTTTTTTTAAATATTTTTTATTATTATTATTATTATTATTATTATTATTTGTACTCACTAGGAGTTCTCACACAGGTCATCAGTGATTGCTCACCGACAACCGGTGGTATTCCCTGGAGTCTGAGTGACAACAAGTCACCCCAAGTTTCCAGTATTCTCCACCTCTTTTCGATAGCCACCGCAAATAACCTTGCAGTATCGCAACAGCCGTTTACCATTGATTTCTCGCTGGTAAGAACCATTGGTCTTCTCTGGGATTTGGGTAGCAATAAGCCTCCCCAAGGTCCCAGTGAAGCAATTGTTCCACAAGCACTTCCAATTGTCTGTTTGATGAAATACAAGTCAGGGGATCCCTTCACAGTACCAACTTGTTTATCAGTCGCATTTTTAGTCAGCGGACACAAAAGCCTAACAGCAAGACGGGCTTGGGTACCATAGACAATAAAGCTTCATCGGTGCCATAAACATCGGTAAACTCCCATTCTTCCGGTACTTCGATACTCCGATCACCAAGCGCTCCGGCTCTTCGCGTTTCTGAAACCGCTGCCTTTCAAGTCTCGCTTGCACTGCAGAACCTTCTCCTTTTTAACAGTTATCAAGTCACTTTCTTTCTTTCTCGACGTCCCATCCACAATGGACTCGTCCACGATTCATTTTTGCCACTCTTCATTATCTTACATACCTCCCTTTCCCCTTTTAAAAAATTTCTTTCTCTAAGCGTTCCAATTACAACGGGAATCACCTTGACGTCTTTACATTTCCATAGTTTAACTAATCCCCATTTTAGATCTTGATATATTTTTAACGTGTTCTTTCTCCTGCACTCTGGTATCGAAGGGGAAGGCTATATCAATGATTAAGCAAGTTCTCTTGTTTTTGTTTAGAAAGATTAAGTCGGGATTGTTCAATAGTATATATATTACTAGAGCTAAAAGTATAATAATTTAATAAATGTTTCGAATTTGTTTAAAAAACATATTTATTCATACAATTGTGTCTGCCCATTTAAAAACACACATTTTTTTTTTTTTGATAAATAATAAATTCAAGTTATGTATCCAAAAGGTTTTCTCGGTGAATTTTTATCTCCCTTCAAATTAAAAGCAGAAAAGAACCAAACCGTAAACATCGAAGTTGTTTTCTCCTGTTAACTTATTTATCCCTTTTTCAAAGCAAACTAAGAAAAAAAATCATGGCTGCATCCTTATATAGGCAAATCTCCAAAAACAATATTAAAAGACACTAAAAAAATGATGTTATTTTCTTTCATATAATGCCCTCCATTAGTTTTTTTAAGAGAATGCATACAAAAAACATAAATATAAAGAAAAAGAAAAACGACTAATTCGTGACATTTTATATATATGTAAGGTTAGTGGGAGAGAATCCCAACAGAGTGCTTTATTATTAAGAAAGATTTTTTTTAAAAATAAGAGCGTAATATATATTGTTAGAATCAGGTTGTGTTCCCGGCTATAAGCGAGTTCATAAAATCAAGCAATTGTTGCATGCAAAAACAGATTAATAATTAACAAACAAAAGGAGGTAGTTCAAATAAGGTTTATTGAACGTGTGTGTATGTGGGATGATGACGTGTGTGGTGTATGTATGTGTGTCGATAGAAAACAGTTATTGAAAAGAGTATGTGAAGAAATGAGTCCGGCGTGGGAAAGTCCTTGAAAACCGTATACAAAGAAAATGAGTTGAGAACTCTTACCGTTGTTGAACACGTGTTGACGGAGCGCTGGTGTCTTAGCGTCGTTCAGCGAGACCAATTGAATAGAGAAGAGGCCTTTTTCCGGTGTCCCTTGGTTATATATCCCCTAAGGGCAGATAACTCCTGGTCGCTTTCAGCGCCACCTGACGGTGAACAGCGACACCTACCGGCCGGTTAGTGCAGTCATGTTTTGAAAGGTGTGGATAACTGCTACAATATCTATATATGTATTACAGAATATCAGAATATCGGTACCGACGTTCTGATCTTCTGTAATATATATATATATATATATATATATATATATATATATATATATATATATATATATATATATATATATATATATATATATATATATGCACACTTATTCGATTTTTGCCATGAAACGCGTGTAAGGGATGAATATTAAACTTGAATAAATTACTTTTGTGTGTAAGATGAAGGAAAAAATAAACTCGCATCGAAGTGAAGAAATAAAGAAACTGTAAAAACTAATGATAATTATAGTTTTGGATAATTTCCCCTATTGTCTATGGAATGCGAATATTATATATATATATATATATATATATATATATATATATATATATATATACACACACATGTGTGTGTGTGTGTGTGTGTGTGTGTGTGTGTGTGCTCGATCGTAGGTCCTACAAGACCTAATATAAAGTTTTTCATTTAAGAACTAAACATTACAGTGTATGTTGCGCGTACCCAGATTTCATCGATCTGGTCATACTGGTTCTGGAATAGAATCTGGCTGGTAGAATTCGCTCGTTGAAAGTTGATGCAAATCAATCGGTTCCTAACAGCCGGATTCTAATCCCACCAGGTCCAGTATGACCAGGTAGATGAAACCCGGGTACACCCAACAGACTGTAATGTATAGTTCTTAAATAAAATACTTTTTTTTCTCTGGTCGAATTTTATTTCATCCAAATGGGAAATAAATTCTAGTAACATTGCCACATGTCTGCCTCGGATGCCAAAATTCTCTTTGCTCTAAATATAGCCTCCTTTTCGTTGCAATGAGCTCAGTCGCATTCCGAGATAAGGGGGCTGGGGATGAGGGGTGGTTTCTGGTGGGGCAGCTGTTTCTCTGTGAAGAAATTCTTCAAAAGTAGCGCCATTGGCAACTAAGATCGATTCTGATAAAGTTTTAGGCAACTTTTCTTTAATTAAACTGAGATCTACAATGTTCAAAGTGGGACTTAACCATCGTCGGTGTAGCGTGCAAATAGTTTGGGTGTGTGAAGAACATTAACAAAACTACTCACTCGAATCCAAGAAAATCGGCAACAACAGGGTGCATACTTGTTTTTTTTTTTGGGGGGGGGGCTGATAAATTGAGGACATTGAGCAGCAACAACAAAAAATAAACTGTCCTAAACGAAAAAAAGGGTACTGGTGCCGTTTACGACTCGCGCTGAAACCGATGTTTTGTCGGCATCTTCCGACACTTTACGTAAAAAGCCGGAAAAGGACGAATGAAAACTTTGTGATCTCAAAATCAAAACGAGGCAACGCCATCAAACAGGAAAAATTAAGGAAACATTTAAAGCAAGAAAAAAAAAACAGTCGTTGTATTGTAATTTTAATGTAAAAATAGTAATCTTTTTAACGAAACAAATATAATGAAACAGCTTTTTTGTTTCGATTGATGAATTGTTTTGTTATATATATATATATTTTTTTTTTTTTTACTGGTACAACTTTTGAACCTGATTGACTAGGTTAAAGTTAGGTTACGATTAGTCTTTTATGGTTAGGTTGAAAAAGAAAAACAGTTTCTTACATTGTTTTTTTTTTAGTTAAGGTTAGGTTGAAAAGAAAGAAACAGTCTTTAACATTTTTTCTCATCCTAACCCTAACCCTAACACTACTAAAAACAAAAGTAATCCTAACCCTAACTTAACCCCAACCTTAACCTAACCTAACTATAACCTAGTCGTTCAGGTTCAAAAGCTGTACCAGTAAAAACAAAAACAAAAAAAACAACAAAAAAAAAAAACAAACAAAACACAATTAATCAAAACAAAAAACAAATTTTTTTGTTAACAATTGTTTTATTATATTTGCTTGTCGTCTGCTGCAAATCTGATTGGCTCAGCATTTCGACATCTTCCGGCGGTTTACGTACACTGACGGAAGATGCCGACGAAACGTCGATTTCAACACGGGTCGTAAACTGCGCCAGTATCCGAAAAACTATATTATGTTGTTTTATATTTTTCGTATTGCCTTTTTTTTCTGGACGTGAATAACACATTCTGTCACGTGTCAGCAGTGTTTAAAATTTAGCGGTTTTGCCGCTAAATCTGGCGATTTTGTTTTGAATCTAGCTATTATAATTTAAATCCTGCGGCTAGCTGTTTTCTTCTGTTTTTTTTTTGTTGTTGTTGTTTTTTACTGGAAATCGCTCCAGACGAAGCATGGAGCCACTTGATATAAGGAGCTAAAACAAAACACTACTTCAAAGTCAAAAACTAGCCAACGTTAGATGGATAGATTCAGACCCAGAAAACAGCAATTCTTCTCCATTTGTCAAGAAACATCGATCATGGAATGTGAGGACTAAAAGATAAAATAAGAGAAGCGAGAGTTAAGAGGCGAAAGTAAACCCAAAATCCACTTTCTACTGTCTGTAAAATTTGGAGATTTCGTTTGCCACACACGCAACCGCTATTTCAGTTAATCTGCTTTCCGTATTCATTTCCTCTCTAGTCGTCATATGAGACTATTTCTTAAGCTACCTTCCATACATGATATAGACAGTACAGGGCCGGCGGGACAGTTATAAAAGTGTGTGTGTGTGTGGGGGGGGTCTCCTAAAAAGTGGGGGGGCGGCCAACATTGCGCCCAGAATGACAAATATGGGAATAAATTCAATATCTTGACTAAAAATGATCGTCCGATAGTGGTTGAGAGCTTGTTAGAAACGGAGTGGAATCCTCTTGGCGATAGAAAAAGAAAAATTCAAAATATTTCAATTTTTTGGCGTCTGGACCCAAACTACCATATTAGGGCATTTGGGACCAAAAATACCTTTTTTGACATAATTTAGACATGAAATGATATTCTGATAGTGGTTGAGGTCTTGTTGGAAGCATATTAGCAAGTCGCTTCTGGTGAAAAAAGAACAAACAGAAATTTCAATTTCTGCCGACCAAATATAAAGTTCAACAGTGACATGGTTTAGGTCATTTCTAGTTGATGAAATAAATGGATTTGGGCAAGTTTTCTATAATATGCGTGTTAAAGGTGTATGATTTTGAAAATATAAATGTATCGGGGTCTACGAGTATCTTGGCACTTATTGAATTAAATAGGAAGTCGATTCGACCAAGAAATTTTAGCCGCCATGTTGAATGATTAAATGTTGCAGAAACTGTGTTCGTTAATTTCATTCGCTTAATTCCGGAATGCATATAAATATAGAAGTCATAGGTAGAAATAAAAATAACGTAATCTGATATTCGCGGAAAATTATCGGAGTGAATGGGAGCGGTCATTAAGTCTTTGCGTATTGCTTTATATTATGTAGTAAATTAATACCAGGCAAATAATAAATAAGAACAGAGTCTTTTGTGAAAATAAAACTGTTTATTAGTTCCCGGTGTCGATGAGTGGAGTGACAGTACAGAATTGTTAGGGAGAAAAGTTTTTGCTACCACCTATATGGAGTTGGTTTGGCGGAGAGTCGTAGATGGTGGGCCAAATGTAATATTTAGTGTTTGTTGGTGAAAAATAATGAAAATTTACTATAACACGCTCGAGTGAATAAGCGTAATGAATTGGTGAGTTTAGTAGCCTGTGATGGATGGGGTTATTTTCCTATTAAGCAAATATGTACAGGGGAAACATTCTCTCTACTTTATATATAAAAAAGAAAAGAAGAAGAAAAGAAAAAGAAGATTTTGTATAAAAACTCCTAATTCTGTTATTCCGGTTGATTGTCTGCCGCTGTCTTCAAAAAAGGAAAGCAAATAAATTGTGATTCACAGCTAAACTAAAGAAATGCAAAAATCAGTTTAATTCAAGTTTCACGTGTTTTGCTTCGGGGTGTCGATTGTTTGGAGAAGAAAATGAAAGTCCGTAAATATACCTATAGAATAGGGACCTTTAACAAAAACTCACCCATTTCGCTTGGTTTTCGACAAATTTTAGATAAAATTGATTGTTGGTCTTATGTTGTAATGATGACAATATAAGACCAACAATCAATTAATAGATAAGCTAATTAGATAAAATTAAACACATGCATATCAACTTAATTATTGATGACCATAAAGTGTGTGTGTGTGTGGGGGGGGGGGCAAGTCAAAAAGTGAGGAGGCTTGAGCCCCCCCCCCCCCCCCCCGCGTCCGGTGCCGCCGTCCATGCAGTAGTAGTTGTACATTTCAATAAAATGTTCAATATTTTAAAATATCCCGGGATCTCCCGGCCTTATAAACCCTAATCCACCACAACTTTAAAAAACTTTTGTTAAACTTTACATTTCTCGATTCGTCAGCAACGCGTTCATGAATTACGTCCCTTGTTTGTTTGTTTGTTTGTTTGTTGTTGTTGTTGTTTTTTTTTTACATTTAAATTAGATACAAAGAACAAAAATCTTTTGTTAAACTTTAGTGTAAACAGGGTGAATATACAGAATAATTAACCTCTTCATCTTAAATATGGGTTTCTAAATAATAACGTTATTATTCTTAACATGAGGAGGGGGTGTCAAATTATTAATATTTAGAAAAACAAAGTCGATTATTATTATTATTATTATTATTATTATTATTATTATTATTATTATTATTATTATTATTATTATTATTATTATTATTATTATTATTATTATTATTAACTAGTAGTTCTCACACAGGTTGTTATCAATGATTGCTCACTGATAATAACCGGTTGTGTTCCCTGGAGTCTGAGTGACAACAAGTTTCCCCAGATTTATGTTACTCTCTACCTCTTTCGATAACCATTGCAAATGATTTTGCCGGATCACAATAGCCGTTTAGCATTAATTTCTCGCTGGCTGAGATTTAGGTGGCAATAAGCCTCCCCAAGGTCCCAGTACTATCCGCACCCCTCCAGAGGAGGTCTGGTTAATGCTCTTCTTCATCGGTTCTCCTATCCTCCTTGACCCTTTACAGTCATTTGTTTGGCTGGTGCAATCACAGTGTGAGTATTTGGGGGGGGGGGGGGGGGGAGGGGGTAGTTTAGTTTCAGTTCCTTTTGGTTTGTGTGGTGTTCTTTCTATTATTATTATTATTATTATTATTATTATTATTATTATTATTATTGCTAGGCTACCGCGTCAGAAATGAACGCTCACCCGTAAACCGATGGAGCCCCAGTCCTATTTCTTGGGTGGTTAGACATTGATTTCCTTTGTTTCCGCCCAAGAATAATTTTAGTTAAAAAAAGAAAAAAAAAACTTTTTTACCCCCCCCCCCCCCCCCCAAAAAAAATTTTTTTTCTTTATTCTCCCCATACATATAAATATTTAAAAAAAAAAAAATTTTTTGTTGCCCCACCCCAATTACAGAAAAAAAAGTTTTACCCCCCCCAAAAAATTTTTTTTACCCTCCCCATACATAAGAATATTTTTAGTTAAAAAAAAAAAATTGACCCCCCCCTAAAAAATTTTTTACCCTCCCCCATACGTAGTTAAGAAAAGAAAAATAAATTTAGGAGGCGCCTTGGTCAAATCAAATAAATAATGTTTAAATATGCTATTGAAGGCGCCTACGTCATATAAAAAAACAGATTTGTTATTCTTCCAAAATGGTTACCCATTTAGTAATGGCCGGGATATGTATTGCTTAACTTCAATTTACAACAAAACACCTTGTCTTAACAACGTAATGAAAATAAAGTATGATAATGTGAAAAACATCCTCTCAAAATGACGTCACTTCTGGAAGGATGAGTCAGCAATTAATTCTTCCAAAATGGTCACCCATTTAGTAATGGCCGGGATATGTATTACTTAACTTTAATTTACAACAAAGCACCTTGTCTTAACAACGTAATGAAAATAAAGAATGATAATGTGAAAAAAATCCTCTCACAATGACGTCACTTCCGGAAGAACCGGAAGGATGAGTCAGCAATTTATTTTTCCAAAATGGTCACCCATTTACTAATGGCTGGGATATGTATTGCTTAACTTCAATTTACAACAAAACACCTTGTCTTAACAACGTAATGAAAATAAAGAATTATAATGGGAAAAAAAATCCTCTCACAATGACGTCACTTCCGAAAGAATGACTTTGCAATTTTAACAGTACTTGTCATTCAAAGTACGGTTTAAAAAACACACTGTTTTTTTTTACTGAAATGTGTTTAATTAATTGTATGAATAATTTTTATTAATATCACCTTATCGGAAAATATTGTAAATACATATGTAAATTTGATAATAGCAGTTATAAGTGTATATTTGTAAATATGAATTTATGAGAAGTTTAAAAGAAATGAATTGTGTAAATTGTAAAACCCGTCTGGTGTCTGAGCATGTTTTTGTAAAAGTATATAAGGAAGTTGAAACAGTATTAGTTTAAATAAGATTCTTAGCGCGTTTTCTGTTCGAATCACAGTCTCGTCTTGAAATTTCTTTCTACTTTATTTATATGTTTACGGCGGTATTTGTAGTAGTATATATAGAAGCTGGCAAACTAAGTAAATAGTAATATTACTCTGATGGAGTTTCGGCTTCAGACAGACAGATACATAATCTCCATTATTAATAGATTATTATTATTATTATTATTATTATTACTGCATTGTGGACATGTATGTGGGGAAGTAGACACACGATGCAAACGAACATAAAAAGTTACTCTCTTTCTTTCTCCGTTCATTTAGCTTACTCTTTCCTTTTCGCCGTCCGCAAAATAAAATAAAAAACAAGATTTTACATAAACGTATTAGGGCGGCATTTTCCAAACAAGTATATAAGCTGTCGCTATGTCTTGTAGTCTATGGTTGTGTCTCATGTTGCCTGGAGAAAATCTATGGCCTAGCAGCCAAGGTTAGATTTAGTTTGCTCACAAGGAGTCTGTGTAGTCGTGTTGTGACTGACAAGGGTTTGTGTGGAAAGTTGAGTCTCTGACGACTGGCTGTGCTTTGGTTCTCATTTATGTAGAATATACTAGCAGGTGCTTGGCTCCCTGATTGGTTGAGGTCCAGTTCGGTAATCGATTGACATGCACAGGCAGAGACGACCAGAAGATGACGGATCCTGATGCTGACTCCTTCTGGATTTTCACTAGAGCCTTGTAAGTCGAGTAGGTCTGACACTATTGCGTTACCACGGTGATGAAGGGTTGGACTTCAGGGAACACTGTTATTGTTGGTACTACTGCTGGAACAGGATTCCACAATGACGCCACCTGGTGTTCATACAGATCTTCTCGATGTGTGACAGTCTCAATAAAACTGAATCCATCACCTGTTCTTTCCTCGCTCTCCTATTGTTCTATTGTTCTTGTTTTATTTTACTGTTCTTAAAGTAAATAAATAGAATCCAGAACATGTGCTTTGTATTGCGGCATTACTTGTTCATGTATTGCTGTTGCCTTTTTCAAAATTTTTACTTGAATTCACCTCAAACAAGGGGCTACCGTGGATAGAGGCCAGATTTCTAAGGGGCCATCCTAAATGAGGAGTTGAGCCGTGTGACGTTTGTTTACATTACATTTAAATTTCTGCGTGTCGACACAGTCGGGGAAACAGGGAGCAGGGAAGGGATTCCAAAGGTTAGCAGTTCGAGGATATTAGAGTAGAAAATCCTCTGGCATCTGGGAACCTCCACAGTGAATGGATGGGATTTAGCTGGTTGTCGGGTTTGTCGGGTGTATTTACGTCGAAGGGGGCACCAGAGCAGCAAGTTCATCAGAGCACATTCCATTGAAGTAATTGTATGACAGAATAATTAGAACCGACGGGGATCCGGTACCTGGGAGTGCACTAGTATGCATCTTGGGGATAATGCTGGACCCTACGTAGAAACAAAGTAGAGATATAAGGCTAGTACGTATACTCAACACGGCTCGGCCATCTAGGCAGGGAGAGAAAATGGCGACACGATGTCTAGGTTTTCTAATAAAAGTCATATACAATTGTCTATAGCATTTAAGTCTGCACGACGATGAGTTTGAACAGCTGGACAAGTTTGGACAGTATCTTAATCGCCAAATTCTAATAAACATCAACAAGAAAAACATACGGTCAAGCATGTCAGTGCTATGTTAGTCGGGCGGGCTGAGCCGCCAAAGTCAGAGGTTGCCATCTAGAATCTGTCACTATTAATTAGGGCAGAGATCTCCTTCCCCCAGCGAGAAAAAAGAATAATTGTTTTCTAGGTAGATAAAGCCTAAGCGAGGAATTTCAATTGCCCGTACCGCGCGTACCACCCAACCCCAAACAACTCCGAGAGAGGAAGAAAGACTCAAGGAAAAAGGAAGAGGGACACAGAAAAAGGGATAGGAGAGAGAAAGAGAGTAAGTCAGTATCGCGCACACCACCCACTCCCGAGAGAGGAAGAAGGATGTTTGAGAAAGAAAGGGTATGAAATACACCCTTTCGGTAAGAGAAAGGACCTTTTGGTTTTAGAACGAGCTGAGATTTCGACCCGAGCGGGTCGCGATTCTCGCATCTCATGGAAGTCGTAGCCCGGGCTCGGCCACTGTTTTCCAAACATAGGTTAATGACTTAATTAAGAAAGCAATTGTAAATAAATTCCCGCACAGAGAGACGACGAAATAGTTTAACACAAAGGACATTTTATCAACAGATAGATTTCCAATTCAAGTGTAAAATCAATTCTTTCCTTTAATTGTTAATAATTATTTTCAACCAAAAAAGAAATCGCCGAGTTGTTGCATTATTATCGTAATGCATATCGTATTTGTTCTGCTTGAATAACCTTGCCTTCACAGAGACGAGATCGACAAAGCCATCATCATCATCATCATCATCATCATCATCATCATCATCATCATCATCATCATCATCATTCCAACCTAGAGGAGATTCGACCGACATCTTTTTTTATTGCCACTACGACGATCATCGGCCAAAAGAGTGTTCACGGTCTGGCAAGATCTCCATGTAGAGAACGACTACACCGGTTATACTTGTAAGAAGGAGAAGAAGTGTCCATTTTGTAGGGTAGGGAAGGAATTTAGCTCGATTATAAAGACAGACTTTTCTACCACGTTTTAAATCAGTTTTATTCATTTGTAGAGACCTGGTCTTCGCATCAACTGTAAGACCAACCTCTATAATATTTTGTGTTATCTAATATATCAAGTAGAGACGATTTTCCCCTGTACCATCTCGGAGAATAGCAAAATAACCACATGCATCACAGGCTACTAAACTCACCATTATATTACACTTATTCACTCGAGCGTGTTTTAGTACATTTTTCATTATTTCTTTCCAGCTAACACTAAATATTACATTTGGCCCACCATCCACGACTCTCCGTCAAACCAACTCCATATAGGTAGTAGCAAAAACTTTTCTCCCTAACAATTATGTACTGTCACTCCACTCATCGACACCGGGAACTAATAAACACAGTTTAATTTTCACAAAAGACTCCGTTTTTATTTATTATTTGCCTGGTATTAATTTACTACATAATATAAAGCAATACACAAAGACTTAATGACCGCTCCTGTTCACTCCGATTATTTTCCGCGTATATCAGATTACGTTATTTCTAATTCTACCTATGACTTCTATATTTATATGCATTCCGGAATTAAGCGAATGAAATTAACGAACACAGTTCCTGCAACATTTAATCATTCAACATGGCAGCTACAATTTCTTGATCGAATCGACTTTCTATTTAATTCAATAAACGCCAAGATACTCGTAGACCCCGATACATTTACATTTTCAAAATCATACACCTTTAACACGCATATTATAGAAACCTTGCCCAAATAAACCGTGTCATTGTTGAACATTACATTTGGTCGACAGAAGCTAAATCTTAACATAACACGCATGCCAATAAACAAGCTGAGATTAATTGGCCTATTTTCACATGTATCTTTAACTCAACCCCGTGGCGCAGTCGTTAAGAAAGGAGGTTTCATGATCGCCAGTTTCAGCGTTCGATCCCATTCTACTCTGCCACTTTTTTCTTAATTTAAAACATTCGCCAACACGGTAGACGGGGACCGTTTCTTTTTTTATTCGACGTCATGCAATAGGTAGTACTTTCTCCCGTGCAACGCCGAGTGACGAGTTCCACTAGTTAAAAATAAAATCGTTAAATGAAAGGAAAATCACATTATTTGAGTGACCTACACCGTTGGGTGTAGGTTGTCGAAAGTTAAGACAGTGTCACCGTGAAGAAAGTAATAAAGTAAGAAAAGTCGGCCGCCGAAAGTCTTCGAACAGTATATCTTCCAGTGGGGGATAGCCTTGCTCGGCGTCAAGTTGACCAGGCTGAGAGAGAAGACGTCTTTCTTCGCTAGTGCCAAGGATCTCCCTGTGATTGTTGTGTAAATCACAAAGAGTCTGGAAGTAGTCCTTCAATAATTCGGTCGAACCTGGTATGTCCTGGAGGCTGATTGGTTATCGTGTGACCAAACCACCTTACAGGGGCTGCTCTCCGCAAGAGGAAAGAAATGTTTTTAGTGAGGAATTATGTTGAAAGAAAAATGTGGGTAAAATACAGAATAGTTAACAGTCGGAAACTTATGGATAAAATAACAAATGATTTATAGCAAACACGGTAGAATTAAATTTTCTACCGATCTGTATACTTTTAACGTATAGAAATTGCTTGTAAGATTTTTTTTATTTCAGAATTTTATTACGATGAAACGCTGTCTTATTGACACACGAAAACCAAAATGACCGTCGAAGCGATCGCTTAACTGTTAATAAGGTCATGCTGAAAAGATAGTAAAAAATTTACTTACCTACCAGTAACTCTGTTGTAAGCCCCCTCCCTCAAACAAAACACTCGTAAAACCACACGTAATCAACTAAGTTAAGTTAAACGATCGCCTCGGCAGCCATTCTTGTTTTTCGTGTGCCGAAACTATACTTTACAAAAAAACCAACTATTCTATACTTTCTCCCCAAAAGCTATTCTATACTCTACCCAAAAACTATTCTATACTTTATCTAAAAAAACATTATATACTTTATTAAAAAAACTATTATATACTTTACCCCAAAATATTCTGTACTTTACCCTAAAAACTATTCTAGACTTTACCCAAAAAACTATTATATACTTTAGCCCCCTAATATTCTATACTGTCACCCCAAAACTATTCTATATTTTATCCCAAAAACTATTCTATACTTTACCCAAAGAACTATTTTATACTCTACCCCAAACATATTCTATACTTTATCCCTCCAAAAAACATTCTATAGTTTACTCAAACAGCTATTCTATTCTTTACCCCCAAAACTGTTCAATACTTTACCCAAAAAACTATTCTATATTTTATCAAAAAAATTATTCTATACTTTACCTCTAAAACTATTTTATACTCTACTCCAAACATATTCTATATTTTACCAAACAAAATATTCTATACTTTACTCAAACCGATATTCTACACTTTACCCCCGAAACTGTTCAATACTTTACCCTAAAAATTATTCTATACGTTACTCAAAAATCTATTCTATACTTTACTCAAAAAACTACTCAATACTTTACCTAAAAAACATTTTATACTTTATTAAAAAAACTATTCTATACTTTACCCCAAAACTTATTCTATTCTTTATTTAAAAAAAAAACTATTCTATATTTTACCTAAAAAAACTTTTGTATACTTTACTCAAAAACATTTCAATAATCGTGAGTGTTTTCTGTGCGTTCAAGAACAGACCATAAACACACTGCGGGTATCTTTATCTTCACCTGCTTTTTATTCAGCCACTCTACAATGTACACACCTGAACTCACACACAAATTGCCCCAGACAAATAGTTCACCCACATAAGACACACGTAGCAAAAAACAGTTTACGAATATAAATAATATTTTCTGACACACATACACACTCTCATGGACACCTCTGTTGTTGTAAAACATAAAATTGTTTGAGTGTTTCTTTATTTTTAGTAAATGTCTCAGAAAAATGGTTTCTTTTACATCACTCCCTCAACCGGAAGATCGACTGACTTTTTCTTCTTCTTCTTCTTCTTCTTCTTCTTCTTCTTCTTCTTCTTCTTCTTCTTCTTCTTCTCTTACTTTTTTTCGTTTTTCAGAGGATGGGAGGTGGGTTTTTTTACATTCTTAACCATTTTTTGTTATTTTCTTTTCGTTTTTTTGTACATACTTTTATTTTTAGATAAAGGTTGCGTTTTATTTTCCGCAGTTCTCTCTGACGTCACGTCTAGAAAGAGGAACCTTCTTCTTTTTTTTTTTAATCTTTCTTAATGCCAATTTAGTGATTTTTTTTTTTTTTGTTCTACGTTTTAAGCTTTTTCTTCTCCTGGATTTTACATTATTGTATTTTGGTATTCCAATTATTGCCACGGTAATTTCCTAAGGTATGGTCGCTTATTATTTACAAAGGAATGCGTTTCCGCATTACTTATGTGGAATCCCTGCTTCAGCAATAGTAACAACAACAGCTGAAGCAACTGTAAAATATTCGATGTTTAATAGTTCAAATACTTCATATTGATTGGTCAATTATATCAAAAT
Source organism: Sepiola atlantica (assembly GCA_963556195.1). NCBI lineage: Eukaryota > Metazoa > Mollusca > Cephalopoda > Sepiida > Sepiolidae > Sepiola > Sepiola atlantica. The sequence goes on from OY744532.1 coordinate 92,885,453, forward strand.
ACTAAATCGCGATTAGTTGCCTATACCGGACTTCAACCAATCAGAAAGGTTCGTCCCAGGAGCCGGGCACCTGCTGACGTTGGCTACATAAGGGAGAACCCAAACACAGCCACTAGTGAAAGACTCAAAGTACAACACGAACTTATTGCAGTCACAACACAATGTTATTAACTGCGACACAGAATCATTTCATGCGAACTAAATTGATCTTCCATTTGGCTACTGGCATTATCGTCAAACAAGACAAGTAACAGTCATGAACTACTAAATATAGCAACAGCGTATACACAGTCTCTCGAACTCACTCACAGACAAGTCGACACACATACGAAAAAAACACATTTTCTTCGTCTAAATCCTTTGAACTCTTCCTAACTCTCTTCTTCTCAACTCTTTACTTTTGGCTGTTCCCTCAAGACGTAAATAAAGTTGATCTATTGTGTACAAGTAAAAATCTACCCGCCATCCAAATGTAAAGTATTCTTTTTACATGACATATCTTAAATATAAATCTATTGCAATTTTAAAAACTAATAATTTTCATTTTAATTACCTCCCTTGAAAATCAATGAACGTAATATTTTAAGAAATGTTCTAGTAATTTAACCGTTTTTATGAAATCACTTTAATTAATTATTGTTAATATCAACGAAACTATTGCATATATATAGGAAAATAGGACAATCGAATTACAAATGAATAGCACTAAACATTGATTTATTATAAGTTGTTTAAAAAATAGTTATGCAAATTAGGTATACAAATGGCGTGTTTGGGTTGTTGTTCTCTACTATATATACAGTATTTCAAAAGATTGTATTATTGAATTAAGTAACCGTGAGCCGGTTTGATCGTAATATACTTGTGATAAATTAAAACAAACTTTCGTATTTATTCACTTGGATGATAGACTTAGATTTACTTAGAATAATGTTTTAGAAAACAAAAACAAAAACAAAATAATAAGTTAGTTAGAGCAAGTTGACAGGTACACGCGAAACGGTGAATAAAAATAGGCCATATTGGAAAAATCCAATATGGAGCCCTGAGTTACAAATCCGACTTATTAATTGCCTCAGAATGTATTGTTTTCTCTTCTAATTTTCCAAGCCTTGCCAAGCTCAATAAATTCTCTCGCAGAAACGATTCCCCTCTCTCTCTCTTTTTATAATTCCCCTATCCCTCACCCAAATTAGACGACGGATATTTTGATTTGCCAGATATGCAGACCTGCTTTCGTAATTTCGAAAGAGGTATAGTTAATAAAGCTTTTTGGGGTTTGCATAAACTTTTCGACTGGTAAATCTGCTTACCTATCACAGTTAGAAAGTAGAGAGTCTTATACTAAACTGGGCTTTTTTCTTCATTGTAAATATTTTTATTTTATTTTGTATATAAAATTCTTATTATCCCTCTTACTACTTCATATTGTATATGTATGTATTATATATATATATATATATATATATATATATATATATATATATATATATATATATATATATATGTGTGTGTGTATCATTGATACACGCCATAAACTGGTATCGTCTTGGCCTTCGGGGCTCGATTTACGCCGGTCTATGGGTCTGTCCTGTGCAGTTCTAGGAGGTCCACCCTCCCAGGCTTTGCCTCTCCTCTTTGGGGAGGAGTAAGTTTGTTGCTTACTGCCTAAGGCGCCCCTACCGGGGAATGCCGACGGGGCTACCCAGGCAATTTTTAATGGCCAGAGTGCTCACCTTCTCGGGCGCTGGCTTTTCAAACCCCACTTTCCTGACCCGAGCTTGGGTCACATCTTACTGGTGGGAGTAAGATAAACCTGGCCTTGTGCCTAACCTACTGGGGAGGTAAATAAAGTATATATATATATATATATATATATATATATATATATATATATATATATATGTGTGTGTGTGTGTGTGTGTGTGTGTGTGTGTGTGTGTGTAGTGCGTGTGTGTTCTACGTAGGGTGATTATTGTATGATTGTGCTTTTTTAGCGAATGGTGGTTAATGATTGTGATTAGCTAAGTTAGATAATCAACCAACGTTAGAACGAACAATTTCTCTCACGCTCCCTTTTTTGAGCCGTGTGCCACACATATATATATATATATATATATATATATATATATATATATATATATATATATATATATATATATATATATATATATATATAAATCGTCTTGCTGTCTCGATGGATATAAAAATGCTTGTATACATAAAAAAATTATACTAAAATACAGCTCTACTTGTTATTGAGCACTATCTTATAAACACCATAGTTTCAGTGGATTAATACCCATGAACCAGATACCATACAAACACATACGTAAAAGTAATCCATGGACACGTGTTTCTGGCTCACAGCCGTCATCAGCATGGCTAAGTTAGATTTTTATCACCTAAATATTTAATGTATTTTTATATAATTATTTTTATTGGTGGTTGCAGCATTCGTTGTTTTGTTGCTTACTATTACCAGAAACACGTGTCTATGGATTACTTTTATGTACGTATAAAATTAATAAAAAAATATATATATTAACGAAAAATACGTCCTATAAAGTTAAGGGCGACTAATAGTGCAATTTTCTGCATCTTAATCACTTAGGAAGTGAGCCAATCGAAATAATAGTAAGCAAAAAAACAACGAACGCTGCAATCACCAATAAAAAATAATTATGTAAAAATACAATATATATATATATATATATATATATATATATATATATATATATATATATATATATATATATATATATATATATGTAGACGAGTTTACATCATAGTTATCAAATCTTTGGAAATTGTGAAAGTTATTTTCTCTCATTTTATGGGGTAATAATCATTCTGTTGTTATTGTTTGTTGTATTTATTGCGCATGCACAGTTTTCTCTCGATTCTGAGTAACTTGCTTAGCGTCAGGTGTTATCATGCGATTTAAACCAAATTAAAGTTTTATTTCAATAATACAAATTTTGTTTGATTTTTTTTATGTGCAAATTTCATTCGTAGTCTATTTACGAAAACAATTTGTCGTTCAAACTTTTTAATAAAATGATTAACTCTTAAATTGGGTAAAAAAAAAATGAACCTATTGCAAACGTTACACTTTGTTATTCGGCTTAATAGTCTTTCCACCATTACAGACTATTAACGAAATGAATATAATTGTACGAATTATTTGTTGATTGAGTAATTCTATTTTGTAAAAGAATGTTGCATTAATAAAAGAAATGCATTATGAAAACTAAATGTAACAGAAATAAAAACGGCGAATGAATACAAATTTCGGTTTGTTCTTTACTGTGAGAAGTGCTGTGATTTCTAACATTACTTCTGTTACGTAAACTATTTAGAGTGAAATGAAATGGGTTTCAACATTACTCCCAAATAACTTTTTACTCAAATTCACGTTTTATTTTATTTTTTAAGTTAAAAAATAAATTAATTAGAACAAGTTGATTGGTTTACGCGAGTAATTAATTAAATGATTAAAAACTGGTCATATTCGAAAAATCCAAGATGGAATTTCGGAAGAGATTGCAAGGGAGATAAGTATGAAATTATAATTCTAAAAAAGGGCGGTAATCCAACCTCCTCCCCCCAGTTTCTTTATTTCCTTTTTTTTTTTCGTGGAGAGACAATTATTTTAAACTGTAAAGTGAATTACAATTCTATTTGCAGAAGAATAAAAATACAATTTAAAATCAACAATCAATTTTGTTAAGAAATATTAAATATAATGGCTTGATTCAAACAATTGGACATCAGCTGGAAATATAATGGCTTGATACAAACAATTGGACATCAGCTGATGGAAACACTTAACCAAGAAACGCGTACATTTTCTTTCTATCTCAGTCTCGCTGGGAGAGAGAAGACTTTGGCTTGCTTGTCATTCTTGGAAAAGTAAGTCATAACTTGTGAACGACACCATCCTGCGGAATCTGCGGAGATGAAAGGTAATATAAAAAGAAAGAATTACAAAGTCTATCAATGCAAAAATATATAAATTTTTATAGACAACTTGTTAGAAGAATCAAAAACAAACAGTTAGTATCAAATGAGTGTTCAGTGGTTCTTAGAACGTTCCAAGTGAAAAGAATTATAATTTGAGTATTGATTTACTCCTCTCCAGGAGTTAGGCACAAGGCCAGTTTTTATCTTACTCCCACAAGTAAGATGTGACCCAAGGTCGGGTCGGAGAAGTGGGGTTTAAAAATTGCCTGGGCAGCCCCGTCGGCATTTCCCGGTAGGGGCGCCTCGGGCAGTAAGCAATAAAGTTACTCCTCCCCAAAGAGGGGAGGCAAAGCCTGGGAGGGTGGACCTCCTATAACTGCACAGGACAGACCCATAGACCGGCGTAAATCAAGCCCCGAAGGCCAAGACAAATCTATGGGGTGCAGTATCCATCGGAACAGATACTACACTTTGATCTTAGCCAAAAGGCCAAGAACGATAAGAAGATTATCATCATTTGAGTAGACATGTTTATTTGTTGTTTTCGTGTTCAGTCAAGATCTGCCCCCCCCCCCTTTTGCACATCAGAAGTTAAAACGACGACCGGGCATGCGCATTGAGATATTCCGGAAATAAAGAACGCTCGGGTAAAACTAATCAGTTTAACTCCGGCGCGAATTAAAAACACTCGTATATCTCTTCGTCTTTGTTCTTCCTTTCGTTTTGCCCTTTATTTTAGTCTCGCGAGTCGAGTCTATGATATTACAGTTGTCAGTGTGAACATGCACGTGACAGTGCGTAAGTTCAGTAGACTGTGTAGGCAGCTTGTGTATGTACGCTTGCCTTTGTTAAGTCAGTGTGAGAGTATATGCGTCATCTTGTGTGCAAGTGAGTTTTGTAAACAGTGTGTGCATATGCCGCTGCTGTGTATTCGGTAATTTGTGGTGGTTTCTGGTTGCGTTTCCATGTGCCAGAGGCCGAGGCTAGATTTAGTTACGTACTCACATGCGTTAGATCTGAAAGTGAGAGAAAGGCCTGATGTATTTCGTTTTTATATTACGCCCCAACCTGCGGAGGTGAATATTTCGGCGCTTCTGGTTGGCTGAAAGAAAATGTTAATGTGTTTGTTTAAGTTTGGAGAAGCGATTAGACTTGCTGAGCTGTTCTCTAACCTCAGTGCGACGATCACACTTCAATTATTAACGTTTGAGAAGCGAACCGAACAGACACTCAAATAAAACCGGATACGTTTATATGCAACTTTAATTCCTGTTTGTCATCGTTCTTTTCCCTTTTCTGTATTGTATTTTGTCTAACAAATTGTTAAACCGATCACCATAATCGGCCCTCACAACAAGTGGTGACCCCGATGTGACACTCAGGTAATGGCCGGACACCAAAATATTACAATGTGATCATATTTTAAAATAATCTTATTTATATAGAATATATGTAAAATATATTTTATATAAATAAGATTATTTTAAAATATGATCACATTGTAATATTTCGTTATAATTGCAATGTATGGAAAGTCATGAGTACAATAAGTGGATCAAGAGAACAATAAGGACCCCAGATCATTAACACAAGACGCGGGACATATTTTAGAATCACCGGTTGACCTCGCAATACACGTGGTCTCTATTTACAAAACACTTGTAAATAGATCTTTTATTTATGTTAATAAATGCAGTATATTTCGGAATTTTTTTTTTCTTTTAACATGTTAATATTTATTTTAAGGCAGAGAGTTCATAAATAAAACAAATAAATATTAACATGTTTTCTTTTAAAACATGTTTTTGTGTCACTATTTACAAAACAACTCGGGTTTTTTTCTTTTAACATGTATACGCTTTTTTAAAAATCGGCTGACTTGTAATCTGTCGTTTTGCAATAAACAAAACAATTTATCATTTTTTTTTTTACTTTTATTTACTAAATAAAAAACAAATTTTAAACGCAATTCTATATTTCGTGTTGTGTATTTTAAGAAAAAGTGGATACTTTTTTTTCTTTTCGTAGGGAGGCGAGTAACTAGCGAAGTTTTATTTATTTGTTTATAATTGTTGCTTACAGAAAAAAAAGGAAAAAACTTCACGAGGGCAGAAATGGGGGGGGGGTATGAAATATTTATCACCGTACTTAAGTAATCTTTCGTTTTGTAGGGAAAAATCAAGCTTCCCAAAAAGGGGCACTCTGGATCTTACCTCAGTTTAGAAGGATTTTTCCATACTACACATTGCTCCTAGCCTGAGGAGGCAAAACGGATGATTACGCAAGTTATTTTAATAAATAAACGAAATATATACGCTTTTTAAAAAATCGGCTGACTTGTAATCTTTCGTTTTGCCTCCCCACGAGGGCGGAGTTAGACTTCAAAAATCAGTTTCTAAACGGAAGCAATTTAAAATTTATGAAGTTTTTTCCTTTTTTTTTCTGTAAGCAACAATTATAAACAAATAAATAAAACTTCGCTAGTTACTCGCCTCCCTATGAAAAGAAAAAAAAGTATCCACTTTTTCTTAAAATACACAACACGAAATATAGAATTGCGTTTAAAATTTGTTTTTTATTTAGTAAATAAAAGTAAAAAAAATGATAAATTGTTTTGTTTATTACAAAACGACAGATTACAAGTCAGCCGATTTTTAAAAAAGCGTATACATGTTAAAAGAAAAAAACCCGAGTTGTTTTGTAAATAGTGACACAAAAACATGTTTTAAAAGAAAACATGTTAATATTTATTTGTTTTATTTATGAACTCTCTGCCTTAAAATAAATATTAACATGGTAAAAGAAAAAAAAAATTCCGAAATATACTGCATTTATTAACATAAATAAAAGATCTATTTACAAGTGTTTTGTAAATAGAGACCACGTGTATTGCGAGGTCAACCGGTGATTCTAAAATATGTCCCGCGTCTTGTGTTAATGATCTGGGGTCCCTATTGTTCTCTTGATCCCAATAAGTAATCTCCTGTAATTGTAATTTAGTTCAATTGGTTCTCATGATTGTCTTGGGTATATCTGTGGCTTAGATTGTTATTTCTGTGACTATTATATAGTTGTTTGTAAGAGACAAGAATTCATAAATTCTTTCTCCAAAGAAAAAAGAAAAAAGGATAAAAATAAAATCGTCCAAATAAGAGTTCTCACCACCCTGCTAAACTATTTTATAGGGTAGTAATATAGAATTTAAATATAGTAATGCTTAAAGAAGTAACAAAAATAAGACAAAGATATGTTTAACAACTATGTCACGTTATAGTGCTCACTGAGTCAGCACAGCTGAACCTATTTAACAAAATTAAGGTGCATATAACCTTTAATAGAAATCAGTAAACTTTATTGGTTGATGGAAATGAATAGGGGGAAGGGCTGTAACGATAGGCAATAAATTATTAGCTTTAATTGGTTGGGGCTTAATGTAAAAAATTTTTAGTTATAAAAAGAGTTTGTTGAATGTTAATTTGACAAACTTCTTCTAGGAGTGAAACACAAACGTTTCTATGTAGCTTGCTTGCAATAAGTACATTTTATACTACTACTAAGCTCTACTCACGTATTGAGCACTGTTGAACTAAATACCGAAATGCAGAATATTATTTTATAATATAATTACATAATATAAAAGAGTAATCGATTATTATACCAAAGCTGAGTTAATCAACGTTTGTTTCTCTAAGGCTTTTTGTCCTATATATTTTAATCACACGAAATACATGCTAAAATATGTGTAAATTTGGGGAATGAATTCGTTAAAAAAATTATTCTATTTAAAAAAAAAATTTTTTTAATTTACTTCTGGTTTAATTATTTTTGACAAAGGGAAGTCTCGTTTCCTGAAATATTAAATAATGATTTTTAATCACCACGACATCACACAAACAGCTAAAAACACTTGCTGTTATGTAAGATTTTAGGAAAAATAAATAGTAAGTCATATTTCGTATTCGATCGATTTATTGTTTTTGTTTCTTACAACTTGCATCTTACCCGGAATTTGCATTGCCCACAGCCTTTCAAAAACTTACTACTACTATTCCATTTAAATTGTTCTAATCAGTCGTAATTTGCAATTAACTCCCCAAGTGATCCATCTCTTACCAACTTTCTGTCTATCACTTTCACCCTCTCTCAATGTATATTGTATGGTCTCCTTCGATCTTATTCTATACGTCGTATATTACTCTCGCTCACGTCTCTCCCCCCCTCCTCTATGTGTGTTTATTAATAGTCGAATGTGATAAAGAAAGGAAATAATAAAACGATTGAAATAGTCTATTATAAACAAAAGGGAATATCACCGCAGCCAGTAAGTAATGATGTTAGCCCGTAGTTGGAGAGGGAAAGAAATGGTGCTTCTGCTGTTTCACAATGACATTAAAATATTTAAAGAAATGTATAAACTTTATTATGTACTTACGTGTTAGCTGAAAATAAGATTGTACAGAAAAAATTACGCAAATTCATCCAGTTTTTATTAAATTATAAGAAAAAGAAGAAGAAAAAAAACGATCTTACGTATCGCTAGAACTTTTCAGCTAACTTAGTAGGTAAGGGAGATAACTTTCGGAAAAAGTCAAAATATAAGAAAAATGCCGACATATAGATGAAATCGTTTTTTTAAATTTTTAATTTAATAAATACTGGATGAATTTGCGTAACCTTTGGTGTACAGTCTTCTTTTCAGCTACCACGTAAGTACATAACAAAGTTTATATATTTCTTTAGCAATTTTTTTAAGAGAGGCATAACATGTCATTGTGAAACAGCAAAAGCACCAAATAGCTTATTGGGTAAAACTAATTCGCGCACCCGGCACTTGACAATGTTTACACTGAGGTATTACTTACATTCAATCAGTGTCGTATGATAGCGCAGGGGTAGAGCGCCGACTGTCAGCGCGACGGTTGAGTTTCAATCACGGCTTGAGGCACTAGCTGGTCTAGCCGCACTGAAGAGCTGTGATAAAGCGAAACCGTCTGTATGTGGATGACTATATATATATATATATATATATATATATATATATATATATATATATATATATATATATATATATATAGAGAGAGAGAGAGAGAGAGAGAGAGAGAGAGAGAGAGAGAGAGAGATTTATTTTTGTCTTTTTATTGTTTTTATATTTAACTGGCTTTGCAAACCCACTTTTTCCTGATTTAAATAATTTAACCCGATCTCAATGGTGACCCAATCTTTTTAATAGTATATATATATATATATATATATATATATATATATATATATGATAAAGACAGGAATAAAATGTTCAGACGTAATAGAAAATGAAAAAGGAAAACCAAAAGAATATTTATGTATTCATCAACGTTTCGTTTTTATTGTCAGACTTCCGCAGGGTGATTTGTTTGAAGAAAAAAATCATACACGTACAAACATTTTTTGCCAGCAGGCTCAGAGCTTGCGGCCGATTTTTGAGCAAGAAAATCCAAATATGAGAAACAATTAGATGGTGGCAGTGGTAGCAATAAGGGTGTACGATTATTAGGAAGTGGGAGAAGTGAATATAGTGAAAATGGGGAAAGGTGGGAGGCGAGCCGTGGTTTAAATCAATTTCTTAATTTATCTTTGAAAGAGAAAACAAAAAACGTTGGGGTCAAAGATTGTCTGGGTTATGTGCTGGAAGAGTGTGGGAGGTGAAGGGGGTATAGGGCGGGCTGGAGGACGAGCAAACATGGTCAGGGCTCGGTAGGGTGTTCACATATGGCATCCCTATACATATGAGCACACAAACACATATTCCCGTTAAGATATAGATACATAAAACATACACATGTGAAAAGTTTTTGCCCCGTTATGCAACCAGAAAAGGAAAAAGGAAAAAAACTAGGGGGGGGGGGGAAATTATTTATTCACTGTCTAGTCTGGATCTGGATTTAATTTTTGTTCGGACATAATGAGTTGTAAGCTCGAAACGACGTCGTACGTAGGTAAAATATTAAAAAATAATGTTATATATATATATATATATATATATTGGTACAGAAAAATTAGTACAACATTCGTACCGTCGGTTTCAAGCACAGAAGGACTTAGCCATCCGGCTCTCTTCAGCTTCTGTTGTCATCTGTTTCGGAAATGTGAAGTCACGTGTCACTCTCGTTTGGACGCGTTATTTCCTTAGAGTGGTATGTATGTTTGTTTAAATTTAGTGTAAGGAAGGTTTAATAACGTTTTTTTTTAAGGGGAGGGGTGGAAAGTAACAGTTGAGATTTAAACCGGAGAAGATTTAAAGAGATATAAACAAAAAATTAAAAAATAGAAAAATATTTCTATATAAGTCCCGTGAGCTAATATTTATGAATGTTGTACTAATTTTTCTGTACCAAAATAAATAAATATTACGCTCTGAATTTTTAACTTTAATTCTCAATTAATCGAGCACTCTGCTGGGATTTTTCCTGCTATATTACAAACAAGTTTATGTATATATATATATATATATATATATATATATATATATATATATATATATATATATATATATGTATGTGTGTGTGTGTGTGTGTGTGTGTGTGTGTGTGTGTTGTGGGTGTGGGGGGTGTATTAATATTTATGCTTAATATTTCACATTTTAAATTAATTCATCCAATTTAATAGTAAAAGAAATAACATGTTTATAATTTTAAACGGTTTACATCGGCAAGACAATACTGTTACGTCATGCCCACAATTCATAGACAATACGGCGGTGTATGGTTAAGCAAATACTTTTCACAAGCCACAAACATGGTCGTATATCTTGATAAATGAAACCTTTATACATGTCGAGATGAAATAAAATGTCTAATTCAATTCAATAAATTTGGCAAAAAGTAAAATTGTTGCATTACTTTGTGCCAGTTGACACGGTTAAGATTCGAATAAAAATTGTTGTTTGGGATAAATACAATTTAGGCGCGCAGAGTGAATATAATTGTATTGGCGCGTGACAAATAAAAAATAATGCCCACGCAAATACCGATGTGGCCTTATATATTAAATCAACTCAAAACGAGCGGACGTAGTTGGGAGCACACCACGTGATATTTCTGTCCAATGAGATTTCTCCAAAGACATATTTTTCTAAACTTTTCTCCTTAAGCTCGCTGGAGCCTATCCAAATAGTATTTAAGCACACACAAACATCAAACTTTCTCTTTCAACTGACTTTTCATCCGGAGGTTACACGCATCTTACTATCACTCTTCCATTTCACCCTTTCGCGCGCTTCATACAATTTCACAAGCGAACATTACCTATTGCCTCTTTTAACATTTTATAACACATGAGCATTTCAACAAAACAAAAGACATTCTTCTTTTTACTTACCCTGAAACTAAAGAAAGGACTCATGAACTCATTACAAAAAGAAATATATTCTATTTGTTAATAGTTTATTTCAGTAAATAAACTTCCGTTGATTTTGCATGTAAATCTTCTTATTATTATTTTTATTTGTGGAGGAAGTTATCACCAAAAAAAGGTATGACGACCCCCACAACCTCCCCTCTAAGGGAGAGAGTTATAATGTTTTGTATGTCACAGTAAAAAAAATATATATATATGTTTGCTATCGAATCAACAAATAATAAGCAGTACAATTAAATCATACCTCGTGTCTTCAACTCTCAACAAATGAGACTGAGGACAATTCATCCAAGATTGTTTCTCGTTCTCCCGTGATGGCTATCTCTCCCCGGGCCGCATTCTCGCTCTGAAATCAAAGTTGGCACAGCAGTACAAAGTAAATAACTGGATCCTGGATTTGAAGAAGGACTATTTTATTAGGCTGTTGGCGCTGCCTCCCTCTCTGCTAGTGGCGGGATGGGTGGAGGGAATACCGCGGCTACAGATTTCTGAGGCTTGGCTCCTTCGTTTATAATCGATTCTGAAGTCGTTTCTTATCACGTCTCGTCGCTTCAAACTTCCAACTCCGAGTCCCCGCTCTTTGCACCTTTGTGTGACGTCATTTCCTCTATCTCGTGTTCTCACAGGAGACAATGGTCCCTAAAGACTAGCTACCTAACCCTGTCTGACTTCTATATCCTGTTTACGCTCTAACGTCTTCTCTGCGAATTTAAATGATTAAATATGTACTACTGAACGTAGCCTTACTATGTAACAAAAAAAGCTTCAGTTGTCATGTAGGAAAAGTGTTAAACTAGGTTCAACCGATTAGGATTGACATTTTCTCATATTTTGACACAATTTAGAATAATCTTTTGTTAGAATCGGGTCAAGGAGGTAGTTCAAATAAGGTTTATTGAACGTGTGTGTATGTGGGATGATGACGTGTGTGGTGTATGTATGTGTGTCGATAGAAAACAGTTCTTGAAAAAAGTATGTGAAGAAATGAGTCCGGCGTGGGAAAGTCCTTGAAAACCGTATACAAAGAAAATGAGTTGAGAACTCTTACCGTTGTTGAACACGTGTTGACGGAGCGCTGATGTCATAGCGTCGTTCAGCAAGGTCAATTGAATAGAAAAGAGGCCTTTTTCCGGTGTCCCTTGGTTATATATCCCCTAAGGGCAGATAACTCCTGGTCGCTTTCAGCGCCACCTGACGCTGAACAGCGACACCTACCGGCCGGTTAGTGCAGTTATGTTTTGAAAAGAAGGGGATAACTGCTACACTTTTTACTTCATCTAAAATCTGCTAAGAAAATTTAAATGAGGTTCTGGCTGCTAGCGTTGTAGCTTTATGGACACCCAGATTATATGAATTATCTTTGATGTTTCTGACGACAGACACAGCTGGCAATAAAGATGGTGTCGCCAAGAAGAGACGGCAAGAACAGATTTGTTTTACAAAGAAATTTGATTTCCATATACCCAGGCGGTTGGGTAATGATGATTCTACAGGCCTCTATCCAGTGGCGCAGAGAGGTTGGAAGGGGAAAGAGGCGACCCGGCGATAAGTCCTGGCAACTAAATTTGGGGAGGGGGGGGCGGGCATCCAATCATATTCAAACTATCTCTTTTTCTCGTAATATTTCTTAGTACTAGGACTTATACTTGAGTCTTTGGGGCATGCAATCAAAGGATTAACCCCTGGCGTCACCAGACCAGCAATGATCTTGCATAATTTCGAAGCGGTTAATATTATATTTCCAGAGCAGAAGACATTTTTGTTTGTCTAACAACTAATTCGACCTATAAAAAAAAAACATAATGGAGCCGGGTGTATCTTGTAATCGCTAAAAAAAAATTAAATAAGATTCTAATTTTCTGTCAGGCAAAGACTTGTTAGTGTGTAGACAAGTAGTATTATCCTAAGTTTGAGTGAAAACAAACAAGTACCTTTGTAACATGACCCTTATATCTTTGGGGTCGCCGCTCAAATGAAGTGTGTGTAACACAGCACTTTTCTTTACTCTGGATACCAAATAGAATGATGTAACGTTGCCCTCATCCCGTTAATGGCACTGTTAGAATACACGTTATTTTAATTCACAGCTCTTGTATTAAATATATATTCTAAACATATCCATCACTAGAACGAAAGGCTAAGACCAAAAGCATTTATTACAGTTGACAATCATGAAAGAAAAGTAACGTATATTATACAGACACCATCTCCTCCGTCTCGGCCGACCGCACCAGTTCCATGAATCAATGCTAGACCTTATAGCGGGATTTAATCACTGCGACGACGATATCAAACAGCAGCCTTTTCCCCTTGAATCCCTGTTGGACGGAATGGCATTTTCACTACCACGATAAACGCACTCAGTAGCAGCTTTGCTTCTCCTCGGGGAGGAGGTAGGGAGGGAACGACCGGGAAGATACATATTAATACGATAGCGTGTGTGTTATTTTGTGTGTCACGCTTACATCAAAAGCAACGACCTCCCGAATCTTTGTATGCTACTCATGAATTGGAGCCAAATTTAATTTAATCTAAAGCATTTACAAAGTAAGGTTTAGTCGTCGAAATTAATAAAGCTCAAGGACAGACTTTCGATAAGGTTGGGATCTACCTACCACAACCTTGCTTTACTCATGGACAACTTTATGTAGCCTTCTCAAGAGCAAGGTCTATGAACAATGTAAGAGTGAAAATTGTCCTCAGAATAATTCTACTCATGGCCAGAGAAGAGGAACTACCTTCACTAGAAATATTGTATATAAAGAAGTTTTGTAAATTGTTTCATGTATTGTTCATTTTTTTAAATAAATATACAAGTCAAATCTTATCATATTTTATTCAAACATGTATAGGTTAGGAACAAGATAATTAGTATTGAAAACAACATTTCGTGTAATTTACACGGGTCCCGCTAGTTATTTATTAACATTGTATTATTTGAATTATTCGGACTACTGTTCTCATCTTCGATGCTATTCTCACAACGTTTCGGTCGATGTAACCTCCCGGAGAGGAAAGTTAAACGCAATGTCGGTTTTTAATGGGTGAAAAGCCACCTTTTCCAAAAGGGCACTCTGGAGTGGCACAAAAATAAACATTGCCTCAGGCTAGAAGGATGTCTACTCGTCTTACCGAGGGCAGAACAGATACACCTTGATCCTCGTCTGAATGCCAGAGAAGACCGGCAAGTGTTCATTAAACAAATAATAACTTTTTTTCTTATACCCCCCCCCCTCCCATACACACAAGTAAAACTCTTGCGTTCGTTGTTTTTTTTAATTTGTTTTTTTTTGTTGTTTGATTTTTCGTCGCAGTAACTGCGTCGATGGGAGTTGCTATTGTTAATCTACAGGTATAAAATGTAGGCGTACATTTTATACCTGTAAGCTACGCCCAGGTTGCTGCCGACGTAGAAAGACGAGCAACCGTTTCTGCTACCCGAATGTTCGTGGGCTTCATTTCATGACCAAACACTGCGTGTAGACCAATAGCGAAACGGGATTCGTTTTAATGGGTGTTTCTATTTTCAATGGGTTCAACTTGTGGTCTCTGGCGAAAGAACGCAATTCTCGATGCAAGTGGGATGTGGCGAGGGGGGGAGATGAACGCCTGTTAAGACTCAAAACACGATTTTATTTTTAGAAAAAGAAAAACATCGGTAGTTTCAAAACCACTGTATTGATACGTGTGCGCGCGTGTGTAAGATATATATATATATATATATATATATATATATATATATATATATATATAGAGAGAGAGAGAGAGAGAGAGAGAGAGAGAGAGAGAGAGGGGGGGGGAGATGTTGGAAGAACTGGCAAACAGAGGGGGAGAGAGTATTTGAAAATCAAAATCAAAGCTACCTGGAATATCAGTTGGCAGAGAGAGAGAGAGAGAGAGAGAAGGAGAGAAAGATGGGGGTATGTAGAAAGAAGGATGGGGCAAACTGACGTACAGCGATTGAGGGGTAGAAAGGGAGAGGGGGGGGTATTTGAAAATCAAAGTCGAACCTACTTGGAATATCGGTTGGCACAATCTTCTACCTTTCCTTGAATTGGTCCCGTGCCAAGTAAAACACACAGAGTTGAGTGACTTTGAGTTGACTGGCGGGGGGGGGGGGGGGGGGGGGGCATTAAAAACTAATCGGGTTGAAATAGAGAGAAGGGGGGGTTCTTCTTCTGAAGATAACTCTGTATTCTCTGTATTATTTGGATTATTCGGACTACTATTCTCATCTTGATTGTTACTTTCACAGCGTTTCGGCCGATGTAATTTCCGATCTTCTTCAGGTGCATCTCTGCGAACTTGGAATCTGTATATCGGACGCAATTCCGAACTGACCCCGTTACTTAATTCACAGGGGTAGATTGTTCTCGTTCCGTCAGCCATGACTGTGTAGAAATGTTTATTAATTATGATATTATTCTTAGTTATTATTGCCTGGGGTAGGGATTGAACCTTCACTCCCCATAAGACTTTCACTTAAAACTGATTGTTGATCAACACCTTTATCCACTGCGCCACATGTGCATACATGTTCCCAAGTTCGACTAGAAGGTTCCCAAGTTTGGAAAGATGCACCCGGAGATGAGATAAGTTCTCGCGAACGCACGTATTTGCAAAACTCTTTCGTCTGGACATTCACCAATTTCTGTGTGATATCTTTCTTTATCTCTTGCCCAAGTAAAATTATTACATCAAATATACACAGTTGTGTTTTTTTTCCTTCTCTCCAATAGCTGTCGCTCCCAATTCAGCTTTCAGCGCTCATCTCCAAGGATTATTCCTATTTTCTCACATAAAAGAATTCAACTTTTCCCCACATTAAAATCGCCATATTAATTATCGTCTTATCTTTCTTACAGTAAAAACACTTGTCGGATAAATCATTTTTTTTTAATAAATAAAATGAACGTTTTAACGTGTTACTTTAGTTGTTTAATTGTTTAGTATAATAATTAAAATCTTTTAAAAATATTATATTTCTTACTGTAATTGTCAGCTTTTTTTTTTGTTGTATCAATAAGTCACCGCTTATCAAGGCTCAAAGGCCACTCGAGGATAAGGGTTAATGAGTTTATCAGGGGAGAAGGGGGGCGGTGAGACAAACGACTTGAGAATTTGAAACAATGGTTGAAACTGGACAGAATTTGATTATTTAACCTCTTAAATCAAGAAGGATTTGTTAACATTGGACTTGAAAACAACTATGTTGTAGTCAGCTGGGAAACAGTCCCATGGCATTGTGTTCCACAGACTGGTAGTTCTTGGACAGAGACTCTGCTCGCGGAAGTTCCGTTTAGCTCCAGGCACACTGAGGAAGAAAAGGAAAATTATTTATAGTGGTTGTAGCTAGACGATTTTTTTGTTGTGAATGTTTTTACAGAGATTGAAGCTCAGTCGAGCACCTACCATGAAAATAACGATAGAGTAGAGAAAGACTAGCAACGTCTCTTCTGTGAGAAAGAGGGTGTAGGGAAGAGAAGAGGACATCCTCCACTTGATTTTGAAGTCGATTTTGAACTCTGTCGAGGCAGGAAATCCGTTAAATAACTAAAACGAATTTCATGGCGACGACAAAATTCTATTTATGTCGTCTTATTTGATTTTTGAACGGTTCGTTTTTGAAATGATTAAATTCTAAAGCGACACCAGATAATCATCAATTTCTTTTTTGCATTTCATCTTTAGCGATCACACAGATCTCATTTTTTAATGGGTGTGGAGGTGATAACGTACGTACAAACGAAGGTACAAGTGTATTATTATAGAAACTAGCTGGACACCGTGCAAATTCCACATTGTATTCAACATCAATCTGTATAATTTACTGTCTAGAATGATATTCCTCTTGAAATAATAAATGATCGTCAGAACTACCGAATGACAAGATGGTGGTGGTGGTGGTGATCATCATCATCATCATCATCATCATCATCATCATCATCAGACGAGAGTCGATTCAAAGCATGAAGCCAACTCACACTTAGCTATCCTCAACTATGTAATAATAAAATATCTCTCTCGATCCATCCATCTATCCATCTATCTATCTATCTATAAATTCACTTCCAATTTAAACACAAAAACAGTCCTCTTGTCAAAATGTATCATGATTCCAGAATAGGTCTTTTTTCTTTCACCTGGGCGATGATTCGGAAGTTCACCGAGTTTGTAACCTCACAAATTCTAGCCGAAGACAAGCTATACGTATCTGCTTGGATTCCTCGGAATCTGACAGCAGTATGTCTAAAAAACCTAAGGTTTGTTTCTAAATCCTTTGTGCCTATTTATATATCTTCCTACATGAATGTCAATGTCTCTGCGTGTTCCCTATAGAAAAAAAGGGGTCACAGAATTTACATAAAAACTAAAAGTCTATGTAAAATCTACTGGCGAAGATAATGGAAGTAATCTCGAATCTCTGTGTGCCCCCCTCCCTAAAGGAAATATGAGCACAGAACCTCTCTTAAAACTTCAAATATATCCTATGTTGATGAAATTTAAATCATCTGTATGAAATATTCCGAGGAAGACAATGGAAGTGGTCCTGAATTTCTATGTGCCCCTCACTATGCCGAATCTCTATGTGCCCTGTTTAAGGGAGCTAGGGGGGGGGGCAGCACACCGTTAAAACTTCAAATACGTATATCCGATTTTAATGAGATTTAAACCATATTCAGAGATTTTTCCCAAATTTAAGTTACTTTTGTTCGGATCGAGAGGGTGATGTTTCCGGACTATAAACGTGCAAAGTTGAATCAAGCAATGTTGCATGCAAAGACAGAGTAATAATTAATAAACAAAATGAAGTAGTTCAAATAACGTTTATTGAACGTGTGTGTACGTGGAATGATGAAGTGTGTGATGTATGCATGTGTGCCGATGGAAAAACAGTTCTTGAAAAGGTATAAGAAGAAATGAATCCGGCGTGTGGAAAGTCTTTGAAAGCCGTATACAAAGAAAATGAGTTGAGAACTCTTACCGTTGTCTGACCACGTGTTGACGGAAGAAACGGTGTGTTGGTAGTTGGTATGCCGAGACCAGTCCAAGAGAAAAGTGTGAGACGAAACGCTAGTGTATTAGCGTCGTTCTGCCGAGGCCAATTGACCAGAAGAGAAGATTGAAATGGAACGCTAGTGTCAGCGTTGTTCTGTCGAGACTGGTCGGTCGGTGAAGAAGAGATGGATTTTCCGTTTGCAACGGTTTTTATAGTCAGAAGGGCAGATAACTCTGGTGTCGCTTTACAGTGCCACCTGTCGGTGAAAAAGCGACACCTACCGGCAAACCGGTGTAGTTATGTTTTGAAAGGAGGAGGTAACTGCTACACTTTCAACTGTATTAGTGAGGGGGGGGCAGTAACAAAGAAAGTAATATGTGCTATAAGCATAGTAAAAAAGGATATAGCGTTCCTAATAAAATCCCAAGCAACATCGGGTCTTCCTGCTGGTATATATATATATATAAGTGCAGATTAGTCGTGAGAGGCTGTAGCAATGCGATGTAGTTGCCGTAAGATGGAAAAAGTGAAAAGAAATAAACGAAGAGAGAAAGTGAAACTCAAAACGACTTATTAATAATTTCACAAAAAACTGATTAAATACCAAAATATTAAATACTGTCTGGTAAATAAGAGTTCGGCAAAGAATAATCTTAAATTTTCGAAAGAAAAACTTTCATTTTCAAAAGACAACAATAAAAGACCGAGAGGGTCGGAAAAACGGGAAAAACCCGGTGTCAAACCATTGAAATACCGCAGCAGACAATTGGGAGTAGGAACGCAGAAAATGTCAAAATTTAATTAAATAATTATTCAACTAAAGTTAAAATATTATAAACATCTGTTTATTTATATACTAATTATTATAATTTTATTATATTTTATTTTATATGATTTATTAATTTTTTTTTCTATTTTTTTCTTTATTCAATTCTAAATTTAAATTTAAGTGTGGGCCGTTATTATTATATGTGCCATCAAAGGGGGATAACTTAAGGAAAAATATATTTAGAAATGAGATTTGAGATTTGAGAAGGAATTTAAATTGTAGAATGGATCAATGCCAAGGAGGTAGGAAGGAACCGTTGGAACGGGGGAAGGGGGGGATAAGAAGAAACGTTGGAGAAGGGGGGAGGATTTAGGGATAAAAAATACATACACATATACATACATAAAGTGTAAATATCTAAATACATATATATTTTTTTTAATGTTAATTTAAGAGTATTCCAAGGGTATAATACTCTTAGAACTATATATATATATATATATATATATATATATAAAGATACAAGAGGCAACTAATATATTTAATTAGTCTACATCCGGCTAAAACTGAAGCTCAATATACTGGATAGAGCATTAATAGCACTAGATAAAGTGAAAGAATAAAATAAGGTGCGAATCAAATTTTATTACAGTTCAATGTTCAAGCAAAGTACTTTAAAGTCCTTAACTCATGAGTTTTCAAAGAAAATTCTTCTCCTCAGAGGACCATTACCGCAATGACATTACTGCAGGTAATAAAATTAAACTTTGAAAATATATAAAAAAAATATATATAAAAATACATAAAAGTATATAAAACATCAAATATATCGGCCCAAAACATACTTTTTTGTTAAACCTATACAGTTCATCCAAATCATAAAGTTTAAAACATATTCTGGAAAGATATCAAAGAGGTTGATTGAAAAATAATCCAGGTGGTGAATGGTAGTCCAAAAACGAAAAAGTTATCCAGGCGAGAAATCTGTTTGCTATCGATGCAGTAAATGACAGTGAAAAATGTATCCAAGGTGTATGCAAATTAATAAAACGATATATATATATATATATATATATATATATATATATATATATATATATATATATAGCCTGACGATTCCCCCCGGGGATGAAACACGGGAGCTTCTGTGTAGCTTGATTGCCATATATATTTTCACTGCTTACTACCTAGCTCTACTTACGTATCGAGCACTGTTGAAGTAAATACTGAAAACTGATACATAAAAAATTATATCTCCTTATAATATTTTATGTGGATATATGAAGTACTAATATATATATATATATATATATATATATATATACTATTTTTATGTAAATATTTATTATTATTACCTAGAGACACTAGTGTTTCATGCTTGTGCAATCTTCAGTGTATGAGATGCTAATTATTGCAGGTCGAAATATTCGAACCCAGTTGCAAAGTCACCTTTGATTCTGCAGCCTGGTATTCGACCCCTAGGCCACCACCAATTAACATGTGGAAGGAAAAGAATTTAAACTCTATATAATGTCGAATCAGCAGACATATACAATATGCTTCGTCATATAGTGTTCAACAGCAGAGGCTGGAACATCGCTTTATGCCTAGTTCGAGTGCTTATTTATAAATTAACCTAGAGGCCCAGTCCTCGTTTTTAAGGGGGCGATAACAATATGTTTATGTAAATATTTATTATAATTACCTACAGACACCAGTGTTTTATGCTTATGCTATCTTCAGTGTAGGAGATGCTAATTACTACCAGTTGAAGGATTTGAACCCAGTTGTAAAATCATCTTTGACTTTGCAGCCTGATATTCGACCCCAGTGTGTGTGAGGGAGAGAGAGAGAGAGAGAGAGAGAAAGAGAGAGAGAGAGAGAGAAAAGAGAGAGAGATATGAGAAAGAGAAGTATGGACAGAGAGAGAGAGAGGGGAAGAGAGGGGGAGAGAGAGGGGAGACAGAAAAATAATCGGTTGTTAAGAAAAAAGAAAAATATCGAATTTTGCTATTGGGTTGATGAAAATGTTTGGATAAATTTCAAACAAATTGAGAAAAAATATAATTAAAAAGATGTGAACTTTATTTTTAAAAATAAATAAATAAAATAAATTTTAAAATATGAACAATGAAGAAAAATTAAGGAAAGGAAGAAAGAAAGTTTTTTTGTTTTTTTAAATTTGGAAACAAATGTATTTTCCCATTATAAACGAACAATACTATTTATATCACTCGGAATTCATACATAATCAAAAACATTACTCTTTTCCCCCCTTTTTAAAAATAAATACACCTGAAAGAAAGAAAAAACAAAAAATTATGCATTAAAGAAAGGAAGAAACATTTTTTTATATTGGAGATTAAATCGGGGAGACGGGGGAGAACTGTTGGTCTTCCACTGACTATCCTATTTTTAACTAGATGCATTTTAACCCATGCATACCGAGTTATCTCTCTTGGAATTATTTTGGCAAATGTTAGAGAACAAACTCAGCTAATGTGAGAGTTCGTAATCTCATTCCACCGATGTGCTGATTTCAGGACAAGATCTTAGCCTCTTTCTGGCACGTCGTTCAAAGCCATCAGATGTGGTTTGACTGGCCGTCCATCTTTGTATAACCTTTACAAACCCTGATGCCATGTCCTTCAGGCACCTTTTCTGGTAGCAGTAGCATAGACTCCCAGTACACAAACAACACAAAGTAAGTAACATCTACTTATTTCAGGATAACACAACACACAAAAATGGCAACCTCGTGTGTGGGAAAGATATATCCGAACATATGCTTGCTAAAAACATAAAAGTTAGAATATAAAATATTATTAATTTTTCACTGACAATATCATCCATAGCATTGATACTTGAAGCCACCGCAATACCATATTCACTCTATGGGATTCTCCCCAGCGTTTTAAAATTTATTTATTTATTTATTTATTTACAATTTCATTGATGGGTAAAGGATGGAGTAGCTTGAAAAAAATCCCCAAAAGAAAAAAAACATTTAAAATAAATAAGGTGGGGTCGGTCGGTCGGTCGGTTAGTAATGACTTCCTTTTTTATTTATTTAAAATTTTTTTAAATTTCAAACCAGTAATTGTGGTGAAGCAATAAATTGAGATTGAAGTTAAATTTAAAGAAAAGGTTGTAGTTTTCATGTGAAGATACACACACTGTGGAACGCTGTAATTGACATTGTATTGTACACATCTTTTAGTCGGAAATTTTGTTTCATTTTTTTTAGTTTAATTTCTATTGACAAAAATTCTGAGAGTTCATAAAGCGGAAGTTTATCAGGCGATGTATGGCCGTAACTGCTTTGTTTTAACTTACCGATGGGTGTGTAAACTATTATTTACCCATCGGCTGAAAAAAAACACTCCGACGCCGATGTTAATTTAAAAAAGAAAGAACAGTCATAGAAAAAAATCAGAGGTACGAGTTACTTGCGTACGTGTGAGACAGACAGACAGACAGACAGACAGACAGACAGACAGACAGACAGACAGATAGCTCGCTTTGCTACACCTAGATACATTATGTGTGCGCCTCCTTCCTTTGGGGATAGCTCCCTGGACGCTACTTTTCTGTCTGAAGTGTTGCCAGAAAAAAGAAAGAAAATTTCCGCCCGGAAGTCACATGGTTTTGTCGATTTCCGTTCTGGGGTCACCTCTGACCCTTAGGTGTAACTCAAACATTTCCATTCAAACAAGGGCTTTAGTTATGTAACCAGGAGTCAACCTGAGTCGGTGTTGTTCATACCAGTCGAGGATACGTCCTCGACAATCAGTCCGACAGAGCCTGGACCATTTTTGAGTTGGTGATCTTCTGTCAGGCTGAGGTATGGTTTTGTTCAGTTCTATGAGGTCCACCATCCCAGGCTTTAACTTCTCTCTTCGAGAAGAGGTTAATTTATTGGTAATCGTCTGAGGTTCCCCGACCGAGGAATGTCGACAGGACTGCCCAGGCATTTTTATGGGCCAGAGTGCATATGCCTCTTTTGCGCTGGCTTTTCAATCCCCACCTTCTTAAGATGCGTCCATTCAATCTGCAACATGTTTAGCAACCAACAGAAATGCTATTTCAAGCTTAAACATGACAGACCAACAGAAATGCTATTTCAAACTTAAGTATGACAGACCAGCATACATGCTATTTCAAACTTAAGGATTACAGACCAACTGAAATGCTATTTCAAACATAAGCATGACAGACCAGCATACATGCTATTTCAAACTTAAGGATTACAGACAAACTGAAATGCTATTTCAAACTTAAGCATGACAGACCAGCATACATGCTATTTCAAGCTTAAACATGACAGACCAACTGAAATGCTATTTCAAATATAAGCATGACAGATCAAACAACCAACCAATTGAAAATCTCTTATAAAGATCTGTAAAAGCACCTAAAAATACGTATTTATAATTTGAAACCAGTCGTTTGGAAGTAACTTAAACGATAGCCTGGCAGAAGTTATTTTGGGAAATAGGTTTACTCAAGAATTTTCGACTTGAATTTATTTGAAAATAATATTTTAAAAACCAGTTGAAGCAACGCTGAAAAAATGTGTACATAAGTTAGAAGGCCAATTCTTTGCAGAAAGCTATCATTTACTCTTGGATACTTTGGCAACAATTCCATTTAAGGCACCCAAAATTGCCACCAAAATTCTACAGGAAAAAAAAATATTTTGAATGATTCAATTAGATTTTATTTAATGAAAATAAACATAAATAAACATTACAACAATAATAATGTTTCCGGATCACCGTATGATTTCTCTGCCACTCCAGACTTAGGGCCAGCAACCCCACTCACCCACCCAGACTTAGGGTTAGTCTTGGGGTTAATCAAGGGCATGTCTTATTATTTTATCTTATAAATGTTGTCATATTTAATGTCTACATTAGCAATTTTATTTCTAACTACTAGTATTAGAAACATGTTCAAAGTGGGAAAAATTTGCAGGATGCTGATTTTGTCGTGCATGAGGACCTAGCAACTCGAACAAATGCACGCCGACAACAGTACATACCCACTTATACTTGTCCCTTCAAATCTGCAAACATACTTGCAAACCTTGCACTCTGATAACCATGCAAACCCACTTGCACATTTGATTTCAACTATAGTGCACCACTGATCCAGACGATTGAACGATCGTTGATTAACTCCACAAGAGGACTCGTCTTTTTGAATCTGCAGACTCACTTGCAAGTAACGCAACCAATAGTGCAGACCTATTTGAACTCGTCACCTTCAACCGTGCAGACTCACTTGCACTCGTCTCTTTGAATTTGCAGACTCACTTGCAAGCAACGCAACCAACAATAGTGCAGACTCATTTGAACGTGTCACTTTCAACCATGCAGACTAACTTGCACTCATCACTTTCAACATGAATTTTAACTACGGCAAAGAATCACTTGCACCACGGATTTCATCAACAGTTCAGACTCACTTGCACTTCTGACTTCAAGCACATCGAACACTAACTTACATCACTGGTTTCAGCAAGTACAGAAACATTTGTACTATTCACTTCGACCGTCTTTGCAGATACACTTTCGACACATCTGCACATCATTTTTGTTACTCATCCCAACAATATTTTTAATGGATACGATCAATTATCCAGGAAGAAGGCCTTGTCGTGCTGATCCTGTTTATAACACGGCACTCCTAACAAAACCTGTGTGACAGAAACCAAACCAGTTACTTTCTTTCCGTACATATCGTCAATCCAGGCGACCAATCAGATCTGATCAAAGCATCATATCAGTAGCAGTCGGCAATACAGTATATAATGTGTGCGTTTCTTCAGTCAGCCTCCCCTAGCCTTCGCGCTATCCCATCTGTCTCCGCCGACCGCACCTTTCTCCACGAACCTTTGCGAGACATGACAGTGCCATTTCACCACTGTGACAACAACATCCAGCAGCAGAAGCAGCAGCCTTTTTCCTCTAGAATCTCTACTGAATGGAATGATATTTTACACTATCACGACGACATCTACAGCAGTAGCTTCGTCCCCCTCCTCCTACAGCTCATCAACAATGACTGCTTGTCATCATCATCATCATCATCTGCAGCTTGTTACTCCAACCAGGAAAAGTTCTACAACAGCTACGTCAATAGCAGCAGCTCCTATTCTTGCTGACGTCCTCCTGCATCTGCCGGTGTCTTCCTGCAGCACATACTTTGTTTTTACTAAAGTGTCACCACTTATCAAGGCCCAAAGGCCACTCGAGGATAAGGGTACTCCTGTAACAATTTCATTTGGCTACCATAAAGTAAAAGTACACCAATACTTTTTTTATGAAACACTAAGCTTCTCTTTTTGAGGCTCTATCTTCCCTGTCGATTAGTTTGTCATGCTTTTTTTAAAATTTTATCGCAAAATACACAGCTTAAACCCTTGGTCTTTTGGCTAGGAAAATCGGAAAATCAGAAAACAGTCGGCGATCTATTTATTTAGAAAAGGTTGCGAGGAGCATACTAACCTTCTTTTTTTTTTCATAAGCATCTTGATGCCAGACATAAAAAATAAATCGGACCGGTAATTTAATACGGTCCCAAGGAAGTAGATCAGATACGAGCCGTTATCTGAAATGTGATTTAGGGAGTTCCTAGGAGCATGAACAGATACTACATTTTGATCCTGATGATAAATTCGAGTAAGAGGTGTTTTTTTACGAGTTTCCCACTGCAGTGAAAATGTGGCAAAAGGCTGTTTAATGTGGGTAAATCCAGCTCCCTCAACGGGGGAATTCTAGCAGGTGCAAAAATTGCAGGGAACAAACTTATCGGCATTCCCCAGTAGGGTGCCTGAGGCGATCAGCAGTTGACTCCCACACCCTCCGAAGGAGGATGTAATGCGTGAGGGTGCACCTGTTAAGGCCGGACCAAACAATACCTTATTCTGACAAGAAGAGTCTGGTATCGCACAGGTCAACCCCTAACTTGCCAGAATGATGCCAAAGGCGGAACAGATCGTTACGGTAAAGCTCCAAGAAACTGCCCTGCATGCTGGTTTTCTGTACACTTTCCGTTGAAGATATTTCTAACAGAAAATCGCTCAAAAAAATTGAAAATATTGCAAAAGGCCAACCAGAAAGGAAAGGTGATGGTCACGACAGTATCCAGTTTGTTACGAAGGGAGTGGCTGGTGTTGTAAACAGCGCATGACCAGTGGCGTGCAGAGGTGTATGCCCTAAAGACTCAAGTATAAGTCCTAGTACTGAGAAATATCATGAGAAAGGGAGATAGTTTGAATATGATTGGATGTCCCATCAGTTTAGATGCCCGAGGCCACCATAACACCGCCCCCCCCATCCTCTACACGCCATTGCACATGACACCATTTTATTTCCTGCTCTATTTAGATGCCCCCCCCCTCCAATGGATATCGTCGTCATCATCATCATCATCATCTTCGGTTTAACATCCGTTGCACATGCTGCCATGCGATGGACAGCTTTAAGAAATTGCCTTCCAAACCAACCTACTTCTGACCAGGTCTTTCTTTATCCCACTCAAGTCTATTTTTATCACTTCCTCCCATGTTTTTCTTGGTATTCCACTGTGAACTGAACCTGCTACCTCAACTGTTCTACATCTACTAACCCAAGAACTCTCATCCATTCTTTCAATATGGCCTTACCATCGAAGTCTCCTGTGAATTAATAATTAAAAAGTGGAAATAAATTCGGTATTATTATGTTTTGAATTTTTTTTACTTCATTTTCTCGTTAATATACACTCTGATCTGGTGAATTGCAAAAAAAAAAAAATTTCTAAACAATAATTAATTTTTCAGAGATTTTGATTCATTTAAATTACATCATTTAGACATTTTAAAAGTTTTAAACATTTATTTTGAAAATATATTTTTCTCAATTTTTCAAAATATTTGAATATAATATAAACCTAACTATTATTAATCGTAAAAGACCGACATCTACTTCGACCGATTAATTTGTGCTTTTTTATAGAATGTTTATTTGATCGAGGTAAGCAAGGGTTTGTTGAATTGCTGACATTGTCAAACTATGGAAGATCATAATAGACTTTATTAGCGTCAACTCGTAAAGAGAAAATTATCGCTTTAGCAAACGCACGTGTGTTAATAATCTTATTCTATTTAGGATTTTTTTTTATTGCTTACATTCTTTAAGCTGAAAAAGAAACTGTCATTACGACAAAAGTAAATATTATATACTTTTTATCATTTTTCTTTTTTCAAATTTAAAGGCTTATCCATTCAAAATTTTCTTTAGAATTTTAATTTTATTCTGCGAAAATGCGACGTGACTTAAAACTTATTTTCACTTTGAAATGGTCTCATTTATTTTTAATTGAAAAACAATATTGTTAAATCATTAATAATTTTTAAGTTTTCATTTTTAATTTGATTTTTATTATATATAAAATTCAAGCAAAACACTAAGAAAAGAAAATAATAGCATTAGTCCCTTTAAACTATTTTCATATTTATTTTGATGAAATTCAAATTTTTTCCCCTTAAAAGTGTTCACTTTAGTTATATATTTTTTTATTACAAGTGTAGTATTAAAGTTAAGTAATTTATTTCCCTTTTGCTCATCCATACATATTTCGCATTATTGATGACGTCATTTTATAGTGCATTTTGAGGTCCCTATAGAGCATGCCTAACAAATAACAAAAACGAAGAATAAAAAAGAAATATGTAAGTACATAAAAAGTTCGAATTAGAGACAGGAGTACGTCTATAAAAATACTGTTGAATGAAACCATGTAAATAAATCTGTGAGTGTTTTTCTTTTCTTTTTCCGTTTCTGGAACGGGTTTTATTTTGTGGCTGTTGTTGTAACTCGTTACCGGATTTTACCGAGACAATTATAGGCAGTCAGGGGGGTTGATCTATATAAGTACTAATCATAAAATTAAACCATGTAAATAAATCAGTGAGTGTTTTTTTCTTTTTCTATTTCTGGAATGGGGTTTTATTTTGTCGATGTTGTAACTCATTACCGGAATCTTCCGAGCCGATATGGGCAGTAATGAGGGTAGATCTATATATAAGTAATCATAAAATGAAACCATAAGCAAAAAGGAAAAAAGCATTGGGAAATGTTAGAAATCGAAAAGAAAAACTAAAAGAAAATCGAAAGTCCGGAAAAATGCTTGTGTATTTGTAATCAACATAAGTATGAAAAACCAATGTCATGGCACTTTGTCGTAAACCTTTAGCTACAAGTTGACGACGATGTAATTTATTGAATTTCAAAAGCAACAAAAAAAGAAAATCTAGATATGTTGTAGCCTAGGTCAGTGAAGATGAAATCCTTGTAGAACGAGGCAATTGTTATTATGAAGCCAATGCGTGAAACAATTTAAAAAATGAACGATTGTTCGAATGCAATGAAAATTACTTACTTGTGAAGGCATCACATAGATATTGGCATTTGCAGGTGGCCATGTATTCGGCAATTCTTATACCGGTAAACCGTAATAGTTACAAAAACTATAATAAACAATTATTCAGAACTGCCGAATGTTTGAATTCTGATATTACTTTATTCTGCGGAAGGGACCGATTATTATTTTGATTTGAAAGCTTGTATATTATGTAGAAGATATTAAGGAGGTTGAAATTAAATAATTTCGGTGTTTCTACAGAAATTCCCTTATATTAAGAAAGAACCCAGTGAACTTGGGGTGGTGACAGTAGATACATAGTAATGGATAAATGAGGCTGACACTTTCTCTTTGGAAGGTATTTTTGGGAGAGTTCGGTAAGATGGAGGAAATGTAAGAAATATGGAAAGAAGAAGAGGTGAATGCATAATTTCTGGAAACATGCATAAGGGCTTAAGATAATTAGAGTAAGGATCAGATTATCATGTGAAGGTTTTAGTTCAAAATCTATAATAGGCAAAGTGACAGGGGAAAAACGACTTTATTTTATTATAGAGATAAGTAATAGGGCCATATGAACGTTTTTTTTTTAATATCATGTTACTTACCGTTAAAAGTGGCTTTATATAATTTGTTCCGGCATCATTTTAAGTAAGAGTACAAAAAATAAAACTAAGGAGGGCTTTAAGTGGCGGCAGATCTGCTACTACAGCCACTTGTTTTCTGCTATGTCTATCGACTTATAAATTTAGCACATCCGTTATGCTTTCGTTTTTGTGGAAATTAATCTATCATCTGCTTTAGATGATAGAAAAATAGCTATTTCCTTTTCAGCATAATCTCCATACTTACTTAAAATCGTAGTAAATATTAATTACAAAAAGTAAACGTCATCGTGAAAATTGTAGATCAAAATTCGAGTAACTAAAATTTATAAATAAATGATTATTTTTATTTACACAAACATGTACAAAATCTGCGACACTGGCATGTCAATGTTATCGATCAACAGCTATTATAAACTGAGATCTCATCAAGAAGAGTTAAAATCCGATCTTAACCGTAGATCATATTTGGAAAGAATGAAATGGGGAGAAAAGAAAAGAAATTTTAATTTGGAAAGTCACGTGATTGGGACCATTAAAAATCAAAAATCAAAATCATTTTATTTTATTCAAAATTATTTTATTTAATTTTATAATTTATATATTTTTACTTTACATTATTTTTGATTTTGCTGCATGTTTAGTGTGGTAAATAGATGCATGCTGCAGACGACAGGCCTGCAATTGGAAACTATTTTGCTAAGAAAAAAGACCCAAGAAATTAGCTGGCGTATTTGAAATAATAATGTCTTCTTAGATATGAGGGAAATCAAACCACTCAAAATCTTACAGAATTAATGTTCACTCTAGATAAGAGGCGTTCTGGTCAGCCAGTTTTTGTGTCCAGTGATAAAACAGCCCATTATTCTCAAGTGGCAGCAAAATCTATATATATTCCAGTAGAACGGGAAGAAAAAATTAGTTTTGGTCGCTGTTGGTAAGAGATACAGATGGACCTCTCGATCCTAAACTGAAGGACTGTTTGTGTTCGATTAAACTTGTGTTTTGATTCGGTCGGGCTCAGAGTTCTGATTGCAAGTCGGTAGAGAAACCAAGCATCACTGTAACCTCTCAAAATAAAACATCTTTATTTGTTTTAAACTTGAGTTGTGATTTTGATTCAAAGGAAAATCCTTTTGTCACAACAGCGATTGAGAGACCACATCTATGGCCAGTATCGAAATCAAGCATCAAATTGGGACGAACACAATGAATGGACAATTACGGTCTGTGCAGTTAACATACACAAACACAAATTCACATTGTTTATAAACAAGACAAAAACTGTTTCATCAAAAAGATTGTCGGTAAGCCGAGAAGCATGACAGCATCGACATACTCATATTGAAATAATATCCTTGATGTTAGTAATGGAGTGTTAATAATGTTGTGTTAATAATGTTGTGTTAGTAATGGAGTGTTAGTAATGTTGTGTTAATAATGTTGTTAGTAATGGAGTGTTAATAATGTTGTGTTAGTAATGGAGTGTTAATAATGTTGTGTTAATAATGGAGTGTTAATAATGTTGTTAGTAATAATGGAGTGTTAATAATGTTGTGTTAATAATGTTGTGTTAATAATGTTGTATTAATAATGTTATGTTAGTAATGTTGTGTTAATAATGTTGTGTTAGTAATGGAGTGTTAATAATGTTGTGTTAGTAATGGAGTGTTAATAATGGAGTGTTAATAATGTTGTGTTAGTAATGGAGTGTTAATAATGTTGTGTTAATAATGTTGTATTAATAATGTTATGTTAGTAATGGAGTGTTAATAATGTTGTGTTAGTAATGTTGTGTTAGTAATGGAGTGTTAATAATGTTGTGTTAATAATGTTGTGTAAATAATGTTGTGTTAATAATGTTGTGTTAATAATGTGTTAATAATGTTGTGTTAGTAATGGAGTGTTAATAATGTTGTGTTAGTAATGTTGTGTAAATAATGTTGTGTTAATAATGTTGTGTTAGTAATGGAGTGTTAATAATGTTGTGTTAATAATGTTGTGTTAATAATGTTGTGTTAGTAATGGAGTGTTAATAATGTTGTGTTAATAATGTTGTATTAATAATGTTATGTTAGTAATGGAGTGTTAATAATGTTGTGTTAATAATGTTGTGTTAGTAATGGAGTGTTAATAATGTTGTATTAATAATAGAGTGTTAATAATGTTTTGTTAGTAATGTTGTGTAAATAATGTTGTGTTAGTAATGGAGTGTTAATAATGTTGTGTTAGTAATGTTGTGTAAATAATGTTGTGTTAATAATGGAGTGTTAATAATGTTGTGTTAATAATGTTGTGTTAGTAATGTTGTGTTAGTAATGTTGTGTTAGTAATGTTGTGTAAATAATGTTGTGTTAATAATGTTGTGTTAATAATGTTGTGTTAGTAATGAAGTGTTAATAATGTGTTAATAATGTTATGTTAGTAATGGAGTGTTAATAATGTTTTGTTAGTAATGTTGTGTTAATAATGTTGTGTTAGTAATGGAGTGTTAATAATGTTGTGTTAATAATGTTGTGTTAGTAATGTTGTGTAAATAATGTTGTGTTAATAATGTTGTGTTAATAATGTTGTGTTAGTAATGTTGTGTTAATAATGTTGTGTTAGTAATGGAGTGTTAATAATGTTATTGTGTGTTAATAATGTTATGTTAGTAATGGAGTGTTAATAATGTTTTGTTAGTAATGTTGTGTAAATAATGTTGTGTTAATAATGTTGTGTTAGTAATGGGAGTGATTGTTGTGTTTTTTGTTTGTATGGGTTATAATGTTTTGTTATAATGTTATTTGTTAATGTTAATATGTGTGTAATAATGTTGTGTTAATAATGTTGTGTTAATAATGTTGTGTTAGTAATGGAGTGTTAATAATGTCGTGTTAATAATGTTATGTTAGTAATGGAGTGTTAATAATGTTTTGTTAGTAATGTTGTGTTAATAATGTTGTGTTAGTAATGGAGTGTTAATAATGTTGTGTTAATAATGTTGTGTTAGTAATGTTGTGTAAATAATGTTGTGTTAATAATGTTGTGTTAATAATGTTGTGTTAATAATGTTGTGTTAATAATGTTGTGTTAGTAATGGAGTGTTAATAATGTCGTGTTAATAATGTTATGTTAGTAATGGAGTGTTAATAATGTTTTGTTAGTAATGTTGTGTAAATAATGTTGTGTTAATAATGTTGTGTTAGTAATGGAGTGTTAATAATGTTGTGTTAATAATGTTATGTTAGTAATGGAGTGTTAATGTTTTGTTAGTAATGTTGTGTAAATAATGTTGTGTTAATAATGTTGTATTAGTAATGGAGTGTTAATAATGTTGTGTAAATAATGTTGTGTTAGTAATGGAGTGTTAATAATGTTGTGGACTTTTTGTTGAATCTGGAGAAATTCCAGGTTTGGCAAAGACCATAGAATTTCAGCTGGTTGACCGAGAAAATGCGTTTTCCACTCTTCAGCTTGGCTCCACGTTTATTAAGCGTCTTCAAAGTCTCTCTGTAATTGTTGTC
The DNA here is from genome assembly GCA_963556195.1 of Sepiola atlantica. NCBI lineage: Eukaryota > Metazoa > Mollusca > Cephalopoda > Sepiida > Sepiolidae > Sepiola > Sepiola atlantica. The sequence goes on from OY744532.1 coordinate 92,918,102, forward strand.
ATGGTCTACTTGCGTTTTTCCATGCGAGATGATACCATCAAAAAGATTCTTTGCTCCAGGAATGTCTCTCAAGAGTCACAGATTTGTATTACATAATCCACGTAACAATATGTGGCATGAATTATGTCATACTTATTCACTGACGTAACAATTGTTTCTTTGTCATGTATACCAACATGTTATGACAAGTTTCAAGGTTAAGTTTAATTGGTTTTGCATGCACTATTACGCATTTATGCACTATTACGCATTTATGCACTATTACGCATTTATTCAAATAACACTTCTTTATATTAAGCTAGCATGGTTACCCATTGTTGCCCTCCCCCCGGGGGGGGGGGGGCACGGACAACAGAATAGAAGAGTTAAAAAATGTGTGTAACATCTTTCTTTTAAAACTTTTCTCCATCCCTACCTCCCTCCCTCTCTTTATCATTCCTCTCTATCTATCTCTATCTCCTCTCCCCTCCTACCCCCCCTCATATTTCTCTCCTGTCTCCTTCTGGTGACTGGAAAAAAAAATTGTAAACAAATTACTACATAATAAAATAAAAAATTTGCTCGAAATATCACCCCCCTCCCTCCTCCTGACTAATTATGTTCCTGTTGCACCCCCCCCCCCCCCAAAAAAAAGAATGAATATTAAAAAGAAAAGTTCCTATATTTTGATCCTAGGCAATGGCGAAAAAGAATATATCAGCTTTATGGATGTGTCTTGTGTAGTTTTAACTTTTAACTGGACACACATACAAACAACTTTCCTTCGTATAATAGATTAGCAGGGCTACCCGGCGTTGCCCTGAGGCATGGATAACAGAATTGAAGAATTAAAAAAAAATGTCTGTAAGATTTTCTCTCTCTCTCTCTCTCTAATAACTGGCACAATATAAAAAAGAAAGCAAGAAGAAATCTGTCAGACTATTTGATTTAGTTTAGGTGCTGTTTTTGAAACGACTTCAAACACCAATGAAAGGTAATTGTTAACCCCCACCCCCACCAAAGCACTAATCTGATCGTTGGTGACCACAAGGGAATGGATTTAAAAGTATTCTTTTTTTTACCAAAACCAGGTTGAGGGTCACAGTGAATCTGATGAGGTAAGGTTTGTAAGTGTATCAGGTGTAGTTTCTGACATTTAGTCGAACACACACACACATAATTACGAATTGTCTTTATATAATAGATATAATTCCATTTCTTTTGGTAGGTGAAGCTATGTTTTGTGATAATTTTATCGAAGCTCCCCTTCCTGGGGCATCATCATCACATTCGGTTTAGCGTCCGTTTTACATGCTGGTATGCGTTGGACGGCTTTAAGAAATTGACTTCCAAAGTAACCTATCTATGGCCAGATTTTTATTTATGCACTTCGTCCTCAGGTTCATTTTTTTCAATTCCTTCATATTTTCCTTGGTCTTCCCCTGTAAACTGAACCTACTACTTCAACTGTTCTACATCTACTAACCCAAGAACTCTCATCCATTTCAACGTGGTCATACCATCGAAGTTTCCTGTTCTGCACACATCTCCCTATACTGTTCATACTATCCTGCACTGAAAAAATATTCTGATTGAAATTTGCAACATTGTTAATAATTTTGTGGATGTTTACTAGACATCGGAGCTTCAATGAATCCAAGCCCAAGAAAAGCAAGAGGATGGCAGCCCCCCCCCCACTTTTTAGGAGAACCCCCCCCCCTTTATAACTGTCCCGCCGGCCCTGATAAGTAGTACACATCTAGACATGGTTAGATTTTAAGTTCCATGACAAGTAGGTAAAATCAACATTTGGAACTACGCTCTGCTCCTAAATGTTAATATTTCCTATTGCTAGCAAATACATTTTCTGGTCCACACTTTGAGCAGTAAGTCTGTCTCCTTTTAATAATCTCCACTTCCTGTATTTCCATTCAAGGGGAGTAACTCATCTGTCATCCGACATATTAACAATATTCTCTCTTATCAATTATGCAGCACATTCTTCACAAGAATTAAACACGCCTCCAAAATACACCTTGATACAAAAACTATTACATTCTTATGTAAGCAGAGGCTCCCGAGGGGGGGAAAAAAGCAAAATTGGAAAATACAGGTCACGTGTGGTGTTCCATACTATGCATATGTAATATATTGGCCCCTAATCTTCTTTACAGGCGCCACATATGGAAGTCTGTGAAGTTCTTCAAATTGTTAGGTGTGATCATGCATCTAATAATTATGTGTCACGGAGCCAACATCTCCGCTGACGATTCCACGTTACATAAGACCGAAAAAAAATACTTGTTTTATTTTCAGTTGATGAATTCTCCTAGTACTTGTTTTATTTTCAGTTGATGAATTCTCCTAGCATTTCCCAAGACATCTTCTTCTGCAGGTTTTTTCCACAAATGAAGACTCACAACACAAAAACAGGATTTTACATGATTTACTTTTATTGCTGGCATTATCTTACCCTCATAAACGTTTCTTCGTGTATCGTGGACTGTGCGCTAGGGCCTAGCAGGGGAACGAGCGCAAGACATCCTTGCAATTCAGTGTCAATTATTGCTCTCATATTTTTCAATTGCTGATCGTATTTTCAATATTTTTATGCTTTTATGCATTCTTTCTTTTCAACAACAAAACGCAAATGTTTATTTTTCAATTAACCTCCTAACTCACAGAATGTCAAAATAGATTCAGCTTTGAATTCCAAAAGAGTACTGAGAATTACATTCAAATTAGTAAAATTACTAGGAGAAGGTGCACCATTCGTCGTATGAGCCAGTGTATAGCCGTGTCAGAGGGATTTTATTTGGGATTCGAATACTATGTTATTTTGAATATTTGATCTGGATTTACTTGTAGGGTGATGTATCATCATGTCAGGTTGCTCTGACAAACCCTTTGACAGAGAGACCGAAGACACTCGAGGATGGTGTCTAGTAGGTAATTCAAACTCAAATATCTATATTGTTTGATGTGAGTACTGAATCACTAAACAAACATTGTTACAAAAAGTAATCTACAAAATATCAAGTTTAAAACTAAGCTCAGTCTGTTTCATCAGAACTTGAAAAAAAAAATGAGCAGCAAACAGAGGTTCAGTTTGAAATTGCTAGACTAAAATTATCACCTGAAGAAGATAATGCATATTATTATTATAATGAAATCATTGTGTACAGTGCTCAGGTGCTCTACAACTCACCAAAGGGGCATGTGTAGTACATAGGATAATGTACAATTGCCAGGGAAATAAACGATCGCCATCGATACAAAGAACGTACACTCAGGTTACTTATATAAATTTGTTCAAATAGATAATACCATACTTTTATAGAAAACGACCCGCGTTTCCGTGACTTCGCGTCGTCAACGTTTGGGCAGGTTATGGAAGCGCCCGAAAGTTGCCGAGGCAAAGACTGCCCAATGATAAATTCAAGAAAAGTTGCAAATAACAAAAGTTAGAAGAAGAAAATCAAAGTAAAATACATATATAAAAATAAAGAACGAACAAACCCGAGCTAAACAACTGTTATTAATTAGATGTTGATTTTTGTTTGTTTGTCAAAGGAACCATTGTAAAGCAAATGATTTTAAATAAAATGTATTTTTGGGGAGGAACAAAAAGTTTTTAAAAAATGATTTTTTTTTTATAACAAACAAAACAACCGGTTTTTTTTCAATTTTTTTGCACTGTTTTTTTTTTTCTTTCTTTTTTTACATTTTCTGGGTTTGGGTTAGTTTTTGTTTTTCATTCAAAAGTTTCCAACTGTAATGATGTACAGAAAATAAAACTAGGCAACTGGTCCAGAAGGCTTTTTTGTACGGGTTTTGTTGTGCTGAGTGCAGACGACAACAACAGCAAATAAGCAGAAGACCGTTGCTGACAGAACTCAATGAGTCCTTTGGGAGATTGGACATGCTGATACAGATCGTAGAAATTCATTTTTTTTTTATAAGTTATCGGCTGTCTGCTGCGACCTGATTAGTAAATCTTCGGCGCTTCCATAACCTGCCCGAACGTTGACGACGCAAAGTCACGGAAACGCAGGTCGCTATCTATATAAGTACCGATAATACTATTCTATCTGCATTATCTTGTCTAAGTTCTAACGTAATTGAATAGTTTCATCTATAATGTGAGCTATATTTAGTTTAATTCAAATTCATGCAAAAGACAAAGACGGAGTGGAAACTCTTTATGAAAATTCAGATGCCTCTGACTTTTGTGAAATTTTAACAATAGGTATTAGACATCAATTAAGAAATAAACATTTACCAAATTTCAGTTCTTTGGAGTATTTTAAAGGGTTTTTAATGGGCATAATATGGGCACAACTTCAGATTTGAAAATTTGTATATTTTAGATTTGCATTGAATTTGATCCAGAGTCATTCGACACCAATTAAGCAAGATTCCCTGAATTTCAGTTTCTTTTTAAGACTCCTTAAGTTCAAGCCTTAAATTTTAGACATTTTCTAGAAGCAAATTTATGTAAGTGATTTTGGTCAAAATTGGAATAAGGATTCTAGAAATAAGGTTTAGTATTATTATATCTTGATTTTAATCTTTGTAAGGGGACGTAAAAGTGGTGCAAAACTGTTTCGTTTGGCAAATTAATTTTACCTGTCTTGGGACGGGTATTCTAGTTGCATATACTTAGAATCATAGTTTGGCATTTTAAACACATTGATAACTAAAAATGCATGAAAATGAGAAATTATTTTATTTCTTTGTTACAAGCTAACATATTTTTACTAAAAAAAAAAAAGATTAATTGGTTGAATCCGAGGCATCCAATTCGCCGACTTCTCCAATTTCTTCTGAGGTTACAGTTACTTCATCATTTTTTTGAAGATCTGCCTGTTCATCAGCATATTTTTCCATGATCACTTTGATAATCTTACACCGGGGAGCACTACAATTACAGGGGACACTGTGCTGTTCAGGATTGTCTATGTCATCGGCTGTTATATTCAGACTATCCTCCGTCTGGCTGTCCTCCTGGAGAATGTCTAGCGGTACTTCTATGCAAATGTTGTAATGTCGTTTATTATCAATGTCTTGAAATAAGGTCAACTTGCAAGGAATGGAATCATCTGCATCAACAAGCAGAGGGGTTGGTAGGAAGAACACGGTTTGCTTCCAATGGGTCGGCTCGGAATGCGGGGAGGTTGAGAGAACCAATCTGCTCTCGGGACCTGTAGCCGTAGGGTTAAGAAACACAACATCAAACCATGACACAAAGCCATGCAAACTGCCAGACTTTTCCATTTTAAAACAAAGTTCTTTGCTGAGAGACTGAACGTCTGCTACGGTCACAGTCTTAAGATCAATGTCGAGGATTTTCTGAGAAGGCGACATGAGCTGATCTTCCTTAACGACCTCGATGATTGGTTGTTTGAAGAATTTTTCTAGAGCGGAAGGAATAGCGGGTGAAAAATCAAATCCGTAAACATTCTTCCAGAAAGCAAAATGTTCATTATGGTAGTTTTTCATCGAGACGGGTGCGACACATAGGCAGGCTTTCGAAGGGAGCAGAACGCCAGTAGGAGACAGCCACTTATCCCGGGCATAAAGAACAGAATCTAGCATGGATTCGTGCAAAAGATAAAACCCCATCCACTCAGATATAATGATATCTACATATTTACAGTCAAGAATCACATCTTCAACCGGTTGTTGAATAACACTTATTTGGTCTTGGAGGTTATTCTGATAAACAATACTTTCACATAAGCTGGCCATATTGCTTGCCTCTACAGCATAGACTCGTTTCGCTCCAGCTCTTGCCGCAAAGCATGAGAGAATACCGGTTCCTGCTCCCACATCAAGCACGACTTTATCGTTGAATAAATCCTTGTTCTGTTCAATAAACTGCATATATGTTAATGTCCGAGGTTTGTCTTTCAGCATCAACTCATGAACAGAAATATCAACATAACTCTTAAAGTAGTCACTCGAACAAGCAGCTCCGGATAATGTCATATTTAATGATTTGTTTTGTCCGCTGTTGCTGTCGACGCCGACGCCGATCTCTCCATCATCACACTCGGACGTTGGCTCCAGTTTGACATCAGATGGTACTGATTGATCAAGATTAGGCTCAGAACTATTTGGCGCTAAAATGTTCGGCTGGCTCATGTTCAAATTGGTAACTGAAAGAAAAAGAAAATTATTTTAATAAGGTGATGATGTAGTTTGCTTGAAGCATTGCATGTAATATGTATATAAAGGAGTGATAGAAGGCTAGTAGAATATTTGGTGTTTCTGTATTATGGGAAACAGATGAAATTTTAATTTTTAATTTAGAAAAGTCAGTTGAGAGGGGAGATAATTCAAACTGTTTTTTTTTGTTGTTGTAACCATAGCCGATAAGGAAAATCTAGAGAATTAGCAAGAAAATAAATTTAAAAAAGGGGACTTATGCAGTTTACAGACTTATAATTTAAAAAGCTATTCTTAACATAAGGATATGGGGGGCAGTGATTAACTATTCTGTACTTTCACCGAACAACTTAATAAACAGAATAGTTAATCACCCCCCCATCTACCTATGTTAAGAATGGCTTTCTAAATTATAACATACTTTCCGCCCGATCCATAAACTGCATAAGTACCCTTTTTAAAATTTATTTTCTTACTAATTGTCTGGGTTTTTCTTATAGGTTATGGTTACAACAATAACAACAAAAAAAAAAACAGTTTGAATTATCTCCCCTTTCAACTGACTCTTCTAAATTAAAGATTAAAATTTCATCTGTCCCCAATAATACAAATGCACCAAATTTTTTTTTTTAATTTAAAAAGAAAAAAAAATCAATTCTTTTTTGTCCTTCACCTCCACCAGTATATTTCCATTTCTTGATAGCCTTTCTACAACCCCTCTATATAAAAATTACTTTAGTAATGTTTTTTTCCTTTTTTAAGAAAAACATAAAAATTAATTATTAAAATAAACTCAATATTTGATATATATAACCGTTTATTTGATGAGTTACATTTTATATCAGGTTGCATAAAACTAGGTATCAGAAACCAGCCTAGTTCAGCGTGCGAAAATGGGTAAATATAATGAAAATCCCTTCAATTTCAACTTGCTACATCTTGTTTATTTTGGGGTTTTTTTTTGATAAAATTTAAATATAAACAAAATGCTATCTTTTCTCTTAATAAATATACAATTCTTTATCTTGTGTCATTAATAGTTTTTTGTTTTTTTTCAAGTTAGTTCAAGTTAGGTTAATATTTTTTGGTGACAAGCGATTTATTTTTTTATGTTGATATTTTCCAAATTTGGTGTGCACAATAGTGTGTATCTCTATGCATATGAAGATAGTCCCATCTTAAAGAAAAAGGGCTACCTGTCAATATGGTGGGCTTAATATAGGGTTTTGAGTTATCTTTTACAAAACAAATCCAAGTTGAAAACTTTAGTAAATGAAATTTTTGCCCTATTATCAAATCTGAGTTTTTGTTTATTGATTTACTATTAAAAGAAAAATATAGCTTGATCTCTAATGTGATATGAATTATATTAAAAAGATTGGATGTGTTAGCTGTTTAAATGGGTAGTCAAAGTTGTGTTTCTGTGTCATTTTTGCACATTTTTTCAAGAGGTAATGGGATTTTGCCCAATGTTTAGATGGGCTTGATCTAACGATTATTGCTTCCATTATGATTAATTTTCATTTTCCACAAGATAACATTATATTTATAAGGATTTTTTGCACTTGTTTAAAGCCTTAATTCTTAGTTATATCCGGTGAAAATTGACTTCTGGACAAATAGCACACAAGACGACAAATTTTCTAATTTCCAACAAACTTTGAACAGTCATAATTCGGTGGCTAATTGAGCTACCAAAATAAATTTGGATCCATTGTTTATCTTTTGCAAAGATCTGTGGCCACAAAAATTTAGTGTAAAATGATCACCCACTTTCTTGCTCACCAGGCAGTAATGATCACCTACCTCCAGACCTGATAGAATTCTTAAGGATAATGCACATGCTATATGAAAATAGAAATTTACATATATATATATATATATATATATATACACACATGCTCATCAGTGCTGCATTTTTATGCAACAAAAACAAAACAAAGTGATACCATTGAATTGGCGGGAAACAAATCCAGATGATTATAGTCCTAATTACAGAAATAGTCCCAAACAACCCTCAAGTGTTGACGCATTAAGAGAGACCCATTAAAGTGTGAACAAAAGAAATATACGTTGACTACTGAAACAACTTGATTCGAAGTATTCTTTGCTGTGTTCAAGCTACGGTTACTATTTTGTATATGTCCTCGGTTACCTTAGGTAACAGCAAGCATATACAAAATAGTAACTTTAGCTTCTATAAAGAACATCATAATTTACAAAATTGTGAATAAACTCGTTTTGTCTTCTAGTTTCAGTTAGGTCTCTAGCTCAGCGTCAGTCTGATTGTTGACTTTAGACCTAAATAGCATTGCATCTGACAAATCGATATTTGACTCTTACTAGCCATTTTGTCTTCCTTCTACCATGTTCTTCCCAAGAAAATAATGTATTTCGGTTCAGTTTCTTTCATACAATACTTATTCTGGCCTGGAATATTGGTAATATGGAGATATTTTTCAATAATAACCTAAAAATAAAAATCAGCTTACTTCATTAATAAAAAAAAACATTTCTTGACAGTACTTGATATCTATATACATAAATGTCAGTGTGTTCCCTTCAGAAATAAAGGTTAGAGAATCTACATCAAAACTAAAAGTGTATTTATATGTACAATTTTTCGGGAAGACAATGGAAGTGTTCCCAAATCTTTAAGTGCCCCCCTAAGGATGTTTTGAGGTCAGAACCGCTCTTAAAACTTCAAATATGGCCTATATTGATGAAATTTAAATCATATGTATAAAATCCTCCAAGGAAGACAATGGAAGTGGTCTCAAATCTCTATGTGCCCTCTCTAAGGAAGCTATGGGGGCATAATTCCCTCAAAACTTCAAATACCTGTCAGATTTTAATGAAATTTAAACCATAACACATCACTCAATAAGTCCCGGACTAACTAATAAAACAACAACTTTTAGGCAAAATTCGACTTATCAACCTAGTCTCTTTCTAGGGTGATACACTGATTACAATTCTTCTTTAACAATGTAATGCCTTTTTGTAGAAAGATTTAACTTTGGCCTCAAAAAATACCTCAACTTCCAATATAACTTCTTTATTGCATGCACATCTCTTTCCCTGGAGCATTCATTTGAGGTCTTCAAAAAAATGCCAGAAGTCACTGGAGGTCAGACCTGGAGAATAGGGTGGACGTGGAAGTAATTCGATGTGCAATTCATGTAGTTTCGCCATCATTGTGATCGACTTATAACACGGTGCATTGCCTTGGTTAAAGAGCATTTTTGTGGCCATTTTTTGGCGTTTTCTTCCTTCAAACGCACCAATAATGGACTTCCTAACTTTCATACTTACCGTTTCGGTTCGCCAACTAATAAATTGATCAAACTATTCCACAGATACAAATACGATAAAAAATAATACAAAATCTCTCTCTCTCTCTCCCTATATATATATATATATATATATATATATATATATATATATATATATATATATATATGAAAGTACTAAAAAAGGTCAGTTAAAAAAATTAAAAAACACAAACAAATTGTATAAAAATAGGGGAGCAAAAATATATTTGTCTACCCAATGGGACAGATTTTGACAAAAAAACGTTATTTTCTGTGGGGAAAAAAATCTCCCCCACAAAAATAAAATAAAATAAATTACATAATTTGCATGGGTAAAATAAACATCGCCTAAATTCATGTTCAATATGTTTTAGGTATTAATCACAAACAACTTTTTTACTTTTAAAAATACTAATTTCTTAGCTAACTATTTCTCTTTTTAAAAATATTTGACCAATTTGTTACTGCTTGGCTGTCGAATGATAATGACAAAGCAATTTCTGTCTGTGCATAAAAAATGCTTTTTCAATAAAATTGAAAATCGAAAAACTAAAACAAAAAATTTTTTTTTCAGTTCACATTAAAATACAAACGATCCTTAGCACGAATTTGGAAGCCTTTCAAATTTAGAAAAAAAATGCTTCTAGCTTTAAATTCAGCGTCCACTACTACAAAAAAATAAATAAATAAATAAATAAAAATAATAGAAAGAAAAGAAAACAGTCTACATGAGAAGAAATAAACATTGGGTTAATTTCTATTTCAGTCATCTAAATTCATGCACGTGGGGAATTAATTCTAAACAACTTCTTTTTACTTAATCTTAAAAAATACTCATTTGGTAGCGATTGCCCGGGCAACGCCGGATACATGGAGCTAGTTTGATATAACTTCAACAGTCTTACAATGTGAACTTGAGTAATTGATAGAGTTGGGAAATAGCGTAGACAGAAAAAAAAAATGTTGAAAGGACGGAGGAAGATGGAGGTGAACACTTTGCACAAGGGTGTCCGAAGCAATTTAGTGTCGCGTCTGGGGCAAATTCTATTCACCCCCTAAAGATAGGACCTTGACTATCACTCTGGGTCAGAGTGAAACTGAGAGTAACCATAAATAAAGGGTAACTCCGCAGACCCGAAAGCTCCCAAATTGGGGACTAACTGCGGGATGCCCTTTAAGGTAATAACCGATGATGATTCACTTTTAAAAACCCCACACACACATTTTCATCAGTATCTCTTGACGAGTCGACATTTACAGCGAGTCTTAAATGTTATTTTGTAGTAATTCGTTAATGATTGTTTTCAGTTACCAGAGAAAGCGACAGGGGTTGATAGAGAGAGAGAGGGGGGCGATAGAAAGGGTGATAGGGGAGAGTAAAGAGAGTATTGAGGGGGAGATAGGGGAGATAGGGAGAGAAGGAGAGAGAAAAGAGGGGGCAGTTGGGATAAGGAGAATTAGGGATGGGTACTAGGAAGAAACCACAAAGCGAAATTAGTAAATGTCTGCTAACCCTAACCCGTTCTCGCAGCTCAAGAGAAAGAACCAGAAAAGTTATGACGCAATTACCTATCTGCGATATCATAATGAATATTCGTTTAAGTTGGTATTTATAACATAACCTGAGGAAATGGTTGTTCTGGTACGAGATATTGTAGGCGCAGCAATGGACGCCGAGTGAATCTGTTGATGCTATGAGTAAATGAAGGGGAGTGTTTGAGGATGAGATGATGCCTTCAAGGACTTTTTATTCTATTTATATCTGTGAAGATGCAGACTGACGGGGAGGGGTGAAGTTTGGGCTATCATAGTGAGGATAGATATTTCTGAGGCGAAACATGATCCCTTCTCAAGGGTTGTAAGGCAATACAGGTAAGAGATGGAACACAACACACACACATGCACGCGTATATCACACACACCAGAGAGGTGCGTAAAGTGCAACTAAATTTTACCCCCCCCGCCGGCACCCCTATTTCTGTCCGTTCTCTTTCTCTGATACAGATACTTTTGCACAACGGTATCACTGGCATCATATTTTTTGTCGTAACAATATACTAATTTAATATAAAAAAAGAAGAAACACTGCTGCAATGAGTTGAAATTTGTTCCACTGATGGAGAACTTTGCTCCAAATGTTGATGCTTGTTTTTATAACTTGAAGGATACCAGTGACGGCAGTCAAAAATGGAGGACCCCAAGAGATACACAGCCACCGATTGTCATGGCTGATAGCACCCTTCCTTAAAGGTTCAATGTTTAAACTCCTCGGCCTGGCATTGACAGACAACATTAAATCAAATAACTAAATAGAAGATGTTACCAAGCCCGCCGCAAAGAAGATAGGCTCCCTCTACCAGGCTAGAAAACTTCTCACACCTGCCAGTATCCCATATCTTTACAAATCCACCATTCACCCGTGCATGGAATATTGTTGCCACATCTGGGCTGGTGCAGCAACCACTAGTCTCTCCCTCTTGGACCAGATGCAATAAAGAATTTTTAACCTAATAAGTCCCTGCACTATCTGCTAAGCTCCAAACCCTGTCGCATCGCTGCAGAGTTGTATCCCTGTGCTTGTTTTTCTAAGTACTTCCACGGAACATGCTCCAATGAAATTACTGCACTTGTAACCCCTCCCCCTCCCATACTAAACTAGCTGCTAAATTCTACCCCTTTCACTATAAAGGTCCCTAAATTCCGGAAGATTTTTCTCTGATAGCATCTTTTCTCGGACGGAACCATAGGAATTCCCTTCCTGCTCCCTGTTTCCCAATGACAGTACGAACATGCAGAAATTTAAACGTAATGTGAACAAACATCTTGCTGCCCAACTCCCCATCCAGGTTACCCCGTCTAATTAATTTGGTCCTTTACCACAGTAGCCCCCTTACAATTCAGTGGCAATATGCCTTGTTTGGGGTGAATACAAAATCTTTTTTAAAGAATCAGCATAAGTATGTATTTGCACGATATTACTTTTTCTTGTTGAATCAACATGATAAAAAAGAATTAAAGATTGAATTGAGATTTATTAACAAACCATACCACGGCTAGGCAGAAAGTATCAAAGGAAAAAACAAAGATTCATTATATTTTTTTTTTTTTTTTTTCGAAATTTTGAAAACCATAAACAATGTATTTTTTTTTTTCGAAATTTTGAAAACCATAAACAATGTATTTTTTTTTTTTGATAAATAAGTCTATTTATTTTAAAGGCTGAACTTTCGGTATAAATACCGTTTTCAAAGCAAGACTTCTTTTTTTTTTTCATTTTACTAGTATTAACCTAAGGGAGATGATCCTCCTGTGGATACAGTAAAATATACGTCCAATGTTTTTGATGCATGTTTTTAAAAGGAAAGTCTGGTTGTGTCCTGCGTGGTTAATGCTTTTTTTGAATAAAGGAAGATGGTCACATTTTTATAAAACATTGCTTACGTATGAATTTTTTATTTTTTTTTTTTTAGAAATTTTAAAGCTATAACAAAGATTCATTATGTTGCTGATATTAGCACTTTTAAAAAAAAAAATTATTCCCACTCACAAAACACACGGACACTTGACATTTTTTTTTTATGGTTCTTTTAAAGAGGCAAACATCGATAAGGATTGAATTAAAATCTATTCGCCAACACTGATGATTGCGAAGAGAGTTAAATTACTTAGTGCATTTTTTTCAGCTCAAATGACAGACAATATGACACTTGTGTGCATAACCTCTCAACTTGACTTATTACATAATGTAAAAAACAGCAGACACACATTTTTCTCTCTGCCAAAATGTCGACAAGCAGGAAAGCTGTAACACGTTAACGTTGACCCATTGTTTATATTATGTAATTCTGTAATCGAATGCGATATCAACAGATTTTCTCTAAATTCTTGTGTAGCAATTAAGATCTATTTTCTTTTGCACGTGCATATAATCTCAGGTGTAGTGATCGGTACGTTTTTCGGTAAGATAACACAGGCATGTTATCACTTGCATAGTGATATGTTCGCTGATTAGAACACTTTGCACATGCGCAACCTTTTTCCATTTCCACCTAAATCGTTTTGCACCTTTTACAAAAAGTCAGATTTTCGAGCTCCGCATTGACAAGGCATCATATTACCTGGCTCGACTCTCGCCATTGCTTGGGCAGGAGGCGAGGTAAAAGTCCCGTTCGAGATGTCAATACGACAAGATGTATAACTCATGAATAATACATTTTAACAATACATATACAGCAGCAGAATCAATCTGTTTAATATGCCTGTTTCTATAACTCTTTCCAGACCATGTTTTGTGTGGATGAAACTGTTAAATAAAGCCGATTTAAACCATAGAGAAAAAGTTTGTCCTTTTAACCGAAACCCGGTGACCCCTTTTTCTTCATTCCAAACAAGGTCAGTCTGATGAATACAGCCGCAGTGACCCTACTACAAAATGCGTATTTACAACACATCAATTTCTCCACCTGCTTTCATTGTTGTTGTAGAAGAATATCCTCCACCAACTTCTTTCCTATGTGAACTTACTACTACAGAGAACTATATCTAGTGAACACTGCATTCACTGCTATCTTGTCTTACTAATACTAACCTGTTTAATCATTATCATACTCTCTATCTTAATAAACTTTTCTTCATTATACAAATGCGTTGGTTGTTCCTTCCACTCGAGTAACAACCTTGCACATTGTAACACTTTTCAATGATAGAACATTTATATTATGCCGATTTAGAAGAGTGTCTTAGAGAAAATTTGACTAATTTCTAAGCCTTACTGAAAACTGATATTGCATAGATTCTACAAAAGATGCCTAGGAATTACAATGATATCTTTTATTAAAGGAAAAACATCATAGTTTTGAATCAATTTTTCAAAATGTAGAAATGGAAAAAAATTCTAGAGAGAAACAACCAAATATCCGGAGATGAGGAACCAGCAACCCAACATAAGACGACCATCAAGCATCACTCCCACCCTATATTCCTCTCATATAGCACAACAATGAATACTGTTATGTCCTGAGAGGGGTGCATAATGAGTAAATAAGACAAATAGATTTGTCGAAAAGAAGAATAAAGTTATATTACAAGAATACAATGTTGGTAGTGTAGCTTCTGCTACTCGACTCGCTGAGTGGATTAAAGTCAAAGTATTATATACTTATCGGAAGAGTCCATTGTGTATCTAAATAGGGATAATAGCACAACAATTACTAAATAAAGTTAAAGATATTTACATAAAATAATAATACCTTGGAGGACACTCAGTTGGATGGTCTTGTGCTAGACTTGGTCACAGGTGAACATGCAGGCGGGTGTCGGGTAGTTAGAATCCAGTGATCTTTAAAAATGTACCTAACGACCAGGGACAGACTGGTTAATAAAATAAATTTAAAAAAAAAAAAACTCCAGGTGTTTAAAAAGGTCAAGATCACGTGATACAAAAAAAAAAAAAAAATGTACCTGCTGGATACAAAATATTTAGTAGTTAGTTGGACACCGATTTGCCACAAGAGAAACACATGAACCTCTTTTCTATTAAACACAGAACACACAATTCAGTATCTGGGTACCCAGCTCATTATTATCATATTCCGTTTAATGTCCGTTTTACATGCTGGCATGTGTTGGATGCCTTTTAGAAATTGACTACCAAACTAACTTATCTCTGACCAGGCTTTTATTTATCCATCTTTCTCTCAAATCCACCCTTATCACTTCCTCCCATGTTTTCCTTGACCTTCCTCTATGAACTACAGTTACTAACCCAAGAATTCATCCATTCTTCCAATGTGACCATACAAACGAAGTATCCTGCTTTGTACACGTCTCCCTATACTGTCGAGATTTAATCTTCCTCTAAGGTCATCAGATCTAAGTCTATATTTAAGACTCATATCACACATCTATCATACCATTCTCATATAATTTCTCTCCATGCAACACCTATCCTCAACCTCCACTGGCTAGGTTTCACTACCATACACTGCGCACACTGATAGACTCTTCTCTTGTTTAACAGCGGTAACACTCTGCTGGTTAAACATGGACGGCGGCACCGGGGGGGGGGGGGGGGCAGCTCAAGCCCCCCATCCTTTTTGACTTGACCCCCCCCCACTTTACGGTCATCAATAATGAAGTTATGTATGCATGTGTTTAACCGCCCCCCCACCACTTTTTAGGAGAGCCGCCCCCACTTTTATAACTGTCCCGCCGGTCCTGTTAATAATGGCAGAAGTTTCCTGAACTAACAGCATCCACTCCTAACTCTTGCAATCACACTAACACCTGCTCCGCCCTGTGCTCCAATCATATCAAGAAGGTAACCGGAATTCTGGACAACCTCAATAGTCTCACCATTCAAATATACTTTCTCCACATCAGAGTTCTCGTTCATCTCCATCTTCTTATACTTCTTGCATACAAACCGGTTATCATCTATGAATGTGTTCCACTGCACTTCTTGCGTACCCAATACTTACAAGTATCACAACAAATCGAGTTGCGCCCGACTCCTTAATTTAATAAGCTTTAATAAAGGAATTCTTGGAAACATTTTTTATAAGAATAAATTGCGTTATTTGTTTCAAAACCCTTTGGACTTTGGAATCTCTACAGAATTTTCGAACTGAACCCTTTATTTAATCCACAGGGGTAGATTGTTCTCAGTCCATCAACCAGAAGTGTTATTTTTTATGTTATTGTGAGGCATTATCGCCTGTAATAAGGATCGAACCTTCAACCTCCAGAAGACTGTCACTTGGAACTGATTGTTAATCAACACCTTTAACCGTTACGCCACGGGTCCATTGAAGATTCGATCCTTACTACAGGTATTAATAACTAACAATAACATAAAACTAACACTTCTATCCAGTCATGGCTGACGGAACGAGAACAATCTACCCCCGTGGATTAAGTAACAGGTTCAGTTTGAAATTACATATAGATTCCCAAGTTCAAAAGGATGCACCCGAAGAAGGTCAGAGGTTACGTCGGCCGAATCATTATGAATATAACAACCAAGATGAGGATAGTAGTCCGAATAATCCAAACAATAAAAATGATCAATCTTCATCTAAAAAAATTCTGAAACTCATGAATGTAATTATTGTATTTAAAAAAGATTTACATTAGTTTTTTTTGTTTCTGAATCTGCAAAGTTCTAAGTGATAGTCATCTGAAGGTTGATGGTTCAATCCTCGGTGCAGACGATATGAAGAATTACATATTACTGAAGATGGCTGACAGATTAAATAAAGGGTTCCGTTCGAAATTCTGTCCAGATTCCCGAGTTCAAAAAGATACACATGAAGAAGGCCGGAGGTTACAGCAGCCGAAACGTTGTGAGAATAACACTCAAAATGAGAACAGTAGTCCGAATAAACCAGATTATATTATTTTTTTTTTTTTGTTTTGCTTTTCTCCTCCAGTTTCACCTAATTTCAAAACTGTTGCTTGAAATAAACTAAAAACAGTTTTATATTTCAAAACAGCACAATAAGCAAACAGACACATGGGATGGTTAAATATATCGCTATAGAAACAATTTTCAAAAAAAATAGAAAGACACAATCTAAATTGGAGAAAAAAAACAAAAAAACTCTTAACTATAAAACTATCGACCAGCAAAAACATGAAACATCAAAGTAGATGATCAGAACTTTCTATAAATACCCTCAACCACTTACATTTGGAATTACTTTCCTGCTCCCTGTTTCCCGACAGTATCAACATGCAGAAATTTAAACATAATGTAAATGTGAGCAAACATCTTGCTGCCCAACTGTCCACCCAGGTCCCCCCCTCTCTATGAATCTAGTCCCTACCACAGTAACCCCTTATGCTTGCTTCTGTGGCAATATGCCTTTTTTTGTAGTGAATTTAAAAAAATAAAAAGAAAAAGAAAGAAAAAAATCATGTAAAAGTTGCAGATAAGATAAGATAAGATAGAGTATATGAATCGGTTGAGTGTTGATTATGCATCACAGATATTCCTAACCACAAGAAATCCACCTCACCCACCTCCTTCCTGTTTATTTTTACGGGCGCTAATTAGGAATTTGAAAAAAAGAAAAATATGGCTATGATTCAGTGGATTTGTGGTATGCGCCTTCACGACAAAGTTAGCTCTGACTCCAGCTATTGAGGCTGAAGGTGCTCAGGCAGGAGTCAGCTTTATTTCTGATGTTTTGTTTTAAATAAAGTGAATATTTGGTTAAATAAAATGAATATTTGGTTAAATGGAGTGAATATTTGGTTAAGTGAAGAAATGAAAGGAGAGTACCTATTTACTTGCCTCTCCACAACGGCAGAGTAAAACACAAGGTCGGTTTTTAATGTGGAGAAAATCCAGCTTCCTAAAAAGGGGCACTCTGGATTGTTACAAAAATAAAAATTGCCTCAGTCTAGAAAGACCCCTCCCTCACTGACTGAGGACAAAAAAAGATGAAGTGTAGTATCAACACAGATACTACACTTTGTCCCTACCCGAAAGGTCGAAGGGGGTCAATTTTCAAGAGTCCGAAATGAAATCTTGCATCATACATGAATACTTTAGCTAGTCGTGTAATAAAAACATTGATGGTTTGACTGACTTTGTGGCGGAACACGGCAGAAAAAAAACAACAAAAACAAAAAAAAACGACCCGCCGTTCTCTTTGTGAGTTTGCTTTTCAGTGGAACAACACGAAGTTGATTATCAAAACAGTGGAATGGGGTCAGAATCTGTTTGGTGCTATTTTTGAATTTAGTCATCAGTAATATTGCAGATGATAGACTCCGAGATAGTATAATAAGAGGGGGGGGGGTAGGAGAAGAGCGGGAAGAAGGCAATAAAAGTCTGTGTGTGCGCATGCGTGTGTGCGTGTGTGTGTATTCTTGTCATCCTTTATTTACTGTAGCAAAAAGATTAAAAAAAACATGAAAAAAAAACACGAAAAAGAAACGATGATGTGTACAAGAAAATATTTGTGCTTCCCATCATCAATGACTTTTCATATTAATTCATGCGAATTTCGCATCAACTGATTGAACCATATATCACTGTATGCAAAGTACGGACCATAATACACTTGTATGACACAATGACAAATATATATTTGATAGCAAATATACAAATATGACACAGATACGTTCTCGTAACTTCTTGGCCTTTTGGCCAAGATCAAAGTGTAGTATCTGTTCCGATGGATACTGCACCCCATAGACCGGTATTGTCTTGGCCGTCGGTGCTTGATTTACGCCGGTCTATGGGTTTGTCCTGTGTAGTTCTAGGAGGTCCACCCTCCCAGGCTTTGCCTCCCCTCTTTGGGAAGAAGTAAGTTTATTGCTTACTGCCTGAGGCGCCCCTACCGGAGAATGCCAACGGGGCTGCCCAGGCATTTTTTGTAGGCCAGAGTGCTCACCTTCTCGGGTGCTGGCTTTTCAAATTCCACTTTCCCGACCTTGTGTCGCATCTTACCTTGTGGGAGGAAGATAAATAAAATACAAATATGACACAGATTTCAATTCTATTTATAACAGAAGCATAACTTTAAAAAAACAGTATGACACAAAGAACTTGCATTTGATTGGCTGAAAGAACTTGCGTTTGATTGGCTGAAAGTAATTACAGCTCATATTCAACTAGTTGAACTACCTGTCAACACAAGGGTTCGAAACTTTTTCCAACTTTTAAAGCCACGTTATGAAAATAAATCTAGTCATCAGGGAAATATTTTGAAAATCCATAAGATAAGCTTTTGTGTCTTGACAAAAATGATGGCGTGTCTATTATCTTTTTAGATTTTTTTTTTGTTTTGTTTTTATCAAATTGAACTGTAACGTATTAAACATTTTAATACAAAAAACAAGAATTTGTCCAATAAATAAAAGAAAAGAATCCCTTATTGTTGGTTGATCCTAAAGTCACGGTTCAACGTCTAGACTGAAAATCGATCAATGCCACTATGTGAGGTATGTTAGTCTTTGACGGTGACATCATGAGTGGCTAGATGTAGCGATATTGGACTTGGTGTGTAAAAATAGTGTTAAAAACGGTATTTTCCACTTAATGTTAAATTAAGCAGAGAAATGGAAAATTCCATTAGAAGTCAAAAATTAGAGTTAGGGCTATGTGTTAGGATATGACGTCATCAACAGGAAGTCCGAAATGAGACGCGGTGAAGAAGAGAGAAAGATCTTTCTTTTTATTTTTTGGCAAGTGAACTGATAGGATTCGGTCACATTTTCGACAAAGCTTTGTCTTCGTTCACCCTTCCGGGGTAGCGGGTGATAAGAATATGTAACAGTGCTATTAAAGAATAAAACATGAACGAGCATAATGTCGCCATTGAGCAAGAATGTTGTTCGCGTTATTTTTTTATTTGTTTTTTTGTTACCCTATTGCAGAACCAAAGGAAAGGGGAAGACATGAGAAACTGATGCTGCTATTTCTTCACTGCGACAAGGACAACGGCTTAACAACAATGAGAAAGAAGAGAAAGAAAGAGGGAGACATCACTATCCAATGATCCAACTATTTACATGTCAACAAGAAAACAGCCATTTCTGTCAACAAGATTATGATCCATTTGATGGGGTTGAAAAGGATTCCACCAGTGAATGTTACAAATAGCTTATAGTGTCACGTAACGTTACATAGAGATCGCCAGGTCGAACCTCAAAAATTCGATATAGTGTTTAGATCAGAGAAGTCTGCTTTGATGATTGATTAGAGATTGTTATACTCAGTAGCATATCAAAATCTCACCATTCATCATCATCATCACTATATCAAAATCTCACCATTCATCATCATCATCACTATATCAAAATCTCACTATTCATCATCATCATATCAAGATCTCACCATTCATCATCATCATCATATCAAAATCTCACTATTCATCATCATCATATCAAGATCTCACCATTCATCATCATATCAAAATCTCACTATTCATCATCATCATCATATCAAGATCTCACCATTCATCATCATATCAAAATCTCACTATTCATCATCATCATCATCATCATATCAAGATCTCACCATTCATCATCATCATCATATCAAAATCTCACCATTCATCATCATCATATAAAAATCTCACTATTCATCATCATCATATAAAAATCTCACTATTCATCATCATCATATCAAAATCTCACTATTCATCATCATCATATAAAAATCTCACTATTCATCATCATCATCATCATATCAAAATCTCACCATTCATCATCATCATCACTATATCAAAATCTCACCATTCATCATCATCATATTCAGTTCAACATCCGTTTTATATGCTAGCATGTGTTGGACGGCTTGCAGAAATTAACTTCAGAACTGACCTACCTCTGGCCAAGTCTTTAATTGATCCCTCTTTCTCCTAAGTCCATCCTTATCACTTCATTCCTTCCGTGTTTTACTTTGCCTACCCCTGTGAACTGACCATGCTACCCCAATTTCCCTACATCTACTAATCCAAGAACTCACCGATTCTTTCACTGTGACCAAACCAACCAAGTCTCCTGCTCTGCACAGTTCTCCCTATATTGTCCAGATTTAATCTTCATCTGAGCTCATCAGAACTCAGCCTGTCTTTAAGACTCACATTTCACATTCATCGTATCATTCTCATATCATTTCTCTCCATGCAACGCATGTCCTCAACCCTTACTGGCCAGGTTTAACTTCACTATTATAATTTTATGAAATAGTGTCAAGTTAACAACTGTGTATTCATGCTCTTCGTAACTGTGATTGTGTTACGCCTTTTTATTGATGAAAGGAGTCGAAAATGAAAGATTTTGGAGACACTTTATTAAAGTCATGAAATATACTAGTGTTGAGAGGACTAATTGGAATCGGAATCGGGAATCAGAAAAATCAGAACTTTTTGGGGTATCGGAAAAATTTGTGCTTATTTTCCGATGCTAAAAACGATTCTTTTAATCATTATTTCTTTTTCTTATTTTTGTTTAAAACAAAGTTTTCAATTTCTGATACTAATGATACAATGATAAATATTTATTGATTTTAAACTACCAGTAAATCTATAGATCCCCCCCCCCACAAGTGTATTTTTACATTTGCGAAAATATATGCACATATTACATGGGGTTTTAAGGTAATTGAAAAATTAAAACGACATCAACAACTCTAAATATTTAGAGATCTAAAAAGAATCGGAATCAGTAATTGTATCAGAATGGGGAAAAATATTAGAATCGTCCTATCACTAGTGGCTACTTTGTTTTTTCTCTTACATCGAAATTCAACGACATCTTATATATAAAGTAAAGTCAGTGCCCTTTCCATACTTTTGTGATCAATAGTTTTTTTTTTTACTATAAGCTGCGTATATGACTGATGAAACGAATCTGTGTTAAATACAAAGATTTTATTTTCAATCGATTTCAGCGATTTTCATATTTAATCCTGATCAATATTTTATTATTCAAAAATAAATGAAGGTGGAGGAGTTTTTTTCGATCTTCGCTGGTGAAAGAGGGAACTTCACTTTCTTACTCTCATTGCTTTTGACTGACAAGGGGAAAGAAAGAAAAAGTAAAGAGAGAGAAGAGGAAGGCATGATAGAAAGAATGTCACCTGTTGTGATTTTAACCAAAATTCGACTGAGAGAAAGAGAATTTATTCGGTAGCTCAATCGGTTAGCACACCATACTTAGAGGCAGAGGTTATGAGTTCAATCCTCACCTGGGAATAAGCATTTTTACTCTGATTTTGTCCTAAAATGAACTTAAACATTTCGAATTACAATACATCAAGTGGCTTCATGCCTTGTCTGGAGCGATTTCCATAAAAAAAAAAAAAATTATACAAATTGTTTCGCTTTACCTTATTTTTTATACAATCCACATACTCTCAGCCCTATAAGGTGCACCCTTCCATGTATTACCTTCTCTTTTTGAAGGAGTTGGTTTATTGGTGATTGCTTGAGGCACCTGTATTGGAGAATGCGGACGAGTCCGTTTACGGTTATTTTTGTACCAGCCAGAGAGTTCCCCTTCTCCTTTCAGTCTTGTTGAACATCTCGCTACAGCGGAAAGCGAGTAAACATCTAGCTATGTAGGAAAAAATTTTTAAAATTCAAAAAGGTATGAAAGAATTTAAAAAAAAAAAAAAAAAAAAAAAAGAATTTTTCATTCAAATGCACTCCCCCCCCTCCTCTCTCTATCCACTAAAAAAATAGATTTGCTTGAATTGTAAATTTGATATCATAAAAAAAAAAAAAAGAAGAGAAAGAAAAATTGAGATGTTTGCCAACTGGTCACAACTTGTTTGATATTAATTTAGGAGAGCAATGCTTAATATCGATAATGATCAAGTATGCGGTCATAATTCTCAATAGCACAAAGCTAAACAGATAGATAGTTGAGAGAAAGAAAAAAAACGGGGAGGAGTGTGTTGCTAGAAGAACTGTTAAAGTAGAGAATTAGTTTCATATTCAAAGTTCAAGGAATGGAAAATGAGAAGTAGGAGGAATTCCTTGCAGAGAGTAGTGGGAGGGGGAGAGAAAATAGTGGTGGTGGGAGGAGAGGGAAAAAGAGTGGCGGTGGGAGGAGAGGGAAAAAGAGTGGCGGTGTGAGGAGAGGGAAAAAGAGTGGCGGTGTGTGAAAGAGAGAGGGAGAGAGAGAGGGAGGGAGGGAGAGAATGACTACTTCTATTAAGTAGCCGAAACCTGGCACAAATTTTCCTACCCCCATCCACCCACCTAAACGTTTTCTGTAGGCAGGAAACTTGCAAGAAAAAAAAAAGAAAAAAAAAGAAGAAAAAAAAAAAGAAGAAAAGAAGAAGAAAAGAAAAAAAGAAGGTAAACATAGCAGAGCAGACAGGAGAAAAAAACAGCCTTCCCCCTCCCCCTCGCCGTTTCAGGTGGAGATGAGCCACACCTTTCGGGTAATTGACAGGACAGAGCTAAGATGTACACAAACATGCTATGCTGCAGATTAAAGTAGTTTTGAACATACTGCAAAGCAACGGGAGTTATTTTAGTGATTTAGTTGCAAGAGGTATATGGGGGGCGGGGGGAGACAGGGGGGGGGAGATAGGTGTGTGGAAGGGTGACAGTTATGCAATTAGTAAGGAAAACTGCCATTGGTTGATTTGAAATCCTTTGTGTTCCCCTAAAAAAAATTGAACACAACTAATAATCGTTGGGTGCTATTATCACGCCTTTTAGACATTGACATAAAAAAAATAACCTATCTCTAGTATTTATTTATCCCTTTTTTTCTCTCAAATTCATCCTTATCACTTCCTTCCATGTTTTTTCTGCAAACTGACCCTGCTACCTCAACTATTCTACATCTACTATCCCAAGCACTATCATCCGTTCTTACATTGTGACTAAAACAAATACGCCTCCTGTCCTGCACACATCTCCCTATACTTTTCAAATTTAATCTTCCTCTGAAGTTATCAGATCTAAGTTTGTCTTTAAGACTCAAATTACACACCCATCCTATCTTTCATATCATTTCTCTCCATGCAACACATATCCTCAACCCTCACTGGTCAGGTTTAACTTCAATACATCATCACCCTGCGTACACATGCCCGATAGACTCTTTCCTTGGTCGACAACAGTAATGCTCTGCTGTAATAAAAGTTAATCGCAATACAAAGGCTTCTATGTCCATTCAGAAAAAGTAACCCTCCTATTTCTTACACAGGTTTAGCTTTCAGCGATACACTTGTAAGGAGTTTTTTTCTTTTTTAACTATTGAGGTCACCATTTATCAAGGTCAAGAGCCACTCAATGATAACAATTAAGGCAAAAGATTTAGAACACTATGGGAGTACTAACAGTGATCAACGGTATGAACTATGTTTGATTTATTATGGGGCAGTCTATGAGAAGAATTTATTTATATTGGTTTTGAAGACGACCAAACAGGGAAGCAGTCCCACAGTAATATGTCCCACAGGTGTGAAGCCGTTGCAAAGAAGCTCTGTCCCTGAAAATTCTGTCTGACGCTAAGTATATTGAGCGAGGAAGGAAAGTTCTTTTTTTTCATTCTGGTAGCTATATGTTAATCTCTTACAAGGCGGAACCAAAGTTTGGAGCTCAGTCGAGCACCTTCCATGGAAATAACGATAGAGTAGAGAGAGACTTGGTTAACAGTGGTAACACTCTGCTGGTTAGTAATGGCAGATTATTCTATCCATTCCTACTTCTTGCAATCATACTAGCACCTGCTCCACCTTTCTCCACATCTGAGTTCTCATCCATCTCCATTGTCTTACACTTCTTGCATATACACTAATTATCTTCTCTCAGCCTACCAGTAATTCCACTGTACTTCTTGTGTACCCAATGCTTACAGGTACTACAAAAAAATTGAATTGCATCAGACTCCCTTTCCGCAGACTGAGCAGGGGAACTTTCCTCTTTTGGGGAGCTTTCTAACACTACAACCACTGATCAGGATTTATTCCTTAAAAATTAAGTTATTTACAAAAGTTTTAAAAATTCGATTTTTTTTTCCTTAATAACACCTGAAGAGTAGAAAGTGGACCTTGAGTATACTTTGCCAGCCTTGTTAGAGTATACGTTATTTTAATTCAAAGCTCATGTATTAAACATATATTCCAAAACATATCCATCATTAGAACGAAAGGCTAAGACCAAAGATTGGTTAACACGTTTATTTACAGTTGACAATTATAAAAGACAAGCAATGCACATTATACAAAACAATAAAAGATATTTAGTTCATTTAAGATAGAAACATTGATTACAGGAGAGACCTAGATTCTTCATTTTGTGGGAATCCCACGGGAGGAGTCCGACAACAGTGAATTCTTAATACTCTGTTTCCTTTCAGGGACAATCAAGGAGAATCAATCACCTGTGCTCAGAACTGGTACCCTACAGCCTCGTAACTCTCGTTTCCTTTCTATTTTATCCTCTAGTCCTCACATTCTATTAACTATGTTTCTGACAAATGGGGAAGAATTGCTGTTTTCTGGGTCGGCTGTTGTTTTGAGTGAGTGGCATGTGAACATTTTCAATTCTCTCAGAGTATCCATCATCATTCAACTTTCAATCTATCCATTTTGAATGTTTAGCCTTGATAAGACGTTAAACCGAATATGATGATAAGTGGTGACTCATTAGTAAAAAATATAAAAAATTAAGATATCTTAATTATTAAGAAATATTTAAGTCATTAAGGCATTTGTGATATGAAAATTATTCTCTCGAAGAATCTAATTTTCTTAATGTTCTGAAATTAAACAGTTTGGGATATTTCTTTCAAATATTTTTGAAATATGAAAACTGCAAACAGATTTTTTCCATAAAATTGCTGTATTTTCTAAAAAGATTTTTCTTCAGAAATTTTCTTTTTCTTTTTCTATCAATGTTTTATCTAAATGATTAAGTTTTTTTTTTCATTTACCACTCCTATATTACCATCAAAACGGCTCAGTTATTTAAACAAACAATACAACATAATATTTTCAAATACTGTATACATAGTTTGAATGTCTAATTTGATTACTATTTTTTAAACAGTTCATAATTAATTAATGTTTGGTGTTATTTATTTGTAATTCTATTGCCCTATTTTGCTATATATATATATAACACAATTATTCAAAGACCAGGATTCTATAATATTTCTACATCTTCTGCCAGATCGATTCTAATCGAAATGAACCTAAACCAATATGATAACCGATAACATCTTCCACTTTGAGTCCGTCTTCCTCCTCCTCCTTATTGGTTTAATTCCTTGCTGTCATTCATTTTAAATTATTACTAATCTTCCTTCCCACTTTATTAACTTACAGCATTTCCGATCGGCGTTTATATGCTAACTGCTGATTTTTTTTCTTTCTTTTTCTTTTTTAACATTTCTTTCTTTCTCCCTTTCTACTGTTTATTACATGTGACTATTTTTTTTTTTCCAAATTG
The DNA here is from genome assembly GCA_963556195.1 of Sepiola atlantica. Classification (NCBI taxonomy): domain Eukaryota; kingdom Metazoa; phylum Mollusca; class Cephalopoda; order Sepiida; family Sepiolidae; genus Sepiola; species Sepiola atlantica. The sequence continues at coordinate 92,944,500 of OY744532.1, forward strand.
CGTTCTTTGTATAAATTTGAAAACTTTTCTGTTTTTAATTAAAGTTCTGCTACCGATTGATGATGATTGTATTTTAACAATTGAAATATTTTGGTAGAACTATTCAATGTGTTTTTGAGTTTATTTTTGCTAGTTGTTGATTTACTTATCCTTTATTCAATTTTTATTTTTACATTATATATATATATATATATATACACACACACAATAGTTTTGTTGATATTAACAGTAATTAATCAAAGTGATTGAATAAAAAAAAGGATAAATTAATCTTTTTTAAAAGGAAGGTCATTTTTAAGAAAGATTAATTTATTCTTTTTTTAAATTAACATTTCTTAAGAGGGGGTAATTTAAATTAAACTAACATCGCACTAGAAAGAAAGATATACTGATGAGACAAGTAAGAAAAGTACATAGAGAAAGAGAGAGAGAGAGAAAGAAATAGAGAGAGTGACTCACTGATCTCTCTCTCTCTTTCTCTCTCTTTCTTTCCCTCTCTCTCGTTAGTGATGACACATTTTCTTTTCTTCTTTTCTTTTTTCTAAATTCAATGATTGTTTTTATCGTGTTCTCAAACATTTTACATTCGTGTTTAAATTTGCGTTCATGACCCTTTCTAAATTGTAAGTAAAAAATATAAGAGTACGCACGCACACGATCGCTCAGGTGAATTGATCTCATCTTTCTTTTTATTTCTTTATAATAGTCTTATTTACAAAGATAAATAAATTTGTATAAAAATTACCAAAATGTAAATATCTATTTATATGAATAAATGCAAAAGATTTTGCCTTTTATTATTTAAAATTTTAGTTTCAAATATTTCACGTAGCGAACTTTTCAAAGTGCTACCGAGCTGGAAAAGCCAGCGACCATTTAAATAATTTCAAAATAAATTATAGTTTATTTCAATTTCTTTTTCCATTTACTTTTATTTTATCATTCAAATGATAAACTTGAAAACATTTTGAGCTGTTTCCTTTTTTTAATGGTTTAAAGCTTGTTTTTAACAGACCATCTTGATACAGGTATTACATAACATTGTAACATTGTGTAGATAAACAGATATATGTGTGTCTGTGAAAAAAAAAATATATATATATATTTATATATATAAATATTTGTTATTGTTTATTTATTTATTTATATATACGTTTCGCCTCTTTTTCAATCAAGACTCATCAGCATAGAAGTATGACTATTCACTACCGGTCACACGATTCGAAACCCTGGATTACAAGTATTTTTCAACCCCAATCCAACGTCGCTAACCGATAGGCCAATTCTGAACAGCTTATAAACAATGATAATTTTAACACATTTAAAGCGGCGAGACATACAGGCATTGTATGTATACATTGTATTAAGGTATTACATAACATTGTAACATTGTGTAGATTAACAGATATATGTGTGTCTGTGAAAAAAATAAATAAACCAGCATTTCCGGCCCCGGCTTTTGGCAAAAAAACACACTCCAACGAGTGGCTGTATTTATTTTATTTCTGAAGATGAGGGCTTCCCTCGAAAATTAAAAAAATAATGATAAAAAGGACACTTCAACCTAACACCACGGTCAACGATACACTGGTAAATAAAAAAATTTTTTTTGAAAATTATTGATTTTTCAATATTGTCACTTTGTTTTTACGATTCCACGTGTCGTATATGTGTCACTTTAACAACGCATTGTTATCGCCTCCAAAATATTATTCTTACACTATACACAATGCTCCAAGCAAACTACAACATTCTTCTCAAATAAATATATATATATATATATATATATATATATATATATGTGATTTTATGAAGGCTTACCAAAGCATTCCTTTCAGGACACCAATGATCACCATTAAAGATATTTTTTCTTACAAATATTATTTATTCAAATTAAATGTTTTTTCCTACACGTGTTTCACTACCAAGCAGTTACTTGCTTGGCAGATCATCAGGGAAATTAAATGTCTGGAATACTGGTTTCAACTGCCGACAATACACAATGTGGCGTTGCAATAGTTGAGGTCACTTAAGAAGAGAAGAGGAAAAAAAAAAAAAAATAAAAGTTAAAATTAAAAAACAAGGAAGAACAACGATAAAAAAAGAAAGTCCTAGAAAATGTCTTAGAAAAGTAGCTCGTGCATTGTTTCTTCCACCAAGCCAACAAGCAAATAATCGGTCCCAAATACATTAAAAAAAATAAAAAAAACGGAACAATGTGCAATAATACACTTTCACGTCGGCCGGCACAATGATGAATAAATCCCCCCCCCCCCCCCCACAAAAAAAACAAAAGAACTAAATCATTCAAGATACCGCTTCCAAGTTACCATTCCAATCCAATGATAGTATGGGAATTCTAAATCCAACTTCTCACAAAGAAAAATCAACATAAATGTTCGTCCGGGTTCGAAGGGCCTTATTTCAATAATATATATATATATGTGTGTGTGTATGTATACATTGTATTAAGGGTGAAACTATTTAATTTGTTCCACCATTATATGTCTTATTTGCTCCAACTTGTGTCTATCCGTCACACCTCTGCATTGTATTGCCTTCTAAGTATCACATTTCTATAAATATTGGTTTTATTGTTTTACAGCATATCAACCCCTTGAGTCAACCATTTTCAAGTTATTTTATGACGAATCCAGTCATTTTGATAGAAGTTTTTTATGCTTTAATTTCTTAATAACTTCAGAAATATATTCATGCTGTAAATGTAGGTTTTGTATACGATTGGTTCGTAGATTAATTTGATTTGTAGGCATATATTTTGTAAACAAGTAAACGATAGATTCTATTTAACTCCTCAACGGGACCCTGAGTGGACCTGAGAGTAGCGGTAACTAAAGAGTGACTCCACCCTTCCTCCAAAAAACTTCCAAATTAGAGCCTCACCACCCGATGCAATTTTGCAACCAAGACGGTTCACAAATATTAACTTAACTTTAATTATACTCTGTTATGGCAATAATCTTCTTGAAGAGCACCAGATCCGTAAAAAAAACAAAAAAACCCGTCCCATTTGAAATAATGACAAGAGTGTTTGCGAATGGGTCGAGAAACCAGTGTTCAAACCTTTGGTCAAGTCATACGAAAGACTTGAAAAATCGTACTTTATGCCACCTTGCTAGACACTCAGCAGTATAAGGTGAGGATCAAGGGTAAGTGGAGTAATCCTGAGAAAAGAATGGCACCCTCACCTACACTTTGTTGTAGTAGCGAATGAAAAGGGAACCTTTGGGTCGCCCTCTACTATGGTCGACCACTTTAATTTTTACTTTATAACAATACACAAAAAGGTTGACTTCATTTTGGATTGAACCATGGCCATCCCTACTAGTAGGGATGGCCATGGATTGAACCTAAAGATTTTACTGAATTTAAAGAAAAAAGTGCCGTTGATTATTATCGATTTTGCGCCAAATTTCCAGATTATCGACCATACCCCCCCCCCCCCCCCCCCCCCCAAACATCCTTTTTTAAAATGATACTTTCATGATAGGTCATAAGTTTATTGTAGAACAATCACCCATTTAAAAAAGTTGATGCCGGTATGAATCGATATTAACCTCTTTTTAGAATTTCCCTAATCACTTGAAATGTGACCATTCTTCCTTCCTAACCCCGTTGTACACTAAAAAGAAAGAGGAATTTATATATTTTTTCTTCTGGTGATTGTGTCACAATAAAAACACCAATTTCTAACCAGCCACTCAACCAGTTTAGGGGTAGACTTTTTTGTCAGCCAGCCTTGTAACCCCTTCCTTCCCTATAGGGCTCTTGAAGAGCTTACCTTTTAGCTAGCCTGTTTGAAGTCCATGGAACTGAACGCTGGTGATGGGTTCTATTCCAGCCTTGGTTTGTCTGATAACTGACGGATAATGAAGGTAATTAAGTATCCTTGGTAGAGGACAAGGTCGTAGTGCTTTTCTGGTCGGCACTTTCCCGGCTGATAGTACAGGAGACCACACTTAGGGGTAGCTCCTTGAGAGGGTTTCTCCATCAGCACTTGCTAAAAATGTCGGGGTATTCTCAAGTGCCATTTTGTGCATGGATGTGCGTCTCTTGATGGATTTTCGACGCGGATGACTGGGTCCTTGCTAATGTTTCGGCGTTAGGTTCGATTATCTTGCCTCTGAATTTATCACCGTCAGTTAAAAAGCTAACTTGTTTTGAAGTGATTCTATCTTCCTCTCCCTTTTTGTTATTATGCCACTTCATCATCTTTCATCCTTTTTAACTCCTTACATAAAGTGGCTTCATGCCTTATTATCTGGAATGACTTCCATAAAAAAAATGTTTTTTGGTAGGAACTTTCAAATATTTGTACCAATCCTGAAATGATAGGAGAATGATATCATGGATATGTTATGTGAGCCTTATAAAGGCCAAAAGCCACTCGAGGGTAAGTGATGATACATTAGTAAAAAAAAAAAGTAAAAAATTAAAAAAATAACAAATTTTTTTTTTTTTAAACGGATGATATCGTTCTATGATAAATTTCCACGGTGAAATAATCTCCCACTCTTAAATATTAAGTAAATCATTTTTTTTTATTACAACATAATCTCTTAGTAAAAATCATGAAAATCGCTACTAAAATCTACTCAAATAGATATCCTATCTAGATTTAAGCTCCGTTTTGATACCAAGATTCTCGAGTTATAAAAACTGTAGTGCATGCGATAAAAAAAATATTAAATCTTTATACATGACGAAAACCAATATCCCCCCCAAAAAAATTGGGTGATATCGTTCTATGATAAATTTCCATGATGAAATAATCTCCCACTCTTAAATCCTTTTTATTTCATTACAATATAATCTCTCACTAAAAAAAAAACAAATAATAGTTAATTAATAAAATGTCTTTTTTTAAAACCAATATTCAAATATCAGAAAGTTTCATCATCTGCTGGCTTGGCAGGCCGAGAGCAGACTGAAAAAGTTTCCACGAATAATGGCGATGAAGAGGTGCTCGTAAAGCCAAGTCAATTTATGATGGTCCCCAGTGTGGCGCATCATTAACAGATCTAGGTTGCTGAAGAAGTCACGCCTGGCGACTCCACGGCGATCGGTTGAAACAAATCTGTTGAGAAGACCGGCATATTTTGATTGCTTACGGTCCTCTGCTGACGCGATTGCATGTCCAGGTTTTGTCACTGATTCTGTTACTGACTTGCCGTTTGCAAAGGGAAACACCATCAAGCCATCGGGCTATTTACCATCCCCTTTGTCGATGCCAACTGGTTCGATGATCGACGGGAAGCCAGCAATGTCCAGGGCCCGTTGGACGATATCACTGAAAGCACTGTATCTAGGGAATCACTTATTCTACATGAAAGGATGTTGAGTCCATATATGTCGACCGGCTGACCACAACTGTACCTGTGGGTGCTGCTACACACTCTCGAACCTGTCCATAAATTAAAGATACATCACTTTCAGTAAATTTGTAGATTTACCACTAACCCTAAGTCCGATTAGCAAGGTCATAAAACCACAGAGCTAATCGCCTAAAAAAGTAGACCCCACCACCCACCCACCAAAAAAACACACAGGATTTATTTCCCCCATAGAAAAAATAAAAATTGTTAACTGCCCTGAAACGCTAGAATAGCCAGGAAATGGGGGGATCAGTTTACGTTAAATCTACATGCGCAACTGATCCCCCACTATAAATTCTAAATTAATTGTGCTTTTTTTTTCTCCCCTTCTTTCCACAAAGTTTTTCAGTGTATTCACACGTAATCGCTTAACAAAAAGTAAAATCTCATTGTTTTCTTGGGGGGATAGCAAAGGGTGTTAATCTACAATAATATTTCGTTTTCACAATGTATACAATAACTTTGCTCTGTTCAATCAATTGAAAAGGCTTTCTTCTTTTTTTTAAATATTGAGCATTCTATTGTAAACATAACAGTATATATAAAGAATACTAATGTGTGTGTGTGTGTGTGTGTGGGGGGTGTGTGTGTGTGTGTGTGTGTGTGTGTGTGTGTGTGTGTAAGTAAAAAATAAGACAGTAAATGAATGTAAGTTAATATTGCAGCGGAAAGTCATTGTTTAAAAAGAGAAGGAATTTCTGGCAAGTATATTAAGATGCTTGCTAAGAGATTCTATTCTTACAATTCGGTCTGGAAGAACTTAAAAAAAGTGACAGGTGAGCTGTTACAGAAACATGCATACCAAAATCACCGAATGAAAAGAGGCTTAAGGCGAGCTGGTTATTTTTTTTTTCATGAGAATTGTTAGTCAAGAGTTGGCAATGCTATGTAGACAACCAGTCAATCCTCTTGATGCTACACGAAGGTACAATTTTACAATGAACAGAGAAAAAAAAATAATAATATCATAAAAGTGAAAAACTGCATCTTGTGAGAGAGAAGGGGGTTCTGGTTGTAAAAAAAAAAAAAAAGAGGGTGTGTGTGAATAAATCTACCCTTCAACTATTTGTTCTCCGTCACATTAACTTGAATGTTTGTTTTTTTTTTGCTTCCAAATTTCAAGCATTAAATGCTACCAATTCTTAAGTAATTAAATTCAACTCGAACGACACCATAGAAATTCTACGGTGCTTTGTACATCAATCTGTATAATTTACTGTTAATAATAATAATATCCCTTTTGAAATAATAAATGTCTATCAGGGTGAATACTATTAAGAAAACAATGACTCTTTCTTCTTCTGTAAAAATAATTGTCATTGTCAGCTGAATATTTTTTAAATAAATAAAACAAATATGTTTCTTCTTTATTTATTTAAAATTGTGACAAATCTACCACCTCCAATAGCAGACGATTAATACATGCAAAACTGGTTTCATTTGCAATATAAGACACAACAGCACAAATATACACAACAAATTCAGCAATTGACTAATATGTGCATGAGAAAATGACAATTTTCCATGAGCGGATGGTCAACCTCATTATAAATTCAAGATGGCTGCCATCAAAATATTGAACTAGCGGGACCCCATGGAAATTCCACGGTGCTTTCTACATAAATCTGTATAATTTACTGTTAATAATAATATTCCTTTTGAATTAATAAATATCTCACAGGGTCAATACTATTAAGAAAAAATACACGCTTTTTTTTGGCAAACAAATAATTGTCATTGTCAGCAAAATATTCTTTAAATATATAAAACAAATATGTCTCCTTTTTTTCTTTATTTAAAATTGTAACAATTTAATTCCTTTTAAAACAATATTCTGTCTTCTTACCATAAACATAATTGTTAACTTAATATTCTTCAAATGAATAAAACGGATGCCACTTTTTTGAAATGTATTTATTTAAAATTGTATTGTTATAGTCGACAGGATGACATAATTTGATTTGGGAACAATTCATTTTAAAATGGATAAAGTCAGAATTTTCTTACCTTAGCAACATCGGATTAATCACCAATCAACATCTTAGCTTATCAGACGATAAGATAATGGGTGTGAAAGGTGATAACATATATACAAACGTGAAATGCCTTAGCGTGTTATTAAATTTAATTAATTAAAAGCTTTATTAGTTCACGAGCTGAAGTACAAATCTATGTTGGATTTCTAAACTTTTCTTGAATTCTATAGCCAAGATTAGAAGTTAAGAATATCTATTAAATATTTTTCATCCATTTTTATTTAAACAAACAAACCAATTCTCTAGTGTGAAATTAAAACCTAGAACACTTTATCCACAAGACCACCAATCAAACAAAAATATTTTGTCTTTTTAACCTACTTAAATGAATTCGGTGTAGGGATTTTTTTCTACCTCTCCACATAGATCTAAAATAGTTCGATGTTCTAAAATAAATAAATAAATAAAATATAAAATTAAAAATTCTTATTAAAGTAAAAAATATATTAATGAACATTTATCAAATATTTTTTATCCATTTTTAATAAAAAAAAAAAAAGGATAAATGTTTGCTCTTCAAAGTAAACAACACGTCAAATACGTACAATGATTTCACGTTGCTCAGCCGGCTCAAACGGGATGCTAAAAAATGTCAGACTATTTGTTTCTACCGTTATTTTCACGTTCATTCAAATTTTGAATGGGGAGCTTAAAAATGGTTCAAAAACTTCTGACATCGATAAGGACATCAGATCGAAGGTGCTGATTCCAAATCTACAGTTAGTTTTGATCTTATATCAACCGTTTAACTGTGATGCCGCGGCACACATACAGATAACTTTACTTTATATATATGTTCATATCAAGGGAATCGCGAGAGCGCTCTATCCCGTAATAGACTTCAAAAACGGCCTATGCTAGAAATCTCATCTCTTTGATCAATCATAACTCAAAAACCAATAAACCAAATTAGTTAAAACTTTGCACAAAATTTTTTTTGATAGGTTCTATAAGTGTGTAGAATTTCAGCATCATTGTGTCACATCTTACCTTGTGGGAGGAAGATAAATAGAAAACGGAATATGTTTATTGAATAGATCACTCCAGGCAATCATAAATAATCACATATGCTTCCATACGTAAGTACATTTTTGACATTCTAAAAATATAGCCGATTTCATTCTAGGCTGGTGAGTTGGATGAGACCAGCCTGATCACGTCCGATTCCTTGTGCTTGAAAGCGGGAAAAAACACTTGCGTGGATGTGCTTCGAAAAATTAGTCTAAAAAACTGTATTTATAAGCCAATCCCTTCTATTGGTTGATGGGCCAATTACTCAGTGCTAAACTTTGTCTATTTACATCAGAAATGTGACTGTTGTGTTTAAAGGCATCTAACTTCTAATGTCATTATTCCAATGAATGTTAGTTAAAATGTCATTCACTTTCACTTGTTATTCAGAGGCTGAGTTCACAGCATCATAAAATGTCCGTAGTGCAATGTTTACGTGCGAGTGAATGCAATCTTTCTGCGGATGCAGAGGAATGACTGAGCTATGGTTCGTTGGATTTGTGGTGTGCGTGTTGACGGCAGAGTTAGGTCTGCTATTAAGGCAGAAGGCTGCAACTGTTTGTGGTGATATGGACATGTTGAACGAAGCTCTGAATGGATAAGCAGATGTACACGCATCTTGGTTGAGGATAATCGAGGCCGAAAAGGCGGATTGAAGAAGATCTGGAGTAACTCATTTAAAAATGACTTCAAGCAATAAAACATCAGCACCAACAAACACACACAGAGTTTATAATAGATTAGCGGTATTCACCCAACATTACCCGTGTAAAAATATATTGCTGGACGAAAATAATGTTAAATTTAGTCATGTTTACAATTTTTGCCTTGAAAGAAAAGTTAAAAGTAAGATTTGCAATATGAGGTCAAGTAATAAAAATAAAAAAATACGAGCGCGGTGGTGTTTTCTTATAGAGAGCTGTAAAACGGCAAATAGCGCTAACAATCGAAAGGAATTTGTTTTGTTTTTTTAAATCTTAAAAAGTAATAATTTTAATGTTTAAACTTTTTTTAAAAATACATTCTTTACTAAGATATTCATTGTTTAATTATATTTTCGTTTTATAAAACGAAGAAAATCTTTTTTTTTTTTTTTAATTATTTCGTTTTTTTTTTTTAAGTTCTAACATATTTTAGTTATTTTATTGACCTAACCGATGATTGCCTCTAAGGATTCCAGATTGAATTTGAAGGAAAATTTCAATGGTGTCTTTAGATTCCTTGAAAAATTTAAACCTTATTGAAACTTATTTGAATGTGCTGTTAATATATCGATTTCTCTAACACACAAAAATTGACTTTAAGATAGAAGAGGAAAGTTTTGTAAATGCTATACTAAATAGTATAGCATTTACAAAATCTTCCTCTTCTAAAATATATATATATATAAATAAATAAATATATATATATATATATATATATTACATTATATTATATAAGATTATTTTTATTTATACAGACATGTACATAATCTGCTTAAATCTGTATAAATAAAAATAATCATATATATATAAGTTCTATTTGATATTGAGCACTCTTTATAAGCCCAGTTGAAATTCTTTGGATTTTTATCCTGTGGATGTTTACTTTACCTGGATTACTATATATATTTGTAAATTAATTATAAAAATCTGTATACAATAAATTGGTTTATAAATTAATTAAAAAATATCTGTCTCATATATATATATATGAGAGAGTCCTCGCCTGCAGACATAACGTGATTTTCTGACCAAAAAGTCCATTTCCATCGGACGATGAAAAAAAAGAAAAGAAAAACACTCTTTGAAAATGCGAAGTATATTCTCGAAAGCTGAGATTAAAATAAATTTTATTTATTTTACACCACCATTGTTATGGTTTTTTCAAAAAAAAAAAAAATAATATATATATATATATATTTGACCCAGACAAACTTCCTAGCTACAAATACATATGGGAAGCTAATAAGTCCAAGCCATCATCCCATTCATTTCTCGCATCCCTAAAAAGATACAGACTGCTGATGAAAACAGACTAACCAAAATCGTAATTTTCATTTTTCACTTGTTTCACATCCACAGCAATGCCGAAATTTGGACAATTTTCTGGCAAATCAAAATTAATATCTGTATGATTTTTTTACATTGTTTCTTCATCCTGAGGAAGTCTTTTCAATAAAGACGAAACGTTGATGAATACATAAATAATAATAGTTTGGGGCTTTCCTTTTTCATTACGTCGGATCATTTTATCCCCATTTTTATTCATATATATATAAGTCAATGTTTGTGGGGATAATAAATAATTTAATAAAAACATTTTCGTTTGTAATAATTACAAAATTGAATATGAGTATGATCAAAGAATCTGTCCAGACGTTTTCAATAAATAACTGTTTAGAATTTCATAGTATTCTTAAAATAGTAATCAGATCATATACCAAAAAGAAATCACCTTTTCAAAATTCTATTTAAGGGGAAGTAACTCATCATTTTCAGGACGATTGTCTTCCCTTACTTAATATTGCTAAATAAAATACATTTATTGTTTTCAAAATGCCGATTTCTAAATTAAATTTTCTATCATGGTCAGAAGCTTACTACCTGCGAATGCCCGATTGGAGGGGGGGGGGGTGCAGCACTAATGCGTCTCTAGTTTTATTGCATGTTGTTAGAAAACAAATGATCTAGAAACGCTTGTAATAATAAAACTTTAAACAAATGTTATCATTGCACATAATAACGAAATGTATAGTGCTCAGGTGCACTCCAACTATTTGGTGCCCCGATTTATAAAATCGGGGTACTTATGTTTTGAGGAATGTCCGTCCGTCCGTCCGGATTTTTCTCCACAACCATCTATTGAATTTCTCTGAAATTTTACATGAAGTTGTCACTTTGGTCAGGTTAGAAAGTGACATTCTCCGATTTTTGAAAAAAAATCTGGTTAGCCCCCCAGGGGTTCAAAAGGCCCTAAAATGGCAAAAAATGACATTTTTTGCCCAATAACTTTTCATCCATCCATTCAATTTCTCTGAAACTTGGCCAAAATGTAGAGGCAATTGTTCCTAATAGAAAATAAGTATCACTGACCTTGGAAAAAATCTGGTTCGCGCCCCCAGGGGGTCAAAAGCCCCCAAAATGGCAAAAAATGACCCTTTTCTCCCATAACGTTTGATCCATTCATTCAATTTTTCTGAAACTTTGCCAAAATGTAGAGGCAATTGTTCTGGATATAAAATGAGCATCCTTGACCTCAGAAATATTCTGGTTCGCGCCTCTAGGGGGGGTCAAAGGGGGGGGGGTCAAAAATGCCCCAAATTGCCCAAATTTATTGCATTTTAAACTCGCCACATCGAGTCACATACAGAGGGGGACCACGCACGCGCGGCTAGTTTTTTTTTTTTTAATTTTATCTTTTTGTTTTTTGCTGGGGATGGGGGATCCTACCAGACATTCACCTGCTATTTAAGCACAATTCATTAAAAGTGCATGCTCATGTATACACGGAGGGAGACATCAGGTGAAGCTTTGTTGAATTTCGGGAAGCATGCGGGTGTTTTAAAGAGTGCAGTGTCTCGACAGTGAAAAGTGCATGTTGATTTTTTCTTTTTTAAACTATTCGGTCAATGAGATGAAATATTTGTCAGCCGAAAAATGGAGAACACTATGGGAGTACTAACATTATCAAAGGTATGAACTACATTTGATTACTTATAGGGCGGTTTAGGGCCAGTATTTGTTGACATTGGATTTAAAGATGACTACGTTGTAAATCGGCAGAGAAGCAGTCCTGCAATAAAGTGTTCCACAGACGGGAAGCCCTTGTAAAGAAGCTCTGCCCACGGAAATTCAACCTGACGCTAGGCATACGAAGTAAGAAAGGAGAATCTTTCAGTTGTGGTAGGTAGACGAGTTCTTGCTGTGAATGTCTTACAAGAAGGAACCAGAGATTTGAGCTCAGTCGAGCACATTCCATGGAAATAACGATAGAGTAGAGAGAGACTAGTAAGGTATCTTCTATGAGAAAGGGGTTGTAGGGAAGAGAAGAGATCATCCCCCACTCGATTGTGAAGTTGATTTTGTACTCTGTTAAGGCAAGAAAGATTGCTCTAGGTGAAACCTCTGGTTTAAACTAAAGTTCCGTCAGTCATTCTTAAAGATCGTTAAATTTAAAAACAAATGTAAAAAAAAAAAAAACTTTTATTTAAAAATTAACGAAATGTACAATAAATTTCACGCATTAAATATAATCGATTTCAAAATTTTATAATAATTCAATAAATTATTGAATTTTAATAAAATGTAATGTAATTATTATTAAATACAAGTTTCCATTTCAAAAGAAGCTGGTTAGGACTAGAAACATCCTAACCTAATTTCCAGTGTACAGATCTGAATTTTCTGCGTCTAAAATCAAGGCCATCGGATCACTCCTCAATAAGCTGGAATAAAAAAAGATTTCCTCAAAATCAATTAACAACTCTGTATTATAAATAAATGCTTGATAGGGAAGAGTCTCAGTGTGATGATGTGTGGAAGTGAAACCTGGCCAGTGGGGGTTGAGGACATGCGTTGCAAAATAAGATTTTTTTTTTTTTTTTTTTAACATAGTTCACCCCAAACAAGGCAGGCCGCCACTGTAGACGTAAGGGGCTACTGAGAAAAAGAAAAGGGGAGAAGGTAGGGGGTGGTCAACCTAGATTGGGATCAGCGCAGCGAGGTGTCTGTTTACATTAGTTTTAAACTTCTGCATGTCTGTACTGTTGGGGAAACAGGGGGCAGGGAGGGAGTTCCAGAGGCCAGCAGTACGAGGAAAGAAGCTATTTGAGTAGAAGGCTCTCCGACATCTGGGGACCTCCACAGTGAATGAATGGGATTTAGCGTAAAAATAATGATAGAAAGGAAAAAATACAAATTATGCTAGATGAGAGCCAATTTACAAGAGAGGTTAAATGGAGGCTTACACATGTTGAAAAGGTAAACAAGGTTTGTTAGATAAAGGAAATTATACTAAAACAATAATATTAGCACTATTTAATTATATTCTCAGCGAGAAGAAAGGCAATATTTCTTACCGACGATGCTCAAAACATCAGAATATTCAAAGAGATAGAAAACTGCGCTATGTGGTTGGAGTAAGCAGTTGCAATGCAAAGGGAAATGAGCACCAGTGGCAATTTGCCAGTGACGTCTCTGAGGAAATCCCCTAAGAAATAAAGGGCCGGCTAAGGTTGATAAGTGAGAGGGGATCGACACTATGTAAGACATAACAAAGGCCATTTCTGAATATTTTCTGTGATCACTGTTGTCACATCTCCACCGCTTTTCAGCTGGATTTCTTAAAAATAAAAAATTAAAAAAATAAAAATTAAAAAAGAAAAAAATAAAGAAAATAAAAATAAATAAATAAATAAAATTTTAAAAAATTAAAAAAAAAAAAATTTTTTTTTAATTTTAAATAAAAAAAATTTTTAAATAAAAAATTAAAAATTAAAAAATATTTTTTAAATAAAAAATAAAAAATTTTTTTTTTAAATAAAAAATCTTCTCCACAATTAAATCTACTAAAAATTTATCCCAAACGCACATTTCTACTGCTTCCTAGCAAGAATTTTCAGAAAAATATTTTCCATAATCAAACCTAAAGACATAAAAAAAAATTTTTTTTAAATAAAAATTAAAAATAAAAAAGAGAGAAAGATGTTCTCTGTTAATGGAAACAAAGTTTTCACCACTGGAACTTTGTTATGTGGTATACTTTTCACCGGTCACACCGTACCTAATTCAACAACATGTTTGCCATTAGATCTTTATCATGTAATAGACCGTTCTCCAACTACATCATTTTCAATACTGACCTCAGAAAAAACATGCTCGCCACTGGAACTTTGTTACATGGTATACTCTTTTCCAACAACACCGTTTTCAATACTGATCTCTATCGTTCAATGATCTTAGCTCTTTGAGCGCTAAAATGCATTCTGTTGACTTCTACTAGGCCAGTCTTATGGATGACAAAGCACGCAGGTCACATGTGGTTGATACATATAAATACTCTCGTTCCAGTATGCACTTATCCTTTCACATCTATTCACATCTAACGCTAGGCAAAGGCGAGCCCCCTTTTATGGTGGTGATAAGGTAAGTCAAGACTATTTCCACCACTTGATGATGGTTATGGCCCATCACGTCCGCTATAAAATCAACTAAAAAATTCCCTCAAGCCTACATCCCCATCCTGCATAAATTTTCAGAAAATCTCCTCCATGATCTGTCCCCTATTTACCTAGATGTCTATTTTGGGATGGAAAGGCCATCAACAACTCTGGGGGATACACATTTGCTCTCAACGTAGTCAACATGTAAGGGTGACAGTGATGTCATGAATCCAGTGTTCCCACGGCCATCACATGGCAACAAAAAAAAGTTTCCTACGTATATAGAAGTGTTCACTCTTCTAAGTGACAGGCAAACTCAAACTCATCGGATCCGTTCCCAATCATGACTCGAGCAACAGCTACTCGGATTATTTCCACTCGATCCATACTTTTCGATCAAATTCAAACTCGAAAAATCAATTTGAATCCATCTCAGTCAAAATATTTATCCACCCAAAACAATGCAATGTATGACAGAGTTAGTCTGTATTGAGAATAAAGTCCTCTAGTTATAACCGGGAGCCAATCTGTTCCTCACCTTGGCTTTTATCATGGCCCAGGGGAGGTCTAGATTTTTATTCGAATCTAGACTTGACAATTGAATAACGACAATTAAAAAGAAGGATTTTAAATAAAAAAAACGAAGAAAAGATGTCGTCTGCTTGGCGCCTTTTTCCGAACAACGTCTGTCAAAACAGAATTTCCACGTCTGTAAAAAAAAAATATTTGTTGTGAACTGTGAGTACTTTTGTTTGTTACCCGTTTTCTTTTTAAATGACATATGGACAAATATGCATGTCAACCTATTTTCTTATTTTAACCTTTTTCTTCCCATTTATTTGTAAATAAATTTCGATTCTTTGATTCACAAGCAAGTTTTGTCTGTCTTTTTCCCCATTTGTTACCAGGAAAAAAAGAGGCGTATAGATGAACTCGTCTTGCGCAACAGTCGTTTAGTTTTTTTTGATCCCCCGATTTATAAAATTGGGAGACCTATGTTTTCCGTCCGTCCGTTTGGATTTTTCTCCGCAACCATCCATTGAATTTCTCTGAAATTTTGCATGAAGTTATAACTTTTGTCAGGTTAGAAAGTGACATTCTCCGATTTTTAAAAAAAAATCTGGTTAGCCCCCTAGGAGGTCAAAAGGCCCTAAAATGGCAAAAAATGACATTTTTTGCCCCACAACTTTTCATCCATCCATTCAATTTCTCTGAAACTTGGCCAAAATATGGAGGCAATTGTTCCTAATAGAAAATAAGTATCGCTGACCTTGTTAAAAATCTGGTTCGCGCCCCCCAGGGGCTCAAAAGTCCCCAAAATGGCAAAAAATGACCCTTTTCTCCCATAATGTTTGATCCATCCATTCAATTTTTCTGAAACTTGACCAAAATGTAGAGACAATTGTTCTGGATATAAAATGAGCATCCTTGACCTCAGAAAAATTTTGGTTCGCGTCCCCAGGGGGTACAATGGGGGTCAAAAATACCCCAAATTGCCCAAATTTATTGCATTTTACACTCGCCACATAGAGTCCCATACAGAGGGGGACAACGCATGCGCGGCTTGTTTTTATTGTCATTTAAAGAAGAAATTTCAGAGAAGTTTTTTTTTCTCGTTTTTAAATTTAATTTAATTTAAAAAGTAAATTTTTTACATTAGTAGGGATGACCATGGTTAATTTCTATTTTAGTCACGTAGATAATTTCGAATGAAATTGGTTTCGATATTCTAAAAAAAAAGTTGAGATAAGTTATCTCCCTTGATATGACAATTTGCGACCCTAAACAAGAATCGGGAAATCTAGTACGCCACCACAAACAAACAAACAAAAAATAGAGGGTCGTTCTGAAAGAGTATAAGAAAGGAATAGGAGGAGGTAATGACTAGGAGCATGGCTTCCTGATACCGAACAGAACCATACTCCACTTCGATCTAAACAAGAGGTCATATGACAGGTACTTCTACACAGATGTAAATAAATACTCACGTGGTTTATCCATTTCCCGAGCAATAACAAACCCCTCTTCATTTACGTTTCTGGAAGAAGAAAGATTGGTTGCGTGAAGAAAAGCCTTTCGTCGGCGGACGGGAAGGCCGTGTCTTTTCATGAAAAAGTAGCACCAATTCGTGGATGCCTTGAAAGTGCTGTTGGGTTCTAAGTCTTTTGTCAGGTGAAGCGCTTTTAGCCGTATCTCTACCATGCTCACTGTGTGACCCTGGGCCCCTCTCTCGTGGATGTATTGGATTAGTTGCTTTTCGATTTCAGGATGGTGGACCTTGCTGCCCCGACCGGGTGCTTTCGCCGTCTTCCGTTGGCATTTTATGACATTCTTCGTTTTTCTCCACAGGCGGACGTTCGTTTCGCTAATTCTAAATTCTCTGGCGGCGGCTCGATTTCCTTTCGCCTCTGCAACCTCGATCACTTGGAGTTTGTAAGCAGCCGTATAACTTGCCCTTCTCTTGCCGGTTCCGCAGCTCGCGACTAACGTCTCGCTGTTCTGTAGTTCTTCGTTTTGCGGAATTAAAGACATTATTCGACGCCAAGTTCAGAAAAGAGGGGGGGGGGGCTGTTCTATGTCACATTCGTTATCAAATAATTTAATTACAAAAAAGAAAGAAAACGACGCAGAGAATCTAGTATTTCTTCATTATTAATAAAATAACTTTTGAGAAAAAAAAAAAAAAAATTTTTTTTTTCATTCAGCTCAAATCTTTAAAAATTTAGAAAAAAAACAAACAAACAAAACAAAACCGTTTTTTTTTTTATCAATAATAAATAACTATTACCAATTATACCTTTTGTCTCCCTACCTTTTGTCAGCACACAGTCGCTTATAAATGACATTAAATCTATTTACAATGTGAAATAACATTGGAATAATTCTAAAATAAAATGCGTGTTATGCATAGGTGCGCATTATAATAGGAGTTTTCAGTTGGACGATACGAAAAACGCGAGTAATGGAGAGAATAAAAACGTCACTTCCGCCATTTTTAAATGATAGCGAACTTTAAAGTTATTCCCCCTTGAAGATACACTAATCAGATTCGCATATTTTTATTTATTTATTGATCGCATTGTGTTTTAGAGAGCGAAACAAAGATGCGAGTGATTGAGTTTTAACGAAAATCAAATTACAATTACGACTAATTCAAACATTACAATATTCGGTATTTTTATGAAATCACTTGTCTCCAAACTGAGCTCCAAAGTCGGGGGGGGGGGGGGGGGGGGTTCACCAGCCGGACTTAGGGTTAGTTGTAGGGTTAAGGGAATTTTCAGTTCTTTTACGTTGCTGAGAAAGAGTTTTGGTAAATTCGTTAATTAACATCCTCCGCTGAAATACACCCCTAAATAAGATTCTATTTTTTTTAAGCGATTACATATGAACACCCTGAAAAACTTGTGAAAAAAAAAAATATTTCATGATTTAGCGTAGGAGGATCAGTTTCGCATATAAATTTAACGTAAAATGATTCCCCATTTCTGGGCCATTCTAGCTTTTTGCGGTAGTTAACCGCTAATTTTTATTTTTTTTTTTGCTATGAGAGACAAATTCTGTGCATTTTCTTGGAGGGAGGGGGCTCATAATGAAAAGTTAGAGAAAAGAAAAAATACTTACCCTATCACTAACCCTAGGTCCGTGTGGCAAGCCGTCTCAAAAAGAAAAATGCCCTCTTAACCCTACCACTAAACCTAAGCGGCAAAGGCTTCCTCCCCCCCAAAAAAACCCTCTCTTAACTCTACCACTAACCCTAAATCTAAGTGTCACCCCTCCGCAATAAAAACAAACTCCCTTAACCCTACCAGTCTAAGTCAGAGTGATAAGACCTTCCACAAAAAACTCTCCCTTAAACCTAAGTCCGAGTGGTAAAAAAAAATTTGGTAAACTGCCCGAAAATGCTATAATAACACGGAAATGGGGGATCATTTTACATAAAATTTATATGTAGAAGTGATCTCCCATTCTAAATTCTAAAATAATTGGATTTTTGTCTTTCTTCTTTTCGGGTGTTCACAGATAATCGTCTAAATAAAGTAGAATCTCATTTTTTTTTCTGATGGGGGGGGGGGGGTAGTAGATGGTGTTAATCGACAATAGTCCCATTTTTTTTTTTTTTGTTGCAAGTGATTCTATAAAATTATCCAATGTTTAAATCTACCAGGCAAAAATACTGCGTGGAAATAAAATTAGTGGCAAAAAAATTTTTTTTTTAATGGGGCGGATGGATCTTTTTTTTACTTGTCTAATTAGGACCAACTTAGAATATGTATATTATTTGGATCATTCGGACGACTATTCTCATATTTGTTGTTATATTCACAAAGTTTCGACCGGTGTAACCCCCAAACTTCTTCAGGTGCATCTTTTTCAACTTGGAATCTTAATAATTCAACTTTTGAACTTGGAATCTTAATAATTCAACTTTTGAACTTGGAATCTTAATAATTCAACTTTTGAACTTGGAATCTTAATAATTCAACTTTTGAACTTGGAATCTTAATAATTCAACTTTTGAACTTGGAATCTTAATAATTCAACTTTTGAACTTGGAATCTTAATAATTCAACTTTTGAACTTGGAATCTTAATAATTCAACTTTTGAACTTGGAATCTTAATAATTCAACTCGGAAACCGATAGGAAATTTTGAACTGAACTTTTCATTTAATCCACGGAAGTAGATTGTTTTCATTCTGTCAGCGCGTAAAAGTGTTAATCAATCGCCTGTAGTAAGAATTGAACTTTCAACCTCTAGAAGATTGTCAGTTAAAACTGAGTGTTAACCAACGTTCTTACCTGTTATGCTATGTGTCCAGGCAACGATAACTAAGAATAACATAAAAAGTAAAACTTCTACTGACGGAACGAGAACAATCTACCCCCGTGCGTTAAATAAAGGATTCAGTTCAAAATTCCATACAGGTTCTCAAGTTCAAGATAAAGATTCCCGTGTTCTACCATAAGATTCCGAAGTTCAAAAAAATGCATCGGAAACATTGTCCGAAACGTTGTCAATATAACAAGATGAGAATAGTAGTCCGAATAATATAATACAGATTATAAATCCTCATCTCAAAAATTCAGAAACATATAGAATATTTAACTTAGCTTCCAACGTAGATAATTCTGACACAAGATGAATTTAGTGTGGCCATATGCAACTGAGCAGGATTTTTATTTATTTATTTTTTATTGCAAAATTTCCCACGGCATCCTGGTAGTGGAAAAGGCTATATCAAAAGAAGATAAACCTTATGTTTAGAATCCTATCTTTTTTTGCTCAAGTCAGGGAAGGGGTAGTGTAGTATCTGTTCTGTGGTCATGATACCATCCTCCCAGTCGTTACCACCTCTTTTTTTTTAATACATGAGCAATAATATGCGACCGGAGGGAGAATATTATTGCTACTGTATATAATTTGTATCTAATATGTTCTAGAAGAATGTCTTCAATATTTAAAGTTTGGGTTGAATATATAATGTTACGTAACTTTTGATAAAATTGACAGATCTACCTCTAACATTTGCTTGGAAGTGTATGAATTTGATAAGAGAGTGGAAAGGTTGAATGGTTGTTTGGTTTTATGACATATCAATTAAGTTAACAAAGTTAATATATACTTATTAGACTCTCTACTTCACCCATCTTGTAGCTAATGAAGTCCCACATCTTATGTAACCTTGACCATGAAAAGTTCGATCACGGTCAAAATTTTGACGGAATTTCAACTTCTAAAATTTTTTTGGTATTTTTTTACTATCCATTCCCAGCGCAGTTTACCACTTAAAAAAGTTCAAATCCTACTTTTTTTGTGCAAATACATTTAAACAGCCTAAAAAAACATCCGCAAAGAAGGAATTAAAAAAAAAAACAAACACGAAAATCGCTAAATTTTTACATGTTTTTATTAAAAACTCAAGTCGGTTACATGTCTCGTTTGACGCTACCTGGCCAGAAAATGGGTGCTCATTTTACGTTAAATTTATAAAGGAAAGTGAACCCCCACTCTAAAATCTTAAATCTTAAATTTTTTTTTTTAATTTCTTCTTTGCGGACATTTTTTTAGGCTGTTTAAATGTATTTGCACAAAAAAAGTAGAATTTGGACTTTTTTAAGGGGTAAACTGCGCTAGGAATGGATAGTAAAAATTTACCATTTTTTTTTCTAAATTTAATGTATGGATCTGATGCACTTTGACAAAATTTCCGCCTTATCAGATAAATACTTTTTTTTAGTTATCAACGTTTTTATGGCATAACTTTGGGAAATACTTCATATAATATGGAGAAATAAGGCCCAGCTAAGACTTTGGCCTATTCTTACGTTGTCAGGTGGACGTATGCAGTCTTATGATTAACTTATGTTCTTATTTTTAGTTATGCAAGAAGAATGTCTTAATAGATATGTCACAGTCTATGAAATCAAAGTAGAATAAATAGTGACAGTGATTGTGACCCAACGGGTCACGGGTACATATCGTATTTATTGATATTTTTTTTCACTTTAAGAGAGTGTTTATCTTCTAGTATTAATGGTTATTTCCTTCTTTCAAAAAAAAAAAAAAGAAACTTAACAAAACGGCTTTTCTCAGCCAAATTTGGTGAAAGTCTAATGATTGTTACACTCGTAAAATCAATTTGGACATTAAAAGAATTGGCTCTTGTAGAGATCGAATACACGAGCGAAATTTATTTTAGAAGAGTTCCAATGGTTTAAGGGGCAGTAACTCTATTTTTTTAGTTCGCAAGGTCTCCGAAAATGGAAAATATCCATTTTTTTAAATAAGAAGTCATGCAAATTCAATTAATAGAACATTTTTCGAAGAAATAACAATTTGAGAAAATCAACAGTATATTGATAGAACATTTATTGAACAAAATAGAATTTGGGAAAATCAACAGTATATTTTTTTCATTTCAAAACCAGCAAAACGAACAGTCGTATTGTTTGGATTAACAGATTTTTAAATTTTTTTATTGTTTAAAATATTAAATTATCGCAGATATTGGCCATTGTATAGATTGGGTCTTCGAAAAATGTTCTATTAATTGAATTTGCATGACTTCTTATTTAAAAAATGGATATTTTCCATTTTCGGAGACCTTGCGAACTAAAAAAATAGAGTTACTGCCCCTTAAACCATTAGAACTCTTCTAAAATAAATTTCGCTCGTGTATTCGATCTCTACAAGAGCTAAAGAATTTTTTTTATCAAACAAACCATTAATTTTTGTCTATCAGTTATTCTGACTTTGAAAAGTCATTTATCTAAAATAGTTGATTATTTGCATTCAGCTACCTTTGATTTTTTTTTAAACGATGTTTTAAAACTTTTCCATTCATGCCTCAAGCAAATATCAGATCTAATTCTAAAAGAGGGCATCATCTCTCAGGTTGGAAAAAATGAGTTAATCTTTGATTCCTTTGGGACTTTCATGAGCGGGGAGGGGAATGTGGAACCCTGTTCCAGTAGTAGTAGCAACAACAACAACAGAAATAACGATCACTTTAAAATACTCGATTTTGATTAGTTAAAAACTTAATTCTGATTGGTTGTCGAAAGTGGACTTTAACCAATCAGAAAAAGTCACTCTGGGAGCCGAGCATTGGTTGGATATTGGCTACATAAGGGAGAACCCAAGCACAGACAGCAGTTAGAGACTCAACTTCCCACACAAACCCTTGTCAGTCATAACACGACTACACAAATTCCTGGTTGGCAAATTAAATCTAGCCTTGGCTGCTAGGCCATAAGTTCTTGACAGACAATACAAGACACAGTCATGGACTACTAAACATAGCGACAGCTTATACAGTCTCACGAACTCACTCATATACAAGTCCACGCACAAACACTTTCTTCGTCTAGACACTCTGTATGTCTAATTCAGTCTTTACTTTTGGCTGTTCTAACAAGTCATAAATAAAATCAATATATTTATAAATGGTGCAAAACTGTTTTGTTTGAGGGAAGTAATTTTACTTGTCCTGGGACGAGTATGCTTCTAGTTTTCTTTTATAAAGTTAATCTCATGGCAGGCAACTGGAGAAGTGAGGGTGATGGCTCAGTGATAGAACGTGGAAAACTGAAGAATTGATTTTGTAGGAACTTTTTTTCTCATAAATGGACAATGTCCCTATGAAATTTTTTCTTTTTGTTTGCGTCGCCATTATTTAAGTGTACATTCCGCTTATGATTGGCTAATCTTTAAATACATCGTAGTTCTATCCTAAGAATGGGATAAAAAGCAGAATAAAAAAGTGTTAATAACAGATATAGACATGCATGTGTGCGTTCACTGTATAGGCCATGATCGTTAGCTTGTTTTGCCGGTCCAAAGTTGTTGCTGGCTTCTGATGCCGATCGCAGTGTCAGCTGCGTGGTATCAGTTAGTACGGCAACAGAAGAATTCTCTCTCCAAATAGAATCACAACTCCAGTTTTAGAACAAGTAACACGTTTATTTGTTGGAGATTACAAATGACACTCGTGTTCTTAGGTGGAATAGCAGACCGGCAAAATGAGATTTTTGCCTGATCAAATCAAACATAAGTCGAATGAACACGATCCTTTAACTAAGAGCCCCAAGGGTCCACCTTGCCCAAAGAGGCACACAGAACTAACTGACTGCTAGCCCTCAGAAACACCAACTGCCTGTGTCACGCCCAGAGAGCCGGCTTTAACTCCCTTCCCTGCCCATAGGCTGGAATATAAGCACTTTTGACCGGAAATCCCAGATATCCGCCCCCCCTCTCTTAGCTGGTCAGCCCATCTCCATTAGACCACCCTGAAATTGACCACACAAGATGTCTACTAGAGATAACGTCCAGCCAGTGTCCACTCAAAATAGCTTATCTGCAGACCATCTAGGAACATTACTTTTCTCAAGTAGTCCCGGTCTCAGCATGATTCTCCATTTAATGAGGCACTTATTTCAAACAAAAACCAATCTGTGTGGCCTAACTCACAACCAGAGATATTTTCAACTTCTTCTGTGTCCCTCTTCTCTTGACCGAATATCTCTCACCCGTAGCAAGCCTGCTATTCACATGCAACGCCAAACATGCAACGCCAAACATGCAACGCCAAACATGCCGCTTAGCGCATGTTTACACAGAAAATAAAAATATTAAAGAAGAGAAATTATTTTTAATTCCTCAAGAAATGGAGATAGAACTAAGAATTTACATGAACAGAATAAACATGTAAAACAATTAGCTGCATCGATTAAACACGTTTAAACAGAAGCGTCCGAATAATTCTTAGCAAAAGAAATAAATTCGAGGTATTTTAAAACTAATGCCACAAACAAAATAGGAAAGATGGAGAGAGAACAAAAGTTATCTAAGGGAGGTAATAGAAAAGATTTAGAGAAGAGTGATCTCCCTTGGTTCTTGAAAAAAAAAGATAGGATAGTTTGAGTGCCAGAATTTATTTTGGGTTAACACTATAAATAATATGTGGAAAGGATGAATTTGTTGAATTAAGTTTACCAAATAAATTAAGTGTACACAGACAAGGGCAATTCAATGTAAATGTTACATTAGGAGCAATATCTCAGTATCAAGATTTGGATTTAAAGTTGGCACACAAACTTTCAAGATATATATATATATATGATAATTTTATTTACACTATTTTGAGCACTATTTTGATATTGAGCACTTTTTATAAACCCGGTTAAAATTCTCTGGATTACCACCCTGTGGATATTTTTTACCTGGATTATTACCATTATTATATATATATATATATATATATATATATATATATATATATATATATATATATATATGTGTGTGTGTGTGTGTGTATATATGTAGCTCCTAGAAAAACCCGTCTAGTAGAGCACTGTAAGTGTAGTATTAACACTACATGACGTCGCTAGCTTTAAATGCATCGTTCCTTTCATTAAAAAAGTCGAACGCTCTAGACGTCAAGCCGCTGTATAAAGTGTTAAAATTATCACCGTTTATTCGCTGTTCAAAATTGGCCGAGTGGTCAAGGCGTCGGATTTGAGTTGCAAAATACTCGTAACCCGGGGTTTCGAATCGCATGACCGGTAGTGAATAGTCATATCTCTATGCTAATGAGTCCCGATTATTAAGGACGAAACGTATACGTACATAGATGATAAACAATAACAAATATTTATTATATATATATATATATATATATATATCTGTGTTATAATGGAATAATTCCAGGAAGAAATCCGGGTATGAGACCTCAATGTGGAAAACAGAGCAAGAATAACATAAAATATAATAACACGAAATTACATAAGTGTCGATGCAATAATTTATTTCAACCTTGTGGTTTCCTCAGGCATCTAACTAGACAATTACATTTTTGAGACTGATAGAAAATTGAATTCACCTTCAACAATTCAAATACAACCAGAGAGAGTGGTGGTTGCACCCAATCTGAACACCCCTTACAGAGCGAGGAGGAATCAAAAACTTATATTTAACTAAGGCGATCGAAATGAATCTTATTGTTTTTAAAAAAAAAAATAACGTCTGAGTTAAAAACACATATTCTTTTAACACTTACGACTTGGTGATATAAACACGTATATACGTCTCTACACACACACACACACACACACACACACACACACACTACGATCATGCATGCACGCAACAATATTTTTTGTGTCATACAAATTCGGCTAGACTTGGAAAAAGAAAGGAAGAAAGAAAAGAAGAGAGACAGACAGGCGTTTGCGTGTCATCAACCGACTGACAAACTGTGAAAGGTTTACAAGTTTGAATTCTGTCTAGATCCGAGATAGGATATATTTGAAAAATAAAAATTATTTAAGATTACTTTTGAATCTAATGCAGTTACATACACACACAGATGCCAATATGAATCGAAATACAAAACATTTACATAGACATTCTATATTCGTAATATATTAATAATCTGAGTTCTAAAAATTCATCTTACATTAATTTTATAATCTATGGAAACCTATATTTATAACCTAATTCCAATCTAACAATGTCTAGTGATAATATTAGACACTTATACTTAAATTAATTCAATGATTAGTGTATTATCAGCAGAAAAATTTCTTAAGGCTATCTTATTTTGAGTAAATAATCAGAATAAACAATTATCTTAAAGTACAATTATATATGCATACCTCCCAAAACACCTATAATGAATATCACCAAGTCAGTAATTACGTGTCCATAACAGATATTATTATAAATACTTATTGTTTTTTTTTATCTATTTGGTATCTTCACCGTTACAAATCTAGAGGTCTATCGGATTATGACATATTGGTTATTTTAAATTTACATTTATGTCTGCATTTTGCCATAAGCTCATCGCGTTTGTTTAAAAGATTATTGTGCTCATATTTTAGGATTCTTATTTTTTCCTCTAAACATAAATTGCATCTTTGCCTAAATCCATTTGGAACATCCGAAAAACATAGGATTGACCACGAAACCACCGGGGACCGGTTCTCATTTTTCAGAAGCCACCATTGTTTAGCTAACTCTGTTTTGTTCTTGAGTTCTGGGTTGTTAAAAGAGTGTTTGTGGTCATAAAAACGTTGTTTCCAGTTACCCGCGAAGAAACAACGTAAATGAATTCATGATAGAGAATCTTCAATTTTCAGTGAAGAAAAGAGATGTCGAATGGGAAGAATACGCGGAAACGGCACATGAACAGGAAAAAAATTAAATATCATGGGCTATTGGAAAGTTGCAGGTGTAACGGCTGGAAAACGTAGTGTGCGCCAATTGAAGCCGAAACGAGATATTTTGTGGCAAAGTCACTGACAAATATTGATTTGTGAAGGAACAAAAAAAAAAAGGGCAAACCAGAAGTATCTCCAACTCAAAGTCCACAGCAAACAGTGTCTGGTCAGATTCAGTTCCTGATATCAAACTTCATCCGTAATATAACTTCCGGCGAGACTTTCAGTTTCCCTAATTGTTAGGTAAAAATACAAAATAGTTAACAAAGCCCCCCTCCACCTCTCCATGTTAAGAATGGCTTTCTAAATAATAACGTTATTATTTCAGAACAGTCAGTAAACTGCAGAAGATTATTTAGAAAGCCATTCTTAACATGGGGAGGTGGGGGCTGTGTTAACTATTCTGTACTTTCACCTAACAATTTAATAAATAAATTAATAAATAAAAATTAGTACAAAACTTGACAACCCACAAGAGTAAGCGACACAAAACAGGAAGTCTTTGATATCAGGAACTGAATCTGACCGGCCACCGTTTGCTGCGGACTTTGAGTCGAGATTCTTCTTGTTCGCCAAGAAAAGCTATACAAACTATAACCAAAATGGTTATAGATTAAATGCATTTTTAAACATTTTAACCCGTAAACAGATAATTTTATTAACCAATGATATATGACGACTTTTAAAAAAATTTTGATACGTTTTTGACTATCAATAGTTCTCCCATTCTATTTTAACGTTTCCCTCTTTCAGTATTTGTGTGTCTAAAAGTTTTAAACGTAACACTAAATAGTACACTTCGATACATAGTAGCGTAACGGATATAAGTGCTAAGTAATAATCAGTTCTAAGTGACAGTCTTCTGGAGATTGAAGGTTCAATCCTCAGTGTAGGTGATACTAAAAATACAATTACGAATTACTCGGTCATGGTTGACAGGACAAGAACAACCTACGTGGATTAAATAAAGGGTTCTGTTCGAAATTCCGTACAGATTCCCAGAGTTCAACAAGACGCACCTGAAGAAGGTCGGAAGTTACATCGGCCGAAACGTAGTGAGAATAGCATCCAAGATGAGAACAGTTGTCAGAATAATCCAAATAATATTAGTTTTGTTGGGTTAAAAAAAAAAAACGCTTATTTAATTTATTCCTGTTTTTGTATACATTTTACCGTTTGGGGGAGAGGTGGGGATACTTTTTATGTACATATAAATTCTTTTCAAGCTTAGCATTTTTTTTCCTTTTCTATTTTAATGTTTCTCCTCATTCGATATTATTTCATATATAACAGAAGTTTTAACAATTGTAGCACTGAGTAATACATTTTAGGTAGCTTTGTCAAGATAATTTGATATGTAAAATTAATGACAATGTCCCATTCTAACATTTATATCAACTTTATTGGCCATCTTTGTTAAACATGTAATAATAGACAAGTGTTACATATCCGAATCGGTGCACGGAAAGGTTGTTGATAAAACAGATGCACCAAAAAGTTATTTGAAAATAAAATAAAAAACTCACAACCAGACAAACACCTGCACAGGAAGAAGCAACATATGATCGATTGTCAAGAGATAAGTTTCTTCTGACAAAAAAAAAGGATGCACCTGCAAGAATCACTTAAACAGTGATGTCGGAAAGGTTAAAGATCATATTGCCAGGTGCGGTTGTGTCTTGCCAGGAAAAGATGGACAGATTTTGGAAGTGTCAAATAAAGTTCAAGCTGTCACCGAGTGCAATCTCAATCAGGGCGACAAAATCGTTATATAATAACAACCGAAAATCAAAAGACAGTCAGTTGACGATCGAACCTCGGAGAGAATCAACCGTCTAGTTCCCTGTGCACAAAGCCTCTCTGACCACCACCCTCATCGTCACCGACAAATAAATATACATATAATATTTTCCTAAGATACCTGTGTTGTCATTTTTATTAAGCCCCGCTCAATACAACACAAGGTGTTAGTAATACAAGTCCATGAGTCTGTATGAGGAAAAACGTTTGAAAGTTTATAATAGAAGAATATTCTTAAAGGTCCGTATGTACGTTTAAAGGCTGGCGGATTCATATGTGGCTTGTAAGTGTGTGTTGAAATTGCATTGGAAATAAGTCCACGTGCGGCAGGTCGCCATCTTGGTTAGTGAAGCTTTATGCACGTGGCTGTAACGGCGAGTTCGGTTTGCGTCCCAAAAGAGGCAGCAAACACGCTTTTTTTCTACGGTCTTCTTGAATGTCTAAAGCCACGAACACATTCTCAAGTTTCTCCAACCACTTTTGCCAACGATTTGCAATAGTACTCGGATTTTCGTGGACGCTAAAACTTGGAAAATTGGGTATTCCGTTGTAAGACATTTTTTTGTTTTTTTTTTTTAATTAAAAAAAAAAATTGGATTTTTTTTTTTAATAAAACGTTAGCTCGTGTGTTCGATTACTGTGAGTTTTTTCGTTTGAATTCTCGTCGCCAGTGTTGTGTTCTGGTTATACGCTGAAAGCAAGAAGTGATACGAAGCAACGAGGAACAGAGGTCAAAGAAAGGACAACAACATCAACGTGTTACTTGTAGTTCGCCCGGTGCAATCAAGAGAGCGATTACGTGCCCGGTGTTTGTTTATATATACAATCATAAAGAATAAGGGAGATAATTACAGATTACTATGTTATGGTGCAAGGGAGATAACTGTTGTTATCTCTAAATGTACAATTGGATATTACAGTGGTCGAACTGAACGACGTGGGTGAGTTAGGCAGTTGTGCCTTTTCACGTCTAAAGAGAGCTAACAGTGTCAATGCACTCCCTTAAATAACCTTTGAGAACTGGTGCTCTGCTTGCATGAGATTATTTCTGATTGGTTAAATCAGAATCGAAATTAAGCGTTTGTTCGAATCAGCTTACAAGTCAAGCAGTTATTAAAAACATTGTTAATGGTGGCTGCTTTTTTTTTTTTTAAATCCTTTTAATGTATATTTAAATTCCTTCAATCTAAACAATAATCTGAAAAATATAACCCAGAAAGTCATAACATTGCAAAGTTACCTTTCACCAGAGTACCTTACCCACTTTTTAATGAAAGAAAACAGGTGATAATTCTCCCTTTAAAAAAATAATGCATCACATGTGATTGGTTATTTCACAATATCCAATCAAATGGTCTAAATTCGTCCATCTAAATGAGTAAATGCGGAAGTTTTTTTCATTTATCACTCCTATATTACTATCAAAACGGGTTACTGTTATTTAAATCAATAATACAACATAGTATTTTGAAATACTCTATATATAGTACCGACAAACGATCCAAAGACAATCATTTGATGCCTGATTAGCATAACAATTTTTTAAACAGTTCATTGGTGTTATACATTTGTAATTTCATTGTGTCATTTTGTCTATCTATATGCAATAATTTCGTCGATATTAACGGTAATTAATTAAAATGGTTTAATAAAAAAAAATGGATAACTTTCTAAAAACCTTTTCCCTAACGTTGCTCCATAGGATTCTTACCAACGGGCAAAAGCGAGAAAAAGGGAAGGGAGTGGCTGGCTGGCTGACAGGTTGGCTAAATGGCTGTCTTACTAGCTTTCTCTCTCTCTCCCCTCCTTTCCCAACTCCCGTTAATGACGCCATATTTTTCTCAAGCAAATTGATTTCTTCTTTCTTTTGATTTCATTACAGTTTTATTTAAAAGATAAATAAATTTGTATCAACATTATTAAGATGTTAATGTTCATCCATTTATACGAATAAATGCGAAAGTTTTAGTCTTGTGTTTACAAGAAACTTATGAATGAAATGTTTATTATTTAAAATTTTGGTTTCAAGTTTTTCAAGTAGAGAAGTTTGCGAAGCGATAGTGAGCTAGCAAAGCCGGCTAGTATATATATAAAATTTAATATATATAAAATGTTGTATATATAAAATTTAGTATATATAAAATGTTGTATATATAAAATTTAGTATATATAAAATGTTGTATATATAAAATTTAGTATATATAAAATTTAGTATATATAAAATGTTGTATATATAAAATGTTGTATATATAAAATTTAGTATATATAAAATGTTGTATATATAAAATGTTGTATATATAAAATTTAGTATATATAAAATGTTGTATATATAAAATTTAGTATATATAAAATGTTGTATATATAAAATGTTGTATATATAAAATTTAGTATATATAAAATGTTGTATATATAAAATGTTGTATATATAAAATGTTGTATATATAAAATGTTGTATATATAAAATGTTGTACAGGGTGGGCCAAAATAAGGGTCCTATCTTTAAATTTGAATAACTTGAATTTGAATAACTTCCACAAAATAAAAGTTAAACTCACCAAACTTTATGTGTGTGTAGACCGACACTTCCGAGATTTTTTGAAATAAACAAAACAAATTTTAGCCGAAAAACACTACTTAAAACTTACAAAAACTAAAGTATTGTTTTTTACACTGTTTTGAGTTTTTTAAGCAAAAATAATGTTTTCTAAATGAGGGTACGTTCCTTAGGGCTAATACGGCTCATGCTTGCTTCGGAAGGGGTCCTTTACTTATTCTAAAAAAAAAAATTTTTTTAAATCAATAAATAAAAAAGTTATGAATTTTTTAAAATAGGACCCTTATTTTTGCCCACCCTGTATATATAAAATTTAGTATATATAAAATGTTGTATATATAAAATTTAGTATATATAAAATGTTGTATATATAAAATTTAGTGTCTAGTAGATATATAAATTTAGTGTCTAGTATACATATAAAATTTAGTGTCATCTAGCGTATATATAAAAAAAAGATGTATCAAGAGACAGATCATTTCTGGTAGGGTCAGTTTACTGAGGTGAGTATAATGCTGAAAGACCAGAAACTCCCCGATCGACCAAGCATAACATTACTGATAGTGCTTAATTAAAAGTGTATATTAGAAGTATGTCCACTGAAAAATTGAACCTTGAAGTTTTCTGATAGAAGAGCAGACAATCCTCGATTCATTGTATCCATCCATTATCTGATGTCAAAATTTGAGCCCAATCGGATTATTAGTTTACAAATTACAGTTATTTAAGTGAAGCTACTGCTGAAAATTATCAAAACAATAGAAAAATCTGAATTTTGTGTGTTGATAATGCATTGCTTTCTGATGTGGAAAAATACTGTTCAAGCAACGCAATGGCTTGATAAGTTTTATTCGGATTCTCTTCCGTCGGAAACAACGGTTAAAAGGGTTAGGGTTAAAAGGCGGTATGCTGACGTTAAATGCGGTTGTACAAACACAAATGACACTGAATGCTTAGGTCGCCCAAATTCGTCAGTTGTTCCGGAAAACATAGAAAAAAAGTTCACAAACTCGTTTTGGCCGATTGTAAATTGAAGTTGCGTGAGATAGCAGAGGAGTTGGAGATATCAGAAAACGAAAGTGTCTTCACCATTTTGTCAATGAGAAAGCCATGTTCAAATTGGGTGCCACCTTGCTGACAGTCAATCAAAAACAACAATGCGTTGACAATTTAGAGCATTGTTTGCAAATGTTTCAACGCAACAAAAATGAGTTTTTGTGTTAATATGTAACAATGGATGAAACATGGATCTATCACTTCAGTCAGCTGAGTGGACAGCAGCAGGTGAAAGCCGTCAAAAGCGACCAAAGATGCAAACATCAGCAGGCAAGGCTTTGGCCACCGTATTTTGGGATGCGCATAGTATTTTGTGAAAAAGGATGAACCATTAATAGCGGATGTTATATAGCATTATTGGCACATTTGAAGGAAGAAATTAACAAAAAATGGCCACAAATGAAGTAGAAAAAAGTGTTCTTTCACCAAGACAATGCACCATGTCACCAGTCGATCGCAATTGCATCCGATTCTCCAGATCTGGCCCCAGTGACTACTGACTGTTTGCAGACCTAAAAAAAACAATGCTCCAAGGAATAGATTTGGCTCCAATGAAGAAGTGATATCGGAAACTAAGACATATTTTGAGGCCAAAGACAAATCGTTCTACAAAAAAGGCATCGAATTGTTAAAGAAGTCAAATTTTGCCTAAAAGTTGTTTTATTAATTAAGCCCGGGATTATTGAGTGATATGCTATCAGAATATCAACCAATCTATTGATTAAGATGGATGATTTTCTTATCTTAATAAGATATAATGTTTTTTATAAGTCAGACCCAAATATCATTAAAGCTGACAAATCAAACTTTGCTCCTGACTAATCAATTTTCATTTGTTATTGATGTACCATGTTATTAGCAATAAAATTTTTGTTTACTTTTGTTCCCTCCTAATAAGGCATATTGCCACTGAAGCATAAGGGGATTCAACACGTACGGTGATGTGACAGGGGCTGGAGCTTTGCAGCCAGTGCGAAAACTATAAGGTTAGAAATTCTTTTTTGTATCCAGTCCAAGAGGGCGAGGTTAGAGGTTGGTACACTAGCCCAGATGTGGCAACAATATTCCATGGGTGGGTGAATGATGGATATACAGAGATAGAGGCCTACTGGCAGGTGCAAGAAGTTTTCTAGCCTGGTAGAGGAAGCCTATCTTCTGTGCAGCAGACTTCGAATAATCTTCCATGTATTTATCCCACCTCATGTTGCCTTTGCTCTCTCATCTATGGTTTTGGTTGTTGAGTTCACTGTTTTTATTAGGAATTGATATTTCACACCAGCTCACTAAGTTTATCGTTTCAAACGGGCGGGAATCATTTTCATTGGTTGAAAATGTCCAGCTAACACCTTTATGTGAAATCCTGTCTTTTTTATTTTATTTCAGGAATGGCAAAAAGGAAAGAGTAAGCTATGTTGCATACCCCTACTTATGACTGCGGCTTTTCTCGTTTACTACACTCGTCCCGGAACGGGTCGAGGCAGTTCTCGTTTAAACACTCATACCTTTAAATCTCTCCCTCGCCGTGTAGAGGGCGCGTGTCGTCCAGTGGTTTTCTACCTTCTCTTCTGTACTGCCGTGATCATCGCCGCTACAACAAAAACTTCATGACCGACTCCAAAGACAAACAATCCTTTTAACTTTCAATTCTTTTTATTACAGGCGTTAGTTATTTATCGGCTGGGAGATATTCACCAACGTCGAGAGAGAGAGAGAGAGAGAGGGAGCAAATTACTGCTTTTGTAATTACTTATCAATTAAGTCTTAACCATTCGTGGAGGGGGGGAAAGAGATCTTTTGCCTGTATTTTCTTAGGGAAATATTTCCCTTAACTATGTTGCAGACTACATGGTAAAAATCACGTCTCATAGGTTCGCCTCCAAAACCCAGACTGCTAAAACTCGCTTCTCACGAAGAACGAGTGACGTCACGGATCTTTCTGCTTCCCACGCAAAAGCCCGTGACGTCACAGAGCCTCTCGCAGGTGCACATTGACCCTTGATCTGAGGTCTCGTCACACGGCGACCCTGTCACGTCTGTTAGCTCCGACTGTGAGAACAGGCCCTATTCTGCACTCGACTGCACGGGCCGCCCGCACTAAATCATGCAAGCTAAACCAACGATTTCCAACCGATACGTCCATTCCCATAGGGCCATTATCCAACAGCTAAACGACTGGAAAAAGAGAGTAGCTAATACAAGCTAGTAACTTTTTACATTTGTTTGTATCGCGTGTCTACCTCCTCACACACACATTTAGGTTTTCTGAGCAGTGAACTGTGTTAAAAAAGTTTGGGGGCAAGAGCTA
This sequence comes from Sepiola atlantica, assembly GCA_963556195.1. NCBI lineage: Eukaryota > Metazoa > Mollusca > Cephalopoda > Sepiida > Sepiolidae > Sepiola > Sepiola atlantica. Next base: position 92,978,526 of record OY744532.1, read on the forward strand.
CAAGCAGTCATTAAGCTGTACCCTCACCCATTAGCCATGCTTCGATTCTACATATATACATTCAATGTACATGCATTGATGTTTTGTACATGCATAGGAGGCAACAGCAGCTGCACTAATGCGTTTAACATTAATGATAAATTAATGTATGTGTTTATTTTATGCATATATATATGCGTAAGCTATAAGGCATTAAAAGAAGCAGCAGCTATGTATGCTAAGTGCTTATGTCATGTGTATGTATATATGTATGTATAAGCTTTGCGTTCACTGTTTGAATATTATCAGGAGCAGCTTTTTTTAACGCAAAATGTAACTTCCTTTCTTTGTTTAAGTTCCAGTAATAAATTTGTTGTCTTCACACAGGTTTTATATTTATCCTTCAATATGAGTAACTTTAATGCTGGGCACAGTATAATATTACTAGGTTAGGATTAGTCTGCAGACGGATTTGAGGTAAAAATAAAAAGAACAAACAATTATGTTGGAAAGAAATGAATAAAGCAAGAACATTCATTGTCCATGAGGTAAGTAGGTCGAAAAAGCACAATCAGCAAAAAAATGGTACTGTCTGAGAAAGTGGTGGTCAAGAATCGGGTCACAGCTATTTACTTCATAGCGGACGCTGGAGGACGTAAAAAAAAGATTATTCAACATGTTCACTGTTGATGCCAAGGGAGAGCGAGACTTGAAGTGAAAGTGAGCTGACGTTCCGCTTTCTGCTGCCTCCAGCGGGGGGCTGGACGGCTGACTGTATATGTAAGGTGCTAAAGAATATCGACATTCTATTACAATAAAATGCAAGCAATGGGAAAACCTTTCTTGTTTTTGATTCTTCATTTCTGCTGTAACATATTTTGCATTTCGGGACCAGCAAAAAACAAGACATAACCTTACACCAGTAATACTACAACAAATGTAACATGTTATGGGCCCAGTTCTTGAACAATCTGCATCCCCAGGAGGGTTTGATGAGACATAAGGTCGAGCTAAATGTGGGAATGTGGTCATTATTAAATGCCACAAGAGCTCTCATGGCCCTGTTGCGTTTGTAATGATCATTTATCTGACTGATGAGCTCTCGGTGAGAAGTCATCAGTCCGAGGATTGGAGAGGGGGCTATACTTTGATCGATTCTAAACCGTTTTTACAATATTCATCTATTTTAGTGGCTGCACTTCATGATATACCATTTTCAATTATTATAAAAGCTCAAAAAGTTAATAGTCGCCATTTTGAAAATGTTGTTAATCTAATGATAATGGATTACTTATTTATGTCAAATAAAAGTAAGTTCAATTTCGTAAAAACACCAAAACAAAAGCGAAAATAAAGGTCAGAATAATTCGAAACACGTACAGGTTGTGGTTTTCTTAAAATAGATAGATAGATAGATTTTGTTATTTCTGTAATCCCCCCCTCCCCCACGGTAGGTGGGAGCATTCATCATATTTGTGAACAAAAATAAAAGAAAAAAAAGAACCGTTATTTATAAAGTGTACTTATTTATTATTATTGGGGGGTGGGGGTCAATTCAATTATTTACTATTTACGACGACCGATTTTTACCATGAATTAAGGGTGGAAAAGTGGCACATGTTCGTCTTTTCCCACAGTCCGTTTTTCACAACTTTTTACTGACCAGTTTTTTTGTTTTTTTTTCTTTTTTCGGTGTACACTTACCTATCAGGCTGCTAGAGAATTCCGGCGTTTTTGGAATTTTTTTTCAAATATTTTACATTTTAGGAGGGGGGATCAGTTTCCAATGTTAAAATGAGATTTTAAGACGTAAAAAGTTGTGAAAAACGAACTATGGTAAAAGACGAACAAGACTGATTCCCCGTCTTAAAATCTCAATTTTAAAAAATTTCTTTCCAAAAACGCTGGAATTCTCTCGTGACATGATAGGTAATTGTAAGCAGAAGAATAATTTTTAAAATTTGAGATGGTTAAAAAGAGGGGGATCAGTCCACGTTGAATTTAGATTGAAAACTGATTCCCCGTCTTAAAATCACAATTTTTAAAAATTTCTTTCCAAAACTCCCGGAATTCTCTATTGACATGATAGGTAATCGTACACCAAAAAAGATTTTAAAATAAATTGAGATGGTCAAAAAGAGGGGGATCAGTCTACATTGAATTAACATTGGAAACTGATACCCCCTCCTAAAATGTAAAATATTTGAAAAAAAATTTCCAAAAACGCCGGAATTCTCTAGCAGCCTGATAGATAAGTGTACACCGAAAAAAGAAAAGAAAAATGGTCAGTAAAAAGTTGTGAAAAACGGACAGTGGTTAAAGACGAACATGTGCCGAAAGGCTTAACATGTCGTAGTAAAAGTAAAGAAGCGCTGAATTTTCGTTTATAAACAAAATAAAATTTCAAATAAATAAAAAAAAATCTATAATAAACTGAACAAATATATTTCTTTTTAATTCGCTAAATGATAACGTTATTATTTAGAAACCCATTCGGTGCTTCTGCTGTTTAGGCACATGTTAGGCCTCTCTTAGAAAAAAAAATAGCTAAAGAAATGTATAAACTTTGTAATGTACTTACGTGGTCGCTTAAAAGAAGACTGTACACCAAAAATTACGCAAATTCATCCAGTATTTATTAAATTAAAAATAAAAAAACAATTTTATCATTCGGCAGCCATTTTTGTTAAACCAAAATTCGAGTTATCTCCCTTGTCTTTTTCATAAGTGGTAATGTCTAACGAAGCTTTAGATCGTTTTTTTCTTTCTTTCTTTTTCTTATAATTTAATAAATACTGGATGAATTTGCTCCTTTAAATATTTTTATGTCGTGCCTAAACAGAAGAAGCCACTAATTCTTAGCATTTGTTAACTATCCTGTACCTTCACTAAAATATATAATAAAATACAATGAAAATAAATCGGTAAATGTTTTCTTCGTTTCTGCTTCAAGAAGCCACGTATCATTTTTGTGTGATTGTCGAAGTCGTTACCGCATTTCACCGAACCAATACTGACAGCCATGGGGGCTGATCTATATAAGCACTATTTCATTTTTAATTTTGAAGTAAGTTTTTCTTTTTCAAATTAAAATTAAAATAAAATAAATAAATACGTAGTACTTTTAGAGTTTGCGTATCGTGTTTTCATTTTGCAAATTTCACTTTAATGTGTTTAGTTTAAATTAAGATTTAGTTTGAACTCGGAGTATTTACTACTTATATTTAAAGTTAAAAACAAGGTAAACATAAAATGTAAAAGTTATTGTTTGAGTATAATCCTTGAAATGGTGATTTTTTTATTTTTAAAGATCGGTGAGCATGAAGGGGAAATGCTTGGCCAAAAACAGTTAACACGTGCTTTAAAAAAAAAAAGGTTGCGTATTTCACACGTGAAATGTAAATAAATAATAAGTGATTAAGTGTGATTACTCGTAAAGTAAACTTTAATTTCTTCTTTAAAAAAAGTTTAATTGTATATAAATAATATAAAAAATAAATGAATAATAAGAAAACATTAATTAAATTAACTTACCGTTATTGGACAGGACAGAAAGAGGGGAGGAAATTAGTTAACACTTTAGAAAACAATAAATAAATAAATATGGAAGAAGGCCGAACGGTGAAAATGTGCAAGGGTCTTGCATTATTTTTATTTTTATTTTATTTATTTATTTATTTTTTTTACCTTTTTTTAAGGAGGAATTCACATTTTTATTATATGTATTGTTTTTAAGAAATTTTATTTTTTGTATATAAAAAGGGGTGAAACGTTTGTGCAAAAAATTCTTAAAGTAATTTTTAATTAATAAAAAAGAGACTTAATGGAGATTTGCTATCTGTTTGTCTGAAGGCGTAACTATACTACTGTTTTTAATAATTGTTTACTTCTTTTAATGCTCAATTCAGAGGGTAGTGTAGTATCTGTTTTGTTGTCATATCATTTTCTCGAGGACTACCGACTCCTTTTTTTGGGGAGGGGGGGGGGGTAGTATCTGTTCTGTTGCCATGAAACCATCCTCCCAAGCATTGCTTCCATCTTTAGCGGGTAGTGTAATATATCTTCTGTTGTGATGATATCATCTTCCCAGGCATTACCTCCTCCCTTGTGGAGGATGTAGTGTAAAAAGCATTTAATGACAAAAACTACCCGTACATAATATATTTTATCAACTTTATTTCACATCGTCGTTTAACAAGCAATAAAAATGGATCAGTAAAGAAGTTATTAAATGTTCATGTGTCTTGACGGAGAAAGTGTTATGTTAAAAGTCCAAAAGTCCAAAAGTCAAGACGAGGAAAATGTTATTATAAGTTCATAAGTTCGGATATTTGGAGTAGTAGTCCACTATCACCATATAGTCAGATCCATTGAAGTGGAACAGGTCTGTAGCTACTATCTGCCATGGTCTCACGGGAATCTCGTGTGACATCTGGTTTTCCTTGTGATTCTATTTATCTTCCTCCCACAAGGTCGGGAAAGTGGGAAAAAACAACGCTCGAGAATTTGAGCACCCTGGCCATTTAAAAATTGCCTTGGTAGCCCCGTCAACATTCCTCGGTAGGGGCGCCTCAGGCGATTAGCAATAAACTAACCCCTTCTCAAACGGTGAGAAGGCAAAGCCTGGGAGGGTGCACCTCCTAGAACTGCACAGGACGGACAACCGATAGACCGGCGTAAATCAAGAGCCGAAGGCCCAGACAATACCAGTCTATTGGGTGGAATCAGGGTACGCATTCACTAGCTCCTTGGCTGAGTCTATCTATGCTGGGAATTTTCTGGATGTCGCAGTGCAGTGTTACCAAGCCCAGGTCTCTAAGAGAAGGTGATCTTATAATAATAGGTCCCTCTGATGTCACCACAAAAAATTTTAGGGTTTCCCAGGCTCCCTTATAGGCATATTGCATCTGCACAGATCCATATTGCATCTGCACTGATCCATATTGCATCTGCACAGATCCATATTGCATCTGCACAGATCCATATTGAGTGATGTTGGCGCCGTTGGACGCAGTGAGTATAGTTTGTTCACTGTGAGTCGCACCGGGGACTGGCTGTCCCTCTGAGTTCACTCACTCTGGGAACATCTTACGGAACGTCTATAGGGGAAGGGTATTGCCTTCGGCTCTCGTGTCAACCTTCGCTTTTAGTTTGTGAGTGCCTGATTGGTTGGGAAGCTTTATGCGAAGGTCTGTGAAGGCTTCAGTCCAAGTGTCACTCTGTGGCTGAATCGCATCGAAGAACAATTCCTGGAACTGTTCAAAGTTGACTCTCTGACGGGTATTTACAGAGTAGACACGGTCACTATGCTTGCCCTGGGCTCCCGGATGTTCTGTTTTGGCCTGTGACTCCCTTGATGAGTATTTTCCCTCCTTCTCCCTTTTATTGGTGCACACCTTCGCTCAATGATTTTTTCGTCCACATGCTGAACATGTGGTACCCCATGCTGGACATTTTCCATTTCTGTGGTGCTGTGTGCTGCCATATCGTTTGCAGTTGTTGTGTCTGATGGCGTCTATATCCTTGTTTTTTCCTTCTTGGAGCTCGGCCAGTTGTTTCATGTGGCTTATGGAAGCTTCGTGTATCCTGCCACAATTTAGAGCTTCTTGGAGTGTGAGTCTTTCACCTTTGCCAAGAGCTGCTTCTGTAGTTCCAGGTACCTCGTTCCAATGATAAGTTGCTCTATAAGCCTTTCTTCTGTTTCCTGGGAGTCTCGGAACTTGCACTTCTTTGCCTGTAACTTGCATCTTGCCAGAAAGTCGTCTATGCTTCCATAGTCCGTTTGTGTATATCGACGCAGGTAAAAGCGTGTGACGCGAAAATTTACTTGAGATTCTAATCATTCCTCGAATTTTCGCCAAATAACTCTTAGGTCATTCAGGTCAGCTTCGTTTTCAAATGTTCATGCGTTAAACCTTTTAAGGCCTTCTTTTCCAGCCAGCAACAGAATGTGGTCAACCTGTTTGTCTGATGGGATGTTTTTGATCGAAAAATAGAGGTTGCAACGCTGTTTGAAAAATCTGAATGAATCCACCAAATTCGTTAACGTCCAACATTTCATCGGCTCACACGAGTGCTTAGCCATCATAATACAAAACACAAAAAAAATCTTGACAGAAAATGCGGTACCGATACATCTATATCGCAATGCACTTACTTGAATAAGTTTGTTTTGAACATAAAGTGTTAATTTTCTTTGTTGTTTGATGTATTATTTTTTTTTCAAGATGGCGTTCTCCACGCTAGCACGTGGTGTCTTTTAATATGCTCCGAGTTCCTTCGAGATACTGCTTCTTGCATTTTCTTTTTAAATTCCTTTTAAAGCTGGGTGCTGTCTTCTGTAGACGTTCTTGTTACTACCATAATCGTTGCCACCATGTTATGATATATCAATAAAGGAAGATTAAGGACATGGCGAACACACAATATACGATTTCAATGCACCCTGATGTGCACACTTTATTGAATTGCTCAGGATGGGAAAGGGGAGAACACTTTCTTAGTCCTTCCTAATTGAAGAGTTCTACTAAGGGGATGTTACTGGGGTCATAACATCACAGTTGTTGGGCTGACAAAGTGGAAAAACATACTTGTGTTTGCAGCAAAATATAAAGGTGGCATTTATTTCAAAGAAATAAATGTGTGACAGTCAGGAAAAGAGTTTATGATTCAGTGAGTCGACAGGAAAGGATGGATCGTTATTGCAGTTGCTGCTGATACGACACTTTGATGAGATCTGATTGGTCAAGATATGTCAGACGGGCTATGGTGTTCAAGGATTAAAGTGAGTCTGATCAGTATAAGGCACAGAGGGGATAAGTTATGGATAACAGGGTCGTCTCTACACAATCTTCATTCAGAATCACCAGTCAAGATATCGAGTTAATAACCACAGACAACATGAAACATGTTGGGATGGGATGCTTTCACTCCAATTTGTTGGATAAGACTGATAAGGCATTTTATGAATGAGACAAGCAGACAGGTTCCTAAATTGGTCATATAGCTCAAATTGAATATTCTATCGGTTACAATGGAAAAGAAGTGAAGAATATTCAAATTGTACACAGCAACATTTTTATTAACTTGAAAATCCTTTTTTTCTTTGGGGCACATTTTTTTCCCCCAAGTAAGACGATAAAGGCTTTTTTTCTCCTATTTTTCTTTTCGTCTTTGTTGTTGGAATTTATTAATGTCCCCATCACTGATTGGCTGCTTCCTTGTCAATTAAGAGACTCACGGATTGGCTGTCAAGCATCTCAACCCATACTCTCTTAGGTGTCCCTCCTTTCAACCCAGTAGGACCACGGTTGGACTCCTCAGTGACAAAGCCCACGATGGCAGTCACAGAGAGAGCTTTCTCATTCCCTGTTACCCACCATCTTGAACTGAATTGACTATATCTCGACAGCAGTTCAGATTTAGCAAACCGTTATTCCCGAATTCCCAACCACGATTGTTTTCAGCCTGCCTGCATTGCAACAAAAGTCCTTGAGGACGGCACCTGCAAAAAGTCTTTACTTCTAACAATAAGAGTCAAAATTGAGGCGCGTACACATGTAACCCATTATCCGAATTCTTTAACAAGATAAGTTCTCATGAAGCACGTTTTTGCAAACCCAACTTAACCTACCTCCTTTCTGAACTTTGATAACACTGTTCGCCTTCATTTTTCTCACCTAGTAAAACTGCTTTAAAACTACATACAAGTGTTGTCGTGTTCCTTCCACAATTTGTTGTGTTCCTTCTCACAATTTGTTGTGTTCCTTCCACAATTTGTCGTGTTCCTTCTCACGAAAGCTTTCGCCCTGTTTCTATTTCAGCACCTATCTACACAATTGTTACTGCATTCTCACGTGCGAGAATTGAACTTTTTTCCAAAGTCAATTTAATCAAAACATTGTCTTTTCCTTCTTCCTCTTCTTCATAGATATGGTCCAATTAACTGTTAGGAAGAGACTGTTAATGCAATGTCTAAGTTCTCACCTTTGGGTACTTATATAGTTGTCGATCACATGACAGCTAATTCTGGTCACAAAGGTCGGATGTGCATTCGGTAAGATGAGGAAATCGACAATGCATCGCCGACGTAGAATGACGAAATCTCTTGTTGGATGATTAAATCGACAACGTATACTTTCTTTTCGCTCATAAATCGGAACAGGTAAATAAAGTACAAAAATGCATTCTTGCGCTTGGTCGGTATTTTGTCTTGATAAAATGTTTGAATAGTAGTACGACATGATACAATCCATAACAGAATGATAAAACAGTTTTTTTTTATGCAGCTTATGGAAGCAGCAGCGAATGTTGTTTTTAAGTATCGACTCTAGATAGGACAAAAGGTCAAATCAGCAGTTTTTTTCAACTAATCACAAGCGCAAGAATATTCATCTCCTAATTTTGCCCCGTAATATAAACCCCAAATGCACAGCTTTCGTTCTCTCTTTTACTTTTTTTTCTTACAGACTCAATATACGTGCATACGTCACAAATCTAGTTTAGTCTTTCGGGGGCCAAAATCCCTCAGCAGATTAAACGAGACATTCACAAACTAATCAACCAACAGCACCAGCATAAATATACTCTCTCACTGACAAAACCGAGGCAAGCTAATATGCACACACATCTATAATGACTACCCAATTTACACACACTACTGCATGCAATATCACATGGCACCAGCCAAAACGAACATGGCTACTCCTTTTTATAGACAAAACAACTCTGTCTTTACCTAGAACATTTATGTATATATATATATACAGGGCTTTATGGAGCCCTCCAAAAAGGAGTGTGCTCCTGGAGCGCGCTCCTTTTTGCTGGAGCGAAGGAGAGGAGGGCTCATTTTATATTCAGCGGGAGTGGAGCAGAAGCAACTCCATTTGGGACTAAAGAGCGTGGTTTTAGCGCTCCGTGCTCCTCGCTCCAAAATTATTTGATTTTTTATATTTTTAAACATTAGTTTTTTATTTAGCAATAAAAAGTAAAAGAAAAGAAAGTCTCAGAGTTTACTCTGAGTTATTTTTTAAAATTATATCTCTGGTAAATGTATATGAGATAGAGAGAGAGAGGAAGAGGGAGAGGAAGGGAGAGAGAGGGAGAAAGAACTAGAGAGTTAAGCATAAAAACAAAACATTTGAAGTTTCACACCGACATGTTAAATTTTTGATGGGACAGTTTTCTTAAGGCAGAAGACAATTTGGCACCAAATGTCTTCAAATGCGCCAGTGAGTCTATAGATGTCTTTGAAGTTATTTTCTTATAGATTTGAACTTTTTTGTATTTATGACAAGGATGTTTATTGCTGATTAAATAAATAAGCCAATTTTTCTTTTAATTCGTGTTTTTAGATAAAGAATTTTAGGTTCAATTATACTATAGGGGCCGTTGGATTTTCTCGCCCATTTCGCTTGGTATTCACCCAAATGTGCGATAAAATCGATTTTTGGGGTAAAATGGTACATGTTGTCCTGACAAAAAATTCTAATTTATTTTTTAGCATATATCAAATTGAACTTTTATGCCACATTTTTACCCGTCGTCTTTTCGGCGACATTTTGTTATTCTTAAATTCATGACTAGTATGTTTTAACCTTTTTATGTTTGCTTTTAAATTCCGTTAAAAGTTTGTGTGTGTGTAATAAATTGTTAAAGCAGTAAAAATATCTTTAGTCCAAGGAAAAAAACAATAAAAACCAACATGGTTGCCAGTGATTAAAACCTCGAATTAAAGTTAGATTCTCAACACTTTGAAAAGTAAATGAGAATTTTATTTCAGGACCAAAAATACAATTAAGACCAACAATCGGTTTCATCAAAAATTTGGGTGAATACCAAGCGAAATGAGCGAAAGAAAACAGCGGCCCCTATTCTACAATTAAACCGATGCTTAAACTTAATTAAATTAAAGAAAATATCTTAAAAAAGCAAATAATTAGACTTTCTGACTAATTTGTTGTTTTTTAGAACCGAAAGTAGATTAGATATCTTTCTTAAAAAATCTATGATCGAATATTAAAATTGTAAACGGTTTGTTTTTGTTAGAGATTTCAAATATAGACGTTTTCATCTTTTTTATTCAAATTTTTAATTTTAATAAATGTTTTTGCCCGACCTAGGAAAACTTGCTCCAGTTAATTTTTTTGGGGGGGGGAGGAAAATTTGACCCGATATTTTTTCAACTACCAAAGTCTAGGCCAGATATTTTGTATGAAATTTTAAGACATTAAATGGATCTCTGAATTGTTTAATGACAATTTATTGATATTTTTTGGCCAACTTATGAAAAATATTTTTTATTCGATCTTTAAAAAATAAACTTCATTGGTTTTTTTCTCTATTGAAAAAAAAATGGATAAATGGATTTGTTTGAAAGTACTTGCACGTTTCTCTGTTGTAAATAATAATATACATTATACGATATAGTTACGTTCGTAAAACAAATAAATATTAAACAACAACACGACGATTAATGTTGTCCTGGCTGTCTCTCCCTTCCCAGAGAAATGTTTTCTTTAAAAAGAAAATAATCACTAATAATGTTTAAAAGTAAAACTTTATTTACTTAAAACAGATCTAAATTCCCTTCCAAAACAAATAGAAAAAATATCGGGTCAAATTTTCCATCCCTGAAAAAATAGGTTGTTAATGTAATGAAAATTAAAATTGTTTTAAAATACTTCAGGGATTTTTCTATTTCTACTTTATACCTCAGGAAACGAAAATTTACGTATAATCCTATACTTCGTCTGACATGTTCTCCTATAACTCTCAAAATATTAGCGAGATTTTGTCAAATATTATCTTACGGTCTTACACTTAAAGTGCCATCCCAACCCATAATGACGAGATCCTTTGACGCCCACCCCTATCCTTCGACCACTCATTGGCAGAATAGAACGTTTATGAAAGAAGGTACATTTTCATTATGGAGTGCTGAAAAGAGACGCTCCTTTTTTATAGGAGTTGGAGCAGGAGCGGCTCCTTTTTGAAAATGGGGAGCGTGAGAGGAGCAAGCTCCAATTTTGGGCGTTGGAGCAGGAGTGGGAGCAGCTCCAAAAGTAGTGGAGCGCGTAAAGCCCTGTATATATATATATATATATATATATATATATATGTATATATATATATATATATATATATATATTCATGGCCAATGCTAAATCCACCATATGCACTGGGTTTTGTGAATTAAATGAAATGGCAATGTATGATGATTTGAGGAAATATTAGGGTTACCAGCTAGCAAATGCGTTTTGTGAATGAAAAATGAAGGAAAACATGATTAATCAACAAAACATTTATAGAACTACAATTTTACAAGAATATAAAAGTCAGTTTTAGTGAAGAAATGTTCATTTGGTAAAGTTTATACAACTCGTGTTCTTTGGTAGAAAATGTTCAGTAAATAAGCAGACACGAGGGCTAAAGATGTGTATGTCTATATTTGTTAGTGCGTGGATAGCAATTTGTTTCTGTTCGCCTGACTTCTTGTCAGTGTGCGAGTAGCTGTGTGCGAGATAACGAAAGCTTGTACATACATTTTGAAGTGTTCTTTTTTCTTGCCTCCCCCGCGGCCAAAGGCACGGAGGGGAGTAGACGTTCTTGGGTCCTTCGAAGTGTATGGCGTGCCGGGTTGAATCTCTATCTTTTAGCTGTTTATTTCCTCGTTCTTATAGGGGTCTCGTAGTTCGTGTCGGCTTGCCAATTTAACATAGACGTGTTAGATTTTGACTTTGAAACGATATTCATTGGTGGGAAAATATTGAGTTAACACGTTTCTGTGAAACTTCCTTGCTTTTTGGATTTGAAGAGGAGAGTGTATCCTAACAAAGCAGAGAAAAGAGAGAGGGTAGTAATTCAAGCCATTTGCTTTTTGGCGTTTGTCTGGACCACATCTCGGTTCACAACACATTCTCGAACACTTTGAATCCTCATTACCCACTAGCACTTTACTTTTGGATGTCTTCACAAGTTTCCAATAAAATTGATATATTTATATAATGATAGACTTTGTTATTCTTCCTTTGATATTGACTTATCTTTAACAAGCTTTTGTTTATTAAGCTATTTCGGTCAATGAAATAGAGGAAACACTCACTTTACTTCTATATAATAAAGTAAATTTTCACCTATTTCATTTGCTATTATATCTGTAGAACCAAAAGCTTTATATGCAAATCTGTTCCGCCAGCGACTTAAGCCAATTTCTGATGCACGTTTTCTACAAAATATGTATTCGTGTCATTTTTTTCAAATTTTCTTACATTTTTTTCTGACTAAACAGCCTCTCTGAACAGTCTTTTACAGAAGAGCTCGCAGCCATTTTCACTCTCATGCTAATATCTACTCCTACCACTCCCAAAATCACGGGGGAAAGCTTTTGGCTAAATCACTGCAACTATTTCATATTTCCATTTTTACTATTGTCTATATACTACACTAGATTTTAAATCTAAATACAGAGCGTTCCATTGTGTACTCTGTCTTCTTTTCTGGGCATATTTTAGAATGAGGAAATACAGGAAGGAATAGCATTTTACCATTACAAAAAAAAAACACACACAGAAACATCTTATATTTTTCATATTAAAAGTATTCATCTAATTTTTTTTCCACATTTCTAACATAAGATAATTCACATCAAAACAACAATTGCATGACTGCGTCACATTTAATATTCTTTTGGCATTTTTTTGTTCATGTTTACTTCTCAATTTTTGCCTATTCTAGAATAAAGGAATACCATCAGATCTAATTTAAGAACACATATGGAAATAAAATGCGACTATCCAACATGGCCGCTAATTTCATTTTAATTTACTTCCTAAATCATTTTTCTTTAACAGATCTATCTGTTTGGAGATATAATTCACCTACAAAAAATGACAGATTTTAACGAACATCATTTCGTCAAAAAATATCAAGTACACGTCTTCTTTTTATAACTTACTCTGTCTAGTATTCATTAAACACTTCCAAAAAACAACTAAACATATGCTCCTAGATCTTATACTTGCCTATGACTTTCGATGCCGTCATCTTTTCCCTTTCTTTATCTTAACAATCTTTTTATAAAATCACCCCCGTCTGTACATCGGACGTTTTGTGCATTTCTGTTTTTTTCTTTGTTTTTGCTTTTTATTTTAGGCATGCTCTTTATTTTATCTTTTTTTCTTTTTTACTTTTGGTGACACTGCATTCTAAAGACCACAATTCTTTTTTAAGCAAAAAAAAGCAACAACAAAAAAAAACGGGTTGCCAATTAAACTCCATTATAAGTCTGGGTGGCCCCCTCCGATAAAACGGGTTTAATTTTACATTGTGAGGTTCGCGTGCATGCCAGACACCCAGAAACAAAAAAAAAAAAAAACAATCAAAAAAACAAATGATTTGTTCCAATCAATTTATTTTTAATTCTTCGGTGTTTCATGAAATTGACCTTTAACGATCTCACGTCTTCTCGAAACAAAAAATGGCTTTCGTTACGTCCAACACTAACGTTTAGTCTAGATTGGTAATTTAACTTCCTTCATAAGTCCCTGTAGCCCCCACCCCAAATTGTTTCACATTAACTTCATGGGGTCCGCGTTTGCACCGCACAACCATAAGCAACAAATAATTCAATAGTTCAACGTTGGGGTCGGGACTTTCTTGAGTCAGTATACTTTCCTGGGCAATGCTGGGACACGGGTCCTGCTCGTTCTAGTTATATATAGCACATTTATGTTATAAAAAAACTCACGAGAATCACGGAATTTTAGATGAACCCAGCACTTAACTGAGTTTGTAATAAAGAAAAACAGTTGTATTATATGTGTCGTGTCACTGTCTGTCCATCAGCGGATGCAATTGAAAACAAAGCGAAGATCAAACCACTTTTTCAGAAGTAAAATTTTACGAACCATCTGTATCAGTTAAACAATTAAGATCTATTTTTTTTGTACTAACATGTAATATATCGCGTAGTGATTGGTATGTGGTTTGGTTGGCTAAAACAGGCGTTTCAAACTCGCGTAGAAATACATCAGGTGATTAGAACTACTTTTTCAGCTATTTCTGCTCAAGCTTATTTGGTGCCCTTTTATAAACAGTTCCTTGAGAGTTGTTGCTACGACCAGACGTCATATTGCTCTCCTTGTCTCTCGCATGACGTTGAGGGACAAGATGAAACTCGGTTGGTTGGTTGGTTGGTTGGTTGGTTGGTTTTTAACGGCATATCAACCCTGTAAGGTCATTTAATGCCATAAAAGGTTATTTGCAGAATTAGGTTGTATGGTTTTTGTTTTTTTTTGGTGTTTTTTTTAAACGTATAGTGGTAGGAATATTTGGGAGATAGGTAGAGAGAGTTTTGTATCTTTCAAATTTTCTTGTAAAGTCCTGTAGCTTTCAGGAAATTGAATATATTGTCTACATGAACTTTGTTAAACAGATCCTTCAAATTGTCTATTTGGTAGGATTTTTGTCTGGTTTGTTGGAGATCTTTACAGACAATTACAGTGAAGGGTGACTGGCATGGTATGCATATTTGTTGGAGGTTCTTCTGCCTTCAGGAGATATGAATGAGTTAAATGAGCATGACTGATTCGTATTCTTGTTAATACCACCTCCTCCCTCCTCCGTCTCCTAGTTGCCATTCTTTGATAATAGGCATTATGGAATGTAGTTTATTTCTTGGAGAAAGATTGCACATGTCTTGCCATTTGGTTGACATGTAGTGTCTGATTTTTGTTTTGAAGTCTTGATATGGGATTTTTGTTTTGTAGGGAACTATTTCTAGTGCTTTCTTTGCTGCAGTATCTGCCTTCTCGTTTCCTTGGATACCAACATGGCCAGTTACCCAGCAGAAACTAATTTGTTTTGATTCGTTCAATTCATTTTGTTTGTCTATCAGATTGATTATTTATAGGTTTTTAAGTTTCGTCTTTTTATAGGGATTTAAAAAAAGAAAAATGAAACCTGGAAACTCAATGCTTTTTCTATAGTTTATGTTTGCCGGTCGAATCAACCCGTCTCCTGTCTTCTGTTCTTGTGTTACTAACTCCTTCTGGTTCCGATTCTGTGTTGACGAAATTGTAGAGATGTTTGTCTTTTTAAATGGAACCTGGGGACCCTTTTTTCTTCTTCGTCTCCATCCAGCCCAGTCAGATAAATACAGACACAGTGATTCTGCTGCAGGAATGTCGATCTCCGGTGAGCATCTTACCACCTCTCAACCTCTACACATTTAATAGTGATATTCATTTTGCATTATACGTGTGATGTTTATGGCTATCTATCTGTCTGAGGATGCAATCGAAAACAAACCCCAATGCCAAGCTCAAACACAACTTTTTCTCAGAATAAAATTTCCTGGGGTATCTAATGGTGACTTTAATTTTGTATTATATGTTGTATATCTGTCTGTCTGTATGTCTGCCTATCCTGGGATTAAATTGAAAACAAAGTTCTGTTTTGGGATTTATTTTTAAAATGGCCATATTTCATTTTAATTAAAAACGCTAAGTGAAAATAAATATTTGTAAGATTTGTTTTTTTAGCGGTTTAGGATTTTTTATTGAATGTTTTGGGCAGATAACAAATTGTCATCCATTTTAGGATTAGCCTTCTGGTCATTATCTGATTGGTCAATTTGAGTCACGTGACAATTTTAAGAAGTAAACAAATTTGACGATAAAATTTGAAGAACTTTTTCGTCAGATGGAATCTGGGTGTTGAGTTGCTAACACCTTGTTTTTTCATCTCCGTGGATATGCTTTATGACCACGTTAAATTTACTCCTTTTCATGTAAAATCAACATTATGATGTCGAATATTAATTTTAAATAATAATTTAAAATAATGTAATGTATTAGATAATGAGCAGTTGTTCTCTTAGTTTTCAATGAGAATTTATTGACCGAAAGTGTCAATTTTGGACTGCAAACTTTTATTCTGTGAAATCGATGACAATTTAAAGTTATGTTTGGAAATCCTAAATTTTAACTATTGTTTCTGAAAGGAAACTTATGACGATATGTCATTATTTAAAAGTTGATGAAAAGAAATTTATGACAAATGTCATTTTTTAAAAGGTTATATTTGGAAAACAGAATCCAGATATTAACCAAAATTTGATTGAGAATATATGGGTACAAGGACCCATAATATTTTCTGTTTAGTCAAAAAAACTAATTGTTTTAAAGGATTTGTTGAAAATATCGGACAAGGATCCAGAATATTTTCTATTTAGTTGAAACAACTAAATTATTTAAAAGATTTATTGAATTTAATATTTGTTTATGCGAAGGATAAATAAATAAAGAAGAATTGAAGTCATCGTATTTTAAATTTGATTTGAGGTTTGCAGTCCAGAAATTCGCATTTTAATGTACAAAAAAAAAGGAGTAATAATTATTTAAAAAATTGATATTAGAACTAATTAAGTTAGATAATAATAATTATTTAATTTTCAGAGCCTCAAGTCATATTTGATAATTTATTAAACAAAACCCAGAAAATAAGAAGGCCGGTTTCCAGATTTTTGCTCATACTCAAGAACAGTTTTTTTCACTGAAAATGTGTCGTCTGCTTAGAATGTTTTTCCTGTCGGAAAAATGAAAGAAACTTTTTTCAAGTGAAATTTGATCGCCTACTGATGGGCGGACTTTTAAAAAAATACAAAAGAAAATTTCCACATCTATAAAAATATATATATATTGTAAAGATGTATAAACTATGGATACTTTAATTTTTTCATATTTTTCTTTTTTATATGACATATGAACAAATATGCATGTCAACCTTTTTTTCTCTCTCTTTATTTGTAATAAATTTTCGATTCATCAATATACAAGCCAACTTTGTCTTTTTTTTTCACCATTTACTTTTTATTGTCAATAAAGAAAAAAAGCGTATAGATGAAAACGTCTTACGCAGCATTTAAAAATAAATGTTTACAATTTTTTCACCTGTACTGAGATCAAACACAACTTTTACTCAAATAAAATTTTGAAAGGAGTAAAGAATGTAGAACCCATCTTTTGGAAATAAATCTACCCACAAAAGTTATCCTTATACCTTACTATACTGTTGCATGTGGTGTTATAACACCCTCCTACCAAACTGAATCGGGATAATTCCGTGTAACGCTACTAGTTTGATTTTATGCACGCTCGTATGTGAGAAGTAAGTATGAAATCAAGCGCCGTCACATTGAGCTCCTTTGTAGTTTTACGTCTACAACCAAGCATTCAATAAACATGCGCTCAAAATAAGGTACAGGTCAGTGTTGTGAAGTGATTATTCCTGAAACGTAGAAACAATACGAAGCGAAAGGAAAGATCAAAAGAGAGACACAAACACGTTGTTACTTCGTTGCTCTCTGAATGCGTACTGAGAAAGACACGTTGCAAACCGAGCCTTTTATTTACATAACATGAGAAATATACAAGGGAGATAATTACAGATTACAGATAATTACAGAATGACCAATGTAAGGGAGGTAATAAGGATACACTTATATCTCGGATGTAAACATCGTTGTTGTTTCCAAATGTACGACACTACAGTCAGTTTTGAAGCAATTTTTTTTATTTAAATGTCAATTTAAAAAGAATTCTTCAGTGCTTATTTATATTGACACTCAAATGAAATATGTCAGTTCAAAATAAAATAACAGGAAAGCTTCTGAATATACTTACTTATCAGTGAAAAATATTAGTGTAGACCAAAAATTATGGAAGATTATCGTGTAGAATTTTAATAAAAAATAAAATAAATTTACTATTCGGATTCCAAACTCTGAACGACATTCACGTCAAGCCAAGACCAAGCTTGTTGTAGAAGATTATCTCCCTTCTTCTAATATGAAGATGACAGTAAATTAATTTTATTTTTTATTAAAATTCTACTCGCTTATTTTCCGCAAATTTTGGTGTACACTAATATTTTTCAGTGATAAGTAAGTATATCCATAAGTTTTCCTGTTATTTTATTTTTAACTGCCACATTTCACTTGAGTCTCGATATAAATAAATACCGATTCTTTTAGTAATATTATAACTTAGCAATGTAAAAACAAACTTGAAAAAAACAAACCTTCAAAAATATAGTTTTTAGATAAATGTGCGAGTGCTACAGTATACATGCAGTCAGAACTTTTAATCTTTTTTCCATATTTGATTTTCAGTTTGTTAATTGGTTGAAATTTTGCTGAAGAAAACTGATAACTTTTCCCCAAAAAACTAACTGGTCGTCAGAGTAATTTGACTGAATAATGCCTCCCCCCTCCCCTCGCGCATTTTATCAAATTAGTCGCCAGCAAGAGTTTTTTTTATAATTCAAATCTTTTTTTTTCTTTAAGTCGACAAAGGTATATTTGTATCATATCCGATGGTTACAAAACACTCAATTTGCCGAAAACATTTAATTGGTTTGCTTCTGCTTTTCTGTCTGCAACCCGGAACTATCGCCTCGAACATCCCTCTGTTAACTAATGGAATTTATACTAAACCACGTGTGATCTATTGAATAGGTGTTTGTTATATATATGTTATTCAACGGCTGTTGTTGTTGAGGAGGAGGAAGAGGAGGAGGAGGAGCAGCGAATCGGATTTCTGCACAGAGTCCACAAAGATTGTGCCTCAAGATTGTCTGGTCTGCATCAGATGGCTGTAGTTATTCGTTAGACCTGCAGGATTGCAGTTTTTTTTTCACGCAGAGCAGCAAGGCCCAGCGGTTGCATACGAAGTCAGGGAAGGTTTGGTCCGGAACACACAAAAGAATGGCAGTTGCACATGCACAGAAGCAACATCGTTATCCTAACTCAGTGGATTTGAGGTTCCACACCTGACATATCCTTGTTTGCCACATGTAGAGATGACAAGAGGACGATGGATCCTGATGCTGACCCCTCCTGGATTTTTTGACACAGCTCTGTTAGTCAAATAGCTTTGACACTACCATGTTGTTGCCGCATCTAACATGGTGAGGATAGGTTGGATTTGGGGGCGGCTGCTGCTTTCAAGCGAACGTACAGTCCACAGATTTTTGACAATTACTATTCAACCGCTTATGAAAACGCTTTATTACAAAAATAATAATATTAATATAGGGTTCAGTGTTTTCTTGGCCTTTTGGCCAAGATCAAAGTGTAGTATCTGTTCCGATGGATACTACACCCTATAGACCGTTGTCGTCTTGGCCTTCGGGTCTTGATTCCGCCAGTCTGTGGGTTTTATCCTGTGCAGTTCTAGGAGGTCCACCCTCACAGGCTTTGCCTCCCCTCTTTGGGGAGGAGTAAGTTTATTGCTTTCTGCCTAAGGCGCCCCTACCGGGGAATGCCGACGGGGCTGCCCAGGCATTTTTTGTAGGCCAGAGTGCTCACCTTCTCGGGCGCTGGCTTTTCAAATCCCACTTTCCCGACCTTGTGTCACATCTTACCTTGTGGGAGGAAGATAAATAAAATGGTAATATAGGGTTCAGTGTTGGGAATAGAACACAGAGGTCTTCATAGCAGGTCTATGCTGCTAGCTTACAATAAAATCAAAGCGCAGATTTGTACAAGGCGAGACTACTTATAGTGAGGGGGGGGGGCCCTTGCTACAACAATCTCACAGTATGCACTCAGCTCTTCCAGACACTTTCCCATTTAGTGCAATGATAAGCGGGGGAGGGGGGGGGGGCAACCTTATAGGAGGATCCTCAGTAAACCGATTAGGTTTGTAGATTATGAATGAAGTCTTTCGTCTGTTTTAACGGCATCGTAACCCTTTTATGGGTATTTCATGTGAAATCAATACCTATCATAACGATTCATTGTAAATGATTAATTAAACAGAAATAGCTATTTTTACCAAATGCTGGGAGGTAGAAGGATACACATCTTTCCCAAGGGTCATAATAGGATTTGAACTTGGGATAACCCGATTCTGTATGACAGTATCCACTATACCAATTGTGCAACCTCTGCTCATGAAAGATTACACCAACCGAAACAATATTTATTCTGTAAATGTTACCTACAAAATGTAATTATTGGGTTGGAAAGTATAAATTATGACGTCACAAATAAATTAAACGACAAAGTTTTATTCTAATGTATTTTATCAACTTTATTTCGCATCTTCTTTCGACAAGTTAATGAAATGGGTGTTCGTAAAAGAAGTTATTAAAGAAGTTATTGAATGTTCATGTGTTATGATGAAAGTGTTTGATTCAAGACACAGAAAATGTTATCATGCGTCCATAAGTTCGGCTGCGGAAAATGTTATTATAACTGTACGTACGCAGGTTGGAGTAAGGAGTTAATGAGTTAGCGAACGCTACTTGCTAACATGGTATATACCAATCAAGGATCCGTTCTCGACAATCAGTCTGACAGAGACAAGGCTAACTCAGTGGCCTTTTATCGTTCAGGCTGAGGTATTAGTCCTGGGTAGTCCGAGGCAGTCCACACTCCCAGGCCTTGCCTTCCCTCATTGGGTAAGAGTTAGTTTATTGCTAACTGCCTGAGGTGCCCTGACCGGGGAATGCCGACGGTGCTGCCCAGGCAGTTTTAAGAGGCCAGAGTGCTCCTTCTTTAGGGGTGCTGGCTTACTCTCCCCATCTTCCGTCCTTGTGCCACATCATACTTATGCGGGAAGTATGTAAATACCGAGGTAGTGAGACAGACAGAGTTTCTATTATTATTATTAGATAGTTAAGTCTATGTACCGATGCCAATAGCCAGAGGCTAAAGGCAGGTTTTGTTTGCGTGCCAAGAAAGAAGTGTTGGTGGTGTTCAGAGGGACAAAGGTTCATTAGGCAACTTGACTCGCCAACTAACTGCTTGAAAAGCATGGATGCGCTTCCTTAAATAAGATTTCTGAACAGGTGCTTGGCTCCAGGAAAGATTGTTTCTGATTGATTAAATCCTGATATAGGGAACCAATCAAAATTGAATATTTGATCCGATCAGTACTAATCTCAAGTCTAGCTTTCAACGTGCTTGGAAATGGTCCATTGAATTGGACTTATATCTCAATGTCGATAAATGCTGCCATATTGCAGTGGGTTTTCCTTCCGAATGGCTCTAATTTTCGATGGTGCCACATTTCTGCTCAAGAGGTGTACGGGACAAAAGATCTTGGCCTTCTGTTCGACTCATTCTTCAAGCCGTCTAAACATTGCATTCAGGCTGCAAACAAAGCAAGGAACACCCTATTTCTGATTCAACGCTCTTTCTGCAAACTCACTCATGAAATATTTCTCCCACTTATGTCTCTCTTGTCATACTACTATTAGAGTATAGTGTCCAGGCCTCTGCTCCATATCCGTTATATCCAGCACCTAGAGAGAGTTCAATGACTGGCTAATCGAATCGTGCAGGGACTACGGAATCTGCTCTTCGAAAGTTGACTCAAGAAGTTGAACCTTTCCTGTTTTGAGCGGCAGAATTTACGCAGTGATCTCATTTTGACCTAAAATTTTCTCAATTGCCATTACGATCTCTCTCAGAACCTACTTCTATTTATCTTCCTCCCACAAGGTAAGATGTGACACAAGGTCGGGAAAGTGGAAAAAAACCAGCGCTCGGGAATTTGAGCACTCTGGCCATTTAAAAATTGCCTGGGCAGCCCCGTCGGCATTCCCCAGTATGGGCGCCTCAGGCGATTAGCAATAAACTAACCCCCTCTCAAAGGGTGAGAAGGCAAAGCCTGGGATTGTGTAAATCCAGACCCGAAGGCCCGGACAATACCGGTTTATTAGGCGGGGTAAAAACCCCTACTATTCACCCTTGTACCAAAAAGAGGGCTGCACAGACATTACCAGAGGCTGTTTTACTGCTGATCGAACTCGAGGATAGCTGCTTTTTCAATCAGGATCCCGGGACCTTGGAATGGACTATCAAGAGATGTAATAAATCTGCCAACAATGCAGCAATTCAAGGCGAAAGCGGATAGGTGCTGAGCTACTGTATTTTCTTGTGCGTGAATTTCTACCACCCTTTATCTTTAAAAAAAATTTTTTTTTAACATGGTTCACCCCAAACAAGGCAGGCCACCACTGTAGAAGTAAGAGGCTACTGAGAAAAAAGAAAAGGGGAGAAGGTTGGGGGGTCAGTCTAAATTGGGATCTGCGCAGCGAGATGTCTGTTTACATTAGTTTTAAATTTCTGCATGTCAGTACTGTCAGGGAAACAGAGGGCAGGGAGGGAGTTCCAGAGGCCAGCAGCACGAGGAAAGAAGTTATTTTAGTAGAAGGCTCTCCGGCATCTGGGGATCTCCACAGTGAATGGATGGGATTTAGTTGATTGTCGAGTTAGTCTAGTGAATTTACGTCGAGGGGGCACCAGAGTAGCCAATTCATCGGAGCATAATCCATTGAAGTATTTGTAAAACAAGCACACGGATGCTACATTGCGGCGATGGGACAGGGACTGGAGCTTGGTTGACAGTGAGGGACCTATTAGGTTGGTGACTCTTTTTTGGACCTTGTCAATGAGGGAGAGACTAGTAGATGATGCACCAGCCCAGATGTGGCAACAATACTCCATGCATGGCCGGATGGTGGCTTTGTAGAGATACAGGATAATGTCAGGTGTGAGGAGTTTACTAGCACGGTAGAGGGAACCAACCTTCTTTGAGGCAGCCTTGGCAATGTCTTCAATGTATTTGTTCCAATTCATGTTACCTGTGAAGGTTAAGCCGAGGAGTTTGAATGATGAACTCTCAGGTAGGGTGTTATTTGCCATGGCAATCGGTGGTTGGAGAGGTTTCTTGTAGTTATTGAAGGAAAGGAGCTTTGTCTTTGCGGCATTAAAAGTTACCAACCATTTATGACCCCAATCTACATCGCAACTGACGCATGCTTGTTTTATTTTTTGCCAAATTTATTGAATTGAATTGGCCCATCTTTGCAGACTAACCCCACACCTTTTTGTGCAAGTCTCTACAAGCCATGCCTTTTTTTTCTATGAGATCAATCCTGGATCATCAACAGGCGGCCATGTACCAGTTTTCAATCGGGCATTTCTTAATAGGGTCTATAAAGAAAAAAATGTCCAAGATTTTTAGGAAATCCTTACTACAACCAGACAAAATTTATCTCTCTTTAAAAATATTTGGTTTATGTCCTTAAAACGTTATCTGGTCTGGAAGTGAAATATCATTACTGGCTGATGGCCCGGCCTGGAAGTGGCTGATCAGTTTTATGTTAAATAAATGTATATGTGCCACTCTAACTTCTAAAATATATATATATATTTTTTTTATCGCCACCCTTTTCAGGCTGTTTACATGTAATTGTCTAAAATAAAAGTTTGTTTTTTTGTGGAGGGGGGGGGTAATTAGCATATTGTGTGAAGTTAGAACTTTACCCTGTATTTTTTTGTTTGAAAGAACAGAATTTCGATAATCGCTCAAAAAACGAAAATTAAGCACAATACGGGTAGAACATTACATTTCCCCACGATTGGTGACATTTATTGGATGTGTTTCTAACACTATTTTGTTTATTTTTCGATTTTTTCACCAATTACCAAGAATCCCCGTGGCTTATCTTGTCTTGCGTAACATTTATTTGTTGCTTATTTGTTTGTTTTTTTACCTCTTTTTCGTTCTGTTAGCTGTCGTTATAAATGCCACAAACCTCAATTATTTTAGAATTTAGAGTGGGGGATCAGTTTCATATATAAATTTAACGTAAAATGATCCCCCACTTCAGGACCGTTCAAGCATTTTAGAGTATTTAACCAATTTTTTTACCACTAAAAATAAATTTGATTAAGTTTATTTCTGGCTATGGGAGGGGGTCTACTTTAGTACTTATCCAGATTAGGACCCAAGCTAAAATACTTGACGTCGGTTAGGGTGAGCTGGATAAGTAGCTCTACTTTTTAGGCGATTCTGTGGTTTTACAACCTTGCCAGTCGGATTTAGGAGGTAAATGTTGAGATCTGAGTCGGGGACAGATTCTTCGAAAATTGTGTATACGCGATAATAATTATTGTTCTTTTTAGATTATGACAAGATCAGGCTCTTGTATAGATCGGGTACACGGGCGAAATTTATTTTAGAAGAGTTCCAATGGTGTAAGGGGCAGATAACTCTCTTTTTTTAGTACGCAATTTCTCCGAAAATGAAAAATATCCATTTTTTAAATAAGAAGTCATGCAAATTCAATTAATAGAACATTTTTCGAAGAAATAACAATTTGAGAAAATCAACAGTATATTTTTTCATTTCAAAACCAGCAAAACGAAGAGTCCTATTGTTTGGATTAACAGATTTTTTTTTCTAGTTTAAAATATTAAATTATCGCAGAAATTAACATTTGTGAAAATCAACAGTATATTGATAAAACATTTATTGAAGAAAATAGAATTTGGGAAAATCAACAGTATCTTTTTTCAATTTTTTTTTTTCTCTTGATTTTGTATTTTTACACGGGATATAATTTAGAAATTGGGTTCACTATTACGTAGTAATAGGGAAACACACATTTTAACACTTTTTGCGTCATGAGCGATAACAAAGACCGATCATCACGCGGCAGCACTTTTCCCGGCCGCCACCGGCAAATGCCTCAATCGCAGTCATTTAAAAATAAAGAATAGTCTTCAATATTAAAAATAAGCATATAATTGAAAATCGCAGTTCCAATTGAATTAACATGGAAACTATTTGATATACAAGCAAAAATGAGCAAAAACTATCAAGTAGAATTGTAATAAAAAATAAAAATCCGTTATATTGTTTAATCGGGTTCGGCCATTAATTCGAGAGAAAAACACGAAATTCAGGGGGAGATAACTCAGTCTGTCATATTAACAAGTAATAAATCAATGGCATTCACCAAAATACGACGAAACTAATTAAAATTCTACTCGATCATTTTCCCTACTTTTTGGTGAGGATACTTATTTAAATCTGTTGCGTAAGTATATAATAATGTTCTTTTTTTGTGGTATTGATAATTTAATACTCACGCGTCTCTGTACAAGCACCCACAATTTTTTCTCTCAATCTGTCCCCGACGCGAATCTCAACACTAGCTATTTAGGGATAGTGGTTAAAAAAATTGGTTAAACGCTTGAACGGTCCGGAGATGGGAGATCATTTTACGTTAAATAATTGTTTTCCGGCAAGTTTTTAACAGTAATCGCCTAAAAAGTAGAATTTCATTTTTTGAAGGGGTGATTTAGATGTTAATCTACAATAATACGAAAAATATTTAATTAGAATAGGCATTTAGAAAACAGGTTGAAAAATGAAAATAAACGGAAGTGACGTATAATGAGAGACTATAACTATCCGAATTGAAACCACACCGGAAGCCACGTTCATACGAGATTAAAACGTTATCGCTCTCTTTTTCACCCCATATCAGCAGCCATGGGTACGTGAGTTTTATCCGCTCGTTAATTTCTTTCCATCTTGTTACTTTAAAATATTTTTCGTTTCGTTTTTACTTATATTTAAGATATTCAATGTTTCGTGATTAATTTTCTGCAGTTTTTTCCACGATATTTGTAGTTAAAGTTAGCGAATAATTTCGATAAAATTTGTCCGCTTCATGACAATGTGAGACCATGCAACGGTAGTCATTGAAAGCGAATTATTAGTTCATTGCATAGGGAAAAAATCCAAGTTTATTAGCAACAAACTCTATTTGTTTTAGTCAATCAAAATATAAATGTCTTTATTTTTGTCTGGAATAATTTCTTTTTAAAATTGTGCATGTTGATTGCGCATATTGTTTATAGTGTATTAATTGTTCCGGCAGCGCTTTGTCAAGGCTTCCAATCTTTTTTAATTCGGTTCTATTATAAATCTTGAATAGAGATACATGATGACTTTTTCAATGCCATCTTTCGACTGAAAAAAATGTTGAGATACTGAAATTGCTGATATCTTTCTACGATTTACGAGTTTCCTAATCTTGGCGAATAACGCAATGTAGCCGCCATTTAAATTTGGATTACGTGCTACGAGCACATGCGAAAGCAAGGAAACTAATTTATTGGTTTTGGAAGTTTAGATTTACGAGTAAGTAAAAAAAAAATCCGTAGGTAATAAGATTTTTTTGTCAATCTTGTAGATATGTTTACAAATATTGAATAACTCTTAAAAGAGCCCCATTTTAAATAGAACAAGTATCAATCCACGTGGGATGGCTGGGGAAGTACGTTGCCTCCCCTCTTTATCGTAAACGAATGTAATTACCGACTTCAAGTAAATTCTTTATTTTATTCTAATTTACGAAATAATTTCGAACTTGACTTATTCGAAAGTTTGCACAAAAACGTCGGAGGTTACATCGGTCGAAACGTGCGGTAAATAAGATCGGTCAAAACAGATATAAATTGTTTTCAGGCGATAATTATTATTTTTTTAATATTAAATGAGGAACCATTTGTACTTATAATCTATTTAGCATTACGCATTTTATCTGAAGAGAAAAAAAAAACGTTTGAAATGCTACAATTTAGATTTAAAAAAAAAAATGGTCTTGTCAACCGGAAGTGTTGTATTTCTCATGGAACCATGTTTTTTTTTTGTCTCGCTAAAGACGAAGTCTTAAAACGTCCTTTTCTCCATTACTACGTAATACTAAATTGATTTTAACTCAAAGTTCTTAATATCATAACCTTTGAAAAATATATCATTGCCCCACTAATTTTATTCGAGTTTTTAAACAAACTGGTTGACCGTCTATCTTATTATTTACCCGTTGTGAATAGAACTACAATGAGATGAGAATAGTCGTCCGAATAAATTCAAACAAACCCTTTTCATTTTATCCTACAAATGTCTTTAATCGTATTTTAAAATTATTGCTCGCTGAAGATCCCCACCCTCCTGGGTGCGAAAGGATAATTTCATTTTTTCTAAAACGGAAATAAAAAGGGTTCAATTAAAGTATAGGGACCATCAAAATATCTTTACCCATTTTCTTGATAAACAAGAATTGTAATTTTTGTCCTGTAATATAATTACACTTGTAATTTTGTTTTTTGTATATTTTTTAATTTTATCGACTTTTTTTATGAATTTAAAAATTCATAAATTCAAAACTTTTTAATGGTCATTATTTAAAATAGAATTTATGTCGAAACAATTTTGGAGACTTACACGATATTCTACTGTTCTTTATAATGCAATTAAATACGAATTTTGCGGTTAAAAATATTCATCAACTTGAATATTCATATTTTGCACTTGTGGCATTTTTGTCTTTTAAATAAAGTGTTAAAAGTGTCATTTATGTTTGAGATAGCAACCCCTGTTAAATATTATGCACATCTCTTGCAATAAATTCGGAACAGAAATATTTTGAAAACTGATCTAAATTGACTTTTCCCGCAAACATTTACGAAATCTTTAGTGAAAATTGTAATTTGAAATCTCGACGATAAAAGATCTCGTATCTTTCTCTGTCTATTCATAACTTAAATATTCTTTTTTTTCATTTAGAATTAGTAATTCGAATACTTATTGAAATCGATAAAATATAATCTTAAAACGAATTCTTAGATCCTATTTCAAAGCAACAAAAAAAAAATGTAAACATGACTTTGTAAATACCCCCACACACAACACCAGATGAATTATTAATAGAACATCGGGCACTTGTGCAGTTTAGTAAACAGGGGCAGACAATCCACAGAAAGTAACGACATCACTCACTTTCAGAAACTATATTTTATTACGTTACTTTATTGAAAATAAACTTTCACTGCAATGTTTTTCTTTCAGAAACTATTTTATTAAATAAATTTAATTTTTTTAAATCTATTTATTTTCTGTGGATTATCTGCCCCTGTTTACTAAACTGCATAAGTGCCGAACATCGTCTTCACTAAATAGTACTTATCTAATCAACTGTGCATTATTAATTTAGAATAGTATTTACTATTTAGCGAGAATAATAAAAGCGAATTAAATTTGTTTTTTTGTGAAATTGTTTTTTTTTTCTTTTTCCGTGTTAAATTAAAGAGGAATACTAACGGTGTTTTTCTGTTGTTTTTTTTCCTCCGCAGGTATTTCACGTGCAAATTGGCATAAGAGAAAGGCAACAGGAGGTCGTCAGGTTCAAATCCGCAAAAAGCGGAATTTTGAGCTTGGCAGACCAGCTGCTATGACTAAAGTATTTACTTCTTTATTTAATGTTTTCCTAATAAACTGTTTGAAAGGATTTTGGGGATTCTTTTACGAGACTCAGCAGAGTAAAAACGCAAAAAAAACAAATTACAACAAATAAAAGTAACTGTAAGCTGTAAAAGTTAGTTTCAAACTTGCATGTGATATTTGTTTGTATTTTAAACCCGTTTGAAGTGCTATTTATTAGAAATCAATAGTTTTGCCACCGAATCTGCGAAAACAAAACATGGCCGATTACTAACAAATGCACTACGAGCGCCATACTGTTTTTGTGAAAACGATGGGGAAAAAAAAACAAGAATTTTTTTTTTTTTACATCTAATGAAAACCCATTTATAATACGTAAAAATAAAAACAAATTACATAGGTAAGTAGAAAAATATCTATTCTCGTCGTAGGTCAACTTCACTTGTTGCAAATTTATGTTTTTAAACCCTTTCTCGTTCTTTTTTTGGACCCCGTTCGCGCCTCTGCTGAGTCTCGTAACATATACCCGGATTTTGTTCTTCATAAATTTTCGGAATACTTGCGTAGTTTATTTTGGATTTTTCTTAGCCATGTGTATATATAAAGATAAGGGCGACCGATTTTATTTTTTTACATTTAAAAAAAAAAAAAAAAAAAAAAAAAATTTGTATAACGTCACAAATGTTTTTTGTGGATATTTGTTTCCTAACCTGTTATCTTAACTAATTGCAATCGCCACAATTCCACATTAGCTCTACTTAAAATATTCCCATCTCTATTTTTAAATGATTACGATTGATTGGTTCATTTGAGTCACGTGAGACAAATCCTGGCGGCGAGAAAAGGTGATGCCGTTCTAGCGATTAATGAATAAATTCCGCTCGTATTTCGAAAAGTAAATAACGACTGCTGAAAACTTATCGAGATCCTCCCCAAAGCTGCGCAGTAAAAAATTCGGCACTTCTGCATAATAGCATCCCGGTAAAACGGTACGATGGTTTGAACGCCATTAATTGTTCTCATTTTTAGGAGAGTTCCGTCGTTTACAAAGGAAGACGATCACTGAATTTGTGGTCAAGTTTGTGAAACTTTGTTAAATCAATACAAAATAAACATTAATTTACTCTAACTTGGACCTGTAAAAAAAAACTCCCCTATTTTGTTTCCTCTTACTTCAGTCGAAGTTCTCAGAAATCAAGGGATCCCCTTCCTGTGACTAACACTTGATCTCTATATGAGATACTTCGATATTCGAATATTCCATTAAAGTTCTCTTTTACCTCTCAAAAGAACCTTAATTTTCATCTCCATAATTGACCAGTTAACTCTTATACTATATTTTTCTTTTGGTCTTACCGGATTCCAGGACAAAAATTCATCTAGTCTGGTGGAGTATCCAGCTAAGTGCTGTTACTTGAGGTAACATTGCTCGTATGAGCCGGTGTATAGCCGTGTGAAGGGGTCTTATTTGGGCTTAGAATACTATGTTATTTTAAATATTTTCTCACGGTTCACTTGTATGGTGAAGTCTACTCATGTCGGGTTGTCCTGCCAAACCCTTGTACAGAGAGACCGAAGACACTGGAGGATAGTGTCTCGTAGGTAATTCAAACTCCCCTATCTAATAGACGCTTACATGGGAAGCCATCATTTTTTTTATATATACAAATTTCATTTCAGCTCCCAGTCTTCCATTGTCGCGGACAGAACTCTCCTAAAATGAAAACCATTAATGGCGCCAGGGATGCAATTATGCAGAAGTGCCAAACATTTTCTAACTCTTTAACATCCGAGCGACCACACAAAAATAACCTGGTTCCTCAAAGAAAACGTAGAAACTGATTTATTGATATTGTATTTTATTTTTAAAAAAAATCTTAATCAAATTTACAAAAACAAACCGAATTGCAAAAAAAAAAAAATACAATGTAAATAAATCTGTAAGCGTTTTGTTTCAGGAATCCCGTTTTAATTTTGTGGTTGCAACTCGTTATCGGATTTTACAGCCATTGTTTTATGTAATCCTCGAAAACCACTAATTCTAACATGAAACCATGTTTTCTTTCTTTTCTACGATTTGATATTTTTTTTTAATCAATATTAGGTGCTTATACTGATTAGCGGCCTATGAAAAAAATATTTTTATATAAAAACAATAATATATACTTATTAAGCATTATATTCTTACTCACTGTACGAAAAAGTAGAAATTATCCATTAGAACTTTAATTACAAGTATTTTTTTCCATTCTGCGTATCATAACAGCGACTCGTTCAGTAAGCCTCCATCTTGTTTTTTAAGAAGATTTAAAGGGCAGATAACTGAAATCTTCTTAAAAAAACAAGATGGACGCTTACTGAACGAGTCGCTGTTATGATATGCAGAATTGAAAAATACTTGTAATTAAAGTTTTAGTGGATATTTTTTTCTACTATTTCGTACAGTGAGTAAGAATATAATACTTAATAAGTATATATTGTTTTTATATAAAATAATTTTTTTCATAGGCCGCTAATCAGCATAAGCACCCAATATTATTTGCAAGAGTTTTGATAATTTTCTTTAAACTATAATGGAATGCTTATATTTCTTTTTTTTAGTTGGGATCTCGTAGAGTTCATACTGTCAGGACGAGAGGTGGCAACAAGAAGTTCCGTGCTCTCCGGTTGGATACTGGGAATTTTTCCTGGGGATCAGAAAGTAAGTAACCACGATTGTTTATCTCGCCCCCCCCCCCCTCTATTTATTCAATTTTTCGAATGTTTTCCTTCTGAGCAAAAATCGTTGACTTAATCGGAAAATTTAGGTTTAATTTGTTTCGATTTCATCATAAAACATTTCTATAAATTATTTAAATCTTTGGGTATCTTTTACAATAAGCAACAGAACGAGAGCCCGTGTCCAACAACAAATAAATGTGACCGTAGCCCATAAACTTATTTTCCGACTTACCTATGACATTTGTTTGTATTTTGAAGTAGTTTCAATGGCTTTTTATTAGATATCAAAATTTCTCTCCATTTTTACGTTCACAGAAAGTTGGAAATTTGTCGACATTTTTTCTCCCCTCAGCCTAGCTTTGTTTTTTTTTTTTACTGGCACTCATAATCAAAGCGCAGTTTTTTCCAAAACTTTTATACGTTTTGTTTTTTTTTGTAAATTATATTAAAAGTCACTTCGACTTAATTTAAATGAGCAAAATGATTACAAATTTAATTAAAAATCATCTGGATCTTCAACACGGAAATCACTTCTATTCGTAAATGCTTCTGGACAATTGGCTGATTCTGTATGTGTCGACCTGAAACAATTTTCCTACAAATTAATCATTTCGCTCTTAAACATATTCACACCTTTTTTTTTTTTTTTCTAAATTTCATGCTTACATAACAAACATTAAGATTCCACTTGATTGATCTCATTTTAGTAAAGTATCTGTCGCTTTGGAAGATAACCACGTTTTTACGGTTTAATCGAATAGATAAAAAGAACTTTTTTAGTGACACATTTGAAATTAAATTTTCATTTTTTAAATTTTTTTTATATAGCAAGTGTATTAAATAGTTGATCCTAAAACTTAAATAAATTTCTAGCCTTTTTAATTGTTTTTTCTGACCTTGTGTAACTCCTGCAAATGATGAACATCACGATGGTCTACCGATACGTAATGACGATTGTTATCCAGAACTGATGCAGGCGACTAATCTCTTAATTTATATAAAGTTAAGCATGGTTAAATGTGTGCTGCTCAGCAGAAGGGGTCGAAATGTGGGTTATTTTGTGAAATTTTAACAAATTTTAGTTTGAGTATTAAAGTATTGTTAGGGCACATTTTTAAAGAAATCAAAAACATTTCAGATTTGCATTGAATTTTAATTTCTTAAGATCCCTTAAACTCTGGAGCAAATATATGGATGGCGAAGGTATTGAGGTTGTTGATAAATTTTGTTGGTGATACCATTGAAGCACATGCTAGTTTGATGGCAA
This sequence comes from Sepiola atlantica, assembly GCA_963556195.1. NCBI lineage: Eukaryota > Metazoa > Mollusca > Cephalopoda > Sepiida > Sepiolidae > Sepiola > Sepiola atlantica. Next base: position 93,010,587 of record OY744532.1, read on the forward strand.
GAATTAGTAGTGGATGGAGTAAGTTCAGGAAACTTAAGGGAAGTCAATCAGGCATGTGTATGCAGTGTGATGTATGCAAGTGAAACCTGATTGAGTACATTTGTCGCCTGATGAGCTCAGGAAGATCAAATCTGGTCCGTATAGAGAGATGCAGGCAAAGCAGGAGGCTTCAATGGTTAGAGTTTCTGTGCTAGAGGTAGAACAATTAAGGTAGCAGGATCAAGTCAGCATGATGATGATTTAAAATGAAGCGTTAAATTTTAGACATTTTATATAATCGAAATCATGTAATAGATTTTGATCAAACTTGCAACAGATTTTTGACATACGGTTTAGCAGCATTAATTTCTTGATTTTAGTCTTTGGGGGGGAACATGAAAGGGTTCTGTATTCTGGGAATTACCTGTCCTGGGACGAGTGTTTTTTCTAGTATATTATATATGATCACCACCAGGGTTTTTGATATTTTTGGTTTTCTGTCCACCTTACTGGTGACAGTCATTCGGGGTCTTTGGTCATAGTCGGCACGCTATTTGTCCACATACAGCACCTGGTATTCCCAGTTCCATAAAATTGCTTCATCTCCAGCTCCAATACAGTTTATTTGTGTTCATGCGTACGGCGAAGATTCTAAAGCCTTCACTGTGAACTGGAGTTAGGCAGGGATGCACTCTCTCCGACCCTGTGTTTTCTCCAAGTTAATTTAGCTGTGAACCGTTTTAAAATAAATTAAGTAATGTTTTAATGTTACAAACTCTTATGGATGCTAATTATAATGTGCAAACGAAACGTCTGCAAAAGATGGTGGGCGTAGTGCATGTTAATGAAGGTTTTGAATGTTTTTTTACTGTAGCCTTTGTTTATTAAGCTATTCCGGTCAATGAAATAGGGGAAAATCTCACTTCATAAGATGTATGAATTACACTAAGTAACTGGATTTGTCTCAAATGACTGTTTTCATCCACGCTTCTGAACACCGTTTGACATTTTTTTCATGTCTTTCAAAAGGTCTTGGAGAGGGGGGGGGGTTGCGATGTTAGTTCACATGGGGTCAACTGAATAGGGATGCTGTTTCGGTACTGATGTTCGTTATTATTGGCGTGTGCTTATCGTTTAACAACTTGAGGGTATAATTAAAAAAAAAAATGGTAAAGTACGTTTGAAGCCCTGTTTGTGCAGCTAGTCTTGAAGGAAAACTCTGAAATAACAGCAGTCTTTCTTAGTCTCACAGCCACCCCCACCCAAAGCAGTGTATCCATCCTCTCAAGACTGAAAGGAGACGAACACACACATCCACATGCCCAGTTCTGGTTGGTTTATACACATTTAAAAAAAAATTCCCTCTAAACTTGCAAATGATGAACATCACGATGGTCTACAGAAATTATTAATGACGATTGTTATCCAGAACTGATGCAAGAATATCGCCTCCCACTGTAAAAAAAATTACTACTTTTTTTTTTTTTCTTAGCTTGTGCATATAAAATGAATTCACCAAAAGGTTTTGCACCATTTTTATATCCCCTTATAAAGATGCTACTTTATTTTATGTAATAGGGATTTTAATTCTTATTGCAATTTTTATTCTTTTAAAAAAAAAAAGTCTAAAATTTGGGGCATTAATATTCCAGGAATCTTGTTTGATTTTTGCCTAAGATCAAATTGAAGTTTGTGGCCATATTATACCCCCCCCCCCCCCCCCAAAAAAAAACAAACTTTAAAGCAGCTTAAATTTTGAGAATATTAAATATATTAATCGATATCTAATACTTCTGGTTATAATTTGTTTTCTTCACAGAAAATTAAATATAGCGCACATTATCCACTCCCCCGCCTAGCAGCTCTGTTCTAAAATTATGATTAACTCGATTTATTAAATTAAAATCTCCTTAAGTTAATTTTCCCATTTCTGCTCTTTCTCGTTTATTACAGATTTTGTTTATCAACGGTTTGTCTTCTGATAAAATGTTGTCCGAAAAAGATTGAGAATAGATAATTTTCCACTTTTTTTTTTTATTTAAAACTATTTCCAAATTTTGTATCTCAATTATTATAATTTAACGACATATCTTAAGTGGGTCTTTATAAAGTTTGCCCGTAATAAAACAAACAAAAACCTGCAGATGATGATCATCACGATGGTCTACAGATGCATAATGACGATTGTTATCCAGAACTGATGCAGGCCATGAATTATATGGGTTGGCAGGTCGAATTCCGTCTGGGTTACTGCAACCCTTTCACTAAAACCTTATATCTTCCAGCTACTGCTTATTGTTTCCAAAGTGGGTGTTTAGATTGTGCAAACTACTTCCCTAGATGCTCCATGTGCAGGCCACTCTTACAGAGCTGTCCATTGTCTCTCAAAACTGGAAAGCCTAAAATCTATTTATCTGAATTATGATTTTAATATTTAAGTATCAATTAAATTTTTTTATTTTTTTTTTATGTTACTTTTAGCTTGAACCAGTAATAAATCCATTTAATTCCCCCCCCCCCCCCCCCCCAAATTGTTTTATGTGATATTACATGTAAAGTTGCAAAACTAACAAGTTTTTTAAATTTTGATTTTTTAAAGGGGTTGGGGGTTAATATAATACTGTCATACCGTATGGTTGTTGTTTGAGGCATGCACCCGCCTGTAAGTTTCACTACTGAATGTTTTTTAAATGCAGTTGAGTAAAGAATGAAGCAGCTAAAATAAATTAACAAAGGAAATTGATTCTTAAAACAAATAATTAGTGAACAAAAAGAAAATGTTTCTTTTCGATCTTTTGAAGAAAGTGACTTGCATTTTGCTGCATACGAGGTTTTAAAACGAGTCCTTTCTGAACTTGTGTAACTCCTGCAAATGATGAACATCACGATGGTCTACAGATGAATAATGACGATTGTTATCCAGAACTGATGCAGGTGACGAATGAATAAATTAATAAAAAATTAAGAAAAAAAGGTCCACCGTGCGCACGATCACATTTTGTTTTTTTGTGTATACTAAAAATAACTTGTTCTATCACCAACTTTAACTCCTTTATTTTATTATAGGTATTTCCCGCAAAAGCAGAATTATTGATGTCGTCTACAATGCCAGTAATAATGAATTGGTTCGTATGAAGACTCTTGTGAAAAGCTGCATTGTCACTATAGATGGTACCCCTTTCAGACAGTGGTATGAGGCACATTATGCTCTTCCTCTTGGCCGGAAAAAAGGTGTTAAACTGGTAAGTTTTTTTTTATATATAAAGTAACAAGCAAAATGTATTCCTATTGCTGGTTAAAATGTTTTTTCTTTTTCTACTCAATTTCACAGAAATTAGTCTTTAAAAAAAAAAAGGTTGTTGCCAGCTCCCAAACTTCATTTTAATCCAAAATATTCAATATTGTGTAGCATGTTCTTGTTTAGCTGAATCTGTGCATTCTGTTATTTGTCAATGGAGAAGTTTAGTCACTAGTAGTTTTATTAAATTGGGTTCTAAAGAAATAATGGAATATTTTTTAATTGCAATGTTTGGTTGTTGAGTTAAATGATGATCAACCCTTAGCCATCTTTCGCCTGAAAAATGAAATGTTGTCATTGTCTATCTGATAACTTAAACAACCAATCACTTCATTGATGACCCTTGGTATTTCCTATGTGGGTCTTGCAATGCCATTAAAACATCACTCGTCTTAATTTCTTAAACTAGGGTTCGCAACAACTTTCTGTGAGAGTATTTCCTTTTGTATAGCTGTCAAATTGAGATTGGGTATCAATTATATTTAAATCTTCATGTTAGCCAGTTTCTTTCTTCATTCTAACTTTTAAACTTTTGCCCAATAATACATGTCTAAGGAAGACTGGTGCCAACTTATCAATTATACCAAAATATTATCTGTTGGGGCAGTATTTATTATCTATTTTTCTTACCTTTTCTCTTCTCCCTCCTGTCTTTTAAATCCTTTGCCTTCTCACCTAGCATGGTGTTAGGGTTGATTAAAAATTTTAGTATATCACAAAGGCCATTTCTCTCAATTATTTAAAGCAAGTGCTTCAAGTTGCATAGGCTGTCAAGTTGCATAGGCTGTCATGGCATGTATTTATAAAATGACAGGAAAGCAGAATGATGAAATTGATCGGCTGGAATACCATAATAGTGACAGCAAGTCATAGTTACACTGACTGCTTCTAACAATTTCTGGAGAATTTAAAAAAAAACAAAAAAAAAACTTTTAATGTTAGTTAGATATTTGTATAAGAAATTTATTAGACGGTGAAGAGACTCATTGGATCTAGAGACTAAATAAGTTTAAGACTTTATTCAAATATGAACATAAATAAGCAGATAATATATGTAAATAATTAAAAAAAAAAAATGATTTTACATTGAATTGAATGTTCAAATGTTTTGGTTGTTTAGTTTTAAATGATGATCAACCCTTAGCCATCTTTCGCCTGAAAAATGAAATGTTGTCATTTTCTATCTGATAACTTAAACAACCACTTTATTGAAATTATTTTTCAACAAAGTCTTAAATTGTTTCAATTTGCAACAGAGTTGTCGTTATACAAATTGAGATTTGGTATCGGTTAAATCTTGGTTATTTTGACTTAAATCTTCGTAATACTTGTGTGATGAAGACTAGTGCTAACTTAGTGACCCGCTGGGGCAATATTTGATATCGCTCCCCTTTTTTGACATTGTGTCAGGCAAGATCTAGAATTATAGTATGTAGATTCATCTCCAGTCAAGGCCATTTAAAAAAATTTTTTTTTTTAAATTACTTAAAACTAAAGTGTTTCAAGTAGCATCTATTTAAAAGTAACTTTTTTTTTTCCTACCCCTATACAAGTGGCAGATTTTTTATTTTATTTTATTTATTTTTTAATATAATGTAAAAAGCAAAATGTATTCCTATTGTTGGTTAAAATGTAGTTTTTTCTTTTTCTACTCAATTTCACAGAAATTAGTCTTTAAAAAAAAAGGTTGTTGCCAGCTCCCAAACTTATGTAGGCTTCATTTTAATCCAAAATATTCAATATTGTGTAGCATGTTCTTGTTTAGCTAAATCTGTGCATTCTGTTATTTGTCAATGGAGAAGTTTAGTCACTAGTAGTTTTATTAAATTGGGTTCTAAAGAAATAATGGAATATTTTTTAATTGCAATGTTTGGTTGTTGAGTTAAATGATGATCAACCCTTAGCCATCTTTCGCCTGAAAAATGAAATGTTGTCATTGTCTATCTGATAACTTAAACAACCAATCACTTTATGATGACCCTTGGTATTTCCTATGTGGGTCTTGCAATGCCATTAAAACATCACTCATCTTAATTTCTTAAACTAGGGGTTGCAACAACTTTCTGTGAGAGTATTTCCTTTTGTATAGCTGTCAAATTGAGATTGGGTATCAATTATATTTAAATCTTCATGTTAGCCAGTTTCTTTCTTCATTCTAACTTTTAAACTTTTGCCCAATAATACATGTCTAAGGAAGTTATCAATTCAACCAAAATATTATCTGTTGGGGCAAAATATTATCTGTTTTTCTTAACTTTTCTCTTCTCCCTCCTGTCTTTTAAATCATTCGCCTTCTCACCTAGCATGGTGTTAGGGTTGATCAAAAGTTTTAGTATATCACAATGGCCGTTTCTCTCAATTATTTAAAGCAAGTGTTTCAAGTTGCATAGGCTGTCAAGTTGCATAGGCTGTCATGGCGTGTATTTATAAAATGACAGGAAAGCAGAATGATGAAATTGATTGGCTGGAATACCATAATAGTGACAGCAAGTCATAGTTACACTGACTGCTTCTTACAATTTCTGGAGAATTTAAAAAAAAAAAAAACTTTTAATGTTAGTTATTTGTATAAGAAATTTATTAGACTGAAGAGACTCATTGGATCTAGAGACTAAATAAGTTTAAGACTTTATTCAAATATGAACATAAATAAGCAGATAATATATGTAAATAATTAAAAAAAATAAAAAATGATTTTACATTGAATTGAATTTTCAAATGTTTTGGTTGTTTAGTTAAATGATGATCAACCCTTAGCCATCTTTCGCCTGAAAAATGAAATGTTGTAATTTTCTATCTGATAACTTAAACAACCACTTTATTGACATTATTTTTAAACAGCCTTGAATTGTTTCAATTTGCAACAGTTGTCGTTATACAAATTGAGATTGGGTATCGGTTAAATCTTGGTTATTTTGACTTAAATCTTCGTAATACTTGTGTGATGAAGACTAGTGCTAACTTAGTGACACGCAGGGGCAATATTTGATATCGCTCCACTTTTTTGACAGTGTCAGGCAAGATCTAGAATTTTAGTATGTAGATTCATCTCCAGTCAAGGCCATTTTTTTTTTTTTTTTTTTTTTTTTTTTTTGTTAATAATTAAAATTAAAGTGTTTCAAGTAGCATCTATTTGAAAGAAACTTTTTTTTCTTCTCCCCCTATACAAGTGGCAGATTTTTTAATTTTGCATCTGTTACACCAGTTAAGTAAAATGTTTTATTAAATTTTGCAAGATTGTGTGAGTGAAGAATTGGCAGGAATCCAAGATTTCACTAGTTGATAATCATGTAACTTTTATAAATTAGAAAGGAAAAAAAAAAAGCAGAATGATGAAATTGATTGGCTGGAATGTATTATCATGGTGACAGCAAGTCATAGTTACACTGACTGCTTCTATGAAGTTTTGGAGTTTTTTTTTTTTTTAGACGGGTTAAATTTATTCGTACACAAATCTATTGGAAGTTAAGACTCTGTAAAACATGTGGTTGTATTGGAACTTTAATATATTAATGTGATTTTTTTTTATATATACATACCAGTGTTGCAGATTATATACATGTATGTTGATGTTATCGATCAGCATCTGTTGAAAGCTGAGATCTCATCAGGCAGGATAATCTGGCATTTATGTATAAATAATAAAAAAAATCATATAAAAGCTCTTTGATATTGTGGCCAGTTGAAATTCTTTGGATTTTTTTATTCTGTGGATGTTTACCGTACCTGGATTAATATATATATATATTACATACCGTAAATATACAGGGGCCGGTCAAGATGACTTTGTTTTCAATACGATCAGTTTTTGCATCAAATTGACTTACCCTAAAACAGTTCGGTTGTTTAGTTAAATGATGATCAACCCTTAGCCATCTTTCGCCTGAAAAATTAAATGTTGTCAATTTCTATCTGATAACTTAAACAACCACTTTGCAATTTATTTATTTTTTAAAAAAGACTAAAAAAACATTTTGGGGCCACACAAAACACCATGAATAAAAACTTTTACCAAAATGACTGGATTCAGCATTAATAACCCGAAAAAGGGTTGATACAACCAAACCTAACCAGTTTTTTTAAGTATGAGTGATGAGAACCCAAATATTGATTATTGATCCAATTGGAAACCTACATAGTTAATCATGATGCATGTTACCATGGTGACTTTTTTTCTTTTTTTTTTCTCGATGTGATGTTTGTAAATTGAAAAAATATTTTTTTTTTGTAAATCTCAAATGCTTTGTTGTTTGCTTAAATGATGATCAACCCATAGCCATCTTTCGTCTGAAAAATTATGTTGTCCAAATTTATCTGATAACAAACAACCGCTGTATTTGTAAAATCGTGCAATTCTTATAAACTTCTGAGTGCAGCAGGATTACTAAGAATTATTTACAACTTATAAAAGTGCTTTGAAAGGTTACTATTGGAATATAAATTCAGATTTAGCACAAGGATGCAGTCAATTCAGAATCTGCATCCCAGTATTTTTTGCCTTATTTGTTCTCGTGATAAACATGTATTTTATGTTTTAAATTTAAATTAATATATAAATATTAAATTTGTGTTGAATAAACCCTTTTTTACAGACTTAGATTCCCCCCTCACCCTTTTAGGGGCCATTTAGCCACCATAACATCTGTATCATAATTTAAACATCTTGTTTGGAAGATTCATTTAAAAAGGCTTTTTTCTTTCACGTCTGTTTTTGGTTAATTTAATTTTTAACTTAGTAAAAATTGGTTGTTTAGTTAAATGATGATCAACCCTTAGCCATCTTTCGCCTGAAAAATAAATGTTGTCAATTTCTATCTGATAACTTAAACAATCAACCACTTTATTTGTAACAGTGTCTGGTGCTGCTATATAGGAAATCTAAACTTAATGGTGATAATGCTAAAAAATGAATTGTTAGAATGTATTATAGTGACACCGAATCTCAGTTTGAGTACATTAGCTTAATGGGGGGGGGATTTTTTCAAATATTAAATTTGTTCTCATTCATCGAAGACTCGCTAAAACATTGTTGGATTCAAACTTTTTAACTCGACTTTAAAGATACGTAGTGGTGAAGTTGACTATTTTCAATCTGATGAAGGACGATCTTTCACCTGAAAAAAAGTAAATGTTGACAAGTTCTTTCCAAATAACTTGGACGACCACTTCGAAGTTTTGCAGTTTCTTTATAAAAAAAAAAAAGAAGCAGAATGATGAAATTGATTGGCTGGAATGTATTTGCATAGTGACAGCAAGTCATAGTTACACTGACTGCTTTTTTTCTTTTTTTTTTTTTTTTTTTTTTTCTTGGTATTTCTCATACAAAAAAGACTTATCTAATAAACTTTTTTTTTTTTCTTCCTTGAAAGACTGAACAAGAGGAAGCTGTTCTCAACAAAGTTCGATCTAGAAAGAACCAGAAAAAATACATTCGTCGAAAGAAGACTGCCAAAGTAGAAACAACTTTGCTGGAAGAATTTATGACCGGACGACTCTTGGGTGAGCAATCGTTTCATTATACCATTCATTGCAATTTATTTGTTTATTTTTGTCTTGGAAATTTGACTAACTTTCTTTCTTCTTTTTACTCTAGCCAAAATCACATCCCGGCCTGGTCAGATTGGAAAGTCAGATGGCATTGTGCTTGAAGGCAAAGAACTTGAATTCTATATGAGAAAAATAAAGGCCAAGAAAGGCAAATAAATGCCCACCTAATCTGTTCTGGTGATCATTTCCAAATAAACTTATTAAAGTCTATTTCTTTTCGTTTTTTAAATTTTTTTTAAATGCATCGTTATTTATCTTAATTTGCAGCAGTAGCAAAGAAACGTCCCAAAATAATTTGGAATTTAAGCTGGAAAAAAAAAAAAATTGGACAAAAGACCAAGAAAAATCTGATAGGTACAATAATTTAATGTTTAGTCACAAATGACTGGAAGATTCTCTAGAAGCTTCTGCGACAGTGAATTCTTTTTTTTTCTTGTGATTATGCAGTTCGATATGAATGATGATGTTCAGACTAAGAAGAGATCTGAAAGGACCGTCAATGTACACTAAAATTCATTCACACACCAGACATGAAAAGAAAAAGTGAGATCAACTGCTCGACATTCACTCAATGCTAACAATGACAAATTAAAAACATGTCCATATGAAAAATATCTCTGTAAAAGCAGCCTTTTTTTTTCTTTTTCCTTCTAGAACCGCATCTTGTGGATTTTTAATATTTTTCCAAGGCGTTGTTTGGCTGTGGCAAATCCTTTCTTAGGTTTCTTGGCTAAAATAAAAAAAAAAAAAAAAAATCAAATGATATTTCTATTAAAATGCTTGATAGGATTTAATAAAAATAACCTATTGTGCTAGTCCGTATTTACCAACTATGCAAATTGACTGTTTAAAGTTGTCTTTAACTTCCATTGACTGTTTAATAAACCTTCAAGTGATTGTCAATTCTGTTCATCCTGTGCAGAGAAATATTGACCTAAAATAACTGATCAATCTATCTGAATACTAAAAACTTAGCCTAGAAGTAATTGTAACTTTTTGATTTACAATGGCAATATAACGATGGGTTTGAAGTTATCATGGAAACATTGATAATTCAATCGGGCTGAAAATGAATAATGGGTACATTTATCAAACCCATCTTGGATTAAAGAGATTTTGATAACTTTTTTTTTTAAAGGAATTTGTCTCATTTCAAAATATCAAATCTTAACTTTGAAAAATGGAGAATTCCAACAAATAAAGCAGATGTCATGACCGGAAATCAAAACCTTGATCTTCAGTCTGACATTCTTCCAATTGGCCTTGTTATAAATAGAGCTTAAAACATTACCTTGAAATGATTATAGCTTTGACGTGATGATTATTCAGGTTTTGAAACAAATTTAAAGTGATAATAAAAATAAAAACATTTGTCAACAAAATTGTTTTGCTGTTTGGAAAAAAGTATGATTTTTGGATAACTTAAAGTCAATCAGGTCTTTTTGAAATAGCTTATTGTACGATACTCGATTCGTTTAAGGACTGTATAATGTGCGTTTCCCTGTTTCCAATAGACTTGTAAAGTTTGCAGGATTCCTGTAGATATTTTCATTAGATTATACCGTAAAACTCACTAATTTAAAAATCTAATTTATTTTTCTTAAATTGCTAAGCTTAGTTCATATAAACTAAGCTTAGCAATTTAAAAAAATAATAAATTAGATTTTTTTTTTTATTGATATACTAATGAACGTCATGGTTGCAAAAAGAAATACAGAATCACTGACAGTCTTGGAAGAAAAGAGCTGCTTTAATAACTAGGATATACAGATGGTTCATGCCCCACTCCATAGAATCCTTGAATGGGAACTCGATAATTTTAGTGTATTAGCAATCTATTTTTAATATTTAGGCATTTAATATCTGCATTGAACAAGTCATTTTTCCTAATAACTCCATTTTGTTTACATATAGTTTCTTAAATTATCCACAATATTACTATAGTTGACCAAACTCATTTTCTACATTTTAATGAAGAAATTTTTTTTTCACGGTCATCTAATTTATCCTAGACTATGAAGATAAAAGTTCATAGCGTAGTACTAGTGTAATAGCATTAACAGCACTTGCAACACATTTTCCATGTGATTTCTCTGCGGTTATCTAAGGACACTATATCTAGTAAATATAGTTCTTTCAACTTGATGTACATTTCCTTTAAGATTTCAATTGGTAAAGTTGTTTATTTTAATTTGTTAGTTGCAGATGACCAGAGAAATTCCTATTCCTGAAACAAGTTGTACAATAGATATGGAAATATCAAATCGGAAATGCTTGAATAACTTAAACAAAAATTGACGATTTTAGTATTTCAATGTGATGATTGGAGAAATCCTGGGTACCTTAGATAATATTGAAACATTTAACGTGTCAATGGTTTGGAGGGAGCAGAAAAAACAAACTTACAATGATTGTGTCAATTTGAAGAAAAAAAAACTTGATCTTGATAAATAATGTTCTGTTTGAGTGTGCGATACTACTAAATAATGGCAAGATTTTGTCAAATTTGAGGAAAATATTTATACAGTTCAAATTTGAGGAAAATATTTATACAGTTCAAATTCTATGAAACGACATTAAGATTCTGAGATTGCTAACGACACCACACTTTACTCTCGCCGTGTTGGCAAAAAAGACGCGATCATATCCGAGGCAATGGCAGAATCCTTAGAAAATGACCTCCAGGCTGTAGTGGATTGGGGTCATAAGTAGTTGGTAACTTTTAATGCCGCAAAGACAGCTCCTTTCCCTCAATAACTACAAGAAACCTCTCCAACCACCGATTGTCATGGCAAATAACACCCTACCTGAGAGTTCATCATTCAAAGTCCTCGGCCTAACCTTCACAGGTAACATGAATTAGAACAAAGACATTGCCAAGGCTGCCGCCCGCAAAAAAGGTTGGTTCCCTCTACCGTGCTAGTAAACTCATCATAATGTATCTCTACATGGAGTATTGTTGTCACATCTGGGCTGGTGCATCATCTACTAGTCCTTGACAAGGTCCAAAAAAGAATCGCCAACCTAATAGGTCCCTCACTGTCAACCAAGCTCCAGTCCCTGTCCCATCGCCGCAATGTAGCATCCGTGTGCTTGTTTTACAAATACTTCAATGGATTATGCTCCGATGAATTGGCTACTCTGGTGCCCCCCCTCGACGTAAATTCACTAGACCAACTCGACAATCAACTAAATCCCATCCATTCACTGTGGAGATCCCCAGATGCCGGAGAGCTTTCTACTCAAATAGTTTCTTTCCTCGTGCTGCTGGCCTCTGGAACTCCCTCCCTGCCCCCTGTTTCCCCGACAGTACTGACATGCAGAAATTTAATGTAAACAGACATCTCGCTGCGCAGATGCCAGTTTAGAAATTTAGAAAATTTCCATACAAAGACAATTTTCATAATTTGGAACATTTACTGAATTTTATTGTTCTAAAAAAAAAAAAAAAAAACTACTTGTCCTCCGGGCAGCAATTAATCTAGTCAATGTTCTTTTCATATTAAAAAAATATGATTCTATTTTTTTGTAATTGTTTTCTTTAATGGCAAATGTAATACATCATCATCGTTGTCGTCAACAACAGCTAAAACTGAAAGCTTCCGAATTTCAAAATAATCATTTTAAAATCGTAATTAATATTATTACTAATAATATTAATATGAAGAAAAGTATTACATTGATGTTAGGAAAGTGGAGCACAAAAATAAAAATGAATTGTGCAGAATATTAATTTATTAGTGTTTATAAAATTATTATTCAAATGAAGCGTCTTGGTCAGTCTATTTTGGCAGTATTCTGTTGTGTGTGTATATATATATACAGGGTGGGCAAAAATAAGGGTCCTATTTTTAAAAATTCATAACTTTTTTATTTATTGATTTTTTTTAGAATAAGTAAAGGACCCCTTCCGAAGCAAGCATGAGCCGTATTAGCCCTAAGGAACGTACCCTCATTTAGAAAACATTATTTTTGCTTAAAAAACTCAAAACAGTGTAAAAAAACAATACTTTAGTTTTTGTAAGTTTTAAGAAGTGTTTTTCGGCTAAAATTTGTTTTGTTTATTTTTAAAAATCTCGGAAGGGTCAGTCTACACACACATAAAGTTTGGTGAGTTTAACTTTTATTTTGTGGAAGTTATTCAAATTTAAAGATAGGACCCTTATTTTGGCCCACCCTGTATATATATATATATATATATATATATATAACGTGTTTGAAAATAGTACAATGTAAAATTGAATTAAATAAGCTTAACGTGTTTTGATTACATATATTCGAGATAAATGAAAAAAAACTTTTGCATTTATTCATTTAGATTAATAAAATAGTTTGAAAAGAATTTTACAAGTATCTCGGTATTGCATGTATTTTACATCTATAGAAATATATTTAAGTAAATTCTGTTTAAATATAGCAAAAGAACATTACTCACGTTTTGATGGGCAACTTAATGACTGATTTAGCAATTTATTTTGAGCAAGCCCTCCGCCGCCGCCACCACCACCACCAGTACCGTTGCTGCTCGTTCCTGGTATAGAAGAGAGAGTTGATCCTCCTCCTCCTCCTCCTCCTGTAGAGGTTCCAGCAACAGGAGATGTATCAATGATCAATGCACCATCCCCTGATGCGGCGGGGCTGTTTCCATTTGTCCCTGTTATAGTAGAACTGCTAGTCGATGCGACTGGTGTTCCTAAATACAAAACAAAATTCATTTTTTCAAAGTTCCTTTTTAGCAACAAATGTCATAAGAACTACGGATAAGATAGGATCTTCCTTATCAAAAATGTTCATATTACATCTTCAGTCATTCATGTGGATTGAGGAATATTTTGAAAGAAGAGCAGCACAAAATCTTGTGACTGATGTGAAAAAAGTTACAAAAGATTTGGCTCATCTTTTGGCCGTTTCTATACAAAAAGCATCCCAAAATGATAAAGAAAAAAAAAAAAAAAAAAAAATGGTCACAACGTTTTTCTACTTCCGGCTGATAGCACATTTTGTTTTACAAAGATTTTGAATTTTTTCATTTTTTTTTTTTTTTTTTTTTTTTTTAAATAAAAGGGAACGTGCATAACTTTTATTTATAAAACTATTTAATAGCATTTTTTTTGTTGTTGTTTTTTTTTACATTTGAAATAAATATTTTACTTTCGTTTATAAATTCTGATTAAATAAAGTTTTGCAAATAAGTTTTTTTTGTTTTTAAACTTAAAAACAATTTATTAAAGAATCTGTACTTGACTTTCATTCGTTGAATTTTTATTAAAATAAATATTGTAGATCTCTAGAAAACAAAATGTTTTGATTAAATAAAAAGTTATAAATAAAAGCTATGAAGTTTTCCTATTTTTTAAATTTTGATTAAAATTAATATTGTGAGCAAAGTTCACTTCACAAACGTTCAATTTAACTGAAAAAAAAAAAAAAAAAAATGGTTATAGCATAATATAACTTTTTTTTTTAGTAGTCTACTAATGTTGGGTGCCTTTCATATCAAAGATCCTCCATTTGTTTTTTTTTTTATGTTTCTAGAGAGAATCAAATGACACAAATGTTATTGCATAGGATTTTATACTTTTGGTCTTGCGATCACAACTACCCCGAGATGCACACTAAAGAACAATTGAGAGAAAAATAGGATGGACTTTTTTTTTTCCTTTTTTTTTTTTTTTTTTTTAAAAAAAACATAAAAATTATTTTCATAGGAATTTGATAAAAAATTCACAAGAAATAAGAAAAAATGATAATAATCTAATAAGAAAAAAATGATAATAATCTAATAAGAAAAAAATGATAATAATCTAATAAGAAAAAATGATAATAATCTAATAAGAAAAAGAATCGAAAAATAGTGACCTGCTATTAAAGGATGGGAAAGTGCTGCATGTCCTCCGGCTGACAGACTTGAGTCGGTTTCTTCAGAGATCGTGTCGGGTTTTAACCGTTTTCTGTTTGTCTTCTTTGGTTTGGACTGAGATGAAATTAGTAGAAAGAAAAAAAAACAAAAAAAAAAAACATAAATAGACATCAGAATAAATAGATTCAATTAGTTTCGAAGTTAGAGACAAAGCAAACGATAAGGATAAATCCAGATTTTGTAGGAAACCACAAATATATAAATCGGATTAAATGAAATATCTGACACTTGATAAATATTAAAAGAAAAACAATATTAAAATCCTGATGTCATGGATTACATATTCTCTGAATATTTTCTGACAAGCCCCTTCGTATATGATAGACAGACTGTGGTAAGTTTCCGGATGGTCGAGTCCTTTGATGTTTGATCCAGATTTCTTGGAGCTGATGTCATGCTCTCTGGATAGTTGTGTCGGTGGAGGGAGTCTCTTAGGCTGTCCATCTCCTCTTGTAACGTATTGCTGTTACTACATATCCAAATCTAATGTTCCTTAGCTCTGTCACAGACCAACAAAGACAGACTCTAAGGAGTCAATAAAATGATAATAATTCATTTTCATAATTGCTTCCCTGCATACTACAACATGGTCGTCTTCAAATCCAATGTCAACAAATACTTGTCATAAACTGTCCCCATAAGTCATCAAATTTGTTCATTCCATTCATTATTTTCAATCCTCTCATAATATTCTTCAACATTCAACTGACAATCTATCCATCTCGGTAACTCTTATCGTCGATTGGCTTTTAACCTTCGCAAATTGTGACTCATTAATAAATGAATTACATTTTTTTTGCTAAAAATGTTCAAAGTCATTTTGGAGAGTCGCCTCTTCTTTTTTCGAAATGGTGAAATGACGAAAGAAGTGTCCCTTTATACGCTCAAATGTTTTAGGAATTAAAGTTTATCTCACACAACAAGATAAATTAGTTCATATAGAAGAAAAATAGTTTCTTACCGATAAGTTATCGTATTTGGCAGCTGTGGCAGCTAAGGTACTTTCCATGGATTCTCGTTTGGCTGAATCTCGTGCCATCCGTTCACGTTTCTCTCCAGAAACGGATACCCGAGCTGCAATAAACAGGGAAATAAAACATTTAAAAAATCATGCATAACTTTCGTTCTTGAATCTTATAGTTTATAGTTAAACAGTTTAAAATTATAATAATAATAATATGCTAAGACAACGTACGTATGTTATCACTCTTCACCACTTTTTAAAAATATGGGATCGCCTAAGATTCAATGCAAAAAAAAAATAAAAAAATAAAATCATCTTTTAAAAATTTCATCTTTGATGTTGGTGTTGTGTCAAAGGTAGAACTAACTAAAATACAATTTTGGGCTCAGATCAAAGTGTAGTATCTGTTCTGTCCAAAGATTGTACAATAATATTTTGGTGTCCGCGTTCGCGCTCGCGCTGAATGTCCATAGAACGGAAATATGTCACAAACTCAGAGTAGGCCACTGCTATTCAAGAGGGTTATGTTTTAGACACACCTGTGAATAGATTTTGATACTTCAAAGTTCACTAAAAATCATGAAAGCCACCAAATTAGCGTAGATTATCCCTTTCTGCTTGCAAGTTGGTTGATTTTTTAAAAATATTTCAGTTTCGTATAAAGTTTGAAAATTTGAAATACCAATACTTTTGTATGAGCCGCATTTAATATGAATCCGAAAAAATAATGAGCGTTTTTAATTGCGTTTTTTGTCATATTGGACTTAGTTGGACTTAAATGATTATCCTATTTGTAAGTTGTACCAAATTTATGAAGAAAATGTTCAGTCAATGCTTATGATGAAAATCTGCGAATTTGTGAACAGCAGGAGTTCATTGTATTTTGAATCTAAATTACAAACGAATACGACTGGAATTGCCATGGGTCTCACTAGTTTAAATTAATGTGAAATTACTAAATCTACCATTTAAAAAGAAAAATGCTAAATTGTGAAACCTTACAGATATTAAATATAATTTTCCAGTATATAAACTTATTTTGTGAGATTTTAAAAGTTGCACTTAAATAGCATTTAAGCTGACATATACCTTGATTCTGACTCAGGAAATGTTCAGTTGTACCATGTTATTGGCATATAAGAATGTACTTCGCTAGTTTATCTTAAAAATTATGCAGTCCCACCAGAACAATTCATAATATGAAAACATTTTTGCATTTATGATTAAAAGAAATTAAAATCAGAATAACTTGTTTTTAATTGAATATAAAAAGTTTTCTTCCCTACAACTAAAATTATATTTCTTTTTCTGTATAAAGTTTTGAATATGCTCAAAAAAATAAAAATTAAAACCTTCACTGTATCCCAGCTAATATATATATATATTATTTGATGTTGAATATACATTTATGTATATTTCTATATATATTTTTTTCATATATTTTTCAAAGTTTAATTTTTATTACCTGCAGTAATATCATTGCGGTAATGGTCCTCTGAGGAGAAGATTTTCTTTGAAAACTCATGAGTTAAGGACTTTAAAGAACTTTGATGAACTTTAAAATTAGGTACAAATCAAATTTTATTAGAATTCATTCTTTCACTTTATCTATTGCTATATATATATATATATATATATATATATATATACACACACACACACACACACACATATATAAATAAACTTTGTTCACTTCGACATCAACTGATAGGTAATAATATAACCAATGGTCAGGGCTGCTGCAACGAAGGTGGGCTCCCTCTACCGTGTCAGTAAACTTCTCACACCTGACATTATCCTATATCTCTATAAAGCCACCATCCGCCCATGTGTATGGAGTATTGTTGCCACATCTGGGCTGGGGCATCATCCACTAGTCTCTCCCTCTTAGACAAGGTCCAAAAAAGAGTTGCCAACTTGATGGGTTCTGTACTATCCACCAAGCTCCAGCTCCAGCCCCTGTCCCATCGCTGCAATGTTGCTTCCTTGTGCCTGTTTTACAAGTACTTCAATGGATTGTGCTCTGATGAGCCTGCTGCTCTGATGAGCCTGCTCCTCTGGTGCCCCCACGACGTAAATTCACTAGATCGACCCGACAATCTGCCAAATCCCATCCATACACTGCGGAGGTCTTCAGATGCCGAAGAGCTTTCTACTCCAAAAGCTTCTTTCCTCGTGCTGCTGGACTCTGGAACTCCCTCCCTGCTCTCCTGACATGCAGAAATTTAAAACTAATGTAAAGAGACATCTCGTTGCGCAGCTCCTAAATTAGGTTGACCCCCCCAAAACCTTCACCCCCCCCCCTTTTTTTATATCTCAGTAGCCCCTTATGTCTACAGTGGCAGCCTGCCTTGTTTGGGGTGAACTTTGTTAAAAAAAATTTAAATTTACAAAAATGAGATCATTTAAATTCAATTCTTATATTTATTACTATAGAAATGTTTTTTCTTAATCCAATTTAATCACGTGTTTAAATAGCCGTGATCAAATAAAACTAGAAATGAGAGATTACAGAAAAGAGTGAGTACATTTTTTTCTACCTCAGCAAAAAATTTGCAAAGCAATCCTCTTAAGATAATAGTTAGAATCTTTCAATAGAGAAAAAAAACAAACTTATTGTACCTTTAGGGTTCCAGGTTTCATCTTTCCTTTGTTTCCCTCTTGGTTTAAAAATGTGTTGGTCTTCATCGTCTGACAAATCAAGAGATGTGTATACTAAAAAGAAATAAGTTTTTAAATAACATTTTAAGCTCAAGCCAAATTAATAATATTAAAATATTTTTTTTTTTTTAAAATCTGGTGCTTTTTTATATTAACGCTCAAAATAAAGTAACAGGAAACTTATGGATGTATATCCATAAGTTTCCTGTTATTATCAGTGAAAAATATTAGTGTACACCAAAAATTGCGATAAATAAGCGAGTAGAATTTTAGTAAAATTAATTTACTATTTGGAGTCCACGAACTTCAAATGGCATTCGAGTTAAGCCATCGTGTTGTAGAAGATTATCATCCTCTTTCTAAAATAAAGACGATACGCTCAAAATAGTAAATTAATTTTTTTTTTTATTAAAATTCTCTACTCGCTTTTTTACCGTAATTTTTGGTGTAGACTTTTCTTTGATAAGTAGTATATTCATAAGTTTTCCTGTTATTTTATTTTTAACTGCCATATTTCACTTAAGCGTCAACAGAAATATGCCGCAAAAATCTTTTTCATAGATTCAACTGAATCTACTAATGTGGGTTGGAGAATCGGCAAACTCTGTTCTCATCCTCTCAGATTTGTGAAATGCATTTTCTACCCTTGTACCTCTGCCCACCAAAGTTATAAACTTCCACTTTGACGATGCGTAAAATACCTGGGAGGTTTATTTAGCTACTGATACCATGTAACCTAGTAGAACCTGATACATGGTACAGGATTGTCAAATTGCATACTTCCAGTGGCGTGCAGAGGTCCAGTGATGCCCAGGGCCAACCCCTTGATTGTATGCCCCAACGACTCAAGTATACTGAGAAATATTATGAGAATATGATTGGATGACCGGAACCACTGTGTCCCCCTCCCTTTGCATTCCAGTACCCCCTCCCCCCCCCACACACACACTGTGATGACATGGAAGAGGAAATTACTAAACATGGCATTCAAACTAAAAGTAAAACAGATATATTTAACACTTACAGCCCAAGCATGCACAACTGTGCAACGTGTTTTGTTTTCATCGCCATATTTTATAATAGATTATGATGAAGCAAAATGATGCCTTCACAAAGAGGACATATTGCATTGTCCCTATTTACTTTCCTCCCAACTTCCTGTTTATATAATCAACATCAGGTTTAAATTTTACTGTTATTTCTACACATGGTTGGATTTACCTAACAAATCTAATGAATTGGCATCTATTATCTTTTCATTATTTGAAAAAGACTGATCTGATATAAAGTTTTTGTTAGCAAAAATGTCAAAAAGTAAATAAAACACACATACAAGTTATTATTCTCCTAATTTACATCAGTAACATTAAAAAAAAAAAAAAAAAAAATTTTTTTTTTTTAGATTATTTAAAAAATGTATTTGATTGGAAAATACTTACTGTAATCCTCGTCTTTATAACAAACTCCCAACTGTTCTTCCTCCTCTGCTTGGCTCGTTTCCCACTGTTTGGAACCTCTAGCAAGACCAGCGGAGTTCTTCGTCATTCCTACAAACAACTGCATGTCACCCATTCGACTCATTGACAACATGCCCTGAATGGCATCTCTCATCGTAGGAGAAGGAGCCCGGCTACAATAAGAAAAAAAGATTATTAGACAAATTTCATTTGAGATTTTTTATTCACATAACTCCATCAGAAAATTAATGGCCAAATACAGAATAATAATATTTAAGAGAGAAAAAAAATGTTACAAAATTTGTTAAGGGCTTTTTTTTGTATGACACTGTGTTTGCTAGCTTTACATGAATCACTACACCAATGAGCTAATAAACAAAAAAGGAAATAAATCAATAAATTTCAGAGGTTGGAGTTCACAATATAACAATGTTACAATTCTTATCTACTGAAACCGTCTCGTAAAATTTAAAGAATTCATTTTTATAACTTTTTTTGTTAGTTTGAAAATTTGATTAAGCAATAATAATAATAATAATAATAATCCGAAGAAATTTGAAAAAAAATTCCATAATAGAAATTTTAGAGGCGCTAAAATAAGATTACTTTAGATGATATAAGGAACACATTTCTTACTATATATGTGATATTGTAAACATACACTAGGTGGCATCTTTAGCGGGTTGCATAGTTGCAATGCATGCAAATAACATTATTTTTCTTCAGTTGTAAGGTTGCATTTTTTATTAATAAGTAAAAAGTAAACATTCATCTGAATCTAGACTCCTTTTTCGACTTGCGAATTTAAGCAAACATACATAACACACATCTGATATCATTAGATGCAGCACTTAAAAATCTCCCACGGAACAGATAATGACTGGTTTGTTAAAGACCCGACCCCTGCCCTCCAGTTACTAGTACATCTAATTGAATGAACTGATATTGGTACTTTACCCTGCCTTCCTACAAGCCATACATGCTATAAAGTGTACGAAGCATTGAAATATGAATAGCACTTTTCTAACCCGCCAATGAAAGCGTCCATATTATCAAATATTGGCAAAAGTCCATTCAGACACTTACACATCCTCATCGACTTGGAAGTCAGTTTCTGTCCCATAGCCACTGGCTTCCAAGATGTCAGCAATGCCACAGTTAAGCCCACCCCGAATCGTGGGCATCATCATTCGTTTTGACTGTTCAGTCTCCGTTATAGAAAGATCTTTTTTACTAACACTGCCACCTTCTTCTTCGGCAATCTTAGCCTGCATTTGTTTGACGTACAATTCTGCCCTGAGCGCAGCCAGCGTCTCAGGTTTCTTAGATTCGTGCAGCAAGTTAGGCGGCAACTAAAATCATAAAAACAAACAAGATTAAATACACAAGAAAAGCAAAGTATAAAAAATGTAAAATATATTTAACTAGCAAAAAAATGCCCCGTCCTCCTGGCGACTTTTAATCTAATTCTAGGTTTAATATAATTTTGGAAATATATACTTTTCTTAATTTTAATGTAAATAGGACTATTTGATAATTTTCAGTTCCAGGTATCTAAATTTTAACCCTTGCCTTTTTGCAAAGTTATTTAAAAAAATATGCCTCCCCCCCACCTTTTCATTTACTAACCATGAAATGTAAATGGATTAACGTGGCAAACAGACACACCCATCTAAACATTAAACCTGGTGTTCCGGTATTTTACATTTCTTGAAATTTGAATTGAAAATGCTGAAACACCAGGAACAATATACTCCAAATCTTAAAAATGTAGCATGTGTACCACTGAAAAGCTAAAGATTTTACAGGTTACCACTGCCTCGCTGGCTATGTTTAAACATCAGGTATGAAATTTTAAGAATGTATCCACACCACAGAAAATACCTACTTGCCAACTGGAATTGGACAGGCAACAACAGACCACTCTAGAAGCCGGTCCAGTGTAAATGTGTGAATGAGTGGACTTTCACAAAAATAAATAAACAGATATACCCATAACATAACAATATGTAACTGTCGCCTCCACCCTATCCACACAAGTCCAAAAACAGATCACTACACATCTAATGTGACCATAATACCCAATAATTAATAGCTCACTTTATTTTAATATTATATCTTAATAATTTAATATTATATCTTAATTTTAATATTTATATAACAATTCTGAATAATTATACATTAATTTTAACTAATCTTATTTATTTTAACTTTCTATTTATTCAATTGAATTATTAATTGCTTTACACCTATTAACCTTTCCCCTGATAAACTTCTATGGTCTCCTTTTGAATATATAGTTTACAATTGAGAAATTATTGGCAAAGGCAATTCAATACTCAAGCAATACTGAAACATTTTACTTAATTTTTTTAAATTCATTTTTTTGTTACTCACTTACTGATTGATATAATTCTATTTTTTAAATTTTTATTTCTTAAATTCTTATTTAATAACAATCACTCAATTCGTTTCTGTAAAGATCATTCGTTTACTTTGAATAATTATCTGACCCTGAAATCCAAAATCGCATCCATCAACTCAAATTTTTATATTTTATTTTTATCCTTCATTTACTTTTAACTTAATTTAATAATGATAATTATTTAATTATTCCCATTCTTATATATTATTTCTTATTTTAATTTAATTTTCATTTCTTATTTTTTCCAATTTCAACCATGTTTTATTTTGATTCCGTGAAATGTTTGTCCCAAATGTTTTTGCCATTAGATCACCGGCTGACAAACAGGGTGCATATGGTATTCATTAGCCCAACGAGCAGGATTCCCATCCCTCCTGAATCTGACAGTATTAATGTCGGATTTAAATTTTACTGTATAGTATCATATATATATCTTAAACCGATCATTATGAATTTTGAAACGCAGCTGTTAAGCATAAGGGGCTATAATATCGGCTATATTTAGTTTAATTTAGTTTTATGCAAAGGAGATAAAAAGGGGTGGAAGCCCTTTGTGAAAATTCAGAGACCTCTGATTCTTGTGAAATTTTAACAATAAGTATTAGACATCAATTACTGAATATTTCACAAATTTCAGTTTTTTTTGGAGTATTTTAAACGGTTTTGGAGAGGATAAATATAAGCACAACCTCCCATTTGAAAATTCAAATATTTCAGATTTGCATAAAAATTTGATCAATAGTTATTAAGCAAGATTCCCTGGATTTCAATTTCTTAAGACCCCTTAAGCTTAAACCTTAAATTTTAGACATTTTCTCAAATCAAAATCATGTAATAGATTTTGATTAAAATTAGAATAAGGTTTAGTATCATTATATGTCGATTTTAATCTTTGTAAGGGACATAAAAGTGGTGCAAAACTGTTCTGTTCGAGGAATTAATTTACCCGTCCTGGGATAGGTATTCTTCTTGCGCGCATATATATAAGATAAACTAAATTAAACTCATCTGTTAAGAGAAAGCAATATCTCAATGAAATGTGTTCATAAAATTTTTTTAAAAAAATGAGAAAATGAGTTTAAAATAGGCCTTTACAAATAACTGTAAATCTAAATAATAATATATCTGCCAGAAGTGATAGCCATTTTGATAGTTGATAAAGCCTCTATTACAATAAGCTACCATTTGTAGGTTTGTCTTGAAATAATGTTATCATTTCTTATTGGATTTTGACCAAATTTGGCAGAGAAATCAAATACACCTAAGAACAATGCATAGAGAAACACAACTTGGGTCCGTATATAAAACATCTAAAATCTTGAAATGTTTCAATCTAGAATTTGGTATATAGGAGAAAATGCACGAGAGAGTAATGTCTAAACAAAAGAAAACCTAGCTCCAGGGTGTCCCTTTGGATAAACTTAGAGTCATTTTTTTTTTCTTCATAAAAATTGAAAACAAAGAAAAGAAAAACAAATCTTTATCAAATTAATGAGTTTAAATTGTTATGAGATGTTTTAAACATTTAAAGTTCCATTAAAATATGTCATTTAAAAAGATTTTTTATTTTAAAAAAATTATTTTTTTTTTTTTTTCATTTTTACTAAGGGTCTATTTACAAGTTATTAGCAGTTTTGTAGATATGTAAATTTTACAATATTTAATCCGATCAATTTGATACTCAAATAACGCTAGCGAATCTAACACTCTTATCCTTGAGTGGCCGTTGGGCCTTAATAAGTGGTAACTAGTTAGTACATAAAAAAAATGCTAGCGATTCGACAGCCAAAAAAATGCTAGCGATTCGACAGCCAAAAAAATGCTAGCGATTCGACAGCCAAAAAAATGCTAGCGATTCGACAGCCAAAAAAATGCTAGCAATTCGACAGCCAAAAAAATGCTAGCAATTCGACAGCCAAAAAAATGCTAGCAATTCGACAGCCAAAAAAATGCTAGCGATTCGACAGCCAAAAAAATGCTAGCGATTCGACAGCCAAAAAAATGCTAGCAATTCGACAGCCAAAAAAATGCTAGCGATTCGACAGCCAAACTAACGCTAGCAATTCGACACTTAACTGACAATAGCAAGTTAAGAAAGGGAACTTAAGTTTTGGGAAAAAATATAATAAAGCAGATAAAAGAAAAAAAAAAAAAAAAATCGAAGTGTATTGTGCTTACTTTGGTGCCACCTAAGAGATCTGGAGGTTTTAACTTAACTGCGTTGCCTTCAGACGTCTTTCCTTTCAAAACAGGAACTTCAGGAGGTTTCATTTTGGTTATAGTGTTATCAGCCTCCTTAATTTTTGCCGGCAACACTTCAAGCGGTTTGATTCTGGTTCCTAACGTGTCTAATTTAGCTTTGCTTAAGAGGCTTTCACTCTTTAGAATGCTAGCCAACTGATCCAACTTCATATCAGCTTTTGGCCAATTACTGGTGGCCTCTTCGTTCTTTTTACTGCTCATTTTGGTCTTCACATCTTGACCGGCGTTGGCTTCTTCTGGCTTCTTTAGTTTACTGGCTGTTTGATTGACCGATGGGTCAGCAGCTGTAGACTTTTTAGCCAAAGACTCCAATTTGGGACTGCCGAGAGAAGACTTGTCCTTAGCGGTCAAGGACTCCTTGTTATTTGAAAAAGCTTCCGACAAAGGATCCGGTTTTGCCATACCGGATGATGGAGAAGGTTCTGGTCTTTTATTCAAAAGAGAAAGTGGGTCTGGTCGAGCTGGGGTCAATGATAAGGGGTCGGGCCTATTTGATAGAAGTGATAATGGATCTGGTCGCCTTGCAGAAAGTGGGTCAGGTTTTTTGAGTAATAAGGATAGGGGATCCGGTCTAGTAGGGGTGAGAGGGTGGGGCTCCGGCTGTGATGGAGTTAAAGATAATGGGTCCTGTCTTTTTGAAGTTACAGAAAAAGGGTTTGGGTTTTTGGAAATTAGAGTTTGAACAGGTATTGCTGATGGTTGCTGGGTTTGTGATAGAGTTTCTGCAATTGGTTTATTTGCGAGATTCTTTTCCTGTGTTAACGGCAGAGGAGGGTCCGTATTACTTGGTAAGAGTTCAGTTTTTACATCCAACAATGTATTTTCTACTTTGGGCCTTTTCATCAATGGTCCATCATTATTTGCTGATTCTAATTTCACTTTTTGCAGATCAGATTTTGCAGTTGATTTGAGCTTCTTTGCACTTGGTTCTCCTTTGGCTTTCTTTGCTGCAGTTTCAGCTTTTCCTTTTTTCACAACTGGTTTGACTTTTGTATCCAAACCAATAACCTTTAAAGGCGATTCTCTATTGACCTCACATATGCCTTCAGGTTTCACATCCATACAGGTCACAACATCTTTTTCCTTCTTCGGCCTACCCTTCTTTTTAGGGGTAACTTCCTCTTTAATTTTCTTAACTGGTGACTCACCCTTCGGTTTTTTAGGCGACGATTCAGCCTTTGGCTTTTTAGAGCCAGCCTTGACTTTTTTAGTCGGAGGCTCACTTTTGATTTCGAGCAAAGGTTCAAATTTTGTCTCTAAAAATGGAGATTCATATTTGTCTTTTGGTAATAATGGCTCCAGCTCAGCCAAAATCAAAGGTTCTTCTTTTGGTTTTCCCTTCGCAGCCTTCGTCTTTTTTCCCGTTTCGCCTTTTGGCTTTTTCAATGCGTTTTCTATGTTACTTTTCTTGGGTTGGACATCATCTTTCTCATTCTGAACTATAGTATTTCCTTTGGGTTTCTTAGGTGACCCCTTCCTTGGTTTGGGTTCCCCCTTAACTTTTTTTGGTTTCTTATCCGTTTTTTTGTGAACCCCTGCCAGATGTTCTTGTACCAGAGAAGTGGGGTCAATCACTAGCTTTTGGGGTTCATCATCCTCCTTCATCTTTAAAAGCAGATAATCTTGATCCATCCAGTTTGGGAGTTCAGTTGGGACTTTGATATTTAAATGAGATAGATCACTTTTTTGATCAAGTTGCTGGTCTGGTAGGAGTTCACTCTCTGCAACAAGAATGAGAGAAAGATTATAATTATTACAGAGTTGACATATAATAGATTAACTTTAATCTAAGTTATGTCATTTAAAAATTATTCATACCTAGCTGGTTTTGTGGGCTCGCTAGCGTTTTGCAGAGTTCTCTACTTGAAATACTCGAAACATTAATTTAAAATAATAAACATTTTATCCATAACTTTGTTGTAAACACAAAAAATCTTTCTCATTTATTCGTATAGATAAACATTAACATTTTGGTAATTTTCATACAAATTTATTTATCTTTTAAATGTGACCATAAAGAAAGAAAAAGAAAGCAATTTCACTTGCGATTTAGAAATAAATCACAACTTGTTGAAAATCAAGTTGATCCCTCGAAAGAAAAACGTTTGAACATAAATGCTAAATATTTGCACAGAAAATAAAACAATATTGCGAAACAGAATTATTTGTTATTTTTTTTTAATTTTTTTTTTTTTAACATAGTTCACCCCAAACAAGGCAGGCCGCCACTGTAGACGTAAGGGACTACTGAGAAAAAGAAAAGGGAGAAGGTAGGAGGTGGTCAATCTAGATTGGGATCAGCGCAGCGAGGTGTCTGTTTACATTAGTTTTAAACTTCTGCATGTCTGTACTGTTGGGGAAACAGGGGGCAGGAAGGGAGTTCCAGAGGCCAGCAGTACGAGGAAAGAAGCTATTTGAGTAGAAGGCTCTCCGACATCTGGGGACCTCCACAGTGAATGAATGAGATTTAGTTGATTGTCGGGTTAGTCTAGTGAATTTCCGTCGAGGGGGCACCAGAGTAGCCAATTCATCGGAGCATAATCCATTGAAGTATTTGTAAAACAAGCACAAGGATGCTACATTGCGGCGATGGGACAGAGGCTGGAGCTTGGCTAACAGTGAGGGACTTATTAGGTTGGCGATTCTTTTTTGGACCTTGTCAAGGAGGGAGAGACTAGTAGATGATGCACCAGCCCAGATGTGACAACAATACTCCATGCATGGGCGGATGGTGGCTTTGTAGAGATACAGGATAATGTCAGGTGTGAGGAGTTTACTAGCACGGTAGAGGGAGCCAACCTTCTTTGCGGCAGCCTTGGCAATGTCTTCAATGTATTTGTTCCAATTCATGTTACCTGTGAAGGTTAGGCCGAGGAGTTTGAATGTTATATTAAAATCAAAAAAGAATCATTGAATTAAAAAACAATAGCAAATAATAGTTAATTAATAAAATGTCTCTTAAAGATAAATGCAAATTAGATAAACTTGCAACTGATATTGCATACATATATATATATATATATATATATATATATGTATATATATATATATATATATATAAGCAGTATATAAAAAAGATGGTGCTTCTATTGTGTAAAGTTGAATTAACTTGAATTAAGGAATTTTGACTTTATGGTTAGTGTGAGTAATTGGTTCAACTTTCACATTTATTTATTTAAAATGAACTTCCAAAGATTTAGCGTCATGCATAGATTTTACCTACTGAAGAAGAGAGTATTGAGATGCGGGAAAACATTTTGTTGTCAATTTGTCGATCGTAGCAGGATGAGAGGTGTAAAAAATAATGTTAAAAACGGTAATTCTCCACATAAGGCTAGAGTAAGCATCAGGTTAGAGCAGTGGAGAATTCAGCTTCTTCCTTAGCCTGCACTACATCCCGAACCATGGTGGTCCATGAGCAAGGTCACACGAGATGACTAACCAATTGATATGCCACCGTCGAAGGCCGACCACCTGTGGACCTGAGAGCTCAACCAAATCCTTATTGATGGTTTGTTGTCCAGATCCTCATCCGTCAACAGATATGCCTGTGCCTCTCAGGCAGAGAGGATTACGTCACCTAATACGTCGCTGCAACAGGACAGATCAAGGTGTTGTCTGAGAACAATAGTTGGGACGCTGTCGGCCCGAAGGCAGTCATTGTCAAAAACTTCGACTTTTGTCGATTGACCACGTCTTGCAGCCATAGAGCAGGATCGATTGGATGAGAGATTTGTTGATATTGAGATTTCCCGACACCCCATAAGGACCATTGGAAGCGCATAAAGGCAGATCTAGCAGTCCCCAACTCGACAATCAACCTCTGCCGCACCCTGTAGATGTAAATACTGAATAGTTGTGAATTGGCTAGTTTTCAGTGACCTTCAAATAGTAGGAAGCAAATTTGAAATGGACAAAATATACAAGAGGTGTAGGAGGGGGAGCATAAACAGAGATTCATTTCCACTGACCCAAATTTGTCGCATCAATAGGTTTGGCCTGTTTTCCTTTTCCCTTAGTTTTTGGCTGCGCTTTTTTGGGTGTCTTTTTAGCTGCAGGGACCTTTGCAGTTTGGTTCTTGGTTTTCGCAACAGGAGGCTTTTTTTCTGATCAAATAAAAAAAATAGAAAGTCACTTTCCTGCAAATATAATCTGATTAAAACAATAAGAAATAGCAATTTTAGATGAAAAATTTAAACCATTTTCAAAAGTTCACTGTACACCATCCCTGTAGTTGAAGTTCTAAAATTTGAACATTTTTGAAACCCATTTTTTTTTTGTGTGTGTGTGGTATGTAGAACACCTTTGCATAACAAGACTTGTCTGGTATGTGAATAGCTGACATATACAAGAAACTCATGTGGAAATAATTTTAGTGCACAAAATCTTTCTGCATAAAACATTTATGCATCATTTTTTCAAAGTTAGATATAATTTTTTGTTCCAGAAACATCTTCCAATCAAAGTCACTGTTAAAAAAGACTTAAAATTCACAGAGAGCAGATATTAGACATCAAAGTCAGCAATGCCACCATGTTACAATCAGAACAGATAAAAACACTCTGGCACATCTTTTTCTTTTTTTTTTAAACATAGTTCACCCCAAACAAGGCAAGTTGTCACTGTAGACCTAAGGGGCGACCGAGAATTAGGGTGAAAGTTTTTGGGGTCATCTTAAATTGGGAGCTGTGCAGTGAGATGCTTGTTCAGATTGGTTTTAAACTTTTGCATGTCGGTACAGTCTGGGAAACAGGGAGCAGGGAGGGAGTTCCAAAGGCTGACAGCTCGAGGAAAGAAGCTATTGGAGTAGAAGGCTCTGGAATGAATGGATGGGATTTAGCTGATTGTCGGATTGGTCGAGTGTATTTATGTCGAGGGGGAACCAGAGCAGCAAGTTTATTGGAGCACATTCCATTGAAGTACTTGTAAAACAAGCACAAGGATGCAAGATTGCTGCGATGGGACAGGGGCTGGAGCTTGGTGGATAGTGAGGGACCTATCAGATTAGCGACTCTTTTTTGGACCTGGTCTAAGAGGGAGAGATTAGTGGATAGTGTACCTGACCAGATGTGACAACAATACTCCATGCATGTGTGGATGGTGACTTTGTAGAGATATAGGATACTGTCAAGTGTGAGAAGTTTACTAGCTTGGTAGAGGGAGCCCATTTTCTTTGCAGCAGCCTTGGCAATGTCTTCTATGTATTTGTTCCAATTCATGTTACCTGTGAATGTTAGGCCGAGGAGTTTAAACATTGGACTCTCACGTAGAGTGTTATTTGCCATGGCAATGGGTAGTTGTTGAAGGAAAGGAGCTTTGTTTTAGCAGCATTAAATGTTACCATCCATTTATGACCCCATTCCACTACAGACTGGAGGTCATTTTCTAAGGATTCAGCCATCACCTCGGGTATGTCTGCATCCATTTTGCCCACATTATCGGGTATGCCAGACTAGCTTTTTCATTATCCCAGAACAAGGCCATACCTATAACAGGCCGAGAGATCTAACATTTGTGAGGCTCTACTGGATGCAAAATTTCCAGTCAGCAGATATATCGTTTTAGCTTCTAACATTTCACTCTCATTGCTCCAAGAAAATTACATTCTGAAAGGAAATTCTGACATACGTCCTGAACCTTCACTTGCTAGGTTTCACTTCCATACATCATCACACTACATACATGTGCCTGATAGACTCTTCTCATGGTCGACAGTGGTAACGCCCTGCTGGTTAGTAATGGCAGAAGTTCCCTGAATTTACTCCATCCACTCTTAACTCTTGCAATCACACCAGCACCTGCTTCACACGTTGCATGGAGAGAATGGATGTGTAATGTGAGCCTTAAAGACAGGCTTAGATCTGATGACCTCAGAGGAAGATTAAATCTGGACAGTATAGGAAGATGTGTGCAAAACAGTCGACTTTGATGGTATGGCCACATTGAAAGAATGGATGAGAGTTCTGGGGTTAGTGCATGTAGAAAAGTTAAGGTCAGTTCACAGGGGAAGGCGAAGGAAAACATGGGAGGAAGTGATAAGAATGAATTTGAGAGAAAGGGGGATACAGACATCGCCAGAGATAGGTTAGTTTGGAAGTCAATTTCTAAAAGCATGCCAGCATGTAAAATGGACCGTAAACCGAATATGATGATGATGATGATGATGATGAAATTGGTTGCTTATGTGTGCCTATATCCAACTCTTTCTTCTTCTGATGATGATGATATCCCATAACGTCAAGGGACATCGTTGGAGAGTCTGGCAGATATTTGTAGGACTTCCCTCCACCTCACACAATCATTAGCAATTCGCACCACTTCTTCTACTGATAGCCATGTCCATTCTAGCAGGTTGTTCATCCATTGCTATCTTGGGCGTCCTCGTCTGTGAGAACCATGTAGCCAACCTTGTCGTATGGTGTTCACTAGAGTTTGATATCGTAATTCATGACCAAACCATCGTAGTTTGCGGCGTTTGATTGTAATAATTGCTGGCTCACTGGGTCCCGCTAAATGTCTAGCTAATTTATTAACGTAGACATTAGTTTTATAAGCGTGCCACAGTATGTTCAGAATCTTTCTCAATGCCTTCATGTCGAATGCGTGAATTCGTCTTTCTTGATCTTTCAGGATGGTCCAGCTTTCACAGTCGCATAATAGTATAGATATTACCAGCGATTTATAAAACTGTAATTTCGTTTCCTACTGCCTTTGGAAAATAGAATAAAAGACTAAATTACATAAAAGTCGAAGTGAATAACTCACCTTTTTTGGGTGTAGTTGCTTTCCGGGTTGGTTTCGGCAGAGGAAGATGTCCAAGTGGTTCATCTGGAACTTCACTATCTTCACTTGCATTTTTTCCAGAAACTTTAAAAAATAAAAAAGAAGGTTATCCGTTCATTTTAGGTAATGATAACTTACGAGACAATATCAAGTTATGTACCAAATAATCCAAAGCTGACATTCTTAATGATATTTAGCCGAGCTGTTATTAATCGTGAACAGAGATTGCCTAAGAACAAACTTTGGCGCTTCTTGACATAACACTCACTGGTAAATACGCTAAATAAAATTCGTATTTTTGAAAATACTTACTTGTGATGGTGATAAAAAACCTGGTAACCAAATTTTACGGAAAGCAATCCAGTAGTTTTTTTTTTTTTTTTTTTTTTTTTTTAATTATTAAAGAAATTCAAATTTTCATCGATTCAGTTGATTACTTGAGACACCATCTTTTAAATTATCATTGGTGATCAGAAACAAGTATTTCCGTGATTACTGCCCCTGATAGGCCTTATAATTAACAAAATGCCGTTTTTCAAGTCTCATACTGAATCAATGGAAAAAATTGAAAAAACCGGGTAACCAAATTTTACGGAAAACAATCCACTAGTTTTGTTATTATTTATACCAAAACTAGTGGATTGTTTTCCGTAAAATTTGGTTATTGTTTTTTTTTTTTTATTACCATAACAAGTAAGTAGTTCCTAAAATTAGAATTCGTTTTAGCGTATTTACCGGGGAGTGTCATGTCAAGAAGCATCCAAACTTCAACTAAGAAGATGAAGCAAGTGTTTTCAACACTGGATGAGATTATTAATATTTTCAATATCTTATTACTATAGTTACACATTTATCCAATAAAGATGCATTTGAATTTCTTCCGTTATCTTGTAGAGTGAGCGTTGGTGTGATGAAATGCTTGCCGGAGATTGGAGGGAGATAGTTATTTTGCCGTAGCGTTTGTATTTACTTGATTGCTCGCTTGAGATGAAGAAGAAACGGATCACCAAAAAACGTAGAGGTTCATATAAAAATACCAACATCAACTTTATTTAACAGTTCTGTTAAACAGAACAGGAACATAGGAATATAAAACAACAAGGCAAGTTGGTTCAGCAGGCATGTATTCGAGTAGAAATGTAATTGAAACTAGGTCTTTAGTTTCGAGGAAATGCCATGTCTGTCTACATTGGCAGGAACTGTATCAATTTGTGCGCTACACTCTCTTAGCGCAAACGGGAAAGGTGAGCATGAGCAGCAGGTTCCCAATGTCCACGCAGCTACACAACTTTGGGCATAAGAGCGCATACGCGAGAGATTACATGCAAATACAACCAGAAATAGATTTCAATCATGCGACTGCTACAATCTGAATTCTAAATTGTTTTGAAATCGACGTCAATAGTGTTTTACAAAATTGTTTTATTGACATTTTAACACACTATTGATTGAAGATGAAACAGTAAGTAGAAAATAAAAATAAAATTATTACGTCACAGTTCTTTTTATGCCTATTATCATCTCATTTCTCACCCATCCATTCTTTCAATTCATTCGGTGCCCAATCAATAGCGTGTTATACAGTGTTTAAGTTTTTCTAATATTTCAAGATGAATAACCTCCTTTTCAAAAACATTCTATAAATTCACTCGCTGCACATGACCTTATATTGTATTGTCACAACCTTCTAATCCTCAAGCATATCTATACATTATGCACAACAATTCCACAAAAACTACAATATTACTACAATAGTGGTGTGGAGTGGGTCCCCAGATGGTGGATAGGGGAACAGCCTTCAGATATGGAGGTTAGATGCGAATACCCAATAAGCAGTCCTATTTACAGGAAACATGAATTGGAACTAAATGAAGAGACAATATGTAATAATTTTCTTTTTATCATCTACTTTCTGCTTTTTTTTATATCTTCAATCAATAGTGTGTTATACAGTGTTTAAGTTTTTCTGATATTTCAAGGTGAATAACCTCCTTTTCAAAACCATTCTATCAATTCACTCGCTGCATATAACTTTATATTGCATTATCACAGCCTTCTAAACCTCAAACCTATTATATATATATATATATATATATATAGTATGGTAAGTCAATGAAAATTGATTAGACCTGCAAATGGAAGCAAATCAATATCTTCAGTTGTTCAAAACAGTCCTCTTCTGTCAACTTATCAATCATAATTTTCCTCTGATGATAAGATTTTAATCTTTGAAAAACCTGGTTTAAGGAATGAAAGAAGAAAAATAAATGTTTTTTATTAACTAAACTGCTCTTTGTTTTGAACAACTGAAGATATTGATTTGCTTCCATTTGCAGGTCTAATCAATTTTCACTGACTTACCATATTTTTGCTCTATCCAGTATATTGAGCTTTCCTTATTTCACAATAGGTCCAACTCTCTAAAAGTTTACCTTTTAGTTATAATTTACATATATATATATATAAACAGCCTTATACCTGCACTTATATCTTTCAAGATTTGTGAGAATGCAACAGTTTAAAATAGTGTTTTTATAAATTGTAGAATTTGTTCCATTTGATAAAGCTGTGTGTATTCACTCGGCAGTCAATCATTGCAATGAATCTAATAAGGCACATAATGTCAACTGTTCGTTTAGCATAAACAAAAAACAACAAAATAAAACAAAAGAAAAAGAAAGAAAGCTACATACATGATAACTTCAATTTTAAGGATCCTGCTTTAGCCGTACCACCTCGGGAATTACTCTCAGCAGATTTTTTCTTTCGAACTGTAGGTGATTCATCCACTACCAGTTGGTCAGAGTCACTATCTCCCTCATCGTCAAAGTCTGCAACTAATGGCTGGAATTTGCCAGTAGTCAACACATCTGGCTTAGAGTTGTCACTGAAATGAGGGAAGAGAAAAAGACTTTTAGTAATAATAATGTCAAGAGGATTTTGATTAAATTACATATTAGCAATTTTTTTAATTTAAATTTCCTTTCATCTTAATGTTAGTCATTATAAATAATAACATGAGAAAGTAGGCGCTAAGATAGAAAATAAACAATTGTATAAGGATTAAAAATAGAATTTTATAATAAACATTAATTAGTTTTCAAAGTATAGCTCATGAATGACTATATATATATATATATATATATATATAAGGAATTTAGAAGCCAAACAATTTTTTTTTTTTAAATAAAAAATCATTAAAATTTTTTTTTTTTTTGAATTAGCGGGATAAAATGCCCTATTCATAAAATAGACATGTTTTTTTTCTTCTTCATTTTACTTTTCACTAAAAAGTATCAGGTCTTCAGTTATAGAAGCCCGCCCGATGTTGTCGGCTGGAATTCGATGCCCGTATGTGAGGTTGCACATTGGCTGTGCTTGTTAAAAATTGAAATGTAGTCCTTCCTTTGAGACATTGTGAAATTTGAATATATTAAGAATTTAGAAGCCCAAAAAAAACAAACAATGTGGCATTTAGTGAGAGTAAGATTTTAAAAAGAATAATCAAAATAAAAAATTGTTTAAATAAATTATATTTTATTAAAAAAAACAAAAACATTGATTTCTAAATTCTTAATATATTCAAATTTCACAAAGTTTATAAAGAGGGACTACATTCCAATTATATTTATATATATATATATATATATATTATATCTAAATGAATAAATGCGAAAGTTTTCTTTTCATTTATCACGCCTATCTAATAATGAAAACAACATAAAGACTTGATATTCTGTATATATAGTGCAGATAAACGATTAAGAAAGAACCTTTCTACTGCATAATTAGCATAATTATTTTTTAAACTGTTCATAATTAATTAACATTTGGTATTATTAATTTGGAATTGCATTTGCTTATGTTTGTTATATATATGCAATAGTTTCCTCAATATTAACAGTAATTACTTAAAGTTATTTAATAAATAAATCGGAAAAATAACTAAAGCACCTTCAGTTTAAACAACCAGCGCTTGCTCACGACCTTACCGAAGGTCGAGCAAGGCATAAGCTAGAATAGAAAGAGGAGGGGAGAGAGAGTGTGGCGGTCTTGCTCGCTTTCTCTCTGATCCCTTTCTGTCAGCCTCTTTATTGTAAAGTTTAACAACAAACTTATTGTTTAATGTTTGCAAAGATTTTATCACTATTCTGATTAGCACTGTGATCTGTCCCAATTACGAAAAAAATATTTATTCGTATTTTGGTATGATTGTAGATTAACATCCTCCAAGAAATTACACCCCCCCCCCCTCCTCCACCCTAAAAGTATTCTACCTGCTTTAGGCAATCACGTGTGAACACCCTGAAAAACTTCACGGAAAGATGAAAAGAAAAAAAAAGTATTATTTTGGAATTTAAAGTGGGGGGAAATTTTTTGTATATAAATTTAAAGTAAAATGATCCCAGTTTTAGGACAGTTTAATAAATTCTTTTTTCTATGGGAGTTAAATCTGCTGCAAATTTTTTTGAGGGGGAGGGGGGGTTAATCT
Organism: Sepiola atlantica; assembly: GCA_963556195.1. Lineage (NCBI taxonomy): Eukaryota > Metazoa > Mollusca > Cephalopoda > Sepiida > Sepiolidae > Sepiola > Sepiola atlantica. The sequence continues at coordinate 93,046,375 of OY744532.1, forward strand.
GCTGCGTTTTTTTTTGGGGGGGGAGGAGATGTAGCTACATTTTTAGGCGATTACATGTCGTTTTATGACCTGGCCACTCGGACGTAGAGTTAGCAGTAAAAAAATTGTTGGAAGTATTTTTGCGTCTCTGGCTGCCCCTTAAAGAAGCTAATGACAATTATCAAACATGTTACAAAATGAAATTAATCTATTTAGTAGCGTTAGTTTAAGAGTATTAACACATATCTGAATAGCTCGGTGTGTAAGATATCTAGCTGACAGCATCACGGTTGCCGTTAAAGTAAACTCTCCCTGCCATGATGTTGCATATGATGCTATCCTACACTCTAATCTGGGCAACACCGGGTAGCTCTGCTAGTATATATATATATATATATATATATATATATATATATATACACACTGATGATTCTTGGTGAAGAAGAAACATATGTATGTGGGTAATAAAAAGTAATATTTATTAAAAATAAGAATTAATTTGAAATAAGCTATAATGCAAACTCTTTCCCTTGAAAATAATAAAACATCCTTAAGAAATTTACTATTTTAACGCTATATAGAATTTATTTCCCCTCTCCTTTCATATGGCTGTTATGGTGGCCACATCGATTGGAGTGTTTGGATCTTGACAGTCAATGGTGACTGAGGCCCGAGGTTTGAATAATGTGACCGACAGAACAGCCGTATATATATATACCCACACTGATGATTCTTGGTGAAGATGAAACATATGTATGTGGATATTAAAAAATAATATTTATCAAAAATAATAATTACTAACGGGACTCCGTAGAAATTCCACAGTGCTTTCTACGTCAATCTGTATAATTTACTGTTAATAATATGAATATTCCTTTTGAATTGACGTCTCTCAGCTTCAATACTATTAAGCAAAAAAATTACTATTTCTTTCTGTAAAAATAATTTTTAATGTGAGCTAAATATTATTTAAATAAATGAAACGAATATGTCTCTTATTTATTTATTTAAAATTCTAGCAATTTCATTATTTTTAAAACAATAAATATTATCTGTATTCTCATCATAAAAATAATTGTTAAGTAACTATTCTTCAAATCAATAAAACGAATGTCACTTTTTGAAATGTATTTATTGAAAATTCTATTGTTTTAGTCAAAAGAGATGACATAATTTGATTATAAAACAATTAATTTTAAAATGGGAAAGTCAGAATTTTTTACCTTAGCGATAGGTTTATTACCAATCACCATCATTCTTTCTTTCTTTCTTAAATGTGTGTGAAAGGTGATAACGTATGTGTAAACATGAAATGCTCTAGCGTATTATATATGTATAGCAATCCAGATAAGTTTACGTCCACAGTGGATCTTTACTGTGTTTATATAAAAGTGCACAATATTAAATAGATCCTTTTATTGTGTATAATGCTTTAAAAAGAATACTTGTATATATAAAAAAAATTAATAGCCAATAAGTAAATCTCTATAATAAAGCAAAGTCGGTTTTTCCCCTCCGACATAATAGCAAAATAACCAAACCCTTCATATGCTAATCTGTTCCGCACTTTAATTACCGTAAGCACTCATGCGCGTTTCTAGAAATTATACATTAATTTCTACTTCTTTCTTTTTCAATTATATTTTCTCTGGCTTCCAGGACTCTCCCAAAAAAACCTTACAAAGAGAAGGTGGCATCCTTTTTTACCCGCTACTATTTGTCTACTATCACCCCCACCAGAATCACAGTGTGATAATTTTCCATCGAATAAAAATTGAACAAACACTGGTTATTCCAGAATAGTTAACGAACGATTCACAACAGCATCTCTGAAAAACAACAACTCTTCTGTACGACTTCTGATTTCTGTGTCGTAAACTTTTTTTAATTCTTTTTTTCTTCATATGAATCGATACTCTGATATTTAATTATTTTTAAAATTGCATCACTATTCTATCTTTTTGACACACAACGCCAGGGACATGTTATACCTTACCGCAGAATAAAAGAATATCGGGTTGAATGTCAGATACACGGACCGTTAGTCGTAGTGAGCACAACAATTCGTCTTCTTCAAAATTATTTTATAACTTTCCTTACAAATTCTTTTTTCTAATTGCCTGTCGAGAAGGAATCCTCCTTCCCCGACTGAGAATGGAACCGATGACATGTTTTTATTAGCACAAATAGGTCACAGTTGTTTTTTTAATGTCAACTACGTTTAAGCCCTCACTAAACTAGGAAAAACTTTGTTGGCATATATTAAATTTGGAGTTATGTTTTTCAGTAAATTATACAAATAAGGACTGTGTGTGTGTGTGTGTGTGTGGAGGGTTACAAATAATTTTCCTTTTTTTGCAATCTTCTATATTCAGTAGAATTATCCTGTTTACTCCTTAGTATGTTTATTTACCTCCTACAGGAAGTCCATGTGGCAAAAAACAACAACAAAAAAAAAACAACAACCTCTGCATGGATACAATTTTATCTACAAATTTCATAAAACATTAGTATTACTGACATAAATTGTTTTAATGCAAATACACTTAGGAAATTCGTCGAATTTGTGACCTATTTGTGCTAACACTATTTGCAAGCTGCTATTCATGGATAAATCCTATTTTAATCACGTAAATTACTTACAGTGAAACAGTAACTTTACTTTATTATATAGATTGTTTTGACAAAAAATAGGTCACAAATGGAAAATGGTAAAGAGAAAAAAATGTTTTTGACGAATATACCCATTAAAAAAATTTATGCCGGTAATACTAATTTGTTTTATGAAATTTGTGGATAAAACTGTATTCATGCAGAGATTATTTTTCTGCAACATGGACTTAGGCTTAGGTTGTTTAAAAAAGTTATACCATTCTATTTCACCCGGGCAACGTTGGAACCCAGGTCCTGCTCGTTTATATATATCTATATATCTATCTCTATATATATATATATATATATATATATATCGATATATATCTATATCTATATCTATCACTTTTGATTCTCTGCAGAGATCAAAAATTAAAATAAAGAATTGTTGAAAAAAAAAAAAATCTTTAGAAATGTCTTCTTTTCCACAACTTACCCTACAATCCTACCATTGGAGACTTTCAATTTGAGAGAGGAAATATCCACAGGGTTGACATTTTCTTCCTCTTCCTTGGCAGTTTTCAATATATTGTCAAAAAATGCTCCTGTTTTGGGAATACGCATCTTTAGACTGGTAGGCGGAGGGGATGGTTCATCCTAGACATAAAGTTACATAGGTAGATATAAATCAGATTAAACAAAATAAATATATTCATGCATGGCTCATGTTTGTCAAGGTGAGATTACGAAAGAAAACAAAAAAAAAACAAAAAAAAACAACAAAAAAAAAACAAAAAAAACTGATAGATTATTATTATCATTACTAGCGGGACCCGTGTAAATTACACGAAATGATGTTTTTAATACTAATTATCTTGTTCCTAACCTATACATGTTTGAATAAAATATGATAAGATTTGGACTTGTATATTTATTTTTAAAAAATGAACAATACATGAAACAATTTACAAAACTTCTTTATATACAATATATGTATTAATGTGTGTCTTCCAGGTCGTCCCCTCCCTACCTCTCTTCCCCTTCCCCTCGAAATGTAGAAAAAAAATCTACAGGTTGGTTGGGATCGAACTATAAACCAATCGGGCCGAAGTCAAAAATACTACGTCGCTAACCGTTGCGACAAAGGGAAATACTTGAAATGTTTCGAAAATTAGGCGAGTTGAATGTTTTTCAAAATCTAGGTGCGGCACGCATGCGCAGAGCTTTTGCCGGAAGCGTGACACACGAACACACACGCTATATAGATTATTATTATTTACACTGGTAGATTGAGAGATGATAAACAGTTTGTGCGCAAGAAGTGTAAGACAATGAAGATGGATACAAACTCAGATGAGGATAAAGTACATTTGGATGACGAAGATATTGAGGTTGTTCAGAAGTTTTGTTACACGGGTCATACCATTGGAGCACAGAGTGGAGCAGGTGCTAGTGTGATTGCAAGAGTTAGAAGTGGATGGAGTAAGTTCACAGAACTTCTGCCATTACTAACTAGCAAAGCATTACCACTGTCAACCAAGAGAAGAGTCTATTAGGCAGTATGATGATGTATGGAAGTGAAACCTGGCCAGTTGAGGATATGCATTGCATGGAAAGAAATGATATGAGAATGATATGATAGATATGTAATGTGAGTCTTAAAGAAATCAGTTTAACGTCCATTTTACATGTAAATGGGAGAATTTTTTATATATTATAATGCAGCATATTTGTCTGTCAGACACTTATAGGCTACAAAACTATTTGACAGAATTGCACCAAATTTGGCATGAAGCTCACTTGGGATGTCAAGTGCGTCAGAGATAAAAAATCATAATTTTTGTGTGAAAAATTCCGAGATTAGACCCGATACAAATTTTCGCTTTTCCGTAACACAATAAAGTAGGCGAAATTGCCTGCGAACAAAACAGTCATTTTAGACAATCAATGTTTCCAGTATTTGTTTTATTCAATTCTCTATTAAAAGATTCAAAATTTATCAGTTTTATTTTTTGATGCACTCTCATATAATCTTTGTGAGAATCACAATGAAACAATAGAATCATAATAGAAATAAATCTATATCATAAATGACCATTTTTTGTTGGTCACTTATAGGCTACAAAACTATTTGACAGAATTGCACCAAATTTGGCATGAAGCACCCTTGTAATGCAAAGTGTGTCATAGGGGATGAAAATTTTGAAAATTTAATTGTTTTTTTTTTTTTTTATTTGTTTACATATTTTCTTAACTTCAAAATTTTAGTCATAGTTTATATTCTTTACATAAAAATATGAGTCATGGACGATCTTTTGGTGATTAACTAGAAATCTTTCATAATACAGATCGTCTGGGCCGGACTAAGTAATTTTTGCCAGAATTGCGCCAAATTTTGCATGAAACACTTCATCTTCTGGGTGTGCAATAGAGGGTGGAAATTTTAATATTAGTACTTCTAAAAACAAACTTTTATGGGTTAAAAAACTACTAGTGAGAATAGCACCAAATTTGGCTTTGATAACTCTTCAGATTCTGTGTGCTCGATAGAAGGGTACAACTGTTAATACTGAAAAAAAATAAACACTTGTATGATAAAAAATATTGGACAAAATGAGAAAATTTGGCATGTAAAACTACCACTACTAATAACAATAAGCATTCATACATACTTACTTGGGATGAAACACTTTGACACAACAGGTGTTTCATAAGGTGGTAAAAATTATAATACTATATAATAACAATAAACACTTATGGCTCCAAAACTATTGATTAGAGTTGCACCAAATTTGACATGAAGACCCTTGGGATGCCAGATGCAACACAATTAAGAATACTAATATCAATGAGGAGTCAGATCACGCCTGACACAGATTTTAAAATACTTGAATGGATCTAAAAATGACATGTTTTTTTTTTTTTTCATCTCTGGTCAAATAAGGCAATCGACCTTAAACTTTGACCTTCATTTGTTCAAAAAATGATATATATTTTTTTAATTATCTCAAATAATTTGTTTGTCTTATCTCATGATATTTGAAAAAGATTCATGGTGGGAAAATGGGTAGAACTTTTGCGATAAGTGTTTTACTGAAATTTCCCCTCTCCCTCCTATTCAAAATGGCGGAATTGGGCATCTGAGAATATATGGCCCAATTTTCATATCTCACAAATATGGTTAAGTTGTATATCTTTAGAAAGCTCTTTTAATGTTGAATTGCTACAATAAATTTATTTGTTCGTTTTTTTTTGTTTTTTTTTAATTCGTTTTTTTTTTTTAATTTTTCATTGCTACAATAAATTTATTTGTTCGTTTTGTTTATTTTAAATTTTTCATTGCTACAATAAATTTATTTGTTCGTTTTTTTTAAAAATTTTTCATTGCTACAATAAATTCATTTGTTCGTTTTTTTTTTTAATTTTTCATTGCTACAATAAATTCATTTGTTCGTTTTTTTTTTATCATTGCTTTGTGTTGATCTATTCGTTCCAATGATCTCACATCCTTGTGTTGTTCCCCTGTTAAAAATAGCATTATATAATTTTTGAAATTCCGCTTTCTAGCAAAAAATATAAATATTTTGTGTTACATCTAGACAATAATACAACATAATATCACTCTTATCCGGGTCCTAACAAGAAACACTCACTCACACATGTAAAGGTTTTGCATCTGGCATCCCCTAAAAAAGCGATTGATAAAATCATTATTTTCAAATTCATTTGAAAATGTTTAGTTGTTAGTCATGATAAAAATATTTTAATCAAAGTGAAGAAATATATAAGAATCTTCATTCTATGTTAGAATCGAGAAAAATGGATATTTCTATTTTATACGAACTTACCGAAAATGCATAGACATTCTTATGTTCTTCATTTTTGTGTTCTTGCTTTTGTAACTCTTGTAATTTTTCTGTCGTGTGTTGATGCAGGATGTCCAAACTTTGCATCTGCTTTGGAGTAGGAATGTTCTTTTTCCGACGTTTGCGTTCCATTTTAGGTTTGGGAGAAGTTTTCTGGAAGGGTGCGGAAGAGAAACAGAAAAACAAAAAAGGATAAAACTTAAAATATAACAACTTTTTCACGAGTAGAACCCAAATTTGGTGGCTTTTAACTTATGGAAAAAAAAAAAAAAAATTGAAATAAAATAAATTAAAACAGAACACAAAAGCCTTTATGTTATAAAGAACGTAGAATTAAAAAAAAAAAGGTTGAAATGCTTAGAGATTAATTACAAATTGTAACTTAAGAAAATGGATTAAATGGGGTTAAGGCACCCCAGAATGAGCAAAAAAACAAAAAGGAGATATTTGCTTTAACACCGATATTTAATTTTTTTTTTACTTCTGGTTGTATCATAAACAAAGCAATATGCATATTTATGACTTTGCCATCATAATTTTTTTTTATTAAAAAAAGTGTTTTATTTACAAAAGGTTTTACTAATAGCCTAAAACATATTTATATGTTATTTATAAGCACGGTTGTATCATAAACAAAGCTATATGCACATTTATAACTTGGGGATGGGGGTATTTACAAAAAGCTTTATTAATAGCCTAAAACACAGTTTTATTTACTTTTACGTTTTGTAAATAAAACTTTTTTTACAATCAAAAATGTGCGTAAATATAACTATGTATTTTGTAAGGCTATTAGTAAAACTTTTTGTAAATAAAAAACCTTTAAGAAAGTTACAAATGTGCATATTGTTTTGTTTATAATTCAACCAGAAGTAAAAATAAAAATCAGTGTGTCCTTTTGATCATCATTAATTCTGGGGTGCCTCAACTCCATTTGATCCAAAAATAGTAAAGAGTAAAAAATTTGATACAGTGACATTTTCAGTCATTTTGATAAAAAGTTTACTAAATTACAAAAAAATATGTGAATGAAAACAAATTTTTAAAAAAATGAAGACAGTTTGCTACAATATTTCTAGAAAATTATTTCCATTATATAAACACATTTGTAAATCTTGGTTGTTAATGGCCACAATGTTCCAATCACTGTTGACTCTAGAAATAATCTCCAAGCGTTAGTTTATAGTTAGTAACCTTCTAACCACAACTAATTTATACCTGTTCCTTGAGTGGAGTTGGTATATGGAAAAAAATATACTACCTAATATTTGCATGAGAGTAAGTAACTACGATGAATGTATTTATGTATTGTTTTCATTGGGAAAAACATAAAAATTATGTTTTTAAACAAAAATAATTGGCTTCGAACTAGCGTCGAATAACCTTCATGACATTTTTTTGCAGATAAAAAAAAATGGGGGGAGGGGAATCACTTAGATTAAAACAAATATTTGTGTAATGCTTTTTGTTATGTTACTATGTTAATTTCTTTAAATTTATGAAACAAATATCCAGTTAAAAAAAAAATCCTTTAGACTTATGTGAGATTCGAACTTTGGTATTGACATCATAAAAACTGCCTTAGTAATGTGTACTCTGCCTATTCCTTTTTTGTCAACCAATCACATTTCTATTTGCATATGATCAGACAACCCCAATTTAACTTGTTAATTGTATATAGATGGAAATTGTTATAATAAACTCCAGGATTATCTCCCTTTAATAGAACTCTTAAAAGAACTCTGATAACTCAAAGATGGTTGTTTTCAGTAACAATGGAATACAAGCACTAATGTCTAATAAAACCGATATTCTGAGGTAATTCTTGCAGTTAATTCATCACAGAAATTATAATCAAAGAAATTTTGTTTGAGAGTTAGATGGAGGTGGGGTAGAAATTCACAACAAGAACTTCTCTTCCTACCATAACTACAAGGAACTTTTCTTTCTGTCTATCATCAAACGGAATTACCATAAACAGTATCGCTTTCCAAGAACTTCCCATCTGTGGAACACATTACTATGGGACTGCTTCCCCGCAGACTATAACATGATCATCTTCAAATCTAATATCAATAGATACTTGCAATAAACCGTCCTCATAAAAATTCAAACTTTGTCCATTTCATTCACCATCATTCAACCGACAATCTATCTATCTATCTCACTAACCCTGATACTTTAGTGGCTTTTGGCCTTGATAAGGTGTGGCTTTTGGGTGGGTGGGGGGTAACCACTTATCAAGGCCAAAAGGCACTCAAGGGTAAGGGTTAATGAGACAAAATGATCATCGACTGAAAGATGAGGAACACTATGCGAGTACTAACGTTGATCAATGGTATGAACTGTGTTTTATTACTTATGGGGAGATTTATTAGTAAAAAAAAATAAAAATAAAAATTGAACAAATTATTAGCAATCTTTTATTTTATTCCTTGAATTAATTTTGCTTCCGAAAAAGAAAAAGTGGAGAGAAAAAAAGTCTAACTCACTTGCACTTCAAGATTCCGAGATATTTTGGTGAGTTCTTTTAAAAGTTTGCCATACTGAATGTGCTCGGGAACATCATGTTTGGCAGTTTTTGCATACTGAAAGTCCACAAAGAAAATCAAAATCAAAATCAAACACAAGTCACAACAAATTCAGAACAGTAGACTAGAAATTCTTTGCACCAAAACAAGGTAACATTTTAGATATAGAAAGCTAATATGTACATAATAAGGTTCATATATAAGAATTTTCTTTTATATATATCTGGTATATTAATTATATAGAATTAAAAATACATTTTATTGACTGTTAAATTATATTTCTGAAAATATTCGTTTGTAAAAAAGATGGCCATGAATAAACATTCATTCATATTTAAGTTTTTTTTTTCTCAGCACAATTATTTCGATATATTTTATATTAATTATATATTGTATGACATTAAAAATTAATTTTCACTTTAAATATTCCCTTATTTTCAAGTCGTAGCAACTAAGTAGGTTGACCATAGTCGAGTGACCCAAAGGCTCCCTTTTTCATGTAAAAACACGAGATAATTTATATAGGTTCTACAGGTAGATAATTCAAACATAGATACAATTATCATCACAGATGTAGGGGAGGGCGCTTTCTCCTTTCCTTGGATTGCTCCATTTACCCTTGATCCACACCATATAATACTGAGTGTTTAGCATGGAGGCACCAAGTACAATTTTTTAGTCTTTGGTATGATTCAATCAAGGATTGAACCCCAGTCTCCTGAACACTAACAAATATGCCAACTGGGCCAGTTTCAAGTCATGTAAAACTAATATTACTATGGATTTTACAATATTGCTTAATTGTTTATTCTAACAATAAAAGTTAGATTTGCAGGGTTACAACTATTATATAAATGTTAGTGTAGAACAACAGAAGAAACATAAAAAAAATTCCAAAGTTACTCATTAAATACAGTGTTAAATTACCTAAATGTATTTAAATATGGATTTAAAAACAAATTTTTTTTTTTTTTTACTAACTATTAATAATACCAGTCTAAAGGTATAAAAGCATGATTTTATTTATAAAATATGTTGGCCCCCTTCCAGTCTCGAGATATAATGGATAATCTCCGTTGGGGTGCCTGCGTCGGGAATCTATAGTGAAGCAAGTGTCACGCATTCTCCGACCACACCTCTCTTTAACCGGCATTGCTTGAATCCAGAGGAAAAGTGTAAGACGACTGGAAACAATGCTAGGATAAGCACAGAAAAACTGGTGTTATTTCGGAATTTTTCTTCTCCGAGACTTGAAAGTCTAGTCTACCCTACTATTAACCCATAGCTGGAGAGAGGATATATGGATTCATAGATTTCCCCAAGGTATTAGTGAAAGTAATACACCAGCCCCGACAGAACTTGAACCCAGCACACAGAGCCCATAGCTCACATCTACAACCACTGTACTACTTACATAACCTATAATTTAAGTGTTATTTGTAATAGACTCCTTTTTTTTTTTTGTTATTTTAAGTAAGTTTATTTCAACCAATAAAAAGATTATATAACTGTTTTTTTTTTTGTAATTTACATTAAATATTGATAACAGAAAATAATACATCAAAGTATGCGACTGCTACAAGATGTAACGGTTTACTTTAAATAGTAACACTTAATGTTACTATTCAAAGTAAACCGTTACATCTTGTAGCAGTCGCATACTTTTATGTACTATTTTCATTGATGTAAATAGACAGGTTTGCCACTGGATGATGTGCCCATTGGCGTTAGAATACAATTTTTTGGACTGGTTCTTTTAGCACCCATGCAGGTTGTGTCCCGCCTAACGGGTTGGATCCAGGGAGTCGTACGAATCAGATGTTTTGCTATTAGTTTTTCCAACTCAGTAGTCCAGGATGGAATCTAAAAGGATGCATGGTGACCCCCTTCTTCCCCTTTTTGTATAAAGATTGTCAATTAGCTGTTTTCACTTCCTTTTCAGCACCGCCAAAATAAAAGGTATCTTTTTAAATCTTCAACGTCGCCGTTTATTTGTTCATCTATGAATCGGATGGACATTCTATTTAATTGTTTCAAATATGAACTCACAGAATTTTGATATAAATCAGTTCAACAATGGCTTTGTTTCCATTGGGCTGAGGTAGGGTTAGGGTTTCCGTCGGGCTGAGGTAGGGTTAGGGTTTCCATCGGGCTGAGGTAGGGTTAGGGTTTCCGTTGGGCTGAGGTAGGGTTAGGGTTTCCGTCGGGCTGAGGTAGGGTTAGGGTTTCCGTCGGGCTGAGGTAGGGTGTAGGGTTTCCGTCGGGCTGAGGTAGGGTTAGGGTTTCCGTCGGGCTGAGGTAGGGTGTAGGGTTTCCGTCGGGCTGAGGTAGGGTGTAGGGTTTCCGTCGGGCTGAGGTAGGGTGTAGGGTTTCCGTCGGGCTGAGGTAGGGTGTAGGGTTTCCGTCGGGCTGAGGTAGGGTGTAGGGTTTCCGTCGGGCTGAGGTAGGGTGTAGGGTTTCCGTCGGGCTGAGGTATGATTCTGTTCAGTTCTAGGAGGTCCACCCTCCCAGGCTTTACCTTCTCACTAAAAAGGCGTTAGTTTATTGCTAATTGCCTGAGATGTTCTTACTGGGGAATTCCGACGGGGCTTGCTTAGTAATTTTTTTGTAGGCCAGAGTGTGCTTATCCTAGTACGCTGGCTTCTCAAAACCACACATGACCTTGTGTCAAACCTCCTGGCAACAAGGTAAATAATAGGGAATCAGATAGACCGACAATCACAACCAAACTTTAATTATAACAGAGACGGATGCACAATTACCCCTCATTCATAAACCTTTATAATCTAAATTAAATTAAGATTATCACACCATAAAATAAACTGGGAAAATAGAAAAAAAAAATTATGTAAGTAAATATATCTTCAACTTACACATGAATATACAAAGTGAATATAAGAAATGATCTGAAGACGGCAGCAGAAGAATAAAAAGTACTTACGTGAATGAGGAGGAGGATGATGATCCGGTCTGAAAGGAATTATATCCCACCCCAATATACAGCCCCACCCTCCCCCTCAAAAAAATAAAAATAAAAGATGAGTAGATTGTTAGTAGTTGCGAGTGTAATAGAAGAATGAGATGCAAAAAGCATAAATTTAGGTGTGAAAAAGGAATTGAGATATTGTCAGAAAAGTCTTAAGCAGGCATGCAGATAGCTTGCTCTTTGTAACAGGAATATCACATTTTTTGTAACAATTTAATAAGCTGGGGAAAAAAAAAATTCAATTTGTAAAATAAACAATAAATGTTTTGTTAAAAAAATAAATAAATCAATAAATAAAATCAATAATGGAATTTTTAAGTTGTTCACAAACTGTTTTAGTTTCAAAATATCAAATTATAGATTTTTCTGTTAAAAGAAATGTACAACAGAATAACCCTACTCCAACTAAAATCAAATCAATGATCCTTAACCCCCCCCCCCCCCGAAAAAACATGCATGCAAGATTGGGAAATATTCCAGACAACTAACAGCATTTGCTATATATATATATATATATATATATATACATATATATATATATATATATATATACATACACACACAAGGAATCAAACTCTTCATGAATATCAATAAACCAAATGTACTCTATAAAACAAATGTACTCTATAAAACAAATGTAGAAGTATATAAGAGCTAAATAAAAATGAGATGATTTATATAGGCTCTACAGGTAAATAATTCAAACATAGATACAATTATCATCACATAATGATGATTTAAAAAATTTAGTATACAAAAACTCAGCATCATTATGAAAATAGATTTGGAAAATATAGAAAGGAAATACACTAATAATTATTGAATGAAACTAATTTTTTTCCATTCTATTATAATAGAACAACGGAAATTTCATGGTGCTTTTTACACCAATCTGTATAATTTACTGTTAATAATAATAATATTCCTTTTGAAATAATAAGTGTCTGTCAGGATGAATACTATTAAGAAAAATGACTTCTTCCATAAAAATAATTGTCATTGTCAGCTAAATATTCTTTAGATATGAACAATTTGATTTTGGAACAATTCATTCTAAAATTGTTAAAGTCAAAAATTTTACCTTCCGGACATCAGATTAATCACCAATCACTATCTTTGCTGATCGGACGATCTCATTTTTTTTAATGTGTGTGAAAGGTGATAACGTACATACGAACATGAAGTGGCTTAGTGTATTATTATATAGATATTAGGATACCCGTCTCAGGACAGGTATATATTATTATATAGATGGATGGAATAAATGTTAAAAAAAAAAAAATCAGTTTCACAGAGAAACATTGTAACGTTGAAAGATTAGCAATAATATCATTCAAAGAGAAACTATTGAGCAAGAGATGAACTCGTATCAAAATGCCAGCACAAAAATAAGTACAAATCATTGATCAGACATTATGATTCCATATATGGTCATTGACCGAAAGACATAAACGGTGAAAAAATTATCATTTTGAAACATTTCCTAAAATTAAAATCAATTCCGATACATTTTACAAAACAAACCAAAGAACAACCCCCAAAGCTCCATGTTATAAATGATAAGAGCCGAAATATATTATTGCGAGATAAATAAAATGATGTGAAGATTTGGAAACTAGAGGCAAGATAACAAAATGTGCGCCGTGTTTAATTCATTGCTGAAGGCAACATCCATGAAAGATAATCCAACAAAGAATCAAGTTGAAAATTCAAGCTTTTTCACTTGATACTCTGGGTCAGGTTTACAACGCCGATATCCGTAGTGCACTGTTACATGCACGTGAATGCTGAGCTCCCGCTAATTCAGTCTGAGGATGCAGAGGAATCACAGCTCTATGATTCTGTCGTGTGCGTCTTGATGACAGAGTTAGTTCCGACTTCCTGCTATTAAGCCGAAAAGTGCTCCAGATTGGAGTCGGTTCTGCATTGCAATCACTTGCAGTACTATGGATTGTCGGACAAAGTTCTGGATGGATAAATAGATGTACACACATCTTGGCTGAGGGTAACCAAGGAAAAGGCAGGCCAAAGACTTGAAAGGACCGAGTCAAAGATGACCTCAAACAATAACATATTGAAACCAATGTAACTGATAGGATTTCATAGAGAAAATCATTTTGCACTATCATGGCCAATGTGCAACTCACATCTGATGTAGGAAAGACACAGTTAACGATGACGACGAAGAAGGAAGACAAAGTCATTGAATTTAGTAGTTAAAGAGTCATATTGATCGAGAAGGATGTGTATAAAAAAACAAGAATAAAATAGAGAAAATCTGGCAATGTCAGTACTAAGAACTTTACGCATCAGATAAACTCTTCTATTTAAGCATAAAAGTGCGGGTATAATAAAATAATGCAATTGTATAAAATCAAAAGTATTTTATATAAAGAAATTGAAAATGTAATTATGGTCATTATTTACGCGAAAAATTTGTTAGAAAAAAAAAAGCGGAATAGTATAAAATAAAATTTGTGCCACAGAAACCCAAAATTTTCAACCGTAGGATGATTTCAAGCGGGATATTGTTCCCTTCAACAGAGTTTTTAAGGATTTTATGCTCTGTAATTGAAGTTTATATAACTTTAAAATCCATTCCGTTGAAATCTGAACTTTTTAAGAGCGATTCATTTGGTTTAATGAAGTCATGTGTATTGGCCCTGAGCCAGCCAACAGTGTCCTTGGATGTATGGGCCTTTGCTCCGTCTTGCTGTTGTGTCTGTTCATCTCCTCCCATTAATTGATTTATGCCGTTGAACATTTGGGTGCACATCGCATCTCTAAATTGGCCGAAATCTAAATTTTCCGTGTTTTTTTTGTGGGCAACCTGTATGATGAATACTTTCTTGACCAGATGGCCGGGGATGGCACGGTGGCTATGGTGTTAACGACACGGACTGAAGACCTGGGTGTGCCGTGTTCAAATCCAGTTCGTTCCACAGAAACACTTTCATCAAAACCCACACCTGACCTTGTGTCTAACCTCCTGGAGAGGGGGTAAATAAAACACTTCATTGACCAAATAAATTACCAATTTATTCGCTTTAATTGCATACTTATTCTAAACCAAAGCTTGCATCATCCTTATAATTTTAGACAACTTTTTTCAATAAAACAGTGAGATAAAGAATTTACGGGCAAAAATATTGCAAAAATCAATCAAGATATTTAAAATATATATAGAGAAAGTATCATTTAAATACAAAAAGTAAATCAAAAAATGTGTGGGAGAAGGAAGGAAATGGAGTGAAAAGTATATTTAATGTGTGGACATGAATAAAGATACAGTGAAATAAGTCTTTTCGTTCATGTTATACACAAACATGGCAGAAGTAAATAAATACTCTGAAATACATAATTAATATATTTTTAAAGTTTAACACACTTCATACTAATTGAGATTTTTATATTTCCGATATCAAGATATCTATCATTTAAGTATGCCACGAACCAAAGACGTATCAAAATTGTCAGAGTTTCAAAGAGGTCATATTGTGGGTCAATCTGAATGTGGATTTAGTTAACATCAGTCAATGCAAATTCTGGGATTCCACTTTCCATTGTTACTCGAGTGATTATTCAATTCATCAGAGAAGGAAAAGAATGAATATCACCCTTTTATGATCGACCAGGAGCAGCTGACAGGAGTCTTCATTATTAATGATAATAAGAGTGTCTATTTACTTGAGTTATGTCTGTGTATGTTAGATGAAATAACCTAGGTCGATCAGGACCCTCTGACAACAGTCTTCATTATTAATGATAATAAGGGTGTCTATTTACTTTTGTCATGTCTGTGTACAGATAAAAAGAAATAACTAGTTTCAATTAATTGAGTAAGTTTGAAGCTTATTTCACTGCCATCAAGAAGCAACACAATTGTATTAGGTAGAGTAAGGTAGTTAATATTTGATAAAAGAATGCATTATTTGATGTTAGTAACAATGTGTTAACCATGGGTTTGTATAAGTTGGAAGAAGATGATAGCCTAAGTTTAATAATGTTTGCTTTTTTTTTTTTTTTTTTTTTTTTCCATGCACGGACATCTCAGATAAAAGAAAACAAAATAAAATTCATAGGCTGTTATGTTCTTTTCGGTGATGTTCATAGCTGGTAAGTAAATACAGGCGGCTTAATATATTCTGTCACTGTAGATGAAAATAATATGATGAGTATGTTTTTTTTTTTTTTG
This sequence comes from Sepiola atlantica, assembly GCA_963556195.1. Taxonomy (NCBI): domain Eukaryota; kingdom Metazoa; phylum Mollusca; class Cephalopoda; order Sepiida; family Sepiolidae; genus Sepiola; species Sepiola atlantica. The sequence continues at coordinate 93,062,524 of OY744532.1, forward strand.
TTTTTTTTTTACTTAGATAATGATAAGAAATTTTGAGAATTGTTTTTATTTGTTTCTTCGGGTATCTTTCAGAATGATCAGTACGCTGAAAACGCTCAAAAAAATAAATATACAACAAATAAAAGTAACTGTCGTCGATAAAAGTTAATTTAAAACTGACCTGTGATATTTGTTTGTATTTTTAAACCGTTCCAACTGCTATTTAGTAGAAATCAATAGTTTTATCACGCGAACTTGCAAAAAAAAAAAAAAAATGGCGCTTGCTCGTAAGACGCCATATTGTCTAAAAAAACGAGTAAAAAATGAACAAGAAATTTTTTTTTACATCTAATAAAACCCCATTTATAGTACGTAAAAATACAAACAAATATCATAGGTAAGTAGACAAATATCTCTTCTCGACGTAGGTTAAACTCACTTGTTGCATATTTATTTTTATAACCCCGTTCTCGTTAGTTTTTTGGACCCCGTCCGCGACTGTACTGATCATTCTGAAAGATACCCGTTTCTTCTAATAAAGGAAATCTTTAGAGTTAAGTGGATGTGTCAGGTCGACACTAAAAGACAGCCAATAGGCACAAAACTTTTTTTTTTTTTTTTACTTTGTTCATCCCAAACAAGGCATATTGCCACTGAACCATAAAGGACTACTGTGATAGGAGTCAGATTAATAGAAGGGGCAACTTGGGTAGAGAGTTGGGCAACAATATGTTTGTTCACATTACATTTAAATTTCTGCATGTTGGTACAGTCAGGGGAAACGGAGAGTGAGAGGGGGGGGATTCTGAAGGCAAGCAGTTTGAGGAAAGAAGCTATTAGACTAGAAAAATCTTCCCACATCTCGGATCCTCTATGGTGAAGGGGTGTGATTTTGCTGCTAGTCAGGTGAGTCGGGGGTATTTACGTTGAGGGGGGGGGTACAAATGCAGTAAGTTCATCGAAGCAGATTATTTCAGGCTTCGCATCAATGGGGCAGAATTCAATCTGATACAGAAAAAAAACAAAAAAACACGCAAAACTTAAGCAATAGTCACCGATTGCAGTTGCGCAGACATTGCTTGATTATTGGGTAGCCAAGTCCTTTATGTTCAAGGTTAGAAAGGACCAGAAAACTCCGAATGTGGATGTGTCATTAAAAGCCAAGAAAGCATTTGTTTTAAGTAATCAGACATTGCTGAGGTGGCCAAGGCACAATATCATCAACAAAACACAGAAAACGTGATTGTGTTCATTGCTAAGTGGGCCTAAGAGATGGCATCCACTATCAGTCATGTGGTTCAGGAGAATATTCTCTGTGGTCAGAAACAATGTTTACACATATTTTTTATAAGTATGAAGCTGCTCTCATATTGTTTACAGATAATAGATACATTAGAAGAAATAGTTAAAAATGTATGCACACAAAGAGAAAAAGATGAATTGATAGTGAAAAATGTGCATGTGTGGGAGAGAGAGTGAGAGGAGGGGGGAGAAAGGGGAGGAGGAAGAGAGGGGGAGAAAGGGGGGAGAACACAATCTATGTATGTACTGATATTAAAAGAAAATAATACAGTGACCCCCTCCAAAAATTCCACCCATGGAATCATTAATAAAATTTCTTTCTGCAATCCAACCATATTCAGTACAAATACACTTAAATCTATGTCTGAATTGCCCACCAAGTTTCAGTCATGAATGTCCAACAGTCTTTGTTCAATGATAAGCACACTTGTGTACAACGTGAACAACTGTCAATAATAATGATTTTTACTGTGATGGCCCTCTTCAGTTGAGGAAGAGTCTGGGATTGTTTTGATAGACTTTATCTTTGAGATAATCCTACAAGTTCCGGTGAATGTGAAGCCCAATAAAAATCACATTTCCTACTGATGAGACAATACCAGAGTGTCTACCCATATCATTGAACAGCGATAAAGTAAAGACCGTTGGACATTCATGATTGAAACTTAGCGGACAAGTCAGGCAGAGAGGGGAAAAGAGATAGTGGAGGGGATAGAGATGGAGGGAGGGAAAAGAGAGTGAGTAGAGGGAGGGGAATTGGAGAGAGAGAGGGAGGGAAGGAGGGGAATTGGAGAGAGGGAGGGAGTAGAGGGAGGGGAATTGGAGAGAGGGAAGAGAGAGCGAGGGTGGGTGGAGGGAGAGAGAGAGGGTGGGTGGAGGGAGAGAGAGAGGGGGAGATAGAGAGGGGGAGATAGAGAGGAAAGGATGGAGAGGGAGAGATGGAGAGGGAGAGATGGAGAGGGAGAGATGGAGAGGGGGGACCAGAGAGGAAGAGGGGGGACCAGAGAGGAAGAGGGGGGACCAGGGAGGAAGAGGGAAGAAGAGGGAAGAAGAGAGAGGACCAGAGAGAAAGAAAAAGAGAGAGGACCAGAGAGAAAGAAAAAGAGAGAGGACCAGAGAGAAAGAAAAAGAGAGAGGACCAGAGAGAAAGAAAAAGAGAGAGGACCAGAGAGAAAGAAAAAGAGAGAGGACCAGAGAGAAAGAAAAAGAGAGAGGACCAGAGAGAAAGAAGGAGGGAGAGAGAGAGGACCAGAGAGGAAGAAGGAGGGAGAGAGAGAGGACCAGAGAGGAAGAAGGAGGGAGAGAGAGAGGACCAGAGAGGAAGAAGGAGGGAGAGAGAGAGGACCAGAGAGGAAGGAGAGAGAGAGGAAAAAAAGAGGGGGAGGGAGGGGGAAAGAGTGGGAGGGAGAGGGGGAAAGAGGAGAGGGAGAGGGGGAAAGAGGAGAGGGGAAGGGGAGAGGGGAAAGGGGGAGGGAAAAGGGGGATGGGGAGGAGGGAGGAATAAAAAGAGAAAGGACCAGAGAGGAATTAAAAGAGAGAGAGAAAAAGAGGGGGGTGAGAGGGAAAAGAGGGGGAGACGGGAAAAGAGGATGAGGGGGAAAGAGAGGGGAGGGAAGAGGGAGGAAGAAAAAGAGAGAGGACCAGAGAGGAAGAAGGAGGACCAGACAGAAAAAAGAGGGGAGAGAGAGGAAAAAAGAAGGGAGAGGGAGAGGAAAAAAGAAGGGAGAGGGAGAGGAAAAAAGAAGGGAGAGGGAGAGGAAAAAAGAAGGGAGAGGGAGAGAAAAAAAGAAGGGAGAGGGAGAGGAAAAAAGAAGGGAGAGGGAGAGGAAAAAAGAAGGGAGAGGGAGAGGAAAAAGGAGGGGAGAGGAAAAAGGAGAGGAGAGGGAGAGGAAAAAGGAGGGGAGAGATGGAAAAGGAGGGAGAGGGAAAAAGAGGGTGGGGGAGAGGGAAAAAGAGGGTGAGGGAGAGGGAAAAAGAGGGTGAGGGAGAGGGGAAAAAGAAAGAATGAGGGGAGAAAGAAAGAGAGGGGAAGACGGTTTGTGAAGAAATGTAATATAATGCAGGTAAATATATTTTCTATCTATAAAAAAAAAAACAGTGCATATAAGGGATAACATATGAATGTGAGCGGATCATGTTAGTAAAGTGGCTTCTACAGAAATGGTAATTGTTGCGAAGTAGAATGGCATAGCAAAGAGCACCAAAACGGGTGGTTGGACGGCATCACAAATCTCCACACAAGCAGGGCCAACACTACATAGCGGTAGCAAAAGACAGAAACATACTAAATAATAAAAAACAAGACTTAAGGATTGGACATGATTTCAAATAGAACCACTAAAAAATATGAACTATAGAAATTTATTTTGTCTTAAGAAATAAGAATTGCTTTACAAGATTTACATTTAGTGAAAATTATGTCCGAGTTAATTTGGGGGAAAAGATAAGGTTATATAAATGTTTGGCTGATAGGATAATTTTTTTTTTTTTTTTATATTTAAACTTTGGAAAGTTATTGCATTGAATTAGATCAACGTCATAGAAAAACTTCTGTAAATCTACTCACGATACAACTTGGCATCTTATTTTTAGATTAAAATAAAAACTAAAAACAGCATATGTTATGCTGAGATGATTTGTATTGAATTATATAGTGTGGATACCATTTGAATTAATGAGATTGAATCAAATCTGGCTATTCTATCATTAGATGATTTGTATTGAATTATATAGTGTGGATACCATTTGAATTAATGAGATTGAATCAAATCTGGCTATTCTATCATTAGATGATTTGTATTGAATTATATAGTGTGGATACCATTTGAATTAATGAGATTGAATCAAATCTGGCTATTCTATCATTAGATGATTTGTATTGAATTATATAGTGTGGATACCATTTGAATTAATGAGATTGAATCAAATCTGGCTATTCTATCATTAGATGATTTGTATTGAATTATATAGTGTGGATACCATTTGAATTAATGAGATTGAATCAAATCTGGCTATTCTATCATTAGATGATTTGTATTGAATTATATAGTGTGGATACCATTTGAATTAATGAGATTGAATCAAATCTGGCTATTCTATCATTAGATGATTTGTATTGAATTATATAGTGTGGATACCATTTGAATTAATGAGATTGAATCAAATCTGGCTATTCTATCATTAGATGATTTGTATTGAATTATATAGTGTGGATACCATTTGAATTAATGAGATTGAATCAAATCTGGCTATTCTATCATTAGATGATTTGTATTGAATTATATAGTGTGGATACCATTTGAATTAATGAGATTGAATCAAATCTGGCTATTCTATCATTAGATGATTTGTATTGAATTATATAGTGTGGATACCATTTGAATTAATGAGATTGAATCAAATCTGGCTATTCTATCATTAGATGATTTGTATTGAATTATATAGTGTGGATACCATTTGAATTAATGAGATTGAATCAAATCTGGCAATTCTATCATTAGATGATTTGTATTGAATTATATAGTGTGGATACCATTTGAATTAATGAGATTGAATCAAATCTGGCTATTCTATCATTAGATGATTTGTATTGAATTATATAGTGTGGATACCATTTGAATTAATGAGATTGAATCAAATCTGGCTATTCTATCATTAGATGATTTGTATTGAATTATATAGTGTGGATACCATTTGAATTAATGAGATTGAATCAAATCTGGCTATTCTATCATTAGATGATTTGTATTGAATTATATAGTGTGGATACCATTTGAATTAATGAGATTGAATCAAATCTGGCTATTCTATCATTAGATGATTTGTATTGAATTATATAGTGTGGATACCATTTGAATTAATGAGATTGAATCAAATCTGGCTATTCTATCATTAGATGATTTGTATTGAATTATATAGTGTGGATACCATTTGAATTAATGAGATTGAATCAAATCTGGCTATTCTATCATTAGATGATTTGTATTGAATTATATAGTGTGGATACCATTTGAATTAATGAGATTGAATCAAATCTGGCTATTCTATCATTAGATGATTTGTATTGAATTATATAGTGTGGATACCATTTGAATTAATGAGATTGAATCAAATCTGGCTATTCTATCATTAGATGATTTGTATTGAATTATATAGTGTGGATACCATTTGAATTAATGAGATTGAATCAAATCTGGCTATTCTATCATTAGATGATTTGTATTGAATTATATAGTGTGGATACCATTTGAATTAATGAGATTGAATCAAATCTGGCTATTCTATCATTAGATGATTTGTATTGAATTATATAGTGTGGATACCATTTGAATTAATGAGATTGAATCAAATCTGGCTATTCTATCATTAGATGATTTGTATTGAATTATATAGTGTGGATACCATTTGAATTAATGAGATTGAATCAAATCTGGCTATTCTATCATTAGATGATTTGTATTGAATTATATAGTGTGGATACCATTTGAATTAATGAGATTGAATCAAATCTGGCTATTCTATCATTAGATGATTTGTATTGAATTATATAGTGTGGATACCATTTGAATTAATGAGATTGAATCAATCTGGCTATTCTATCATTAGATGATTTGTATTGAATTATATAGTGTGGATACCATTTGAATTAATGAGATTGAATCAAATCTGGCTATTCTATCATTAGATGATTTGTATTGAATTATATAGTGTGGATACCATTTGAATTAATGAGATTGAATCAAATCTGGCTATTCTATCATTAGATGATTTGTATTGAATTATATAGTGTGGATACCATTTGAATTAATGAGATTGAATCAAATCTGGCTATTCTATCATTAGATGATTTGTATTGAATTATATAGTGTGGATACCATTTGAATTAATGAGATTGAATCAAATCTGGCTATTCTATCATTAGATGATTTGTATTGAATTATATAGTGTGGATACCATTTGAATTAATGAGATTGAATCAAATCTGGCTATTCTATCATTAGATGATTTGTATTGAATTATATAGTGTGGATACCATTTGAATTAATGAGATTGAATCAAATCTGGCTATTCTATCATTAGATGATTTGTATTGAATTATATAGTGTGGATACCATTTGAATTAATGAGATTGAATCAAATCTGGCTATTCTATCATTAGATGATTTGTATTGAATTATATAGTGTGGATACCATTTGAATTAATGAGATTGAATCAAATCTGGCTATTCTATCATTAGATGATTTGTATTGAATTATATAGTGTGGATACCATTTGAATTAATGAGATTGAATCAAATCTGGCTATTCTATCATTTGATGATTTGTATTGAATTATATAGTGTGGATACCATTTGAATTAATGAGATTGAATCAAATCTGGCTATTCTATCATTAGATGATTTGTATTGAATTATATA
>OY744532.1:93074221-93179221 GCA_963556195.1 Sepiola atlantica
TATAATATAAATATATATAAATAATTATTTTTTTATGAATAAATATTTATTATCTGCATCATATGTAAGCAATTGCTTTCAGTTCACCAAAAATATATTTAAAAGGATTTTAATAAAATCCTCTATCAAATCAAGATTGATTTAATTATAATTTGACAACAAAATTGAAAGATAAATAAATAAATCAAAAGCCAAACAACCATGCCAAAGCATAATCCAAAATTTCAAAATCCAGGTATTTATATGAACCATAATTATCGAGGGAGAAATAAAAGTGTAATCAAATTATAGATTAAAATTTTTGTTTTTGTTTTTTTTAATATTTGATAAATTACTTAATTATATCAAATCAGTTTTTTCTCAACTAGAAAAAAAGTTTATTTTTAAACATTTTTATTATAATGAAATAACTCTAAAATAGCAGTTCTAATATATAAATAGCTCATTTTAAGTTTACAACATGTAAAAAAAAGTCTTAAATCTTGAGGGGGGAAAAAAAAAAAAAAAAAAAAAAAAAAAAAAAAAAAATCAAGAAAATATCCCAATTTAAAGAATTATAAATGGGAAAAAATATTCATATATCTGTTGATTTATTTCTAAATGTAAAAAATCTTAATTCAAATTAAATTAAAAACTAAATAAATATAATAGCAACTTTATAAAAAATGTCTTGTATATCTAAGCAGCAAATATTCGTTAAGATAAATATTGTTGAAATAAACAAACAACTCTTAAGAGTTGCATTTTTTTTTAAAATAAACTTTTCAAAGGATTCATTTTTCTCAATTCTTGATATAAAAAATACTTAAAAAATAGCTAAAAATTCATAATAAACATGTTAATTTATTTATGTCCAAACTTTCAATTTATATAAGTCATCATCCGGTATAAAATATATTTTGTGAGCATACAATTTGAATCATCATCATATTCAGTTTAACGCCCGTTTTACATGCTAACTTTAAAAAATTGATTTCCAAACTACATTATCTCTGGCCAGGTCTTTATTCTCTTAAATTTATCCTTATCACTTCCTTCCATGTTTTCCTCGGCCTTCCCCTGCCAACTGGTCCTGCTACCTCAACTGTTCTACATCTACTAACCCAAGAACTCTCATCCATTCTTTCAATGTGACCAAACCAATGAAGTCCTTTTCTGTCCAGATTTAATCTTCGAGAGAATCAGATCTTTAAGACTCACATTACACATTCATCGTATCATTCTCATATCATTTCTCTCTATGCAACACATGTCCTCAACCCTCACTGGCCAGGTTTCACTTCCATACATCATCACATTGCACAAACATGCATGATAGACTCTTCCCTTATTTGACATTGGTAACGCTCTGCTGGTTAGTAATGGCAGAAGTTCCTTGAATTTACTCCATCCACTCCTAACTTGCAATCACACCCTGTGCTTCAATGGTATTACTAATGTAATAAAACTTCTGGACATCCAAATATATATACTTTCTTGGCTTAAATAATTATTTTTTCAAATACAGAACCTCATTTTATTGGGAATAACATTTTTTTTCACAAAATAAGGTGTAATACATTGGTAACACAATTTATATTTCGTATTATTTGGATTATTCGGACTACTGTTCTCATCTTGGATTTTATTCTCACAACCTTTTGGCCGATGTAACCTCCGACCTTTTTTAGGTGTGTCTTGTCCAACCCGTTATTCAATCCACGGGGGTGGCTTGCTCTTGTTCCGTCAGCTATAATCGGGTAGAAATCTTAAGTAATTTGCAATTGTATTACTAGTATTGTCTGTACTGAGGATTGAGCCACCAACTTCCAGAAGACTGTCACTTAGAACTGATTGCAACTTAGCACTTTATCCATTGCACCACAGGTCTTTATATTTTCTTTATTTTTAATCTCAAGAATTGAGAAAAGCAGTTATGATTTCTGGAAAAGTAGATTAAAAAAAAAATGCAACCACGAGTTGACATTTTCTTTCAACAATGTTTGTCTAAAAAATTAAATTCTGGTAATTTTGAATCAAGAAATTTAATTTTTTTTTTTTTTAGAAACCAAATACAAGTTATTGTAAATATATTTTGAATTTTTTTCATTCTAAACAAAGATGTTTGATTGGTTCATCTGGAAAGAGTTAATAAATTAAACTAGAATTATAATGAATAAAATATTTAACGATCAACCATTTTTTTTATTAATGTTTTAAAATCTTTTGTTTAATTACAAAGCTATGAATCTCCATTTTTATTATTATGAAAAAAAAAAAAAAAAAAATTAAATAAGGCCCACTTTTGTTTTTATATATAAACAATTGATCAATAGTAAAGACAAATAAACACAAACAATCTGTACGTCATGTAGAAATGAGAAATACACACAAGAAGTCTTAGATGTTGACATCTATTATGTCTGTTACTGTATCATACAGCAACGTCTAAGACTTCTAATGTGTATTTCATGTTTCTACATGGCATACAGATTATTATTTTTTTTTTCACTGTTGATCGATTGTTTACTAAAATAAATTTCCATTTATCTTAAATGAAATAAAAAATATATATCCTTAAAAGATGTTACTTGCTAATTCATGCAAATAACCCCCCCCCCCAATGTTTCAATCATTTTTTTCTCGGTCTAAAAAACTTACTTCCTTTTACAAGCAGTATATAAAAATTATTGAATATAATAACTAAAGTATATTTTTTTTAAAAAGGTGTGATAAGGCATACAATAAGAATTTGAAGTCTAAAATCTAATTATGAATACAAATATTTCAGAATCAAACACGTAAAAAAAATTTAAAAAATGCATATTTATATTAGTATTAATTAATAAATTAAATAAATATAAATCAATAATCGGCCAATAATTTTTAGTTAAATTTTGGTCTGAATGATTTTTTTTTTTATTGTATTATTTTCAATATAAAAAATATTTATTGCAATGCTTTTTATTCTATCATTAAGCTACAACCTTACTATTCATAATAAATGGGTAATTGTATATTACAAAACAAGTATATATTTTTTTACTAAACAAAAAACAAATCAGTAGGGGGGTTCAAATGTGAGCTATATTTAGTTTAATTTTATGTAAACAGGGTAAAAACGAGGTGGAAGCCCTTTGTGAAAATTCAGATATCTCCGATTTTGGGGAAATTTTAACAATAGGTATTAGACATCAATTAATAAATATTCCCCAAATTTCAGTTTCTTTGGAGTATTTAAACGTTTTTCTAAGTGGCATAATATGCGCATAACCTCTTATTTAAAAATTTAAATATTTCAGATTTGCAGTAAAATTTGATCCATAGTCAATTTTAAGCAAAATTCCCTGAATTTCAATTTCTTCTTAAGATGTTCGGCATTAAAATATACTTTTTTAATTTAAGCATCTATATGGTTTAAGATATTTACTCATATCCGATGATGACATCTTGGGAAAAAAAAAAAAAAAATTGGATAAAGTTTAATCCTGTGTTATTGCTTTTTAGCAAATCAAAATATCCATTTCTGACTGAGGCAGACGACAAAGTTAATACACTTATTAATATCAGTAAGTAAAAATATCTAAAATAAAACCATATGGAGTCAATAATCAAAACTTTTTTTTTAAAAGAAAATCTATAGCATTTACTTTTTTTAATATTTTTACCAGAATTGTTTTGTTTTTCTCCATTTGTTTAAATTAGAGTGTATTTTAAATGATTATGGTAATTAAGAACCGGGTTGTATTTTTCTGGTAAAAATATATTTAAAAATAAGATCATTTTGCAATTGCATATATATTTTCTTAGAATGCATTAAAAAGAAATTACTAATAGTTGAATGCAAAAATTTGAGGTGAGAAAATGAACCGCTCTAAATGTAAATTTCTTTTTCTTCAAATTAAACTGCATTTATCTAATGAGTCAAGCACAGTTGAACAGAGATTAAAAAAAACATAACTATCTATATAAAGTTAGGTATGTTTATATATTTGTATGTATAGAATTAACTCCTAAAATAATGAACCGATACTTAAGAAATTTGGAACACAATTGCTAGGCATAAGGTATCCAAATGTAGGCTATATTTAGTTTAATTTAGTTTTATGCAAAAGGCTTTAAAAGGGTTGGGTGAAAGCCCTTTGTAAAAATTCAGATATCTCCGATTTTTGTGAAATTTTAACAATAGGTATTACACACCAATTAATAAATATTCCACAAATTTCAGTTTCTTTGAAGTATTTTAAAGGGGTTTTAGGGGGGATAAAATGAACATAACTCCCCATTTGAAAATTCAAATATTTTAGATTTGCATTAAATTTGATCAAGAGTGATTAGACACCAATTAAGCAAGATTCCCTGAATTTCAATTTCTTATGACCCCTGAAGTCATTTTCTAAAATCAAAATCATATAATGGATTTTGATTACATTTAGAATAAGGATTCTAGACATAAGGTTTAGTATCATTCTATCTTGATTTTAATCTTCGTAAGGGGACATAAAAGTGGTGCAAAATTAATTTTACCCGCCCTGGAACGGATATTTTTCTAATTCAGCATGTCAATAAGACCTGTTTATAAATATATCTCTCCTAAACTTGATAAAATTAGATACTAAGAAACGATATTATTAAGGGATCTTCTATGTTGTTCATAGATGTGCAATCCAAGAAAGATATATGCAAAGTGGTAGCAAGTCAAATGCTGTGGTTACCACATGTCATGACCAATCCTTGGAAAGAAGACAAAAAAAAAGTTGAAAAAAAATATATATAAATAAATAAAATAGAGAAATATAAATATGCAGGTAGAATAAAAAAGTAAACAAACAGAAAGAAACTCACGATATATTTGTTGTTCAACTGTGGAATTACAGCGGAAAAGAAAAGCATCATTAGATTGATAATGACATAAGTCAGTAGATGTGGTAAATAACGTCAGTTGTTTGCATATACATAAACGCGTAAATATGATGTCATACCAGATCAATTGTTTCCTGCGCTGCTGTTTTTTTAGGATTATACTTAACATTTGAATTGTGTGAACATTGTACGGTAATTCCTTTCGGTTTAATGAGTAAGTATTCCATAGTAATATTACCCAAAAGAATTGCGATGTTCGGGGGAAAAAAAAAAAAAAAAAAAAAATCAAAATAAAATAAAAATCTTTTTAAAAAATCATCAGAATGTACAAAATTCATATTCTTTTTAAAACTGCATCATTCTAGCCATCAGTTAGACATAGTTCAACAATACATGCTTTAAAATAATTTGCCTGCATCAAATATCATATTTAGACTACTGTTTGGAAAAGAATTGATAGCATAATTTCTGGGGATTATGCTCTATACATGTCAAATAATGAAAAAAGTACCCCTAAAAACATAGGTCTGAAAATGCTTGGTTTCTGAGTTATAAGCCATCGAAACAAATACCGATCCATATTCTTTATTGTAAACATTTAACAGGTACGATGTATGTGGTAGTGCAGCACTGTTATTTCTACATATGGAATAGATAAAGAATATCCTTATGACAGGTAAAATAAGCTTCGGCCTGGTGCTGCCACATAAAAAAAAAATAAATAAAAAATAAAAAAAATGGAAAAAAAAAGGACACCAAACAAATATTCAAGCCGTGGGGCCCCAAAAAGAAAGATCTGAGCGGTCATGATCGGCATCCTGCACATGTTGGCCCTTCTTATTTCAGGTAAGAGAATACAACAGACCAAATACAGGTAAATAAATATGATCAGCACAAACCAAAGACAACACAGAGAAAATTAGACTAGTAATGGAGTGCTTTTACAAGTGTAACCTCCACAAAACAAAGAGGCTCCTCTACACGTATAGAACATAATCCCAAAATTATGCCATCGATTTTCCAAACACCCTGAATATCAATAGCAACTGATAAACACTTTGGAATATTTTACAAAATTTAATGTGTGTACAATTTAGCATCTAAAAATCGGTTTAGCCCAGCATTGTGATTCTCATTAACGTTTCTTTTTATATAATGATGAATGCTAAAAGCAAACATTTATTTGGCCAACTCATGCCTTTTGTGTCATCGTTCTGAGACATTTTTTCTCGGTTTGAAATACATATGCTTGATTTTCAGGGTCAGGCTGAGTAGCTCAACTTTTGGAGACACATATGTGAGAAAGAGAGAGAGAGATAGGTCAATTATATTACCGAGACAAATACAACATATATCTTCAAAAAGGTTAAGCATTCAGTGGCCAGTTGTAGCACTCAGATATATGTTTTATGTAAAATGCTAATCCCTAAATGGCTCTCTTGAAAATCTGAAATGAAAACAATTACTAAAAATAATTGATTAGAGAGAGAGCTTCCAACTTCCATCATAGTATCTCAGCCTGCCGTGAAAAAGAAATATCAAGATATGGATGTAACCAAAAGAAAAATGGAAAAACAGTTTTTAAAAAAAAATGTAATTCTCTACAAAACTATTATTTATTAAATGTATATCGAAGAGACATAACTAGATGGCGAGAAAAGAAAATGTTACAAATAAAAAATATCTTCAAATCAGCAGAAAACAATTTTTCATTGCAATGACATCCTAGTTGTTGTGTTAAAAAAATATGGTTTCTCATGCATTTATTAAAGCAATGTTGAAAGTGTAAAGAAGATGACTTGGTAAGAATACCAAATACTTGTTCTTGAAGAACTGCTTCAAATTTGCAGGAATTGAAAGAGCTCTACAATACAATTAGAGGAGGAAACATTGATATTTAGAAATTAGTGCAAGGTTTATTTCACTTTGATTTTAAATGAAACCTTTAAAATTTTAAATGTATTTTTGCGAAATAGACGAAAAAATGCACACATCAGAGCCATTGACGACATTATTAAAAAAAAAAAGAGATTAATGTGATTCGAACATGTTTCCTGGCTACCAGGCTCCAGCTCCACCAAAGAGATTGGCCAACCAGATTAGGGTTGAGATTGGAATGCCGTTCCTGACAGCTGCAAGACTAGCCCAAAACAGTGTTAAGTGGCACTATTGTTTTCAAGCAAGTCATTTCACTTAAGATAAGCTTCAGTGGTTCAAATTTTCATTTAACCAAAGTGTGAAAACGAATAATTTGTTTTGCTTATTTCCAAACCTAAGCATTTTTTTTATTATTATTAAAATTAATTAAGAATTTACTAATTTGAATCCCTATCCAATCAAGAGTATGTTCGATACGGAAAAGGTTTCATTTAAAAACAATTCAGGAACTGATTCTGCAAACTTTTGTTTCTGTTTTGCAAGAACCAAGAGAATGCATTTGAATCCCACTACTAGCTTCACAGTGTCTAAATTTTTGATAATATTAATAAAATCAGGTATTTAATAAAAAGGTTCTCCAAGTACCGAGTAAATGATAAAAGATGAAATCATTCTGGTACGACATATACTCAAAATAGAAAGTTATTTTCAATACAATGCCAATTCTGCTATCCAAACATTTTCACATGCAAAAAACCCTTCATTTTTTCATTTAAGCGACAAGAAAAATTAATATTTCAATCTGAAGACATTAATCTTTCTTAGACATTTTTCAATTGGAGGAAAAAAAAAGCCAAAGTAAAATATGCCTTTTAAGACATAAAAATAACCCAAAGCAGAAACTGCAAATTGTTTATACATATTAATATAAACAAACTTTTATATCATTAGAAAATAAAGCCCTTTTTAGTAAAGGTGGGCGTCTGAAACATTGGCGAATTCAACATTTTGTTGTTTTTTTTTTTTAATAAGAAAGAAAAGTTAAAGAATTTGAATAAATTAATCTTCGTCTCAAGTAATAAATCCAAAAAATTCTTGCCGTCTTAAAAGAATTAACATTTATAAAATCTTTTAATTTCCTTAGTAAATCATGATTATACAAAACCAATCAATAAGACAGCAAGGGAAAAATGCAAAAATAAAATGTTCATATTGAATATAGTTTGAAGTCCCAAATAAAATTAGAATTAACAAGAAAACTAAGTAATCATTAATAATGAAGAAAATCTTCATGCAAAATGCAATAATATTCTTGATTGTTTCGGATCAATAAAGAACATTCAAATGTAAATCAATTTCACTTTTGCACAAATGTGGCCAATCATTAAATTTCCGAAAAGAGCAAATGAATATATTGTATGAAATGTGGTCAATTAATTATTAAATTTCCAACGCAAATAAATATATTGTATAAAATAGAAAGTTTTAAAGAAAGTTACAATCAAAAACTATAAAACAATAATAAACAATTAAAAATAATTTAGAGTATTTTAAATTGAATTTTCATCATAGAATGCCTGCAGTAGTGATGAATGATACTGAACTTCTTAATGATATCAATGTAGACTCTAAGAAAAAGCTTTATTCGAATAGAATTTGCAATTCTGGATCTGTTCCAAAATATAAGATTATTTTTCAACAAAAATTTTGTGTTTTAATTAAAAAAAAAAAAAATACTGATTTACATCATGAGCATTGCAAATTGAATAAAAATAAATGGATATAAACATGGAAAGGCCCCCCCCCTTTTTTACTTTAGGGTGGCAAATTGTCATATCAAGGGAGATAACTTGTCTCAACTTATTAAAAAAATTTTTTTTTAATAATTGGTTTTAAATATTTGTTAGGCAATTACGTGTGGTTTTACGACCTTATTACTCGGACTTAGGCTTAGTCGTAAAAAGAATTTGGTTAATTGGCCTATAAAGCAAGAATGGTTCGGAAATGGGAGATCATTTTATGTTAAATTTTTATATGAAACTGATCACCCATTCTAAATTCTAAAATAATTGTTTTTTTTTCTTCTTCTCATTTCCACCAAGGTTTCAGAGTGTTCACACGTCAATGCCTTAGAAAAGGTAGAATCTTATTTTTTTTAGGGGTGAGGGGAATTCAACGAAGGGTGTTAATCTACAAATTTACTCAATATTTAACCTAACATTAATTGTTACATATTTTTCGTGCAATATTTACCTATTTCAGATTTTGTTTTGTTTCTTTACATAACAAAAAAAAAGAAAGATATATTTTCAATTTTTAATTGGAAAAAGTATCGGTTAATTTCTATTTTCATATATATTATTCCGAATGAAATGGGTTCCGACATTCTAAAATAAGTTGAGATAAGTAATTTTCCTTAATGACAACTTGCCACCCTAAAGTCAAAAAGGGACCATGAAAAATGATTAGTAAATCTGGTTTATTCTTCTGAAAGAAACCCGAAAACAGTCCATCATAAATGTTATGCATTCTATACCCTAACAGTTACAATATCAACTCAACTCTTGAGATTAAGTTGTGACACTTGTTCAAGCAGGGTTCATCCCTTTTTACTTAAAAAGGTTATATCAAATCTATAAAACATAAAAGAAATAGTTTGCATCATTAGGACTACTATCCTCATCTTGGTTGTTATTTTCACAACGTTTCGGCCGATGTAACTTCCGACCTTCTTCAGATGCATCTTTTCGAACTAGAGAATCTTTGTTGAATTTGGGAACCTATACAAGGGGTAGATTGTTCTCGTTTTGTCAGCCATGGCGCAACAGATAAAGGTGTTGGTTAGTAATCAGTTCCAAGTGACAGTCTTCTGAAGGTTAATGGTTCGATCCTTACGACAGCCGATAATAACTAACAATAACATAATAATACTTTTACTAGGTCATGGCTGACTGAGCAAGAACAATCTACCCTGTGGATTAAATATAGGATTCAGCTAAAAATTCTGTATAGATTCCCGAGTCCAACAAAGGATTTCTTGAGTTTGAAGAGATGCACCTGAATAAGGTCGGAAAGGTTACATCGGCCGGAACATTGTGAGAATATGAACCAAGATGAGAATAGTAGTCCAAATAATCCAAATTATAAATCGTAATCTAAAAAATTCCAAAACATGAAATAGTTTGTTATATCCAACTACAAGTGTTCATGTCGCAGAGAATGGATTTAATTTTTGTATTAACGTCTCATCTGAACATAACAGCATAACTTGACTATAAATGATCATAATTTAAACAAATTCGAAATGAAAATTTTAATTATATTAAATTACTAGCTGTAGTAACCCAGTGTTGCCCGGGATGCATTATTTTCAAATTTCTTTTGTAAATATTTCTATGTTCTATGATCACACGTTTTTTGGTTATGTTTATTGTCCAACTTAAAAGTGAACCTGGTTTTGATTTAATAAGTGCAACACAAGATGTAAGTAAGAAAAAAGGAAATAGAAAAAAAAAAAAAGTAAGGAATGATAACTCTTATGAAAAGAATAAGAGTTATTTCCCCTATGTGATAATTTCTACATATAAACTACCGGGTCGGATTAAATAAAAAAAAATAAAAAATAAAAAAATAAAAAAAGTGTAGCAAAGTACGTTAATCAAACAAAATGGTACAAAAATAACAACTGAAAGTTGGCTAGTCAAAGTCAAAGTTTGATTTGTCAGTTTAATTGCTATTTAGGTCCAACTTTTAAAATCCAGCCCAAATTATCTCTATTTAAATAAAGTCAGGTATGTTTATATATTTGTATGTACAGGATTCACTACTAAAATAATTAACGAATCATTATGACGTTTGAAACACAGCTGCTAGGAGTAAGTGGTCGTTTAATTTAATTTTATGTAAAATGGGGCAAGAAGCTCTTCGTGAAAGTTCAGATACCTAAAATTTTTGTGAAAGTTTTACAATAGGTATTAGACATCAATTAATAAATATTCCCCCAATTACAGTTTCTTTAGAGTATTTTAAAGGGGGTTTAGGGGGCATAATATGGGTACAACTTTCCATTTGAAAATTCAAATATTTCAGATTTGCATTGAATTCGATTTATAGTCATTAGACATTAATTAAGCAAGATCCCCAAATTTCAATTTCTTCTTAAGTTTAAAAGTTAAATTTTAAACATTTTCTAGAATAAAAATCATGTAATGGATTTTGATCGAAATTGGAATAAGGATTAAAGACATATGGTTTAGTATCATTATTTCTGGATTTTAATCTTCGTAAGGGGGGCATAAAAGTGGTGCAGGGAATTGATCTTACCCGTTCTGGGATGGGTATTCTTCTAGTTTATGTTTTCGGACAAGAAAATAATAATTTGATTTAATGTGATCTTTCACAATTTTTAAAAATATTTTTCTCTTCTCTTGAATTTTTCTTTTTTTAATGGCTTCTAAGTTGATAATCCTATGATACAATTATGTCAAATATATATTTTAAGTTAGAGAATTTAGCTGGTGCTGAATATCAATAACAGTACAGCTGAAAACTAATAAAATCTTTTAAAAAAAGTAAAATAATTAACATATTGTTCTCAGTAAATTAAAATAGAAGATAAAAAATATAGTAAGATGGTTAAGTCTAACAAATTTTTAAGTAATATATATATATATATATATATATATATAGTAATCCAGGTAGGGTAAAAATCCACAGGGTAGAAATCCAAAGGGAATCAAACCGGGCTTATAAAAGAGTGCTCAATAAAAATATAGAGCTGTATTGTGAATGTTTTTATTCAAACATGTACAAGTCTCAAGAGCTGAGGTCTCATCAGGCAGAGAATTATTTTATGATCCAACCTGGTTGCTGAATTCCAGGGAATTCAGCAACCAGGTTGGATCATAAAATAATTCTCTGCCTGATGAGACCTCAGCTCTTGAGAGCTGTAGATCGATAACATCGACATGCCAGTGTAGCAGACCTTGTACATGTTTGAATAAAAGCATTCACTATATATATATATATATATATATATATATATATATATATAAGGACACTTATTTTTAACTTTTCAGCTTTAAGATGGCTGACAGTGAAACATTATCTTAACCAAATTAATTCTAGTTTTATAACAATTTGGTTCAATTAATAATTTAATGACCAAACAATAGGATAATAATTAGGTTATCTTATTACATCTATCATTATTTTACTAATTGAACCAAATTGTTATAAAACTAGAACTAATTTGGTCAAGATAATATTGTTTCAATGGTAGCTTGTTAAAGCTGAAAAGTTCAAGATAACCTACATAGGTTATGTAAGTACAAACTTATCTACAAGTCTATAATAAAACTTTATTATTCAATTGAGAATGAATTTGAAATGTAGGAGTTTAAAAATAAATCAAAAGACAGAAAACAAGTATATTCAACTTTAAAAGACCGATTCAAACAATAAATTAATACTCTTTCACTGTCTTAGAACATCCATTATGAATATTACTTAAGGGTAGTGCAAGAATATGTCAGAGTAATTCTTATAAATGTGATCTTTTGATTATAATGATAAACCTAAAAGAAAGGATAACTGAAATGAATACTTCTAAATAAACACCAATTTAAAAAACATTACAAAAAAGAATGAAAACAAAAAAAACACAGAAACGAAGAGAAAAGGAAAAAGAGCAAAACTAAAAAAAAACTAATGGAAAAGAAAAGAAAACGAACAAAAGAAAAGAAAAAAAAGAGAACAAAAAACAGAAAAAAAGGAAAAAAGAAAAAAAAGGAAAAGAGAAAAAAATGGAAAAGAGAAAAAAAATGGAAAAGAGAAAAAAAATGGAAAAGAGAAAAAAAATGGAAAAGAGAAAAAAAATGGAAAAGAGAAAAAAATGGAAAAGAGAAAAAAAAGGAAAAGAGAAAAAAATGGAAAAGAGAAAAAATGGAAAAGAGAAAAAAAATGGAAAAGAGAAAAAAAATGGAAAAGAAGAGAAAAAATGGAAAAGAAGAGAAAAAAATGGAAAAGAAAAGAAAAAAAATGGAAAGAAAAGAAAAAAAATGGAAAGAAAAGAAAAAAATGGAAAAGAAGAGAAAAAATTGAAAAAGAAAAGGGGGGAAAAAATGAAAAGAAAAGAACAAAATGAAAAGGGGAAAAAATTGAAAAAGAAAAGGGGGGAAAAAAATTAAAGAAAAGGGGAAAATAGAAAAGAAAAGGAAAAAAAAAGGAGGGGGTAAAAAACTTTATCTGTTTATTATTTTTGAATATATGTAAATATTATAAAAGGTAAATATTAAAGAGAATATTGGTCATGATTTTGGAAAATAAAATTACAGAGAATATCGTTGGTCCGCAGAGGTTGATTTCCTGCCGATAAAAAGCGAGGGCTGGAAATTACTGTTCTGAGCTAGGTAAACAAAACGCATAGAACAAAGTTGATGATTGAATAAATCAAACACACAGAGAGTGTGATCACAACCAATTCAAAATTCAAGAGTAATGAATAAAGGCACAGAATATACAAATAATCTTATGCTTATAATCATTCACCTCTCATTGAGCAAGGGATACACAGGAGTCATATTTCCAGAAAGTAAATTGATCAATATTTCATTTAATACTGGCTATTTGAACAAATACTTTGATGAAAAATGAAAGTTTTTAATAAATTTAGAAAAAGTAACTATAATTTAATTAACAATTCATTTAAAAAAAAAAGACGTTTATATAGCGAAAATAATAAAATAAATAATTTTAATTTAAACTTTGACTTTCTCTAAGTTCAGCCTCAAAATAGCTGATGTTAGCAATTTTTATTTAAACTTTGACTTTCTCTAAGTTCAGCCTCAAAATAGCTGATGTTAGCAATTTTTTTTTTTTTCTAAATTTCTCTGCTAGTTTGTGATGCTTCATGGAAACAGAGTCCAGACACCGAAGCAAAAAATAAACGAAATAACCGAATCTGTCTGCGTTTCAATATCAATTTTAAAATATAAAAATCAAACATTAAATTAGCAATGAGGAAAAAAATGATAAACTAATACCAACGAAACGGTTAAAAATATTTGTATTAATTATACGTTATTTAAAACTAAATTTACAATCATTTTAAAGATCTTAAATTTTACTTAGTCAAAGTAATAGAAACAAGAATATTTTGAAAGAAAAAAAAATGTTCTGTTAAATCCAATCCATAAGAAAATTCTATAGACTTTTATGGACCTGACTAACATCACAGCCGCCATTGTCGTACGTTGTAAAATTGGAGTTGAACGAAATAGTAACACTTGAAAAGGGAATTTTTCCCCAAAATATTGTGATATACAGGCTTCACATGTACCTCTCCAGTGAATGAAGTTACACTGAAAGCAAGTAAGATTTTTAAAAGATAAATAAGTTAAAATAAAGAAACTTATTTTCACTTTTATCTTCATCTGAATTGTTATTAGCATTCTATAAATTGTCTAATATATATATATATATATATATATATATATATATAGATGATAAAAAAAATGGAACTAGTATTTGGTCTTTTTATGCTTTTTTTCCCCCTACTACCATTGTTTAAAATATTTTGTACTTTGTGTGTTATTTTCTTCAGACCAATAATCCTGAGGAAGTCTTGAAATAAAGACAAAATGATGAATACAAATAAAATATTTTGTTTTCATTTTTTCATATATATATATATATATATATATATATTACAAACAATGCTTCAAGCAAACTACCTAACTCTTATAGACTTTATTTTTATTGCATAGTAATTAAAATTAGTGAAATTAATTTAAATTCTTTTGTATAGAAAGAAAAAGCAACTTTCATTCATTCCAAATTCATTCACTTTTTTCAGATTAATTAAAAAAATTTTAATCTTGGGTTGGTTGTTTTATTGCGATTCTTTTGTGACTTATTTAATGTTGGAACAAATACTTATATTAAATGATTCATTAAAGATGAGTTGTTATCTTATCCAAAGTGGGGCGGTAAGGGGGGGTCATACCTTTTCCAATATGTGTGTGTGTATGTAACTAATATGACAAATAAATGAGGAAAATCTCCAGTATGAATTATATTTATATCAAAGATAATTTTTCTTTCATTCTTGCATAGATTTCTTTAGATGTTTATAGGCATTTATTTTTTATTTTGGAAGTTCCATCAAACTTTCAAAGTATAAACAAAATCCTATAGTAGTTGTATGAAATATTAATAATGACTCAATCATTTTTTTAAATTTAAAAGAAAAACTTTCGTTCACCCCTAACAAGACATAAAAAAAAATGTGACAATTTGGTGAACATATCTCTAATGTTATCAGCCAAACATAAGAGTTATTAGCAATAAACTACGCTTGACATGCTTTCACAAAAATGAATTGTGCCAAAGATAAAAAAAAATTATATTAGTAGAAAAAAAAAAGAAAAGATTTTAAACAAACACAATTAACAATGGAATCAAAATTTTTTTTAATATTAAAATCTGAAATCTACAATTAAGAATTAACGGTAGGATTCACACTTTTATGAATTAACCTCCACCTTTTTTTAATCTTCCTTTAAAATACTAATGCTTAACTGTTGTGGACCTGGGTAAGGCCGAATGAATGATACAGGAACACATGGTTTAAATGAACAAAGGTATATATTATATAATAGAAAGAAAAGAGATACAAGGAGATGTGCTCTCAACCGCCATTGCCGGTTTGCCTGGGAAGAAGAGAACAAGTGTCACATGCTTCCCGTATTTATAAGGTGGACGAGTCCATTAGTTCTCCGTAGGTAGGTACGGCACCATAACATTAACGTATGCACACTGACAGAAAAATCACCACCGTGAAACGCTATGTTTGAGGTGTGCTGTAAACTTCAAGATAACAGAAATGGCGATAAATAATATATCAGCCTATTGATGCAGCAAATGAACGATTATAAAAATTCTGCGTGTCGTCATCTTCCCCAATTCTAAATGATCGGCACTTTAAATAATAATCCTCATCTTGCGAAGCACAAGACTAAGCTATAGCAGTCAGTATAGCGGTAACTTCTGTCCTTTCTTTATCGATAATATTTGCTATCGATAGATGCTAGTTTTGAGTCATACTAAGATTAAAAGGGTTGGACACTGACTTTGCATTTTAATTTGCTGCTTGCTTTCCGAACATACAACGCTGGGATGTCAGGATTCAAAGCAAGAGAGCGACAAAGAAAGACAGGAGTTGGTCCGAAAAGGAGCCTGAAGATGCAAGAAGCATTCAGGTTATTCACTAAGAGCATAAGCAGAAAAAAGGGGAAGGAATAATATATAAGGAATAATATAAAATAAATTTTACATAAGAATCAGTCATTTGTGTAAATCACAGTATCAGTTATTTCAAGTTTTTTTTAAGAAAATACTAAAGATAAAAAAAATGTAAAAAAAAAAAATTATGCCCTAAATTAAAGAAAATAAAGATTGTGTAGGCTTAGTTTGTTTTTTTAAGCGGAAAGTAAATCACCGAGATGTTTAAAAATATTTTATATCAAGATAGTAAAGAAAATTAGGCTATATTGAAGATGTTGATTTACAAATGAGGCGGCCATTTTTTCACGACTAGTTTTGTCTGTTTTTCGTAGTGATGACAAATCAAAATTGTTCTCTTTTGAAATTAAACCGGGCAATTATTTCTGTGCGTTCCTTTGATATGCTTTTTTAGGAGTTACTTTATTTAGGAAGTTGCTATATTGCCGTCTACAATTAAGTAGACAAAATCCTTCCTCAGCAACTTAAAAAAAAAAAAAAAATTACATAACCTTACCACTAACCCTAAGTTCCGGTGATAACGCCCCCAATCTCCCAATAAAATGAGAAAGAAAGAGTATTTATTTACCTCCTCTCCAGGAGGTTAGGCACAAGGCCAGTGAGAAAGAAAGAGTAGCTTATACCAGCTAGTATCTTTTTAGGGTTAGTGGTAAAAGGTAAAGAAGGTTTTTTTTTAGTTGCTGAATAATGCTAATCTCTAATCATTAGAGCTATTTAAAAAATTAAAATTAAAAAAAAATTAAAATTAAAAAAAAAAAATCTGCAAAAATTAGAAAACAAATTAAAATTCTTCCTGAACACTCAATAAATCAGAAAATCGAGCGTTGAGTAATCTAAACGGTTTAATTTCAAAAGAGGGCAACTTTGACTTGTCACCGCTACGGACAACAGACCAAACTAGTCATGAAAACAATGGCCACCTCATTTGGGAGTTAGCATCTTTGATGTAGCCGAAATTTACCATACATAAATGGGTTTAACGTTTTCTAAAACACAACAAAGCAGGTATAAAAAAAAAAAAAACCCAACCCGAGTGAATTCACACGAGTTTCTGTAGGAGATACATTATAAGCGCACAAAATGAGCGTATTCAAGCAATCATATCAATCGGGGAAGGAGGGGAAAATGGAGATTTTTAATTTCAGACTTGCGATGATTCTTGGATTTGTTGTTAGCGGATGAAGGGGCAATCACTCAATTGTGCTAAAAAACACTTCAAAATTAAGAAAAGCAAGGAGTAAGGATGAAATTCCTGAAATAAAAAGATGATACACACATCAATACAAAGAAAGGAATAAACACGGCTAATGTAATGTTAAAACAATGAATGAATAACTAAAAATACTCACATCTTTCCTTTGGGTCCATGATTTAAGGTGCTGGGAAAGGGCCTTACTACCAGTAATAATGTAGTCAGATGGTCTCTTTTCATCTTCTTCACATTCTTAAAAACAAAACAAAAAAAATATCTTTTGTTGTTTTAGCTACACACAAGATCTATAATATTGTTCTATTTAATGTAGTATATATCCCCTATCATTTATCTCCCTTAGCCGGCCTTTATTTCTTAAGGGATTTCCGCAGGCTTGTCACCGGCAAGATTCCTTCCCTTTATGTATTGTAGCTATTTACATTGCGGCCACATGGTGCTGTTTTCAATCTCTCTAAATATTCTGATATGTCTTGAGCATCGCCAGTAAGAAATATTGCATTTCTTCTAGGAATAGAATTAAATTACACTAGTTTTATTTTTTATATCTAACATACTTTGTTGACCGTATCTCCACATGCGAGCATACAGTTCTTCTCACTCATAAACCGGCTCTCACCTAATATAATTTGTATTTTTCGCTATGAGAAACGGTGCTTGTTGCACTGAAGTGGGCGAGTCCATCTTGATAAGAAGAGTATGAACCCGGAATTGTCTGTGTTCTCATTGGTCAAAGGGAATTGACTGAGATCATGTAATGCCTGACATCTGCTGACTTGGGGAGGAAAAAGAAAAAAGAGAGAAGTGGGAAACAACGTCGGCTTATTTTGTGAGCCGCATTATTTTATTTTATTTTTTTATTTATTAAAGCATCAGAGAGATCGTCCGTTTCATCCAGTGGAACGGAGCTTTGAAGTGAGAGTGGTAGACTTCCAAATCCCGTCTTTCAGCATTCTTCAATTATTGCTGTGGATCAGAATTATAATGAAAGTACTTAGATTTGTCGATTCCAAACTGAATAAGAGAAAAATGAGCTGGTAATGTTCTTGCATTTCTTTTTTTTTTATTTAAATGTTTTGCTTTTATAATTCTGAAAATAAAGTCTTCTTCCTGAATTTGTGTGCTTGTGCGGCGAAAGTGGTCCCGACTTGCTTCATCCCCACCATAAAAGGATCCATCTTTGCTTGGCGTGTAGTTTTGAAAGTGGGGAAATGTCAAGCAAAGAGGTTGCTAGCAAGGATCGAACTCACGACCTATGAGAAACGGTGTTTGGTCCACTGAAGTGGGCGAGTCTATCTTGATAAGAAGAGTATGAACCCGGAATTGTCTGTGTTCTCATTGGTCAAAGGGAATTGACTGAGATCATGTAATGTCTGACATCTGCTGACTTGGGGAGGAAAAGGAAAAAAGAGAGAAGTGAGAGACAACGTCGACTTATTTTGTGAGCCGCATTATTTTATTTTATTTTTTTATTTATTAAAGCATCAGAGAGATCGTCCGTTTCATCCAGTGGAACGGAGCTTTGAAGTGAGAGTGGTAGACTTCCAAATCCCGTCTTTCAGCATTCTTCAATTATTGCTGTGGATCAGAATTATAATGAAAGTACTTAGATTTGTCGATTCCAAACTGAATAAGAGAAAAATGAGCTGGTAATGTTCTTGCATTTCTTTTTTTTTTATTTAAATGTTTTGCTTTTATAATTCTGAAAATAAAGTCTTCTTCCTGAATTTGTGTGCTTGTGCGGCGAAAGTGGTCCCGACTTGCTTCATCCCCACCATAAAAGGATCCATCTTTGCTTGGCGTGTAGTTTTGAAAGTGGGGAAATGTCAAGCAAAGAGGTTGCTAGCAAGGATCGAACTCACGACCTATGAGAAACGGTGTTTGGTCCACTGAAGTGGGCGAGTCTATCTTGATAAGAAGAGTATGAACCCGGAATTGTCTGTGTTCTCATTGGTCAAAGGGAATTGACTGAGATCATGTAATGCCTGACATCTGCTGACTTGGGGAGGAAAAAGAAAAAAGAGAGAAGTGGGAAACAACGTCGGCTTATTTTGTGAGCCGCATTATTTTATTTTTTTTTACACTCAAAATATCTCTTCTGCAATATTAGTATTAAGCTTACGGCTCTCTTAAGCTTTTAGTAAACTCTTCGTCTCTGCTACGTCTTTTTTTTGTATTTACGTGTTTGTGAAACTGTTTTTTGGGTTCTTTTTTCAGTTTTACCTTTTTGGCGGTCAATAAACCTGCGTATAAAATCAACATGACTCAGAGTCTTGATTGTTAAAAATAAATTTAGCTGACTGCCCAAGGTTTGCACACGTCTTCAAGAAACGTATCCCGGAGACAGTACAACTATAATGGTGATGTAGTTTGTACGTGCATACTCAATGGATGCAAACAATCATTTCGGAGGAACTGCTGATAATTTAACAATTTCATGCACTAATCAGAGTCCAAGACAACCAGAATTTCTGAGCAAGTAAAAGAACTACATTTTGATAACGAGCACTTTTGCATAACATGCTTTTTATTTGTGTCTTAGAAACGTTGTCTAGCAAGTTTTGTACGGGTTGTCCGGAAGATATGATTTATGATGTTGACTTAGTGCTTGCCTGTGAAACGATGGAAAGTCTACTCGTTAAGTTAAAGACTTTGGGGAATGCCATGGAAAATAAGTGGTTAATGGTGAATGTTACCAACACGAAAATGATGATTAGTGGTCGTAGTGTTGAAAAGCCATCAGAAAGGAAAATTCCCTGCTCAGTTTATGAAAAAGGAGTTGGAACCAATTTTTCGTGGTACTTGTATCGGGTACACAAGTGCAGTGGAATTACAGGTAGGCTGAGAGACGATAACCAGTTTGTGTGCAAGACAATGGAGATGAATGAGAACTCAAATGTGGAGAAAGTATATTTCGATGGCGACTATTGAACTTGTTCAGAAGTTTTGTTATCAGAAAGAAGCTGGTGCTAGTGTGATTGCAAGAGTTAGGAGTGGATGGTGTAAGTTCAAGAAACTTCTGTCATTACTAACTAGCAGAGCATTATCAGTGTCGACCAATGGGAGAGTCTATCAGGCATGTGCACGCAGTGTGATGATATATGAAAGTGAAACTTGGCAAGTGAGTTTTGAGATCACGTGTTGTATGGAGAGAAATGATATGAAACTGATACAATAGATGTGTAATCTGAGTCTTAAAGACAGGCTTAGATATGATGACCTCACAGGAAGATTACATTTGGACAATATATGTGCAAAACAGGAGACTTTTTGGTTTGGTCACATGCCTCATTGACCCTCCCCTTGGTATACTTGGTTTGCAATACATGAAAAGGTTGCTGATCATTTGATATTTTTTATGAAAATTTGCACTCATAAATTTATGCAGAGTAAATCTTATATAAATAGAGATTTTGTCCGCCCGTCTGTTCGGAATTTGTTTCATTTCGAAATATCAGAGATCTCAACTACTTTTAGAAATGGAGAATATTGCATTAATAATCAATAATAAATTCTAAACAAATAAAGCGGATGCCATGACCAGAAATCTTGAGATCTTCAGTCTGACGTTCTACCAACTGACCTATTTAGACTTTCTTATAAAAAGAGCTTAAAACAGTAACATATCAAAATAATTATAGCTTTGGTATGACGTCATAGATTTATGATTCACGTCATGTCTCAAAACATAAGCGATAATAATAAATAAATAAATAAATGGGTAAACATTATCAATAGCTTTGGAAATTCTTTTAATAGTCCAAAACAATTAATTTTCTTTAACTACATATTGTATGTAGTTCTCTCACAATTATATAATCCTCTTAGGCTAGCAAAAATATGCAACTGAAGGGAGCATATATTTGCTAGTATATATAAAAAACACAAAAACAAACAACATTAATCTTAACTTACCTTTTAAAATATCAAGCACATATTTTGCAGCATACCAGCAAATTGTCTCAAAACTGGGAAAGAGATATTTTTCTGGTGTCTTAACATGCCTTTCAATTTCATAGACTCTGTAATAGATGGAGAGTATCTCATTAAAGAAAATAATATCAACTTTTTTTTGATTCAGAGTAATAGAAAATTTAAAAAAAAGTATTTTTTTTTAATTTAAAATTAAATTTAAAACCAACAATATGAACACAGTATTTAATGGACATACTATATTTATCAGTATAATATATCATTAAAAAAGGGTTTTAAAACAGCTGTCCCGACCTGGCGTTGCCCGGGATGCAGTAAAGTCATTTTAGTTTTTAATTTTTATTTGTTAGCACATATTTTAAACTTATACAGAAAAAGAAATAGAATTTTAGTTGTAAGGGAGAAAACTGATTTTATAATCTTCAATAAAAAATATGAGTTATTCCACTTGCTGATTTCGATTGTTCAGTCATAATTAAAAAAAAAAAACGTTTCCATATTACAAGTTGTCTGGGTGGAACCACATAATTAAAAAGTAAAATGTAGCAAAGTACGTTATCATAGTGTTAATAACATGATACAGCAATAACAAATGGAAATTGTCTAGTCCGAATCAGTTTGATATGTCAGCTTAAATGCTATTTAGGTCCAACCTTTAAAATCGCACAAGATAACTTTATATGTTATATCTTAAATTATATTAGATATCCCAAATGGCCATTTCGAAATCCCTTAAAGTTCAGCTAGTAAGATTCCTTGGCCTTTTTGGCTAAGAGCAAAGTGTAGTATCTGTTCTGATACTACACTTCATCTTTTCTGTCCTCACGAGGGAAGGGTCCTTCTAGACTGAGGCAATTTAAATTTTTGTCCCAATCCAGAGTGCCTTGCCCCTTTTTAGGGAGCTGGATTTTCCTCACATTAAAAAACAGACATTGTGGGAAGGTAAGGAACAAGTGAGATCTCCTTTAATTTCAATTTGGATAAAATGTAAAATCTGTAAAATGTAATCTTTATCTCTTTATAACGATACAATTAGTTTGATGTGTAACGATTAGTAATCCAATTTTTACAGAACGTTCCGGATGATATACTTTGACACTTTTTTTTTTTTGCCCTATGACCAAATTGTGCTTCCGATTGTTTTCATGTGGGGCAAATAAGTACTTTTTTTTTTTTTTTGCTTTCTTTTCTTTTGTAAATTGTTGGAAGAAGAAAATGATCTTCATCTCCATTGTGCTATGAATATTCAGAAATTGCCAAAAAAGTTAAAATGAAACAGAACAGACAAATTGTTCTTCTGTCATTTTTACACTATTTCTTTTTTTGTGGGAAAATATTTCCTCCGATCTTATAATTATTGATTTCATTAAGTCGGCATATATGATATCAGATTTATATTGAACTAAAATTTTAATCAAAATACATTATACGATTTTGATTCAAGAAAATGTCTAGAATTTAAGGCTTAAGAAATTCTGTAATATTTGAATTTTCAACTTGGAGGTTGTGTCCATATTATGCCATCCATAAAACCCCTTTAAAATACTCTGAAGAAACTTAAATTTGGGGAATATTTATCAATTGATGCCTAATATCTATTGTTAAAATTTCCCCCAAATCGGTGGTATCTGAATTTTCATGAAGGACTTCCACCCCCTTTATACAAGACTAAATATAGCCCACATTTGGATCACTTATGGTGAGCAGCTGTGTTCCAAAATTCAAAATATATTTCAGGAATGTAATTTAAATATGATGAAATAAATTATTACCTATAACTGACATAGTGGTTTGAGATTTTCCATATAACTTTATTCATTTTGCTTTTGAGCTCTCGAACAGTAATTACCCTGAAAGGGAGTTCACAAGGATCACCCTACATCCAACCTGGATCTACAAAGTAGTATAATATATATATATACCAATCCTGACAAACAAACACCTGCCAACAACTACGAGAGGGCGTGTATACTCCTCATGTGTCAGAAGTGTGCTGTTGTATGGCTCAGAAACTTGGGCTGTCTCTGCTGGCATACTAAAGAAGCTGCACCGTAATGACAGGGCAATGGTCAGATGGATCTGTTTGGTGAGGCCTGAACAGTACGTTTCTTTTGAATCCCTGCTCTCACAGGTCGACTTGAAAAGCCTTACGGACATCATGCGGAAGAACAGACTGCGTTGGTTGGGTCACATTGAGCGTAGCGATGGCTGGATTGCTAAAGTCCGAAAGTTGAATGTGCCAGCAGAGAACATCACCACTGGCAGACCCAAGTTGACTTGGGAGGACGTAGTCAAACGTGATAGGAAGGCCATGGGTATGGATTCCATCAAACCTTGTCAAAGACAGGAGTGGAGAGGAAGACTTAGATTTCGAGACTAGACAATCAGGCCCCACCCTCATCAGAGGATTAATTGTGGCCTGATTCAACAAATAAACCGGATGATGATGATGATGATATATACACACACACACACACACACACACACACACACACACACACACACACACACACACACACAGTGTATATCTTGTGTCAGCAAAAAAGACAAAAAAAAGTGCTTGATTGTAAAATATAAAAAAATATGCATTTACCCGGGTTTCACACCTTGGATCCATCAATATATATATAATGTTTAATATTAGTTGCATATCTTATATAAAATAAAGATTTTGTTCGTCAGTCAAAATATTTTTTAAACGTAATAAATACATTACAGAATTTGTCTCATTTCGAAATATCAGAGATCTTAACTAATTTTAGAAATGAAGAATATTGCATTAATACTAAATAATAAATTCCTAACAAATAAAGCGGATGCCATGATTGGAAATCTAAACCGAAACCTTTAGGTCTTCAGTCTGAGTTCTACGAACTGACTTATTTGGACTTTCTTATAGATAGAGTTTAAAACATTACCATAACAAAATAATTATAGCGTTGGTGAGACATCATAGATTTATTATTTACGTCATGTCTCAAAACATAAGCGATAATAAAAAATAAATAAATAAATAAATAAGTAAACGTTATCAATAGCGTTGAAAATTCTTTTAATAGTCCAAAACAATTTATTTTGCTTTAACTTCTTATTGTATGTAGTTTTTTCACAATTATATAATCCTCCTAGCCTAGCAAAAATATGCGACTGGAGGGTCCGCAACATTTTAGTCAGGAAAGTGTAAATGGGATATAGTAGGAAGTCATTCAGAAATATGAATAAAAGAGGAGAGAGCCAAAAAGGTTGAGAATCATTGACGTATAGAAATCACAGTTAAGGGAAACATTTATTCAAGCCACAATTTGAGTAAAATGTTACCTTTCCTATTTGAGATTGGTAAGATGGTAATTTACATCGAAATAAATACGTAAAGAGATTAAAGAAAACAGAGGCTTACTTGAGTTGAAGTGGAATATTATAGCTGTGCAGGAAGTTTCCACCAAACACAAGAGTGTCGACAGGTGTGAAGACGGCATGAATCCAACCAGTTGGGATAAACAATGTTTGTCCATCTTGGATTACAGATTTGTAACAATTGTCCACCTGATCACCAAAAAAGGTTTCACTCTGGTTCGACGAAGAGATCCAGTTTTCATACAAAGTCATATTGGCTGGGGTAGGCCTAATAAGATAAAACACCTTCTCACCCTGGTAGAAGTAATAAAAAAAAAAAAAAAAAAAAAAAGAAATTAAACAATAACATGCTTTATCAGAGGCAAATATCCAGATTCATCATATTCGGTTTAATGTCTGTTTTACATGCTGGCATGTGTTGGACGGCTTTTAGAAATTGACTTCCATACTAACCTATTTCTAACCAGGTCTCCATTTATCCCGCTTTCTCTCAAGTCCATTTTTATCACTTCCTCCCATGTTTTCCTTGGCCACCTCTGTGAATTTCCCTGCTACCTCAACTGTTCTACATCTACTAACCCAAGAACTCTCATCCATTATTTCAATGTAGGCATATCATCAAAGCCTCCTGTTTTTCACACATACCTATACTGTCCAAATTTTATCTTCCTCTAAAGTCATCAGATCTAAGTCTAACTTTAACATTCACATTACACACCCATCGCATCATTCTCATATCATTCCTCTCATGCAACGTATGTTCTCAACCCTTACTGACCATGTTTCAATTCTATACACCATCACACCGTGTACACATATCTGATAGATTCTTCCCTTGGTTGACAGAGGTAACGCTCTGCTGGTTAGTAATGGCAGAAGTTCCTTGAACTTATTTTATCCACTCCTAACTCTTGCAATTACATTTGTACCTGCACGTCTCTGCGCTCCAATGGTATCACCAGAGTGATGAAACTTCTGAACAACCTCAATAGCTTCGCCATCCAAATATACTTTCTCCACATCAGAGTTCTCATCTGTCTCCATTTCCTTTCTTCCTATATGTATCTGGAGCTAAACAGAACTTCCATGAGCAAAGTTTCTTTCCAAAAACTACCTATCTGTTGAACACAATATCACAGGGCTGCTTCCCAGCTGACTACAACATGGACGTTTTTAAGTCCAATGTTAACCATCATCTCCAATCCTAAAGATGTTTGTCTCACCGTCCACGTGACAGACCCATTAACCCTTATTTTAGTGTGGCCTTCGGACCTTGATAAACGGTGATTCATTCATACAAAAAAAATAAAAAAAGTACTCAATATAGGATATACTGAGGAAAATAGCTTTTTTTCTCAGTATTACCTCTTTGGAAAATAGTGAAAAATTAGATAATTAATATGGAGTAAAAAAAAAAAAATTAAAAAAAAGCAGCATGATCAAATTTAAGTTAGTTTAGCTCATTTAACTTTATAGGTAAATGTTGTGTTTATGTCAGACGGACTTTCAAGGATCAGAATTGTAGCATTGCGCGGACCCCATGAGGGTTTTCGATCATCAGGTGACCCGTAGTTTTCTTGTTGACAGAAAACAGCTGAGTCTTTCATAGACAAATAAATAATTGCTCAATAGATAGTGACGCTTAGTTGTAAAGGTAGCCGTAGTGGTGATGGAGCAGCCAAAGTTTCTGTGTCTTCTTTCCTTTGGTTTTGTAATAATGTAACAAATATAAAAAAAAAACGCCAACAACATATTAGCTCAACGGCTCATGCTCTTTCATGATTTATTCTTTTACAGAACTGCAACGTTACACATTACGTGATCTTCCATCGCCCGCTCCCCACTGCCGGGGGGGGGGGGGTACAAAGATGGAGCTTCAAAAAAGACAATCGAATTCAATCAGTTCACCTCTCAGAGAACTTTTTTTCTCTTCATCATGTGTCATTTCTGACTTGCTGTCCATGACGCAATTCTTGTACACCTAGCCGTAATTCTAATCATTGGAATTTTCCACTTTCTCTGCTTAATCTAACCGTATATAGAAAATGCTGTTTTTAACATCATTTTGACACACATCAAATAGCGCTACAGAATGTACGCTGTTGGTAGATATTTATTTATCAATTTTCCATATTTAGCTTATAAATTTTTTTAAAGAAAATTCAACTCTTGAATAATATTCATAATCATCATATCAGGGACGTGAGTAGCCAATAGAAAAATAAAAAGCTGAAATCGAGATGAATTTCCCAACCTGGAGGCCAGAGCCACCCCCCCCTCACCCCACCCCCTTGCATGTGTGTAAAGAAGGCAGCACAACAACTACTTTTTTCCTAAACAACTACAATCAGTTTCAACTAAGAAAGTCAAAATTAAGGAAAAGACACTGAGTGCTTATGTGGGGGAAAGAAACAGGAAGTTATTCTTTGATGAAACAAAAGTCATTTAACTCCCCTACCCCTTCCATGAATTGCTTGAAGTCTTAGCTGTCACAGCCAAATTTAACATTTTCAGTTAGAGGAAAAGATCAGCCCTTTATTAAAAAAAATAAAAACATATTCATAGATTTTGATTAAAAAAAAAAACCATTGCAAACTCACACAGATGAGATGCTTTAGTAATTTAAGCAGAAATCCTCGTTTTCTGGATTTAAAAAAAAAAAAAGAAAAAAAAGCAGAATTTTGCTAAAATGCGGAGAACTCACCTAACGCCCGTTTTACATGTTGGCATGTGTTGGACGGCTTTTAGGAATTCACTTCCAAACTAACCTATCTCTGACCAAGTCTTTATTCATCCCTCTTTCTCTCAAATCCATCCTTATCACTTTCTTCCATGATTTCTTTGGCCACCCCTTGTGAATAGACCCTGCTACCTCAACTGTGCTACATCTAATACAAGAACTCACCCATCCATACCGACAAAGTTTCCCCATTCTGCACACATCATTAGAAAAAGGAAAAGAAAAAAAAAAAACCTAAAGTATTCCTCGGTGCTTGTTAGTAGCTTCGGCCAAACGGAAAATTATTTATGCGTGAAAACAATATCATGTACTTACTCACTGGTATTTTATTGTTCAATGTTGAAAAAAGTAGGAAAAATTATCCAGTAGAACTTTAATTACAAAGATTTTTACATTTATCGTAACGTACGAGTAACCTCGATGAATATGACTCCATAGGATACAGGTCGGCAGAAAGCAGGGGCAGGTAAGTTGCGGTGGTAGGACAGAAGGCCACCGGACAAAGTCCACCGGACAGAAGCCACCGGACAAAATAAGTCAAACCTGGACTAAAAATAAATTAATTATTAAAAATATTTTTATATTTATTATATTTACAATTTTTTAAAGATTGCATCATAAAAAATTGACGCACCCTTTCTACTACTAACCCCAAGTCCGTGTGGCAAAAAAAAATACATTTGAAATTGGGGGATCAGTTTTGCACATAATTTTAACATAAAATGATCCCCCAATTTTGGGCCATAATTTGCAAGGGCAGGTAATACTCATTTAAAAAACAAAAAACAAGAAAAAAATATTTTTGCTTTCTGCCGACCTGTATCCTATGCAGTCATATTCATCGAGGTTACTCGTACGTTACGAAAATGTAAAAATCTTTGTAATTAAAGTTCTACTGGATAATTTTTCCTACTTTTTTCAACATTGAACAATAAAATACCAGTGAGTAAGTACATGATATTGTTTTCACACATAAATAATTTTCCGTTTGGCCGAAGCCACTAACAAGCACCTATTCCTCAAATCAGATAGTGAATGGTAAAAAGCAATAGCAGCTGAGGAGGAGTGGGAGTGGGAGTGGGGGGGGGGAATAATGCGTTACTTACGCGAAGCACATGATACCACACGGAGGTTCCACCAAAATCAATATGGAAGTCAGTGAAGCTGTCTTGTACACCCATCAGACAGTACTTCTGTACCTCTGGCCGTGAGTAGGTGCAGTCATCAGGTAACTGATCTGGCCACAGATTGTTCACCCAACTTACTTGGCGCACAATCTGGGGTGGCACAACTAAATCCGATAATCTAAAAAAGAAAACAACAGAAAAATATGAGACGAATGACGTTAGGATCAGAATACGACAAAATGTTATCGAAATATATAAAATGATTTGCATCTAAAATTTATCCAACTATTTCACACCTTACAGAATGGGATTGGATTTAATATTTACGAAATTAGCATTTAATTAATTTATGGATCTTTTAGTGGTCATGTTTGAATATTGACGATCTTATAAATGTAAACATTTTTGTTTCAGGCCAACGGATAAAGGCATTGAGTAATAATCAGTTATAAGTGACAGTCTTCTGGAGGTTGAAGGTTCAATCCTCACTACAGGCAATACTAACTAAGAATAAAATAAGAAATTACTTAACACTTCTACCCGGTCATGTCTGACGGAACGAGAACAATCTACCCCTATGGATTAAAAAAAGAGTTCAGTTCGAAATTTTGTATAAATTCCTGAGTTTGACAAAGATATCTGTGTTTGGAAAGATGAATTTGAAGGTCAAAAGTTACATTGACCCAAGATTGTGAAAATAACCAAGATGAGAATAGTAGTTCAAATACTCGAAAGTAAACACTTTTGCATACAGAATATTTGTTCAAATCTTAGAAAAAATATCTAAAGCAAATATTTAGACAAACCTCTTTATAAATGCCAACAGGTCTGATCATGACAAATTTTGCACACAATCCAGAACAATAGACTCGTGACGCAAGGGATAAAAGTGCTAAGTTGTATTGAGTTCTAAGTGACAGTCCTCTGAACCAAATGAAAATAGTCTACCACCATGGATTAAATAAAGGGTTCTGTTCAAAATTCCGTACAGATTCCCCGACCTTGACAAGGCACACCTGAAGAAGGTTGGAGGTTACATCGGCCGAAACGTTGTGATAACAACATCCAAAATAAGAACACTAGTGTGCATGATCAAAATTAAAATTACTCATCTAAAAAATTCAGAAACAAAAACCATTTTTGGGATTTTCATTTTTACAGCTTCAAAAGACATCCTGCTAGATAAAATACTCCAATCTGTGTATTTATACCCCCCCCCCCTCCTCACCCCCCAACACACAAAAAAAAGGTCAGTTTTTTTTTTTTTTTCAGTGCAATGTGAAAAGTTCCGCTGGGGGAAGAATTGCCTCTCCGGTGGATTGACTAACCAACATATATTTACTACTTGGCAAAATAGTTTAGGAACACTTCTTTTATAATATTTATAGTACTTCTACAGAATATGAACCAAACTAAACCGACTCTTACCGAAGCAGATTTCCAGAACAAGCCAGAAACAAACAAAGCAGAGGATGACTGTTGTTTTTAACCATAACCTATGTACTAATTGACTGTTTGCCAACGATCTAGACCCTTTAAAACAACAAAAAAAAAAGGATGAGTGTTTTTTTTTAAATGATTTAAAAAATGTGTCATGGAAAAAAAGATAGAAAAGTTACTTCATTGTTTACTGTCGTCCAACATAAATGCTTCTTCATAAAGAAAAATACATTCAGGCGAATGTTTTTTTTTTTTTAAATGATTAAAAAAAAAAATTCCTTGGGAAAAAGTTGTTTTATTCGCTACTAATTGCCTGTCTTACAGCGGCTCAGTTTGACTCTGTTGTTTACGTAAATCTCATTCGGCAAAAATCGGTTTTGTTTGGTTCGTATTCTGTAGAGGCACCATATTTATTTTTGTTAATTCTTATTGGTGATTGTAATTGTTTTTTTCTTTTATGCGTAGTATATAGTTTTATAGACAATTAGCTCTAGTGCAAAACTTGACTTTGTGACCTTTAAAGAAAACAAACCGCTTTTATTAAAACACAATTTTTAAATAACAGGTAATTATTTGAATGTAAAAATGTTTTTCAGTGTTCATTAGTTCTTTAGTGAATATTGTAAATGTATAAGTTATTTTAATCGCATATATTTTTACGTTATTAACCCCCCACCTCCCTGGTGTTCTGCTAAAAAGATCAATATTGTGGGTGGTAATTTTTGTTATAAATAAAGGTTTGCATGAAGTATTCCCAAGGTTATGTCATGGAAAAGTTGATAACTCAAAAACTATTATAGATCAGGCTGAAATTTTGCATAAGGGTTAATGTTATAAAAGAGCATGAAACCCATACATCTAATTTGGAAAAATCAGAAGTTAAAATTCTGTCAAAAATTCAATCTTGTCTGAATTATTATCAAGGTCATAAAGGATACGTGACTTGTTCGGCTACAATATGAGCCAAGTAGCGAGTCTCTACGATGAACAGAACCAAAGTTATCGCCAAAAGTGTGATAGTCACCTTTTCCGTGACTTTTGATCTAGCTAAATTTAAATCAGTTTCAACCACGACCGATATTTTGACCAAGTTTGGTGACGCTTGATCAAGTGATGTGGACACTAAACTGTACACAAACAAACATAACAAACCAACAAACTCGACTGAAAATATAACCTCTTTGCCAGAGATAAAAAAGGAACTGAACCATAATAGATTCAACCACTTTTTTTTGTTTTTTTTTCATTTTCCATGGAAAAAAAAAAAAAAAAAAAAAAAAAAAAGATGCAATTTTGTTTATAGGTACCGAAAACACTATCAGCAAAGATATTAAGAGTCTTATGTGCATTAAAATAAGCTTTTACTATTTCGATTATTTAAGCAGACTTGAGTGAATTCTTACTTGGTGTTTGAAAATTCTAGGCTTATAACATTAAATATTTTGTCTCGATTAGGACTATTATAATATTCAGTCCACTCTCTCATTAACATCTTGTAGTCTTCTTGTCTGGCCACATCGATTACATCAATCTCCCGCATCGAACCTGAAAATGAAATTTAAAAAATTAAAAAAAAATTAAATTAATAATTTATCAATAAACTTTAGGAAAATAAAATGAAAAGGAGAAAATTCAACAAACTTTAAAACAATGAAGCAAAAAAAAAAAAAAAAAAAAAATACTATATAACAAGAGTAGAAGTTGATGAAAATTTTTGGGAACAATTATTACTTGGCCAGAGAAGGATTTCATATTGTTGGGTACACCAGCTCATGTTTATTTAGTGGAAAAATATTTGTTGTGAGAAATTAACACAAGTCATAGACAGGATGTATTGTAGACAAGGAGTTAGTGGCATTCAGGTAACTGACCCTTCCAGCAAATCCGCTCTGAGCGGGGAAACAAGTTTAGTTGAAGTGACGTCAGAAAAGGGATTTGAAAATAAAGTTCTGGAAGTCTTCAGGGAAATTCCAAAGCGAGCAGATGTATTGTTTGAGACAAAGCTTTTAGTTAAGTGTTTCTCTTTTTTTGTCTTTGCCCTTTTGCGCCCCCCCCCCCCCTCCTTTTTAGCCAAAGACGAACATGACCGAATAAAGTTTCAATTCTTCCACTAGAACGTGCCGGGTTAATTAAAAATGATAAATTAGTACAAGAAGAATTCTACCTATTCTGATTGCAGTTGCAAGATTGTCCACTGTCAGGTAAGATCACTATGGAAGCATAGACAACTAATGGAAACTATGGTAATTCAAAGAGACGATACGTACCAACCATGTTCTCTATGTCTTGAATGGAAAAATCAGGAGGTGGCACAGCAAGGTTAAGACCATCTTTTTTCCCCACCAAAATAGGAACATCAAATCCATTCTCTTCGAGAAAGGATTGCGTGAGATCATCCCCATTTACCCGTAATAAAGGGATTTCATCTGCACTGTAAAATAAAAAGAACGAAACCCGTTGATGAAATGCAACAAAAATAAACAACAGCAACAACGGAAAATCAAACGGAAAAAAAAAAAAAATGGATTTTATTGTTCTATTCCAGCATAAAGAAGCAGAGTTATTTTACATTCATTTTATCCAGCGAAAGGAAACATTTCTTTTAGCAGAAGAATTGGACCATATGGATTTGAAGCACCCCAAAATAAGCAACGACCAAAAGGACACTTTTTTTCAGTAACATCGGATTTTTTTAACTTTTACTTCCGGTCGAGTTAAATCGCGAACAGAACAGATACGTAGTTTTATAGCTTTTAGATCACAAATTTTTATTAAAGAAAAATGTTTTATCATTAAAAAAAAAAAGGTTTTATTTACAAAATATTTTTTTAATTAAAAATGTGCATATGACAAAACGTGCTTGCAAATAAAACTATGTACTTTTTTAAATGCGCACATTTGTAACTTTGTTCGGAGACGGATAATAAGCAAAACTTTAAAAAATAAAACTAAGATAAAAATTGCCTCAGTCAGAATTTCTTCTTTCTTAGTTTCATATCGGCCGAAGAATAAAACAAGCCACCATACCTGGGGAAATTTCTGTTTTTCAATTCTTTGATGAATGTTACAGTTCCAGTCTGGACTGCCTATAAAATGAAAAAACAAGAAAAAGAAAATGAAATTAAAATATAAGTAGGCATACAGCATTTTTTAAATATTATTTAGACCATCATATTCGGTTTAACGTCCGTTTTACATGCTGGCATGTGTTGGACGGCTTTTAGAAACTGACTTCCAAACTATCTTTGACTAAGACTTTACTTATTTCTCTTTCTCTCAAGTCCATCCTTATTATTTCCTCCCATGTTTTCCTTGGCCTTCCTCCGTGAATTGATCCTGCTACCTAAATCGTTCTACATCTACTAACCGAAGAAAGTAATGAAATAAATGACAGCTCGAATATTTAATAACTGGTTAAATAAAAAAATAAAAAAGTAGAAAGTGAACCGTGTGTTTATTTTTCAGCAGTCTCGTAACTCTCGCTATTTTGTCCTCGCATTCCATGACAAAGGGGAAAGAATTGCTGTTTTCTAGGTTGGCTGTTGTTTTGAGTGGGTGGTATGTGGAAATTTCCAATTCTCTCATAATATTCATCTTCTTCTATTGTATAAAGAGCAGCTGCCACTTTTTTTTTTAATTTTCTTATTTCTGTGTTCGTTAGCATAGGGACGAGGCATTCTTCCAAATGCCAGACTATCACATGCTATTTAGAGGCTCCAACCGAGTGCTCTTTTAAGGATTTTGGCCGTTCCCTTAAGTGCAATTATTTGGATTTCTTTTGCACTTGGTTTTCCGGGAATACATTCCAGATACTTTTTGAAATTTTTCTTCATGAGGCCTTTAGCTCCTATGTCTGTATGCGTGTGTCCAGCTAAAAGTAAAAATCTACACAACAAAGACCCACAAAGTTGGTATATTCTTGATCAGCGTTGCCCTGAATGAATAATATGTAAAATTTAGAAAAAAATGATTCATTTTCTGTGGATCAAATGGGCCAGGTTTTGTCAAGGAGGAGTCGATTTTTCAATGTTATTATGTACCAATTTGAAAAGAAAATGCTGACTCATTCCTCAAGGAATCTATTAGGAAAAGGAGTTATATGTGTGTGAGGAATGAACTGGGCGGAGGAGAAGGAGAGGGTTAGGGGGAGGGAAGGGGAAAGAGAGAAAGATAAAGAGACGGATAGAGAGAGAGAGAGAGAGAGAGAGAGAGAGGTAGAAATTTTAAAAGAAATATGTTACACTTTTGCCCCGGGCAATGCCGGGTAGCCCTGCTAATCACCAATAAACTGTTAATCTAGCGATCTCATTAACCCTTATTCTTGAGTGGTTTTTGGACCTTGATAAGTGGTGACCACAATCTACTGTAATTCATTTTTTCCATCTGGCCTGGATCACAACTTTTCAAAATGGTGCTTCAGGTACGGAACGAGTAACAACACAAGATGAATTCCATTCGATTCTAAAGACTATACACACTAGAAGCTGCGTGGCCAAACGAGATTTAGGGATGCTGTTATGTTCTAGTGAATGCGAAATCTCACCGTGACAAACATTGCAACTATTAACTTTATTCCACATGAATCATACAGTTTGAATGATGTAAAGGTTTTGTTGGCAATAGGAGAAATGCTTGTTTCGTGCTTTTTAATCTGATAACATTGCAAGCAATCACACACAAACATCTGTAACAATGTAAAATATTGTAAAAATTATCTTTATATTTACAAAGTTAGGTATGCATTATATATATATTTTAACAAAAATTCCTTTAATAATAATTTTCATATTTTTCAAATATTTGAACTTTGGTTTTTTCGAAAGCCAACTTATCCATCTGTATTTCTCCTCTGATGATAAGATTTCGATCTTTGAAAAGCCTTGGCTTAAGGAAAGAATAATAAACACTAGTTTATTACTGAATACACTTTGCATTGAACAATTGAAATAAATTTAGACAATCGTCGCATATTTATTCACTCTTTTTTCTTCTATCTCTCTCTCTCTCTAGATATATATATATATAGATATATATATTATTTCATGTATCCACATAAAATGTTATAAGGAGATATAACTTTTTATGTATCAATTTTCAGTATATATATATACATACAGGGTAATCTCCTAAACTAATGAACAGATCATTATGAATTTGGGAATATATATTCTGTATAAAAAATAATTTAAAAATACGGTGAGTAACATGAGTACATTTTTTTTTTTGTAAACTACCATTTAGGGGATGCACCCACCTAAACTTGTATCCGACTCGACCCCCAAAAAACTTAAAATAAGTTACATACAAACTTTTAAAACAAGTTATATACAAAAAATTTAATAGAGTAAAGAATTGCTCAACATCAAATTTGGAGTTATAATAAGTAATACACTTTTAAAAGGATCTGTGCGCGCATATGAGCGTCAATAATAAGTATGTGCTTGATAAAATCCTAAACTATTGAACTTATTGTCGTTGTGGCGAGATCCTCATTGGTGATGATGGCTACTGTGTCCTGGCACAAACGTGTCCTTTCGTCTGCGCTTCTTCTCCTTAAGAGCAGCAAAGCGGTTCTCTTCAAAAGTCTTTGTTCCTCGGCCACAATCCCTCTCCAAGTGGCTCTGTTCTTGGCATGCGACTCCTACAAGTTAGAGTTGACACCACACTTCTTGAAGTTGGCCTTTAGGAGATCTTTGTAGTGCTTTTTCTGGCCACCCTGACTGCCGTTTCCTTTTTTAAGTTAATTATAGAAAATCTGCTTCAGTAGTCGGGAGTCTGGCATCCTGACAACGTGGCCACTCCATCTCTTATTATAAATTATGGAATGTATATTTTAGGCAAAAGGTGGGTATATTATTATTTTTTTTTGTGTAAACTTTACCATTTAGGGGAGTGCCACCGAAACCATGTCCCCCAAAGAAAGAAAAAAAAACATTAAAATGTAAAACTAATGCTATATTTATTATTTATACCCGTCCTGGGACAGGTATTCTACTAGTATATATAGATAATATTCGTTTTTACATTATGCTATATTGTTTCATATTTGGATTATTTTCTTCATTTTTTTTTTTTTTGATAATGTATTCTTTGGACATTTAATCTGATTCGTATCTCCACATTTCCTTTTCATTAGAATCATAACAAAACACAGAAGTGAGAGTATCGGGAAATACTACTCCAATAATCTATAAACGGTTTTGCACAGACTACATAACACATCATTCAATAAGTCTCGGGCCTAGCTAATAAAACAACTTTTCTTTTTGTACTAATGAGTCACCACTTATCGAGGCCCAAGGGCCACTCAAGGATAAGGCTTAATGAGTATTAGATGGGCAGTGAGATAAACACCTTGAGGATTGAAGATGATAGTTGAATTTGATTATTTGAAAGGACGGCTCAACAAGAATTTGTTAAGATTGGACTTTGAAATATCAGCTAGGAAGCAGCTCTGTGATATTGTGTTGCACAAATGAGTAGTTCTTGGAAAGAAACTCTGTTCATGGAAGTTCCGTTTAGCTCCAGGCGGAACTTCGGTACCTTCCATGAACAGAGTTTCTTTCCTAGAACATCTCATCTGTGGAACAAGATACGAGTCTGCTTCCCAACTGACTACAGCATGGTCATCTTCAAGTCTAATGTAAACAAATACTTGTCAAACCGTTCTCTTTGAAAATCAAGTCCTCTTAAGTAATCTTCTGCCCATTCCACTAACCGTATCCAATCCTCTTGTGATGGCGATCATAGTCCAGCCAACAATCCTTTTAACCCTTATCCTCGAGTTGCTCCCAGGCCTTGATAAAAAACAAAAAAAGTACACATAGGAAGAAATGAAATTTTAGCTAAAATTTGACGTTACTTACTTTTGAAGAGTCTGTCTCTGAGTAATCATGACGATGCCAGTTACGTCTCTTTTTCACTTAAATAGAAAATATAAATCGCTTTAGCAATAACCAATAAGAAATGCTTAAAAATAGGCAGAATAAAAAAAAGCTACATTTAATGAAGCATATTGCGTTATATTACATTTAATAAAATGATCATGCTCACAAACAATGGAGGTTTACAAAAGCTTTTTTTTATGAAAAAATTTTTTTTTAAATGCTTTAAACCTGTAACAGAATTGGTTACAAGAATTTTAGATTCATTCTAATATAATGAATTTGTGCGGATAGAACTTATGGTGCTTGTGCTGTTCAGCGGCCGTATTAAAAAATTATTTTTTATAAAAATAATATTATATACTTATTCAGCGTTATATTCTTACTCACTGTACAAAAAAGTAGAAAAAAATTATCCACTAGAACTTTAATTACAAGTATTTTTCCATTAGTTCTAGTGGATAATTTTTTCTACTTTTTTGTACAGTGAGTAAGAATATAACGCTGAATAAGTATATAATATTGTTTTTATAAAAAAATAATTTTTTAATACGGCCGTTGAACAGCACAAGCACCAAACTTTTTTTAAAAAATAAATTGAGAAATAATATAAATTTTATTAATTGAGTTTGACATTTTGAAACAATGGAAGACACAAGAAACCTTATGTTATCAGAATAACTAGCTTGTAGCTCAAAATACGCAGAGTCAGAGAATTTTGTCATTCTGAACAGTCGAAGTGTGCTGATTTGGATGAGAATCAAGTTCTTTAGTTCGTTTGAGAATAAAAAGTAGTTTCCTCTAAATGTTTGGATTTGATCAGTTA
The DNA here is from genome assembly GCA_963556195.1 of Sepiola atlantica. NCBI lineage: Eukaryota > Metazoa > Mollusca > Cephalopoda > Sepiida > Sepiolidae > Sepiola > Sepiola atlantica. Next base: position 93,111,759 of record OY744532.1, read on the forward strand.
AAGAGTAGGTCATATGAGGACTCTTCGTTCAATTATTGAGGGTGACATAGAAAAATTTGGTTGGTATGGCACTTTTATGTGTTTTCATGAAAACAGTAAATCTCTCCAGGATATTCTTCTATTTTGTATAGAAAAGACAAACCAGAATGTTGGATCGTTCCAAAATCCGAATACATGCACATGAACCCGTCAACAACCACCACTCGTCTCCTCGGATGGTGCACGAGTCAAACTTGTTCAGGACTTCAAAATATTTAGGAGGATTCACCGACTCTGGTTATGATATGAAAACACTTATTGGCCAGGCGTGGAGCGTAATCAATTATCTCGATAAAATCTGGAAAGCTGCTATCAAGAACGAGACGAAAAGTTTTCACGGCATCAGTCGAATCCATCCGACTGCATTGATCACTCTTGAACACTAAATGTTGCTTGACACCAACATGTCATCTGCAACATATTATAGCGAGACCATCTAACAAACAAAATGATGTATGGTTGCCTTCCATGGATATCCGCAGTTGTTAGTACTGGCTTAGCATATATTCCAACATGACAAACCTGATGGAAAAGTATTTCTATGGTCCTCGACAGGCTGGAAGGCCTCATATTACAAGCAAGACTCTGCTGGAGGACACTGGCCTCTCATAATTTGAACTTCTGGCCGCAATGAGTGAGCGAGCATCATGGCGTACAAACTTTGTGAATGTTTCTCCATCAGTTGATGGATGACTCAAGACAAGACAATGGGACGTTTTATATTGACCAATTGATTGCCACTGGTTACTTGCCAGGATCAACCGAATCTGAAGTTGTTGATTTTTAAAAACTGACTAGACGCTCCAGCCCTAGACAGTTTGTCTAGTATATATTACATAATTTTTAATGCCAATACGTAGTTAAAGCAAAATAAATTGTTTTGGACAATGCTATTGATAATGTTTACCTATTTATTTTTTAAATTTTTTATGATCACTTATGTTTGAATTCATGTTTTGAAACATGACGTAAATCATGAATGTATGACGTCACGTCAAAGCTATAATTATTTTGTTATAGTAATGTTAAAACATTACCATAACAAAATAATCTATTTCTAAGAAAATCTAAATAGCTCAGTTCGAAGATCTTAAGGTTTTGGCTTAGATTTCCGGTCATGGCATCCGTTTTATTTGTTGGGAATTCATTATTTACTATTAATGCAATATTCTCCATTTCTAAAAGAAGTTGATATATATATTTTTTTAAATTGTGACTGATGGACAGACACAACAGATGTTATACTCAACTAATTTTATCAAGTAAAAAAATTATAATAAATAAAAATTTCATGTTTAAATAATAATATGCCAATATCCGAATGTGTTTCTATTTTGTCAACAAAATACTCACAAACAAGAGGTCCGTGTTCAAGTTGGCAGTTTGGGCAGTGATAAATTTCAATATCCGAGGCTTGATGTTCTTGTACACCGACACAACTGAAATGAGAAATATTTGACATACATTAGTTTTTTATGAAGATATTATAGAGGGGGGCATCGTTACAGACAGCGATGAGGGGGGAGGGGGCATCGTTACAGACAGCGATGAGGGGGGCATCGTTACAGACAGCGATGAGGAGAGATCGTTACAGACAGCGATGGGGGGGGGCATCATTACAGGCAACAATGATGGGCATCATCTCTTACATAATTCATAGCTTCTGGTCTTGGAGGGAATTACATGTATCATTAGTTTTGCTTTTATTATGTTCATTGAAAATAAAGAATGCTGAGAGACAAATTTAATCAAAGAAAAAAAAAATTCCAGTGTTTTTTATAACATCATTCCATCTGTATTATTTGGATTAATTAAACTACCGTTCTCACATTTCGGCCGATATAACCTCCGATCTTCTTCAGGTGCGTCTTGTCAAACTCGGCAATCTGTATGGAATTATGAAGTGAATCCTTTGTTTAATCCACGGGGGTAGATGGTTCTCGTTCCATCAGCCATAACCCATGGACTTGTGACGCAACGGATAAAGTGCTAAGTAATAATCTGTTCTAATAAGCAGTCTTCTGGAAGTTGAAGGTTCAATCCTCAGTACAAGCGATACTAAGAATATAATTAAGAATTATTTAAGAGTTCTACCCAATCACGGCTGACAGAACGAGAACAACCTACTCTCGTGGATTAAATAAAGGGACGTCAGATCCCACAACTGATGACAATGCTTATTGTTACAATAAAGGATTCATTTCCCCATCACCAGTAACAACCCTGTTCAAAACGGATCTTTAAGCTGTTGTGAAAGCTCAGTCGAGTTGGATGACAATTTTAGTATTGATTTCGTTTTTATTCCTTCAGTTTCGTTTTTTTTTTTTTATATTTTTTTTTTTACAGAAGCCGTTCTTGTGTGATAATTAGTTATTATTCCACATCCAGATGAATTATGCCATTATTTCAATAAGGCGGTCATCAACTTTGTGACTCGATCATTTTCTTATTTAAGGAGTAAACTGTTAAGATACAACCTTCTAAGATTCATTTATTTTTGACTGTTAATTTCTTTAAAAAGTGACCATGATGACAGATTTAATGAAGAATAAAACTTTCAATTTTCGCTGTTTTAATTCTTTAACATCCGTATTTTGGCATGCTTTTTTGTTGGGGGTGAGGGTGTCATACCTAAACAGCAGAAAACAATGGAAGTATTTGGCAAGAGGTACAGACTTTGAAGTAAATTACATCATGTGCTCTTTTGATACTTATTTTTTGTGAAATAATTGATAGTCTTTAGTTTTTTTTTGATTGGTGGTAAAATTTACTTTAAAAACGACATTAAAAAAAATGTAAAAAATTTTTAATAAAAAAAAAATATATATATATATATATATATAAAAAAAGAATTGAATGAAGCAATGTTAAAATCTACTTTAAAAACGACATTAAAAAAAATGTAAAATTTTTTTAATAAAAATATATATATATATATAAAAAAAAAAGATTTGAATGAAGCAATGCTAAAAATAATTTTTACCGCAGTTTGTAATTATATTGTAAATAAATGTAAAATACTCTTTGTTTTAAATTTTGAGTTTCTTGCTTTTAATTTGAAAGTTTATTTATTTAAATAAACGTTAAAAAAATTAATTTATTGATGTTGTCTTGCTTCTTATTTCTATTTTATTTAGGGGGAAATTGTACCATAATTCAAACATCAAATAAAAATATTTTATGGGATAAAAGCGTATGAAAAGAGCACCCTGTTAAAATTTAATATTTGGCCAAGATACATTTAAACTAAGGAACCTGGAATTACTATTACGGCAGACATCCTGGATGTGAACAAATATATATATATATATATATATATATAGTCTCGGAAGTTTCTCAACCATTAAAACTATATGAAAAAAAAAAAACAAAAAAAAAAACTTATAGTCCCAAGTCTTCCAGTGGAAAATCACTCATGTAAGTCAATTTATTTTTTACAGTTATTATATTAGTTTATTTCTAACACTATTTTAAGGGATCATCAGTTGTTTACCATGAAAAACTGTTTCGGAATTATTTATATATAATATATATATATATATATATATATATATATATATATATGGATCTGTCATGTCAAGCCGGAAGACAAGACTTCTCTCTAGGCTTGGTATACAAGAAATATCTTATGTCCTTAAGCTGGGCAGAATGAGATGGTTTGGACATGTCGAGTGAAGCTCCAGCTGGATCTCCTGTCCATCGCATAAAGTAGGCAGGCCGGTAGACCAAATCTCTCTTGGATGAGTCGTGTACATGCGGCCGTGCAGCCCTGGGGATTGCAAACTGAGATCCTCGCGACCACCGAGCCTGAAGGGGAGGACTTCAATCAAAACTGACAGACAGGCCCCACCCTCTTATAGAAAACTAATCAAAGGCCTGTTGAAAATAAGTCTGATGATATATATATAAAATATTTTATATATATATATATATAAAATATTTTATATATATATATATATAAAATATTTTATATATATATAAAATATTTTATATATATATAAAATATTTTATATATATATATATAAAATATTTTATATATATATATATATAAAATATTTTATATATATATAAAATATTTTATATATATATATATATAAAATATTTTATATATATATATATATATAAAATATTTTATATATATATAAAATATTTTATATATATATATATATAAAATATTTTATATATATATATATATATATATATAAAATATTTTCAATGAAGATAGAAAACATTGGGTTTGCAAATATGACATTTGCAAAACGGCCTGTTCTGTCCTATAAAATAAATGCTCTCTATACCTTTTCAACTTTCATGTGTTGTCTTTTTTAAATATCCGTTATTTAAAAAAATTTTTTTTTAGTTCTGCCAATTGATGCATAGTAGTTAATATTTCATGAGTTGGATTGAAGTTTAATCATAAATCATTCAAATAAATTGTCAACTATAAATAAACACTAATTTAATAACAATTTGGTAAAATATAAATGAAATCACTGTGCACAGTGCTCTACAACTCATCAAAAGTGCATTTATATGGAGGGGGGGACATCAGGTGTAATTTTGGCAAATTTAAGGAAGCATAAGTGTTTTAAAGGATGCAGTCTCTCGGCAGTCAACAGCTGATGCAAACAGTTGGTTTCATGTTTCAGCAATTCTGAGTGTAAAAAAATGTTTCCAAAAGTCATGAGAGATGTGCTGTTTTCTGACTTTGTATCGTAGGCATGTCCATGTGTGTTAGACACATGGGCATGAAAAAGGTGCTCCGAGTTGTTGTTGACAAAATAGTTAATAATTTTGTGGGTATTTACTAAGCCCAGGGAAGTAGGTGTTTAGAGTATGGCAGGTGTCTGATTGAGGGTATTCGTTTGGTTACACATTTCTGAATGGTTTCCAGGCGGTCAATAATGTTCTGAGTAAGATGGGGGGGGGGGGGGGTTCCAGACTCATGATGCGAATTCTAAGTGCAGTCGCGCCATAACTCAGCCGTTTTGAAAATTTTAGAGATGTGCTTTGTCCGACATAATAATTTAAAAAAAAAAAAAAAAAAAAAAAAAAAAAAAAAAAAAAAAAAAAAAAAAAATCGCTGCTGACAGCAATGCAAAGGTTACGTTCGCAAAACTTCTTGATATTAGTGTTGTGGAGAATGCACGTGGACACTAGATTTTTACTCACTAAAAGCATTGCGATATACTTGTTCACAGCTAACTTCAGTTGACAGTGTTATCCATTGCTGCATTGTGGTTTGATAGCAGGAAAGATTTTTAAAAGTGCAAGATCTGTTCTTTTGATCTCAAGGTACAGCTTAATGTCATCTGCATATTTCAGTATTGTTGCATTCTTTAAGTTTAATTTTCAATTAATTAAAAAAAATTTTTTTTTTTACCTAAGTTCACCCCAAATAAGGCACAAGGCCATTGAGACATAGGGTGCTACTGTTAATTAAGGGAATCCTATATGGGGAATGTTGCAACGAGATACTTGTTCACATTACATTTAAATATCTGCATGTTAGTATGGTCCGGGAAACAGGAAGGGAATTCCAAAGGCTATAAGTACGAGGAAAGAAGTTATTCAAGTGGAAAGCTCTACGGCGTCTGGGGATCTCAACAGTGAAGGGGTGGGATCTTGCTGACTGATGGGTTGATCGGAGGTATTAACGTATAGGGGGAACCAGTGCAGCAAGTTCATAGGGAGCACATTCGATTAAAGTACTTGTAAAACAAGCACAGGGATGCACCATTGTGGCGATGGGACAGAGGCTGGATGGAGCATGCTTGATAGTGAAGAACCTATTAGATTAGAGACTCTTTTTTGGACCCTTTCCAAGAGGGAGAGACTAGCGTTTGGTGCACCAGCCCAGATGTGACAACAATATTCCATGCATGGGTGAATGGTGGCTTTGTCGAGATATAAGATATTGTCAGGTGTGGAAAGTTTTCTAGCTTGGTAGAGGGAGCTCACTTTCTTTGCAGCAACCTTGGCAATGTCTTCTATGTATTTGTTTCAAGACATGTTATCTGTGAATGTTAGCCATAGTAGTTTGAATGACGAACTCTCAGGTAGGGTGCTATTAGTCATGACAATCAGTGGTTGAAAAAGTTTCTTATAATTGTTGAAGGACAGGAGCTTTATCTTAGTAGCATTAAATGTTACCATCCACTTGGCATCTATGTCATTAATATATGAAACAAACAAAAAGGGACCAAGAACCGATCCCTGTGGTACACAAGATAACATCTCATATGGTGAAGAATGCTGTCCTAGAACCGTGACTACTTCTTTTCAAATCAGTTAAAAAAGAGCATTCTTCAAACCCAGAGTTTTGCCATAGGGGCATTTCAGCTAAATGTGAGCCACTCATGAGAAGTCAAAATCTCAGATTAAATTTTTTTTTGTCAATCATTAGTATTTATTTAAAAAAAGATTTGCTGAAAATTTCAGCCCATTAGCTCAAGTAGTTCAGTTTTTATGGAATTTTTTAATTTAGGACAAACGGGGACTTTTCGTCTTTCTTCAGTAATTTCAGAAATGTTTCTCTACTTTTGGAGAAATTTTGATATAACTTGGCATTCTTATGTAAAATTGTATGCTTTTTCTGATTCTGCACTCAAATTATATCTATATATCTATGCTGTAACCCATAATTGAGAGAATAAGAGATAAAGATATCAGCTTTTTTTCTTTAAACTGAACAACGGCTAAACACATGACGGAAACAAAATATACATACGTATATCTATATAATATTAAAACTCTCTGGACGTTGGTTGTCACAAAGGAATGACATCATTGATTAAAACAGGTTGAAGACATCAGGAAGAGATCCTTTATGACGTCATAAATGCCAAATTAACAAAACATAGACAACCCGTGACCTAATGGGCCATGGCTTGTCTATATGTGGACAGATTTGGCCAAGATCAAAGTGCAGTATCTGTTCCGATAGATACTGCACCCCATAGACCGGTATTGTCTTGGCCTTCGGGGCTTTATTTACGCCGGTCTATGGGTCTGTCCTGTGCAGTTCTAGGAGGTCCACCCTCCCAGGCTTTGCCTTCTCACTCTTTGAGAAGGGGTTAGTTTATTGCTTACTGCCTGAGGTGCCCCTACCGGGGAATGCCGACGGGGCTACCCAGGCATTTTTTGACTGTCATAAGTGCTCTTCCTCTAGAGTGTTGCCTTATCAAATCCCACTTTCCGACCTTGTGTCACATTTTACCTTGTGGAAGGTAGATAAAAACCGACTAGCAAAAATATACGACTGCAGGGAGTATATTTTTGCTAGGTTGCTGCGTCTCTTCCTACTGTGACTGAAGAGTTCCACTGTCAAGCGAGCGGGTTCAGTGAATTGTTTAAGTGAGTTAATTTGAAAGACTTTGATAAGTTCAGTCAGTCAGCTCAGTCAGTAACTATACTGCACAATCGTCCTACTGTCTACTCTTCTATTCATAGAATTAAAAGTTTGAATTTGACCTCTAAAATGACAATTCAGTATTCATTTTTAATAATGAAGGTGAAATATCTATTTTTAAATGATTGCGATTGATTGGTTAATTTGAGTCACGTCTACTGGTGCCCCCGGCGGATATAAAAAGTGCTGCCCACGACAGCTAACAGAATGAAAAATGGGTCAAAAAACAAATAGGCAACAACTAAATATTACAAAAGAGTTTTTTTTGTTCAAAACAAACCTGGTGCCCACCTGTTCAGTTAGAACGAAAAAAAAAATGGCTGAAATTACAGTTTCGATAATCGCTCAAAAAACAAAAAATAAATAAAATACTGGTAGAACATTACATTTCCAACGATTGGTGACATTTATTGAATGTGTTTCTAACACTATTTTGTTTATATTTCGATTTTTCACCAATTATCAAAGATCCCCATGCTGAGCGCATGAGCAGTCATTTTTCTTCGTTCTAACTCCACAGGTGGACAACAGGGTTGTTTTGAACAAAAACACTCTTTAAAATAAGTTAAAACACAAATAAACTTATCCAAGTTAGAAGAGTAAATTATCTTGCTTTGCGTAACATTTATTTATTGCCATTTTGTTTTTTGACCCCTTTTTCGTTCTGTTAGATGTTGTTATAAATGCCAGACTATCAACTATGGTTAGATTTCTTTCTAAATCTCGTTACGGCACAACAAGATCTCACAATAACAGAATTTGCAAAAAAAAAAAAAGTACAACTTATTTTTTTAACATTATTTACTTCGAATTGGAATCAATTACGTTTTTTTATAAATAATTATAAATTTATTTAAATAATTAAAAAAAAAACGGAAAAAAAGCATGTCTTCATTACATAGCCTCGTTTTAAGATCATTCGTTGAAAGTAAGTAAAATAGGGAAAAAAGCATTTCTTCAGCGCTAACTATGTGAATCAGAAATCCTTCTATTGTCTTCGGCAGGTTGGCTCAGTCGTTAGAGCTGCAGACTAAAATATTCCACTTTGACTTAAGACGTCCAGGTTGCGAGTTCAGATCACGACGTCAAATTTATTTATTGTTTATTCATGTATTCTTTAGTTGTTAAGATGTGCCGTGATGTATTTCTTACGTTTACAAAAATTCTCGAACTCGGACAGGCAGAAAGAGAAGGTGCTCGTTATATTATAAGTGTATATATACGATGGGTCACGTATACTACTGAAACTGTGGATCTTTTTTTCCTGTTTGTCATCTTTTTTGCACATAGGATGATGTCATGCACTAAAACAACTTGAAGACACCGGGAAGATCCTTCATGATGACATCCATTAAAACAGATCATTAGATGACCCAATCAGAGATCGTTTATGTGGACAGTGACTAATATATATATATATATATATATATATTAGTATTTTATGTATCCACATAAAATATTATAAGGAGATATAATTTTTTATGTATCAGTTTTCAGTATTTACTTCAACAGTGCTCGATACGTAAGTAGAGCTAGGTAGTAAGCAATGAAAATATATATGGCAATCAAGCTACACAGAGGCTCCCGTGTTTCATCCCCGGGGGGAATCGTCAGGCTAAAGGCATTTAGCCTGACGATTCCCCCCCGGGGATGAAACACGGGAGCCTCTGTGTAGCTTGATTGCCATATATATTTTCATTGCTTACTATATATATATATAAAAAATATCCCTCTTCTTTCATCTATCTTTATAATTGCTCTATCTCGTATATTGAGCTTAAACCATTTCACTATAGGTTCTATCTACTAAAAGTATACTTTTAGTTTCATATTTTATTCTAAGCTCCTACAAAGTTGAGCTTTTTCTCCTATTTGTGACATGTTCAACAAGGAATTCCTCCCGCTCTCAGCAAAAAAACATACCAATCCCTTCAAATGAAGCTTATATTTGCAAGCTCACACAGTCCGTGAAAAAATTTATTACCAACGTAAGATGGAAAGCGTTCCACCATGACTTAAACTTTAAATCTAACAACTACCAAAATGACACAAATAATATTTCACCTCCAAAGCACCATGGATTTACCACTCTCCATGAACTCTCCAAGAGAACTAAAAAGATTGGAAAAGTTAACTGCATCCAGGTACGGTCTTAAAACATCTTTTCCTAAGCAAAATGAGCACCTTAACAACTTCGAAAACGATCTATTCGACCTCATTAGACATATCAAATTTAAAAAATGTAATAAACATTCCAACCTCTTTATCAAAAAAAAATCAATAAATTCACCAACAAGATTAAGAAACACCCTAATATAATTGTCCCTGCAGATAAAACAAAAAACTTTTACAAATTGAAATACACCGACTACAAAAGTTTAATCTATAAAGAACCGAACAAATCCTATAAAACTACTTCTAGTAACATTCTCAATAGCATAAACAATGAAGCTAAATCCCTACTAACCTCTTTGAATATCCTTAATTACACAGAAATCTTTACCCCTACTACACACAGATGCACCTTAAAAGACCACAAAAGAAATTTTCAGGAAACCCCACCCATTAGACTAATCTGCCCATCCAAATCTGACCTAAGCATTATAAGCAAATTTTTCTCATACACTCTATGGCAATCCTCTGATGAGGTTACCAATTGGTTCCTAAACCTCAGTGACAAGTCTAACTTAAACTTGAATTTCATTACTTTCGACATAAACAATTATTATCAGTCCATTTCTCCTATCCTACTAAACAAAGCTTTAATCTTCGCTAAGAATAACTCAGACATCACAGACTTAGAGATCAAACTAATAATTTTGGCCAGGAGATCCCTATTAGAATTTGACAATAAATTCTGGACTAGGAAGGATACCCCCAATAATTTCGATATCACTATAAGAGCTTCGGACTCTGCCCAGGTTACTGACCTTGTAGGATTGTACTTATTAAGAGAATTGAAATTTGACTTCGGACATTTACATGATGGGCTATACAGGGACGATGCACTTTTTGTTTGTAGGGAGAGATCGAGGCAATACAACAAAACCGTTAAAAATCTACACAACTTCTGTAAAAACTTTGGATTAACTATCACTATAGAACCTGAAAAAAGAATATCTAACTTCCTTGACCTAACATTAGACCTTAACTCCGAATCCTTTAGCCCCTACCACAAACCAAATTTAACCCTCTTCTACGTACATAAGCTATCTAACCACCCAAAATTCATCATTAATTCAATAGTCCCTTCAGTCTCTAATAGAATTTCAAAGTTATCTGCTAATAAATCTATCTTCGAACAAAATTCCAACTTCTACAATAATGCACTACTTAATTCGGGATACAATAATAAAATTAAATACGAAAAAAATCCCTTTATCCAGAAGAACAAACCGATAAATGTAATTACACACAAAATGGCAATACAGGATAAACAGAGGACTAATACTACACTACCCAAGAAAACTAAAACATATATAAATAGACCCACAAAAACTATCAATATTGGCAGATTAGCTGACCCTCAAGAACATAGTAAACATAAAAGAATTAGAAGAAAGAATAGTATTTGGTTTAATCCACCCTATAATTGCAATGTGAAAACAAATATCGCTAAGGAATTTTTCAAAATTTTAGATAACTCATTCAAGCACCCGCATAAATACAGCACTATTTTAAATAAAAACTCCATTAAAATTTCTTACTCCACAATGCTCAATATAGCACAAACCATCATCACATCTAATAACAAAAAAATTAAATCTGCCCAGCAACCAGCACCTACTATGCACCCTACTAATAATTGTAACTGCCAGAAACCTAGAGAATGGCCGTTAAATGGCAATTGCATACAAAGTAACGTCATATATGCTTGTACTGTTAAGCAATTCCCCCAAAACACCATTATGCAAACAGACACCAACATACAAATTTTCCCCTTACCCTATAGCTCTCCACATCCCCAACTCCCTGTACCAAATGACACCCTAAATAACACCTCTCACACTAACCAACAACCCCTGCTAACTAACAATAATCTTGATCTCACCCCTAAAATTATCTCATCTTCTCCACCTAACAATTCCAACTTAACTTTGGCCCAGAACTTGAACATACAAACAAAACATTCCCGATACTATAAATAACACAAATACTATAATAACAACCCCACACAAAATACACATTTACATTGGGGCGAATGCTTTCCCCATCAAGACCCGAATCTCAAACCATATCTACTCTTTCAAACACAATAATAACAATCCTACTAGCATCTCTCTATCCAATCTAATAAAAAGCCTTAACAGTAAAAACACTCCCCACTCCCTACATTGGGCAATATTAAAATGGTCTAATTCCTACACTCCAGGATCCGCTTTCTGCCAACTATGTACATTAGAAACATTTATGATAGCTACAGCAGCTAAAATCAAAAATATTATTAACTCTAAAAATGAACTTATCTCAAATTGCAAGCACAAGCGAAAATTTAAATACATAAATTTCATTACTTCATCTGACACCCCTCCTCCTAGCCAACAACCCTCTCTCTAACATTAGACTAATTCTTAAATTCTATAATTTGTTCATTTTTTATAAATTATCCTAGAGTTCTCCAAATTAAATGTTTTTAATGTATGATTACAATGTGCAGTTATATTGATGCGGTTAGCTGCCAAATTTTAACGCCTAGTTTTATCTGATTTTCCAAGCGGTGACAGAGTAAATTAATCGACCATATAAATTTGTTATCAGATTTTTTAAAATTAATTTTTTTTATTTTGCAAATATTACTTTGTTTTCTGATTCTTGCATATCTTTTTTGGATACAGCATTATTATGATGTTTAATTTGTAATATATTTCACTTTAATTTTTGATAAATAGTTTGATTTTATTATTTGTTTTGGTGCTTTTTGACACAACATTCCCTGGTAAATTTTCTAAATAAAATCCTAATTTTAGGAAATACTTACTTGTTATGGCGAGAAAAAAAAACAAAACGATAACCAAAATTTACGGAAAACAGTCCAGTAGTTTTATTTTTTATTTAAGAAATTAAATTTTTTTCCTTTGATCAAGTATTTGAGTTAAGAGACACCATTTTGTTAAATATAAAGGGGTCAGTAATCATAATTGGTACTCTTTTATCTTGCCAGGGGTCGAGCTTCTTGAGATTTATATATAAATTAACAAAATGGCCTCTCCTAACTCAAATACTCAATCAAAGGAGAAAATTGAATTTCTTAAAAAACTACTGGATTGTTTTACGTAAAATTTGGTTAACGTTTTTTTTTTTTTCACCATAATAAGTATTTCCTAAATTAGAATTTTATTTAGTGTATTTACCAAGGAGTGTTATGTCAAGAAGCATGTTTGTTTCTTAACAAACAAAATATACTCTCCCTTAACCCTACCACTAAACCAAAATCCGGGTGGCAACTCGCATTTCCTCTGGCACTGTCATATAAAAGAGAAATTTTTCGACAATATTCTATATTAAATACGCCATTATTAAAATGTTTAATTTGTAATATATTTCAATTTCATTTTTAATAAATACGTTTTTTACTCTATTATTTGTTAATTAATATTTGCAAAATAAAAATTAAAAAAGAAATCAGCAAAAATCAGAAAACAAATAAGTATTTGCAAAATCTGCAAAAATCAGAAAACAAATTAATATTTGCAAAAATAATATGGTGGATTACTTTGCTCTGTCACCGCTTGAAAAATTTGGCAGTCATTTTGGAAGCTAACCGTTTCGATATAACCTAAACATTAAGTCATAAAATTTGAAAAATTTTGATGAGCGGATAGTAATATTTTATCAGAATCAATTGCGCCTTGTGTTAAAAAAAGAGTTATCTTTAATTTGCAGTCAATAGGTTTTCTAAATCAAATGAAATATATATATATTTCATGATTTTTTGGGGAGTACAAAACTTTATTATTGCAAGCATGAAGGGAAGACGAATTCTATCGTTCATGATTAAAAGTTAAAAAAATCCCTTTTAAAAAAAAAAAAATCTTTCGATACAGCCTTTGTTAAGAGAGGGCGAAACCGGTATTTTTCTTCTTTTTTTTTTACTTTTCTTTTTTTCCCTCTTGATTAACTTTTAATCATGAACGATAGAATTCGTCTTCCCTTTATGCTTGCAATATATATATATGTAAAAAAAAATTTTTTTAAACGTAGTTCACCCCAAACAAGGCAGGCCACCACTGTAGACGTAAGAGAAAAAAGAAAAGGGGAGAAGTTTTTTTTTTGGGGGGGGGGGGGTGTCAACTTAAACTGAGATCTGCGCAGCGAGATGTCTGTTTACATTAGTTTTAAATTTCTGCATGTCAGTACTGTCGGGAAACAGGGGGCAGGGAGGGAGTTCTAGAGGCCAGCAGCATGAGGAAAGAAGCTATTTGAGTAGAAAGCTCTCCGGCATCTGGGGACCTCCACAGTGAATGGATGGGATTTAGTTGATTGTCGAGTTGGTCTAGTGAATTTACGTCGAGGGGGCACCAGAGTAGCCAATTCATCGGAGCATAATCCATTAAAGTATTTGTAAAACAAGCACAAGGATGCTACATTGCGGCGATGGGACAGGGACTGGAGCTTGGTTGACAGTGAGGGACCTATTAGGTTGGCGACTCTTTTTTGAACCTTGTCAAGGAGGAAGAGAGTAGTAGATGATGGAATATATTTAATAGAATGTATTATCTGTGCAACATGTGAAGTGTTTCACACTGTTTCTCTTTATCTCTCTCTGTATAAAATATGACAACTTTAGTTATTTGCATCAACATTTTGAATGTATGCTAAAGTAAACATTCAAATAAGAGTCATGATTCTTAGTCAAACCATGAAGTACATAATCTCTTCAAAGGCAATAACTATTAACGTTTAGTATTAAAATCGTCTTGATCATAATTTGGATAATACAAAACCCCATCTCTTCACTGTAGAGGTCCTTAGGTATCGGGAGAATTTCTACTCTGATAACTTCTTTCCTTAGACTGCTGACCTTTGGAATTTCCTCCCTGTTTCCCCGACTGTACAAACATGTATAAATTTGAATGTAATGTGAACAAATCTTTTATTTAATCATTCGGTATAATGCTATTACTACCAAACAGCCATATCCAAGGACACACAGTGGAAAACAATTGTGTAGATTTTAATCAACTTAATTTTTTATCAACATTTGTACTATTAGTAATAGGAAATATTGAACGAAGATATTATATAAATATTTAATGCCTATTTTATTAGTATAGGTAATCAGTGTATATTTAATGCAATGAATTGATTTTATATTCAGTTTAAAAAATGTTTTTTTATTACTTTTATTCATCCCAAACAAGGCACACGGCCACTCCAAAATCTATTTGTTTACATTTTTGCATAGAATATTTTCAAATGGACAAAAAAAAAAAAAAATTTTTTTTTTAAATGAGAGTCTCATTAGGAAATGTATTTGTTTCATTTAGCTGGAGAATCGTCTCACCGGTCTCTGCAGATATATTTTCAAAGAAAACAGGTAGATGAAAGGAGTTTCAATAAATGCTACAATTTTTATTTCAATCTTGCAACATAATAAAAAAATAAAAAAGATTTATTTTCAAGCTGTTTCGGCATACATTTTTACCCGGATGTATATTTTATGCAATGAATTAATTTTATATTCAGTTTTTTTAAAGTTTTTTTTAAAACTTTTATTCAGCCCAAACAAGGCATTGAGACAAAATAAGGGACTACTGTGATTAGGGGTCAGATTTATAGGGCGCATCCTAAGTAAGGAGTTGTGCAACAAGATGTTTGTTCACATTACATTTAAATTTCTGGATGTTGGTACAGTCGGGGAAACAGGGAGCAAACTCCAAAGGCAAGCGGTCTCAGCAAAGCTATTAGAGTAGAAAGTTTTCCAGCATCTGGAGACCTCTACAGTGAAAGGGTGAGATTTTGCTGTGAGTCGGGTTGGTCTGGGGTATTTATGTTGAAAGGGTACAAGTGCAGTAAGTAAACTCGTGGATTAAATGTCATTTCCCAAAATTTCAAACTACTGACAAATGTTTCAATTCTAAGTGACATTATCTGACAATAATTATGAATAACATAAATGCCTTCTACTCAGTCTTTGGCCTTTTGGCTAAGATCAAAGTGTAGTATCTGTTCTGATGGATACTGCATCCCACAGACTGGTATTGTCTTGGCCTTCGGGTCTTGATTTATGCCGGTCAATGGGTCTGTCCTGTGCAGTTCTAGGAGGTCCACCTTCCCAGGCTTTGCCTCCCCTCTTTGGGGAGGAGTAAGTTTATTGCTTACTGCCTGAGGCGCCCCTACCGGGAAATGCCGACGGGGCTGCCCAGGCAATTTTTAAACCCCACTTTCCCGACCCGACCGTGGGTCACATCTTACTTGTGGGAGTAAGATAAAAACTGGCCTTGTGCCTAACTCCTGGAGAGGAGTAAATTAATACTCAGTCATGGCTGACAGAATAAAGGGCTCAGTTCAAAAATCTGTATTAGTTTCAGAGTTCAACCAGAAAATCCCAGAGTTTGAAAAGATGCATCTGAAGGTTGGAGGTTACATCAGCTGAATGGTTATGAATTTAACAACAAAGATTAGAATAATAGCCCGAATAATCTAAATAGTACAAATTATGACTAATATTTTTTTCCAAATCAGTTTGGAATTAAAGCAAAATAGTTTTCCATGGTCATGAAATTATTTTCTGGGAGAGAGAAAGTGAAACCTAATAATCTAAGATGAACAATTCTTGACTCAAAAATAATTTCAGGTTTTCATACTTTACTTTGATTTGAATAAAAATACACACACACACACACATATATATATATATTACAAAAATATTGAATTATCCTGCAGAGAGAATTTTAAAAGAAATAGCTTCAGACTAAAACAGTGGTTCCCAAATGATGTGGCATGAAAAAATGTCAGAAATATTCAAAGACAATCAAGGATCAAGAAGCATTTGCTTATGAAGAGACTTAATATTAATAAAAGTCCATATCGTCTCAGAAACGATCATACACGGAACTGTTGTTTATGTTGAATTCTTGGAATGTATGTAAAAGAATATGTCATAAATTTATTTACCCCGTATCTATAATATATAGTCATCCACAGACAGACCGTTTCGTTGTATCACAGCTCTTCAGTGCATCTAGACTAGCACCCATCCCAAGCCAGGGATCAAACTTTCAACCATCTAGTTGATAGTCAACAGCTCTCATCACTGAGCTACGGAACAGGCACTGGTGAATGATAATGTCTTTATCTAAACATTGGCCGTAACCTTTACAGTGCTCTATTTGTTTATTTACAAAGAGCTTTGCATTACGATAAGAAGCAGCAGGTGTTATTATTTAATGACAGTGCTCAACCAGAAAAGGGAGGCTTTGTGACCAAACACAGGAATTACAACTTATGTGTGTGTGTGTGTGTGTGTATATATATATATATATATATATATATATATATAATTATTAAGTGGTGAACTAAAAGCGAACTTTTAGGAAAGGTAAAACCTATTGTGAAAAGTATATAGCTCAATATCCAGGATAGAGCAGATAGATATGTAGAAGGATGAAAAGGAATTAGAAAAGCAAAAGTCAAATCTTTTTTTCAATTCAGTTGCTCAGAGCAAGGTATATTCCCAGCGATTTCCTCTGATGATAAGATTTTGATCTTTGAAAAGCCTGGCTTAAGGAAAAATTTAACTTGAATAAATTGCCATTTTGCAGAATATGCCTTGCTCTGAGCAACTGAATTGAAAAAAAATTTGACTTTTGCTTTTCTAATTCCTTTTTATCCTTCTACATTTATATATATATATATATATATATATATATATATATATAATAATAATAATAAAATATGAAACTAAAAGTATACTTTTAGAGCGTTGAACCTATAGTGAAATAGTTTAAGCATTATACGAGATAGAGCAATTATAAAGATAAATGAAAGAAGAGGGATAAATATGTACGAATGACAAATCTATTTCAATTTTGATTGTTCAATGCAAGGTGTACTCGGTAAAAACATGTTTATTTTTATTTCCTTAAGCCAAGGCTTTTCAAAGATTAACATCTTATCATCAGAGGATGGATAAGTTGGCAGTGGAAAAGCTAAAATTCAAAAAAATATAAAGTAATGGAGAGTAAGAGTGTGCGTGGAGAGTAAGAGTGTGCGTGGCTTAAGGAAAGAAAAATATATATAAGTTGTAATTCCTGTATGTTCACAAACTTCTTTTCGAGCTTTGGAAATAGACCCACATAACCATATATATTCTGAAACTAAAGTACACAGGATACTTGGATTAATATGTGATTTTGATCAAAGAAGTGCAATAATATTTTGGTGTCTGCATTCATGCTGTGCATCCATACAATATAAAATACAACTTTTTTTTTTTTTAAATATAACTTGAAAATTATAGAAATTAAAAACTAAGAATAGAAATATAAGGTTCAGGGCTAGGAGTATACAGAGGTTCTTATTAATTCCAGGAAAATGCTGAATGTTTCTAGAGACTATAAATTTACTTAAATTTATTTCAATAAATGTCACTGTACTTACATCCCTTCTCACCCAATCAATGCTGAGTACATCTTTGAACCCCACACCAAAAATTGAATTTATAAAATGTGAAAAATAAGAATAAAAATATGTTATTAGGCTGTGGGTGGGGGAGGGGGGGAGGGAGAGGCATATGGTTCCTCATTAGATTCCGGGTGTTCTTGATGGCTGTTTTATATTTTCTTGATGTTCCATTATCATCTTCTATCTTCTATTATATAAAGGGAAATTGTCTATGTGTATGTCAAGCTAAAACTCTAAAACAAACACCCACAAAGTTGGTATTTTCTTAATCAGATTAGCCCCGGATGAATACTAGCTAAAAATTTAAAACAATTATTCATTCTTTGACCCTAAACTGGTGCAGATTTCGTCAATGGCTGGAAAAAAGACCCCCCCCCCTGCCCTAACTAAGGGGAAGTAACTCAAGATTTTTTTCAGAGTTAATTCCCTTATGCAAACTCCAGTTGTCTGTGTGTATGTATGTCCAGAGAGAAATGGGCTGGTCGAAGAAGGAAGAGGGGGAAAGAGAGTGTTACACTTTTTCCCCCGGGCAACGCCGGGTAGCCATGCTTGTCTTATATAAAGTCTCCCAGAACTGACATTCATTCCAGACCTGAAATGGAAGACTTACATCCAATCCGTTGCTAAGGTTGCTGGAAAAATGGTTGGATCATTCTACCGTTCCAGAAAGTACCTCACTCCTGATGCATCCTCTACCTGTAGAAGAGTCAAATAGATCCTAAGACGGAGTACTGTTGCCACATCTAAGGAGGTGTCACTCAGAGGACTCTTTCCTACCTTGAAAGTAGAAAATCGTCTTCGAAATCTAGTGGGGGGGGGCGGTGATCTCTTCTCTACACCCCCTTTATCACAGAAGAGATGTTGCTAGTCTTTCTCTACTCTCGTTATTTTCATGGTAGGTGTTCAACTGAGCTCCAATCTCTGCACCCCCCCCCCGTAAAACATTCACAGCAAAAACTCGTCTAGCTACAACCATTAAAGAATTTTCCTTTCTTCCTCTGTGTACTTAAAATTAAACTATCATGAACAAATTTTATTTCCAAGAACTTCCCATCTGCGGAACACAATACCACGAGGCTTCTTCCCAGTTGACTACAACGTGGTAGTTTTCAAATCCAATGTTAACAAATTTTTATCAAGCCGTTCACTTATATAATCAAAATCTGACCATTCAACCCATCGTTTCCAATCCTCTCATGATGTTGTTCATCGTCCAACTGACAAACTCATTAACCCTTATCCTCAAGTAACCTTTGGGACTTGATAAACAGGGACACATTAGTGTCATATATATATATATATATATATATATAAAAGGGCACTTGTGCATATTAACATCCCCGGCAAATTAATTGTTTTCATTTTAGGAGAGTTCTGTTCCCGGCAAGAGTTAACAACCCCCCCCCCTCATGTTAATAATATCTTTCTTAATTTGCCGGAGATGTTAATATGCACAAGTGCCAAAAAAGTTGTGTTCAATGTTCAAGCACTGCTAGTTGTTTTGTTTAGAAATGTATTTCTGAACAAAAAAAATTGGATGTGCTGCGAGAAAAAATTTTTATACTGCATGCAGAGAACAAAAAGCACGGGAACCACTGATATAAACAAATGATAAAATGCATAAATTAAAAAAATATATATATTCCTAATCATTAGTTTTCTTTGTAGTTGTGAACAAGACGAATATTTGAAAAAAAAATAAAAATTAAATCCACCACAATGCATTTCGATTTCTTCGTAAACAAGCGAGTCATTTTCATATTTTGTTAGCTGATAAGAAAAGAATTATTCGTAAGCCTTCGAAAAGGAATTTGTCGGATAGAAAGTCATTTGTGTCTTTAAAATTCTTGGCAAATTCTCATGTATTAAAAGTTATTTACATCCAATAATTTTATAAATAGAGATTAAAAACAACATTGCCATAACAAAATTACTTTTAATAATTTAATAACCAAACGATACCGTAATGATTTAATTAAATTTTTTAAATTCTATTTTTAAAAAGGAATTTCCTTACAAAAATACAAATAAAAGGGGGGGGGGGCAAAACAAAAATGCAAGTTTAAAAAAATCGGGCAGTAAAAAGAGAAACAAGTCAAAGTTCATCTTCACTCCATGATAAAATGTTAACATAAATAATACCAAGTTAAAAGTTCCTATATTTTTCATTCTATAATGATAAATTGGCACTAGTGCAATTTAGCGATTCAAGCAAATTTATTTGTTTTCATTTTTGAAGAATGACATTTGCGACAAGAGCAGACAATCCCGAAATTTATTGAAGTTAACGTCAACGAAGACAACTACGACATTTATTGAAGTAAATCAAACATGAAACATTACGAGTACATTAAAGTAACCCTAAATAATTAATAGAACATTTCTTGAAATAAATTAAAATTAAAAAGTGTTTAATGAAATAATGCAGTCATCGTGTGAAAATGTGTTTTTCTTTTGGAAAACGAACAGTTTATTTACAATAAATTACAATTTTTTTAATAAATTAAAACATTCAATATGTGAAAATGTGCGTGTGTTTTGTAAACGAAAAGTTTATTTTCAATAAATTTACTTTTTGAGCGATTTTTTTTTTAAACGGACAAATTCTGTAAGAAAATAAAATTCGAGATTGTCTGCTCTTGTAATTCTTCAAAAATGAAAACAAATATATTCGCTCGAATCGCTAAACTAGTGTCAATAAAAAAAACGTTGAAAAATAAACCCATAACAAAACCAGGTCATAGAAAGATATCTTTAACTTCGCTTCAATGGTAATATTAATATTCGTTAAGACGTGTAGTCATAGGAGGGGGGGGGGTATTTGTATTAATCAATAGCTCTACCTACTCGGCGTTGCCCAGGAGTCTTTACTTTCATTTTTGTTAAGATTTAAAAAAAAATCTTCAATAGGATTTTCAAAGTTGAATGTAATTATTATGTTATCGTTTCGTCATTAAATTATTAATTAAACCATTTTTGTTTATATAAAACTATAATTAACTTTTTAAAGCTAATGTTGGTTTAATATCTATTTATAAAATTATTTGATGTAAATAGCTTCCAAAATGTTCATTCTTTTAATTTATGAGAATTTGCTTGGAATTTTAACAGTTTAATTCGACAGTTTTAAATTCTTCAAATCCTTTTCAAATTTTGAAGAATCACAAAGTAATTTATTCTTTTAATAGGAAAATATTAAAATAGTTCACTTATTTACAGAGAAACCGAAATGCACTATGATGGATTTAATTTCGTAATTATTATTTTTTTTCCGTTTTATTTTATATTATTGATTTTTTTTAAAATTTCAATAAATAATCAATTAATAGTAAAACAAAAAATAATGTGTAAGTCACGTAGCGGTGAGAAACACATAGTCCCGAAAGGTCTCATAATGTTATTAATTATAGAGACAGACACAAATGACGTCCACGAAGAGAGGAGGAGGAGGGGGGGTGAAGGTTGAATGAGCAAAAATTAGTAAGTGATATTAGCTTCCCCTGGATTGGACGGTAATTTAAAAAATAGGTAAATAAAAATGACTTATTGAATTAACTCTTCGAAATCAAACCAGATACACAAACATACAAGAACTAGATTAAACATCAAGGAAAAAGAAATCGTAACAATAATACACAGTGAAGTTCACTCAAAACAAGCCTGTTATATGGCCTATATATTATTATTATTATTATTAACACAAAACAAGACTTTAACCATTGTCAATGATTGCCATTGTCGTTATTCTGTTTTGATTACAGAAACTTAAAATATACAATTAAAATTTGAAAACTGAGAAATAATAAGTTTCACCAGTTTTAGAAATATTACTAGAAAATAGAACAGTGTTCTATTTAAGTCACAAAAAAAGCAAATATTACTATGGAATATAAATAACGCTTTTACCACACGGAATTATAAATATTTTCGGAGCACTTAAAGGGGGAAGTAATCTAAAAATAATAATAATAATAAGGAATATTGCAGAGTTCAATTTTGTTTTTAAAGAAAATACATAACGTGCGTGTTTAAATCAGACATTGATATGTGAAACGAAAAATTGAAAGGGGGAAAAAAAGTCGACAATAGAATCAAGAAGACATTTAACAAACATGATCGGACAGGTTGTTTATATATTCTATATACGACAGCCAAACATTAAAAGTGAAACATAATCAGGAGCGTAGAACGGTAAGAGGTTGCATTAACTAAAAAGTTGCAAAGGATTATCTTTTTTTTAACCATCCAAATATTTGTAATTCTTTATAAAAAAAAACAGAAGACACGCAAACAACCATGAAAGAGAGAGAGAAAAGGGAAGAAAAATATGAGTACAGTACATCGAGCGCAGTACAAAAATAACGCGTTTGCAAACGATATAAAAAGACTATAATGAACGATAATAATAAATCAAACTTACTTTCCATGAAACCAATCCTTACAGATGTCACATTCGATCATAAAACGTGTATCGTCGTATTGTAGACGACATAAACAATAAAGTGTCTCAGCATCTGGGGCCGCCATGATGAGGAATCCCCCCTAAGAGAACAATGATCCGGAAGTGACACGCAGCCACAATGCATCATGGGAAAACAAGCCCAGTTAATGTACAAGTCGCCATCTTTCTCTTCTCGTTCGCACGCCCATCACTAAAGATTAATTCACAAATTTTATCAAAAATAACTCAAAACTTGCTTTCTATCTATTGGATTTTTTCTGCTCTATACCATATAGATATTAATGCTGTATTTGTCTGAAAATTGGCTCGCTTAACTTCTGATAAATGCACGTTTTCTGTTGCACTATCGGTTGATTAACCTGTTATTTTTTCTCTCAGCAAAACAAACATGGACGTTAATTTTTGTTGTTTTCATCTGTGTACTTTGATGTCGGTCTATTTTTAATTATTCTTTTTTTTTATATATATATATATAATTTTCGATTATTTTAATTTTATGTAACTTTTTAATTAAGAATAAATTAAACATAAATTCTGAGAATTAGATTTAATAGTCTGCGTACAGCTTACATTAAAAAGGGAAAATTTAATCCCCCATTTTATTTTTGGGGTTTTCATAAAATGCGGAAGTAGCGCAAGTGAATAATCCTGAAGTTTTATTTTTTTTCAACTGAGAAGGGAAAATAAGTATTATTCATACGAAGTCTTTGGGAGGGAGCTTAAATACATACGAAGTTAAGTCAATTTCCAGAATTTTTTTTTAATAATATATTTAAAAAATGAGAAACAATGATTTAGTTTTGAATTACACTCACTTGCGAAAGTCTTTTTTAATTATCATACAAGATATTTATTTTTACCTTGAAATTGACTGAACTTTTTTCTCATGGATGACACTTTATTTTCTTTTTTTTTTTTTTTTGTATTTTTATAGAATCACTCGCGTCTTCAAACCGTTTTTTCTATGGTCGTTAATAACTTTAGTTGGTTATCCTACTTCTTGTGCTTCCACACAAAAGTTTTAAGAATTAGTAAAATAAGTTTATATATATATATATATATATATATATATATATATAAAATTATAAAAAGAAAAACTATACACACATTAAGGTTGTACACATAATAACTTATTTCGACCCCTTTAATTAGGTCTCCTCAGATGTATAGACAACCACGTCAAAAAAACCAAAATTTGGTTTTTTTGACGTGGTTGTCTATACATCTGAGGAGACCTAATTAAAGGGGTCGAAATAAGTTATTATGTGTACAACCTTAATGTGTGTATAGTTTTTCTTTTTATAATTCTGTTTTGCTCTGTTTAAATTACATTGAGCTCTGTTATTCAGATTCTCTACACAAAATTGAAATCTACACACTATATATATATATATATATATATATATATATATAATTTATTTATTTTGGTACAGAAAAATTAGTACAACATTCGTACCGTCGGTTTCAAGCACAGAAGGACTTAGCCATCCGGCTCTCTTCAGCTTCTGTTGTCTCAACAGAACAGAAGCCGAAGAGAGCCGGATGGCTAAGTCCTTCTGTGCTTGAAACCGACGGTACGAATGTTGTACTAATTAACAGAAGCTGAAGAGAACCGGATGGCTAAGTCCTTCTGTGCTTGAAACCAACGGTACGAATGTTGTACCAATTTTTCTGTACCAAAATAAATAAATATTACGCTCTTAATTTTTAACTTTAATTCTCAATTAATCGAACACTCTGCTGGGATTTTTCCTGCTATATTACAAAGAAGTATATATATATATATTTCATATGATAGTAGGGAGGTTCTTTTTGTTTTTTTTAGTAAAATCAATGTACTATTAATTAGTAAAATAGAAAAGAAGACGTGTTAAAAGATTTATCGCCTTGAGGGAAAAAAATCTCAGACGATGCGATAGAAAAACAGAATTGTTGACTTTGATAAACGAAGCGAAGCCGTGTGTAATTATAAATATATATAATTTTATTTCAAAAATTTAAATTAGGTATAAAAATAGTTTAGTGCTAAATATTTTTATTAACACTTGTAAATGTTATTGCTTTCTGTGAAGGGTTCGTTTTTTGTTCTACACATTCCGGTCGATCTAAAACGTGACAGTGGTCGGCCATATTGGATGATTTGGCACTTATTAACGAATTTCTTTGATAGGTCATCAATTTCAACTGCTTTTCGCACGTTTCGAGCGTAATACTACTTGGATTGATATTATTTAACAAAACTAACAACATAATACCATTCTTAATGCTTATACACGTAATTTATCACATTCTGTGTGGAAGCACCGTTAGCAGGATACCCCTTTAGTGATTAGGGTTTAGAGACTGGAGTGATTCTATAAAATTACCCCTTTTTGTTATTTGTCCTGTCCCTGTTGACTTGTCTCCCCACAAGGTCAGAACTACACGGAAAATGCCACAGCTCCACAACTGGGGAGTGATCAGACTGAATCTTGGTATGTGGTTAACGATATGGAAGACTTGCATAGAGAAATTTGGAAACAAAACATACTACATGGGGCCTGTAGATGCGAGCACCAAACCAAGACCATCACGATTATTTACCTGTTCAGAAATGAAAATTCCCGTTTCACCGAAAATAGCTGATATTGCTTGGTCGGCTAAATGAAAGTTGTTTTCAGATGATGAGTTTTACGAATTACCTGCTTCTCCCAAATTGAGTTCTAGTATAAGAATTATGGGGTAGGATTGGGTTAAATATTGTAACCTAAGCGATGCACTAGTGTGTTGAAATTATAAATAGATTTTAAGGGGTGGGGGGCAAATGGATCATTATAGGAGTAACCAGGGAGCGTAGTTTAAAGGTGAGAGTAATGGAATTTATGAGAAAAATATTATCGGTAGAGCGAAGCGTATACAAAGTCGATGGATCGAATACAAGGGAGATAAAAAAAGCAATGGATGAGTGTGTGCTAGGGTTGGCCAATTATTGAGAAAAAGAAAAGGGATAGGGATTAGAGTGTTGAAGTAAAAGCGGTTAAGGATTAGTGGAGTGGAGGAGAATAATATTAGATCTCAATTTACATTAAGTGGTATGGGTTGATATAGTTATTAGGTGTACAGGGTACGCTATGTTATTGGGGTGGTTATTTGTAAGGTTGGAAGAGTTAAAAAATTAACAAATTATAGAATTTAAGAATTAGTCTAATGTTAGAGATGGGGTTGTTGGCTGGGAAGAGGTGTCAGATAGAGTAATGAAATTTATGTATTTAAATTTTCGCTTGTGCCTGCAATTTGAGATAAGTTCATTTTTAGAGTTAATAATATTTTTGATTTTAGCTGCTGTAGCTATCATAAATGTTTCTAATGTATATACTTGGCAGAAAGTGGATCCTGGAGTGTAGGATTTAGACCGTTTTAATAATGCCCAATGTAGGGAGTAGAGAGTTTTTACTGTTAAAATTTTTTATTAGATTGGATAGAGAGGTGCCAATGGCACTGTTATTATTATATTTGAAAGAGTAGATATGGTTTGAGATTCGGCTCTTGATGGGGAAGGCACTTGCCCCAATGTAAGTGTGTATTTTTTATGGGATTGTTATTATAGTATTTGTGTTATTTATAGTATCGGGGATGTTTTGCGTTTGTATGTTCAAGTTCTGGGCCAAAGTTAAGTTGGAATTGATAGGTGGAGAAGATGAGATAATTTGAGGGGTGAGGTCACGGTTATTGTTAGTTAGCGGGGGTTGTTAGTGTAGGAGGTGTTATTTAGAGTGTCGTTTGGTACAGGTAGTTGGGGAAGTGGAAGGTTATAATGTGAGGGGAGAATTTGTATGTTGGTGTCTGTTTGCATAACTGTTTTGGGGGAATTGTTTAACAGTACAATATATATATATGTATATGTGTGTGTATATATGAGCTTAATTATCTGCCGTAGTTAATATATCCTGGAGATTCATAATATCTTATTTATTAATAAATTTTGTGTCATGTAATCTCATTCAAATATCGCAATAGTTTGAGTTCTTTATCTTAAACTTTTCCTAATATATATATATATATATATGATATTATATATAAATAATGATTATTTAAATTCCAATGATAAAAATTCAGTCTTTACTCAAATCATTTATTTTTTGCAATGGCAGAATTGACAATGGTCTTACAATTGTTTCGCAACATGCAATATGTTACGATTAAATGCAATCATATGCTGCTCTTCAGAAACCAAAATAAAAGCATTTATAAAGATGTTATATCATGCAGAAAGTTAATGGAAGAAACAGAAAGCAGACAACACTCACGTGTGATTTCCCCTCCCGCCCCCCCCCCCCCGAAATAGGATGACAATTCCAATCCAGTCGGCATTTTTAATCTATCGTATGGAGCTACGTCTTAAGATAGTAATGAGAAAACAATAACAAGGAAAAAACGATAAAAATTGAAATAGCAAACGGTTAAATTAAAGTTTAAAATTAAGGTGGATAATTATTTTTATTATAAATAAAATCATTGCGTAAGATAAAATCCGAAAATACGGTTTATGGGAGTGAATTCAACATTCGTCTTATATAAGTAAGATTTTTTTTTACCTGAGTTTCCACATCGGTAAATTTGGATTCTAACTTGTTTACAATTATTTTTTAAATTTATACTGACTCTAATTGAATAATCTAAATTCATGAGAATTTACAGTTTAGCTTAATTTAAAATTAATTACTACTAATTTAATCAGAAAAGGTTGAAAATAAATACTGTAGACCAAGGGAGGTAACTCAATATTAATAAAACTAAGACAGTTATTTCTCTTGTCTGCCCCCAGGAATACGATCTCCAGAAATCTAAAATCCGACGCTCTCAAAGAATAACAGACGCTAGTTTTCAAATAACCCATAATACCCACTTCCTCAAATTTATCAAAGTTAAAATGGATTTGATATACCATTATCTACATAAGATGTCACGCTAATTTGCCAAGTATGTACCGGCATCCTAACAAATTCCTATCGAGAATCGTAGTTTAATTATTAATTTATTTACTTAAGCTTCGGGATAAGAATTTTTTTTGTTGGAAAAATATTGGTTCGTGTAATAAATTAATGTTTCCATTATAACATATATAGTTATGTGTTTTCGAAGTTCCCAGATTATTTTCTGATTTGAGCAGACTTATATAGATACATTTTTACATTTAATTGATATGTTTTTTTTTTAAATTTACAACTCATTTCATACACCGCATTTCGTACTGTTAATCAATAATTTTAGTTTACCATTTGTGTGGACCGTCGAAACCAATACCAAACCCAGTAGAAAGCATGTGGGTAACTGCCTCCCCATTCGTCCAAGTACTGTTCTTTTCATTCTTTCACCATTTGTTCACCACTTTTACTCCAGCAGTCACCAAAATACCACATTTACTCTATAGACTACCCTACTTAAAATATCCCCAATGGCTTTAAATTAATTTTATTTACAAAAATGATTTATAATAGCATGAAATATGATGGGGAGTGGGACACCAAAAAAAGAGAAAGAACAAATAAAATGAGGAGCAGGTTAGTAAAGCCCTCCCAACGCTCTCTAAGAATAGACTGCCCACTTTTTTCGGTTCTGAACAAACCAGAAAACAAGCAGGTCAATCTCTAAATAGGAGTGGGAGGAAAAAGAAATAGGGATGGAATTTGGGAGTGGATCTTGTCCTTCCAAGATAAATGCAATTCGGAGGAGACCGAGGGCAAAATAAATGTGGGGTGTGGGCATCTTGAAGGATCTCTAATACCAGAAAATAAAATGGGAACAGGACTCAATCAACTAGATAAGAGTCTACCTTTACTGAGTTGGGTTCAAAAAAGACCCAGAATTGTATGTGCCATGCTTAGTTTGGGAACACGTACTCATATCCGGCTGATCTTCTAATGCACAAACTAGCGGTGCATACCCATCCCTTGCTAAACTCGATGGGGTGTAATCTTTTTGTATCACATCTAATTTTAACGTTAAGCTGATTCTTGAAGAATGAAATTTGATCAAGATCAGTAAAAGATTCAACTCCATCTAGTATCGTAAGACATGTCGTTTACACCACTAGTCTATCTACGGTCAGGATCATAGGAAAACCATTCGTTTATCCCCATCTCACGCCAGATCTACGTTGTCGATAATGTATGCTCGGGAAAAGTGTGAGCCATCACCTCATTGACATACATCTGGAACTGCTCAAGTGTAGTACAGTCGTTTCAATCATTTGTATTGCAGTGTAGACAGTAAGGTGTATCCCACATGTCAACCCTGTAATGTCTGCAATTGACGGGTAGTGCGTTCTGAACTAATCTTAGGTCAGAGTATACTCAGAATTGTTGAGATATCCCCGGCTTGATGCCCACCTCCACCGAGAGCAGATCTCCTCCATCAATCATCTCAGCCACTCAACAAGTGGATCCTTAGCAGAGTCCACCACTAAATCCCGATACAGTATCCTTCTTCACTGGACTAAGGAAGTTTTTTGAGCACGGTTCAGCATCCTTGACCGATGGGCTGGCAATTAGGTCAGGAAAGGTTTTCTTCGACCACAAGGCCCATGCAGATTCTTCTATCAAGGTTCGACTCAGGAAAGTTAGTGTCTCAGCATGTCGATGACTTGCCAAGTCAGGCATCCCCAGGTCTCCCTCACACAGACGTTGAGTACGGACTCATCTGTGAATCCATGGCCGCTACTCTTCTATGGAAGCAAAAAGAGTAGTTTGTGAAAACTGTTTAACTGTTCGCAGTATAAACAGTAGGTAAAGGATGAAAGAAAAGACATAAATAGCGTATGCCTCAGATCTATCCTTTTAGGAAAGATTCCTTCAAAGCCAAGTCCAAATAAATTCTTCGACTTTTGTCTGTAATTCCGACCAATTCTTTCCAAGCTGGAAATCTGGTCCAAACCTAACACCAAGAATTCGAACCGGGCCATCGGACCAGTTAAAAAGGCCCAACACTGCTTGAATGTCTTGAAAGCTTGACACGAAAACAATGACATCATCGACGCATGCAGAAACCCTGGCTTGCGCCCTGCCAGGCAAAGAGATTCCATGCAAGACCAATTTGCAAAGGAAGGATTCTAACACAAAGACATAAAGCAGAGGTGGCAGCAGACAATCCTGACGAACAGACTGAGAAACTAAACGATTCCGACTGCTTTCCATTGATTTGCATTACTGCTGTTAGCTGGTGATACAAAATAGAGATTCATTTGAGGAAACCGGCGGTCTCTAAAGTAGATCCCAGGAAATAATCGTCAACCCTGTCGAAAGCTTTGGATTGATTCAAATTGATCAGTGTCTCTTCTGTGTTGCCGTTTATACCATCTATAGTCATGTGAACCAGATACAAATTGTTCTAAATTGATTTCACCATCACAGCATAGTTTTGATCAGGCTCGAGCAATCCGCCAACAACAACCGGCAAACGGTTCGCAAAATGATAGAATTGTTGCCGCAGTTGCAGTTTCTTGCTTTGTTCTGTACAACTAGTCGCCTTTTTTGGGGATGGCTGCCTTATTCTAAAGGGGGACGTTTGTCTAGCGTGGGCTGGGGGGGGGGGGTGACGACTTATACTGGTTTCCCTCTTTAGGCAATTGTGCTCCGGTTGCACTCTTACTGGATGCTGGTACTGTTGTTTGAGCAACTGATACTGTGGTAGCAATCTGTGTATTTTTCCCAGCAGGGGTCTTCTCAGGAACACGTTTTTGGCAGAATTTGGCCATGTGGCCCTGCTGCTCGCACTGTCAGCAATGAGGTCTCCATCTGTCCGTCAATTGCAGACAAGGTTCATGGTTAGCATCTAAGCAAGGTAGGTATAGTGTTGAAACCAGCATGGTCCAATTTTATTTGTATATGGTAATCCCCTATTATAACGTTTTGGGGTCAGCAAACTGGTAGGATCGCCTCAACATCCTTGTATTGGCTCATAACTGCACCAAGCTGTTAGGACCCTACATAAATAGAGATACCGAGAATACACACTTTATCCATCTCTTATGCAGATACTCAGGTGCAAGGCACAAATACTTCCATTTTGCGTCTGACCTTGCCACTCTCTCCTCATCCACTTGGGTTGGAAGCAGCACATCCCACATGGAGAAACCACAGATCCCACAGTAGTTCAACCATTGTCTTCTTGGAGACCCCAATTAGACCTTTGCTTTTTGTATCCGGGGTCATGAATAAAACAATTTGCTTCCGGAACTGGTTTTAGTATATTTCCTTCAGTATACTCGGTATATGTGTTACAGAAAAACTCCCTATATTCCTTAGGTGATGATTGGGACTGGGGCCCTCACGTGGCTCCCGTTGGTGTTGCTGCAACAGGTGCTGGCACTGAGTTCTGTTGTTGTCCAGCCAGGATTGAGGCATCCAGATTCTCCATCCAAGCTGGCTGTTTTTTCCTGCTGTGTTCGTTAGTTAGGAGCGGTCAGTAACCAGGGGAATTCAATGGCCCGCTCATACTTTTTGGGATGCTTGTATTTTAGGTTGGCAGCACCTGTGGCTTCTGTTTTGGAAGACAGCAAAGTAGTCCTTTTTTTGTACGGAATCTTGATAATCTAACAAGTGATGACAGACTAGGGGCTTCACCTTCGGACAAGCTGCTCACCTTTAGGTCTGAGAGATACACAGCTCTCCATCTCTCCTCACTTTACTCCTGCCGAAACAAATTGTGGGACTACAAATGTAGGTAGGTCTGCCTGATACACTGTCCAATGACCACCACTTTGGCATACTGTAATTGGAACGACACTCGGACAACCTTCGTGAGCTTGGAGGGCTGTTTGTGGTAGCTCTCTTGGACACTGATTGTCTAACTGAGGTTTTCCTGGATGTAATATCTCCCTTCACTGAGCCTGAGGTGCCGTTGGCATAGATACCTCCCTTTACCGAACCTGAATATGAGGTGCTATCGGATGTAGCTGGCAACTGAGATCGGAATCATACAAAACGCTTGAGCCAGGATGCAGACTGGCCTTCACTTTTTTCTTCATCTCAATACAGGCTCTAAAGATTTAACTGATTTGGAACTGAGGAGACCTTCAATGTTTAACGGGTGTGTCAGTTCCCCCAAACCATGCCAGCTCCTTAGTCTGATGCTAGATTGAGAGAACCTGAAAAAGAGAGAAAACAATAAACAGTTAATCCTTTAATAGGGGGACAACAAAAACGAATGCCGAAAAGAAGCAGAAGATAGCTTACCTAAAAAGGACTAGACATGTAGACAGAGAGTCTCCCAGGATGAACAGACAAAGCTTTAAACTCGGCACAAAAGGACTAAGCAGCTATCGCCTTTTAAGAAACCACAAAGTGATTTCTTTAAAGTGTCCTTTTGAGAACAAAACGAGTAAATGAGGATCAATACTCACTTACTCACTATCCAGGTTTATCGTCTATGTTCCCTTTGACAAGAGGTTCGACATTGTCTGGCTGCCCTTATGCTAAGTCTCAAATGATCACGATTGTCGGGATTGACTGTGTTCTTTACGGTCTTGCCTGATGGTTTCTTTCAATGTCTTCCTCGGGCGCCCAGCTTTCTTTTTGCTGTTCAGCCTTAAGTCTTTGCTTCTTTCAACATGCCTGAACTAGCGAAGATGGTTTGCCCTTATTAGGACATCAAGTTTTGGAATGCCCACTTTCTCAAGTAGAGTATCTGATCTAATGTTCTGGATCTGGTCCAGTTCTACATTGCATATCCACCTAATCATTGCCCTATCATTTCTCCTGAGTCGAGAAAGTGAGGCCTTGGTGAGGGCCCAACACTCACTGCCATACAACATCACGCTTCTTACGCAGCTATCATAGACCTTACCCCTGGTATTAATTGGGATGGCTCCAGATGATAAGATTGGGAGAAGTTCTCTGAACTTTCCCCAAGTTGTCTTGACTCTGATGGTTGAACTTAGTTTGCAGCCACCTCCAGCACTCAGCATATCTCCTAGGTAGCAAAAGGAGTCTACCACCTCCAGAGTGTCCTTGCCTATTTCAACTTCTGTGTAAGGGCTGTCCTCAATTGGGCGTGCAAGTACTAGACATCTCTTACAGTTGAAGTCTGGATCTGGTGTGAGCCTACCATGCACTCTGCTGCACTTTTTGTGCACTTATAGAGTGCAGTGGTTGCACTGTATCGTATTGTTCCTAACCTCCCTTCTACATACCGAGCATGGGTATTGACCAGAGTCCTTCAAAGACTGCAGTTCTGGGCCACTAACCATCACATGTGTCTTTCTAGTGTTGACCCTCAGACCTTTCATGTCCTTCCATGTTCTTCTTCCATACTTTTAATCTTTCTTCCAGCTCGTTCATTGTCTCTGTCCGTATGACCAAGTCATCGGCATACAGTAGTTCCCATGGGAACTCTGTTCAGAACTCATGGACTACACTTTGAATTATTTATTCTCCATATAATAATAAAAAAATACAATATGAAAAATTGTTGGTCTTAGCCAAAAGGCTTTGGAGTGAATAAAAAACATATTTGCTACAGCTTCGACACAATATCAAATGAATGATACTATACTAATTCATACTAAGTACTATAGTACAATAGTAATATAGTACAATAGTCTTAAATAGTATAGTGTCGACTTCAGACCGATAGATACATAATCTCCATTATTAATAGATTTGAGTTAATCAACGTTTGTTTCCTGTAATAAAAACTGGACGCCGAATATAACTTAAGGATAAGCTTTATTTAACCATTTGTTGCTTAGCTAGACAAATAGTGTTTAACATTCACTCTTTAATATACACGAATGTAGAACATTCCATTATTACTCCAAGGGGGAGACAGGCATCAATTATCTTTGTTACTACATTCTCCCCCATCTATCTTCTTATTCGTAGGGAACAAAATCATCCCATCGACCTGGCCTCCTGCGGGTTCTTTGAGGGCGTCTTGGTTGTTCGTGCCCGACATCCATTTCTAATCTAGGCTCCTCGGGACCTGACGACGTTTCGGGACTGTCTTGTGTGGCTGGTTTAGGGCTAAAATATCTTGCTCCAAATCGCTCTCGTTTTCTACGGCGCTTCGGTCGCTTGGTGTCTGAAGATTGAGTATCTGTCTCAGATATTGGGTGAAACCGCTTTCGTGGTACCCATCTGTCGTCCGAACTAGAGTCAGAGACGACTCTGTTAGTATATTCAGATTCGTTTTGTTGGGACTCTGAACTTGACGTATCTGGCACACGATCACCTAAGAGGGTCGGACTTGTTCCACGAACCGGAGCTCTATATCCATCTGAAGCAGTTCTACGTTCATATACATTTCCTGCTGGGGCTAGATCCCTTAAGGAGACAGTAGATTGCCTTCCTTCTGAATTTCTGACCAGTGCATACTGAGGGTTCGCTTCGATTAATTGTACCTCGCTTACCAATGGGTCATGTTTACTATGACGAACATGACGTTTTAATAAAACTGTGCCAGGTTGTGCAAGCCACGAGGGAAGTGATGTGCCTGCTGAGCTTCGTCGTGGGAACGAGAAGAATCTCTCATGTGGGGTAGCGTTTGTCGCTGTACATAATAGAGTCCTAATAGCGTATAAGGCCATGGGGATGAGACTTTCCCAATCGGAGATCGGACTATTGCGATTTGCTGCCGCCAACTGTACTGTCTTCCATATTATGCCATTGTATCTTTCGCACTGTCCGTTTCCTTGAGGATTGTGAGGAGTTGTTCTACTTACAGCTACCCTTCGTTCATGCAGAAACTGCTTGAGTTCGTCCGACATAAAAGCAGACCCACGATCTGAATGTATATATGCAGGCACTCCAAAAACGGCAAAAATGGAGCAGAGGCCTTGAATTACTGTTGCAGCCGTTACGTCTGGGCAGGGGATGACGAACGGAAATCTTGAGTACTCGTCTATTATTGAGAGCATGTATTTATTTTTAGTTTTAGAGGGTAAAGGGCCCTTAAAATCCAGGTTAAGTCTTTCAAAAGGCTGTGTGGCCTTAATGAGTGTTGCTGGAGGAGGTTTGTAGAACCTGGGCTTATTTTCTGCGCATATCCGACAAGAGTTCGTAATTCTTTTTACGTCTTCAACAGAATATGGCAAGTTTCTGCTCCTGACTACGTGAATCATTCTTGTGATATCTGGGTGACACAATTCCCTGTGTATATACTGAAGATCATCTGAGCCAGTTACCAGGCCACACACCCTTGAAAGCGCGTCGACCGCGGCATTCTCCTTACCAGGGCGGTAAGTGACGTCAAAGGAGTAGCAAGAAAGCTCCATTCTCCATCTCGCTATTTTCTCGTTTTTTATTTTACTCGTTGTTTTTGGGTTAAACATAAACGAGACCGACTTTTGGTCAGTGATTAATTCAAAATGTCGGCCGATTAAGTAATGCCTCCATTTTCGTAATGCCTCAACTATGGCGTACGCTTCTTTTTCTATTGCAGAGTGTCGTCGCTCGGATTTCGAAAGTGTTCTTGAAAAAAAAGCTACAGGACGACCGGATTGTCTCAGTGAGGCAGCTATCGCACAGTCGGAGGCATCCGTCTCAACTAATAGAGGGATAAAAGGATCCACAGCAGAAATGGCAGACTGAGCAATGTTCCTTTTCATGTTTTGAAATGCTCTGATGGCGGAACAGGACAACGGAAAAGTAGATACTTGTGTCAATGGGTGTATTTTTTCTGAAAAAGACGCAACCCATTGGGAGTAGTGAGCAAACATACCGAGGGCTCGTCGTAAAGAGGGCATGTTTCCAGGGATTGGTAATTCCATTAGCGGTTTCAGTCGCTCGGGATCCGGCGTCATGGTGCCATTTTTGACAATGTATCCCAATAATTTGAT
Organism: Sepiola atlantica; assembly: GCA_963556195.1. Classification (NCBI taxonomy): domain Eukaryota; kingdom Metazoa; phylum Mollusca; class Cephalopoda; order Sepiida; family Sepiolidae; genus Sepiola; species Sepiola atlantica. Next base: position 93,147,111 of record OY744532.1, read on the forward strand.
GCTTTTCAAGTTGTAGGAACATTTTTCACTGTTTAAAGTCAGATTATATTTCTTGACGGCAGCCATGAATCGTTTAAGGTTGTGGTCATGTTCAGCTTGGTTATGTCCGCATACTGTGACATTGTCTATATATGCAACAGTACCCTTCAATTTTTCATTGGAGATTATTTCATCTATTACCCTCTGGAAGCTAGCCACACCATTTGTTATCCCAAAAGGAATTCGGCAGAACTGATATAGGCGACCGCAGGCCTCGAATGCCGTGTAGGGCTTATCCTCTGGCTTGATAGGTACCTGATGGTAGGCACTTCTGAGATCTAAAGTACTGAAAGTGTGATATTTTGCAATATTAGAAATCATTTCGTCAATACGAGGCAGTGGATAGGCATCGAGTAATGTGTATCTGTTGATGGTCTGGGAATAGTCAATGACCATCCTTTTCTTGTGATTTTCAGTGGCTGTTACGAGGACCTGTGCTCGCCATGGAGATTCACTTGGCTCTATAATTCCTTCCTTAAGTAGTTTTGTTACTTCTGCTGCTATGAACTGTTTGTCCGTTTCTGAATAGCGTCTTGATTTTATTGCTATTGGTTTGCAGTCAGGAGTTAAGTTTGTAAAAAGTGACGGGTGCCGCACTTTGACAGCTGCTAGTCCACATACGCTTAGGACTGGCTTGGGGCCACCAAAAGGAATTTCAACGCATGAATGTTGTTTTAGAAAATTGTGACCCAAAATCACTTCGCAGCAGAGGTTTTTCATTACTGATAATTTGATCCCTTGATAGGAGTTTCCTTTTAGTTTCAGGTTAACCATGCAATATCCAATTACATGGGACGATAAAGATGAATTTGCCATTGATATTTGGTTGGAACAAGGAAATATTTCCCATTTATTTGCTTTTACAATACTGGCATTAATAAAACTTTCGGAACTGCCTGTATCAATAAGCGCATGGATAGTCAATCCATTGATTTTTACCCTCACGATTGTTTTTGAGAGGCAGCCGGGGAATGCAGCTGATATTGTAATTGGTGCTACAGTAGCAAGAGTAGCCGAACGTTTTTTTTGAGAAGCTGACCGGCAAACTTTCGAAAAATGTCCCTGCTTATCACACTTGTGGCATCTAACATCTCGAGCCGGGCAGGACGAACGAGCATGTATACGAAGGCCACAAAAGTAGCATGTGGATCCAGCTGAGGCGGCAGTGATAAGTTGTTCGTGATTGTTAGAAAGGGGGGTGGCAGCATCTTGGACAATGGAAGAATTTTGAACATGCAGAGGAGGGGCTACGATAGCAGCTCCCAAAATATCGGGTTGTAAATAGAAGACAGACTGCTTCTGTGCCATGTCCAACGTTAGAGCTTGTTCATAAGCTGTTGGTAAGTCTAGGTTTTTATTCTCTAGTAGTCTTTGTCTTATTTGGTTGGACTGTATTCCATTAATAAATGCGTCCCTGATAAAAACATCTCTCGCTTGGTTCGCAGTTAAGGCTGTAAATTCACACTCGCGACTTAACGTCTTTAGAATCTGAAGGTATTGTTCAAGGCTTTCTTCTGGTTGTTGACGCCGGGTAGCAAGTAAATGTCTAGCAAAAATAGTATTTTTTTTCTTGACAAACATGGCTTCTAAAATGTCCACCGCAGTTTCATAATTTTCACATTCAGATAAATTTCTATAAATAGCAGTAGAGACATGATGTAAAAGAAGGGTATATTTCTCAGTACCTGTTAAAGCCGCGTTTGAAGATAACTGTAGAGCTGTAAGGAATCCTTCGAACATTTTTCTCCAATGCCGCCATTTGTCAGTAGATTCCGAGTCGGCCGTATCAAGGTCTAGACGATCGGGTTTCAAGTAACGTTCCATAACGAATGGTTAAATAAATTGTAATAAAAACTGGACGCCTAATATAACTTAAGGATAAGCTTTATTTAACCATTTGTTGCTTAGCTAGACAAATAGTGTTTAACATTCACTCTTTAATATACACGAATGTAGAACATTCCATTATTACTCCAAGGGGGAGACAGGCATCAATTATCTTTGTTACTACATTTCCCTAAGACATTTTTCTCATATGCTTTATTAACACAAAATACATGTTAAACTTAGTTCTGGGATTGAGTTTTGTTTGAAAAAAATTGTTTTAATTGTGCTAATTAGCTGTAATTTATAATTAACTGAACAAGTCACACATCTCTCTCTCTCTCTTAGCTATCTATGTATATCTTTTGTCCTTTCTCACTCTATATTGATTTAATCACTCTCTAATTGTGGTGATGGTGCAGAGAGACCGGGGGATAACCGGCCATGCATCCGCTGCAAAAAAACAGTGGCTACGCACGAGAACGAACCTGGAACCGTCTGACTTCGAGGCAACACTCGAACACACGTGATTATGAAAAGTAGGCGCTTTTGGCAGTCCAAAAGAGCTCAATAAAGGGAGTGACATTTTTTGCTTGAAAGAAATTGTTTTTGGACGCGACGCAGCTAACGTCGTTCGCGTGTGTTTGGATTGTCATCGGTAACATTAGTCAAGCATTCTTTTGTGGTTTCAAAGTTTTGGCATTTGTTTTGGGCGGCCGCTCTATTTGTCTAAGGGCTCACACCACCACTTAATTGAATTGGAACGAATACTGCTGCTACTACTATTACTATTACAATGTAACAACTTTTGATGGTGAAGAAGAAAAAAATAATCCGGTACCAGAAGAAGCGAACATACTGAGACCTGGTATTCTTTGTGTTCTCGATTATCGCTACCTTTCACTAATATTTCTTAATGTTTCTGTGAGCATTTAGAGAAAGAGCCCCAAACACTTCTGATCTTCAACAGTTTTGGCATAATGATCAGAGGATGTGCGGCTGCAACCTGGAAGAAAATATCCCATCGATCGTGCTTCATCAGAAACTTGTTATTGGTGAGATTACGGATGCCTTATGCGCTCAGTGTCTCTAGTGGTTCAGCTATGCATAGCGTGTCATCTCTTGCATCAATTCGATAACGTTTCTGAATATTCCAGGCACTAGGGAGCATTGTAGATCGAGGAAGACATTGCTCGAGTGCGTAAGAAACAATATAACTGCATGCAACCTGACTGATGTCAACCATTTGGATCGGACCACATGGAGAGCAGACGTGAGATGTTATCCACCAAGGAATCCAGAACACTCGCAGCATCCTAAATACTAAAACTGGATGAAGATCGTTATACCAATCTACCTTACTGCATCACTACATGGACTCTTCCTAACATTATGAATAGTGATAATGGTGGTAACAGACAGAGTCGCTATGACCAAGCCAAAAGTAGTCTCTGACAACACATTACTGCTGTACTTTGTGTAAATACATTCAATTCAATTAATTTGGCAAAATATAAAACAAGCATACTTCAGTTGCCATGTAAGTAAAGAGTGGTAGAAATTTATACAGAAGAGGATACAGTAGCCTAGCACTTGTCCAAATTCACCTTGAATTGTTTCGTTGTTGCATTTATTACCTCTCTTGGGAGTCTATTCCAAGGTTCAAAGATCCTGATTGAGAAGGCGGCCCTCCTCCGGTTCAATCGACATCGGCGGTGAAATAGTTTCTTGTAGTGTTCTTGTAGACTTATTTCTGGTGCAGGAGTGAATAATAGGTCCTGAGGTATATTGTAATGACCATTGAAGAGATTGCAGGCCAAAATGAGATCACCATGTAATCATTGGCGCTCAGTCCCATCGCCGCAATGTAGCATCCTTATGCTTGTTTTACAAATACTTCAATGGATTATGCTCCGATGAATTGGCTACTCTGGTGCCCCCTCGACGTAAATTCACTAGACTAACTTGACAATCAACTAAATCTCATTCATTCACTGTGGAGGTCCCCAGATGTCGGAGAGCCTTCTACTCAAATAGCTTCTTTCCTCGTACTGCTGGTCTCTGGAACTCCCTCCCTGCCCCCTGTTTCTCCGACAGTACAGACATGCAGAAATTTAAAACTAATGTAAACAGATACCTCGCTGCGCCGATCCCAATATAGGTTGACCGCCCCCTACCTTCTCCCCTTTTCTTTTTCTCAGTAGCCCTTACGTCTACAGTGGCGGCCTGCCTTGTTTGGGGTGAACTATGTTTAAAAAAAAAAAAAAGGGAGAAATTGTTAAGTTTCTTGAGTCGGCTTTCATAGGGCATGGCCATAACATACTCTTGTTAACCTTACCTCCTTCTTGACTTATTTCTTTTCGTCTCTTACAGTCCACAACAAAGATGAAAAAGAAAAAAAATAGCATTTCTATTCTGTTGTGTTGTAACAGGGCAATTGTCCTGAATCAACGTTTTCTTTCACGAGTAGATCAAATGTTGAGTCAAACTGTAGAAATAGGACAGAGATCTTCTTTTTTTTTAAATTAACAATAAAAAAAATTTCTAACTCAAAACTTAAAATTACAGATCTTGGAAACAAAGAAAAGAGCTTCTCAAAATTGGTCTGTTTTTTTTTTTGTCCCCCCCCCCCCCCACGAGTCCTGAACAGTGACATTGATGACGACCTCATACACTATTGATACTTACCTAGCACAGCTTGAGTAGGTGTTATTCATACTAGTCGAGGATATGCTCTCGACAAACAGTATGACAGTGACCTTGTTTCTGTTGGGCTGAGGTACGGTCCTGTGCAGTTGTAGGAGGTCCAGTCTCCTAGACTTTTCCTTCTCTCTTTGATAAGGAGTTAGTTTATTGCTAATCGCCTGAGGCACCCCTACTGACGACGACATCGATTCTTACAACGTGGTCACACCATCGACGTCTCCTGTTCTGCACACATCTCCCTATACTGCCCAAATTTAATCTTCCTCTGAGGTCATCAGATCTAAGCCTGTCTTTAAAATTCACATTACACATTCATCATATCATGTGTTTTCTTCTGTCACTAACTTTTGCAGATGGTTCCAATCAGTAATCAACAATTATTTTATTTTTGACAATCCACCATATTTGTTTTTCCCAGCCAGGTGGCCCGACGTTAACCAACATTTTTGACAATCAATCATGTTAGGTAGTTTTCTTCCGTCCAGGGGCGTGTCCGTTCCAATTGCACCTACTTCTGTCAAATGACCTTTTCCGTACATCCGGCCTTGATATTTAACATAATTAAGCTACCAAAATAGATTTGTCATCATTTTTTATGTTTGTTCAAACACCTATGTGCTCACATTAAAAGTTTTTAGATATAATGAAAATAAAATTTTCCCAAGAAACGCAGAAGTTAAAATTGTTTTAAACAAAATTATTCTTATTTAAATGCGTTTTCCTATATTAATCAAACATGTTCAGAAATTATAAAGGATGATTCATGGTCAAATCTGTATGACCTCTGTCCTAGTGTTACATACCCGAGTCGGTGCACGGTGAAGGTTGTTGAAAACAGATGCACCTGGCGATTGTCAGTTGATAAGATAATTGCCGGATGACCAAAAAGTTATTTGAAAATAAAACAAAAAACTCACAACCAGACAAACACCTGCACAGAAGAAAACAATATGATCGATTGTCAAAAGATAAGTTTCTTCCGACCAAATAAAAGGATGCACCTGCAAGAATCACTTAAACAGTGATGTCAGAAGAAAACAGAGATGTCGGAAAGGTTAAAAGATCATATTGCCAGGTGCGGTTGGTCATGCCAAGAAAGAGAGACAGATTTGTTGAATTGTCAAATGAGTGCAGGCTGTCACCGGGTGCAAACTCGGAGGTCGTCGAGGTGGCCACGAAATTGTTATATAATTCAAACCGAAAATCGAAAGAGGAGTTGACGATCAAACCTCGGGGAGAAGCAACAATCTGATTCCATGTGCACAAGCCTCTCTGACCACCACCCTCATCGTCACCACCCTCATCGTTACATACAAATAAATATACATATTATATTTTCCCAAGATACTGTGTTGTTATTTTTATTAAGCCCGCACATTACAACACTAGCAGCAACAACAACAACTACCGCAGATGAGTGATGTCTAAATCATTTGATATTTGATGGTTTAAATGCTTGATTGAATTAGAATACACAATCTTGATTCGCTGCCTATTTTGGACTTTAGCCAATCAAAAACAATCTCTCTGGGAGTCGGGTAGCTGTTCATAAAATCTATGTAAAAGAACTGCATACACATTATCCACACAAAGAGCCAGCGAGAATGCCAAGTTGCCTAACAAATCTTTGTCACTCTGAAAATTACAACACTTCTTCCTGGCGCACAAACGAACACTGGCTACTAGCACCGTGGACTTAATTTCTAAATATGCGACATCTATGCACATGGACTCACTCCTAAATATAATGACACTTTGTCAGTTATGGATTTACTGACTTCCAAATAATACAAAACTTACAAACTCGCTTAACGCTCCAACCTGCATATGTACTGTTGTAATAACGTTTTCCTCGTCTGGACTTATGGACTCATAATAACAACGTTTTCCTTGTCTTGACTTTTGGACTTTTAAAATAAGACTTGCTCCGTCAAGACACGTGAACATTTAACAACTTCTTTTTTAACCCCTTTCTAGTTGAACGAAGACGTTAGAATAGACTTTGTCATTAATTCATTTTTGACCAAATATCTCTTTTCTACATTCTGGGATACCCAAGAACAGCAGTTTAAATTGTTTAAAACAAAATTATTCTTATTTAAATGCGTTTTCTCATCTTGTTTAGAAATTATGGTCAAATCGTTTTAGTTGCATTAGTTGCCATTAATTTAAAACTTATATCGAATTTCCCTTCCGAAAATCGACCTTAAGATGCATCGTCCTCATTCTTTTCAGACTATTTTTAATCATAATGGCGTCAGAGTTTTATTAATCATGTTTTTAAAACTGAACAGAATATTAATCCTATAATTAGTAACGAATTCAGAAGTCTATGACTAGACTTCAAACGTTTAACAAACAAAAGAAAAACTCAGTTCGGTTCAATTCCTGTAGAAGCACAAAAAACCCTGAACGAAAATAATTCAGCTCACCGCAGAATCTCACTCGGCACTCTATTTTTCCCTTCTCCCCATTCTCCTTTTCTTTTCTTTTTATTAGCAGATTTTCCCTCAGTTAATTCCGTTTAACTAATCAGAAAAAACAATCCGCTGGCTCACTATTTGTCATTATAATCAAATCCATTATTATTGTGAAGCAACCAGTAGATTTGTTACTTTGAGGTTGTGAGTTCGATCCTCACGTGAAAACTAGTAAGCCAAACTTATTTCCCTTTCCATCTGCAAGCCAGGCAAAGGCGGACCCTCTTACTGCGGGGTTGAACTAAGTCCGGGCCACCTCCATCGCTCGATTCTGGCTCAAGATCATCAATTCCACCACAAATCCGTAAATCATTTTCTTCCCTTTTTTTTTAATACTAAAAGAAATCAGCAACACATCGGTTTTGATCCATTCGTCAAGAAAGTCTGCTAAATAAAGAAAATATTCTATTATTACAACTAACCTATCAGTATTCCATGTTCACTTGTTTGAAGTAGCAGTGGCAGTGAATGTTGTTTTTACGTATCAACCAATCTGTTATGTCTGATGTTTACACGTTGTTATCGGTTTAATAACAACTCAAAAATGAAGAAAAGACGAAGTAGAACCATTAACAAATTTATTTAACGAAAACACCGATTAAATGAAATATAGAAACGCGAGATGCTTATGTCTGATCGTGAGCCGTTGTGTTTACTTTTCAACTGTCATGGCAGACGACTTCCTTTATCCAAGGGCGATAACTCTTTCTTATGATCCAAGGGAAATAACTATTTTGTTTTGTTAGGTTGCCCTAACACAATCACAGTGCAAGAAATATTCAGTCCCAAAATCTTGTGTATACTATAAAACCCCAAATACACAGCTTTCTTCCTCTCTTTCCTGTTCTTTTCTTTCACAGATAACACACATGCATACGTCACAATCCAGCCTTTGGGGTCCTGAAAGCTCTCGAGAATAGAACACACATGACGAGACACACACACTGTCCACTGAACAGATATACACAGTTCACACATGCACTCTCTCACTTGCAAAACAGGCACGCTAATAAACACACATACATCACTACACCTATCCCATTTACATAAACTTAACCGCATAAGGCGACAGCCAAAATAAACACTGTATTCAATTTCTCATTACAGACAAAACAGAAAGTTCTTAGGACTCTTTGAATTTTTCGTATTCTAGGAACTCTTTATCTTTCATTGTCTTAAGTTGTCACTAAAAATTAATTATTTCGTATGAATAAACTTTGTCATTCTTTCTAATGTGAACATATACAGGTGCGTTCACTGCACTGGTCGCAATCGTCCCACTCGTTGCACCGGTCAAAGGTTGTTGTTCGATTCAGTCAGTACTGCAACAAAGAATTCTTGTTTCAAGCAAAACAACAAGTCCAGTCGATAAACAAGTAACATATTTATTTGTTTGCGTTTACAAATGATACTCGTGTTCTTAGGTTGAATAGCAGACTTGCAAAATGATATCTTTGCCTGACCAAATCAAACAGAAGTCCCATGAACTCAATCCTTTAACTAAGAGCCTCAAATGGCTCACCTTGCCTGGAAAGGCCCATCCAGCCAACTGACCACCAGCCTGCAAAAAACCAAACTGCCTGTGTCATGCCCACTGCCCAGAGGGCCAGGTCTACTCCCTCCTCTTCCCATCTCCTGGAATCTTTTCCTCCGGACTGGAAATCTTGGATTCTAGTCTTTCTCAGTGGTCACCATTCGACCACCCAGAAGCTGGCTGCTGGAGATATCCACTAGAGATCCACTGGTAGACAGTCCACTCAAGGGGGTTTATCATACAGCCCATCTAGGAATATTGCTTTCTCAAGTAAGCCGTGTTTCTTAACCACCCACCCACGCAATTAAAAAAAAGTAAAAATTCCATGCTTATCATGGGCCCCAAACGATGAATTTTTTGTTTAACTGGTAACGACAACATATACTAACTTTATTTTTTATGTATGAATTATTTCATTTTATTGATTTATCTTGTTATTTTTTTTAAATTTTCAAAAACACCCACACAAGGACAGACCCAAACTGCCCACAACAGTATTTTCAATCCCTTTCCCTTCTTCTACATTTTTTTATCCCATCTTGATCACTCATTTATTTCCCTTTCTTTCTATAACAATTAATTAAAAAAAAATATTTTCAAACAAAATAAAGCAATTTTGATAAAAATCACTCTAAATATTAAGATCATTTTACAATAATATTCATTAGATAATTAACCCTTCAGTCAAAAAACATTGGGCACTAATGGTAAAGTAAAAAAAACATTGGGCACTAATGGTAAAGTAAAAAAAAAACATTGGGCACTAATGGTAAAGTAAAAAAAAACATTGGGCACTAATGGTAAAGTAAAAAAAAACATTGGGCACTAATGGTAAAGTAAAAAAAAAAACATTGGGCACTAATGGTAAAGTAAAAAAAAAACATTGGGTACTAATGGTAAAGTAAAAAAAAACATTGGGCACTAATGGTAAAGTAAAAAAAAACATTGGGCACTAATGGTAAAGTAAAAAAAAACATTGGGTACTAATGGTAAAGTAAAAAAAAACATTGGGCACTAATGGTAAAGTAAAAAAAACATATTTCAAGTTAATTCAACCCTACACAATAGATGCACAGTCCTTTTTATATACTGCTTATCTTGTCACATACAGCCTTCATCGGCAACGATTACGTGACAATGATAGATAATACAAAAAGATAAATAAGTCCGGAAGTGGCTCGTAGGGCCCGATATTAATAACAGAATATGGGGGGGGGGGGAGATTCTCCAGTTCAAGACATCACATAGAAATAAAGAATAACAACGAACAGGCAAGAGACGACTCGAACACCAAGTTAAATTTAAAACAAATATTTATTTACATGATGATATGAAAAAGAGGTAAACATGCATGAAACAAAATAACAAAAAGAACAAAGTAATATTATATGGGAAAGGGATAATATCTAAGGTTATCTAGGAACGAGCAAAATTTATGAACAGAATCATATCTAGACAATTCAAGAAAGAAAAGTAATTATCACTTACAAACATGGATGAATGGCACAAGACTCCCCACGGAAGTTGAAAAGTTCAACAGTCCAGGAATGTCACTTTACGCTCTCCAAGAGAGTGGGAAAATTCGATTGTCCAAGATTCACAATAATTTTTGGATATAAAAATCAAAGGCAGGTACCAAAGTATAATCCAACAGAAATCGGGTACATGGGTGGGGTTTAGAGTCTCGGTCGGCGGTACATAATCCTTACATAGGATATTAATCATAATTTTTCGGTGATAATGTAAAATGTTTTGTCACCGACAGATTTGATGGAGTTGTCTCGAAAGCTTTTTTTTTTAAATTTACTTTCGGCTTCGTATCAGCATAGAAGAAATCTCAGGGCCACTCGCCGGGTCATGAAGTCAGATCTCTATCTTCTTCTTCTTCTTCTTCTTCTTCTTCTTCTTCTTCTTAAATTGTAGTTGACAGCTTCTCGTTTACTGACTGCTTTTTCTTTCTTCTTCCTTTTCATTCTACTGACTCCCTTTTAATAGAGGCGTCGATCAAGTGGGCGCTTAGCGTGGGTATTTTGGCGGAGTTTCTGAATTACCTTGTAAATGGGACATGCACTTTTACTTCTCGGGTAAGAGTTAAGTAGGGAAGGCCTTCGAAGGGAGGTCGGTTGACAGGTAATATGATATTTTAAACTTTTACTGTTGCTTTGTACGGCTCTGAGTGCTAGCTGTCGGCGAAGCAGAAACTTTAAACATGCATTATTTTTGTAAGGTGTCTATATTCGAAAATTTGGATAAAAAAATGATTTAATAAATATTTTATTTGTTTAACAAAATCTCGCGTCATGTTAACTGATTCTAAAATTTCAAATTTATCGTTTCAACGGCGCTTCTAAGCTGTAGTAAAATTTAAATCTCATTATCGTACACATGCGTTTCAGTGCGCTCCACTACAGATCGGACACATAGAAAAAACAGTATCTTCATAACACCAGAAGATCAATCTTCAGCCAAGCCGTAAGACTCTGACTATGAAAAAAAGAAGAAAAAAAAAAGAAAAATATTGTCTGCACCATGAATAAGGTTTTTAAAACCGAAAATTTGGATTAAAAAGATGATTTAATAAATATTTCATTTGTTTAACAAAATCTCGCGTCATACTAACTGATTCTAAAATTCCAAAGTTATCGTTTCAACGGCGCTTCTATGCTGTAGTAATATTTAAATCTCATTATATATATATATATATATATATATATATATATATATATATATATATATATATATAACGTCTTTGTAATACAGTAGGAAAAATCCCATCAGAGTGCTCGATTAATTAAGAATTAAAGTTAAAAATTAAGAGCGTAATATTTATTTATTTTGGTACTAATTTTTCTGTACCAATATATATATATATATATATAATTAACTTGTTACAAATATCCAGGGGGTATGAATCCGAAGGAAGTTGAAACCGGGTTTATGAGAGTGCTCAATGAAAATTCAGAGCAAAATATATATTTTTTTGATTTTATTCCATTAGTTGCGACAAAACAGGTTTTGTTTCATTGGTGCGGATAAGCTACCAATTCATCAGGCCGGCGAAAGGAATTCAAATGGCATAAAATTTTAAGTTTACTTTAACGGGAGATTGAAAATTGAAAATACATTGGAGGGGGAGGGGGATAGAGTTGGGGCTTTGTCTATAACGGCGACATGGGACATGAGAGGGGAGGGGGGAGGACCTCAACAAGTCGTGTTTCAAATTATTACGTGGGAGGTTTTGCACGTGTCAGTGCTGCGTCAATCTCAATCTCGGCCGGGGCGGGAGGGGGGAGATGGGGCGACGGCCAGAGTGAGTCAAATTCAAAATGAGAATAAAACTATGATGATAACCGTCGTTCTTATTTTATTTTAATTCTAATAAGTAATTATCATGTGGATAAAAATGTTTGATAATTTTAATTTAGGGTATTAATTGCTACTTTTGCATTTTATTTATTTTATTTTAATGTTTTGTTTATTATTTGTAGTGAATTTTGTTGTGATTATATTTTTTTAAATTGTGATTATATTATACCGAGATCAATACTAGTGGAATCTTTTATAAAAGAAGTTTTCTGGTGTTACCAGTCATATCACCAACAAAACCGATTATGACAATGGCAATGTCCGCCAACCATACCCACGACAGTCGCAGCGACAACAGCCTTATGTAAAAGCCTTAATAAAAATAAAATAAAAATAAAAATAAAGTAAAAATAAAGATAAATATAAATAAAATTAGAATAAAAATAGAAATAGAAATAACAAGTTTGTAAGAATATTAATGATAATAACAATAATAATAATAATAATAATAATAATAGTATTAAAAAAAAAATTTTAAAAAATAATAATAATAATAATAATAATAATAATAATAATAATAATAATAATAATACTACTAATAATAATAATAGTAATACTGATAAATATCACCATCATTACCATTTTGCTACTTGTGAAGTCAGTGGGCGAAATAAGTCGACAAGTGATGGTAGGCTTTTTTAATTCCACTGCCAATGACAATATATATATATATATATATATATATATATATATATATATATATATATATATATATATATGTGTGTGTGTGTGTGTGTGTGTGTGTGTTTGTTTTTATTCCATTCATCCTTTATATTCGTCCCTTAAAACTCAAATACCACAACATCACTTCAATTAGCATTTTACATGAAGTGTAAGCCAACTCTCTACAATATTGCCATCCCATGGAATTTGGTATTTTTAATAAAATGTATGTCATATAAATGAAACTCTTCAATTGTATTATTTCCACGAAGGTGAAAGTTATGTTTTCGATCGAATTTGTCATAATGTTTGTTTGTGTACAACCTAGCGTGCACATCGCAAAAATAATTCTGATGTGAGGATATATTTATTTGCGTCCAGACCCAATCTATTTTTATTATTATTAGCTCATTATAGCAGAACTCGCAAACTCTGCATGTTTGAAATAAACATTATAATAATTTGCTAAACCAAGGAAACTTTGTAGTGACGATACGTTTTCCGGAGCCGGCATATCTTTTACCGCACTAGATCGCTCAGGGTCTGGTCTTAAAAAAAAAACAATTCAAATGCTTCCAGGCATTCTGTCGTCCAGACCCAACCATTTTCTATTTTTAATAGCTCATTAAGAGGAGCTCGCAAATTGTGCATGTTTTGAATAAACGCATAATAATTTGCTGACACAAGAAAGCTTTGTATTGAAAATACGTTTTCCGGAGCCAGCATATATTTTTTTATCGCACTAGCTCGCTCTGGGTTTGGTTTTCTACCATATTTGTCTATAATATGACTAAGATATTTTATTTTTTCCATGAAAAAAATCGCATTTTCCCTTCTTCAATTTAAATCTATAGTCCTGGATTCTCTTAAATACTTCGTGAATATGTAATTTGTGTTGTTCGATATTTTTACTTATCACTAGAATGTAGCTTTGATCACTTCTCTTTCGACATTTGTAGATAAGCATCACTTAAATCAACCGTTGAAAAAAATTTCCTTCGTTTAGCTAAGTGAATATATCTTCTGGACCAGGCAAAGGGTAGTGGTAATCCTTTAGTACATGGTTCAATCCCGTGGAGAAATCTGCACAAATACGGATCTCTTTACTTTTTTACATAGAATATAGGCCAATTCACTGTATTCTACGTTCGATGATACTCTCATTTTTTCAGGTCTATTTAATTCCATGTCACTCTGATTTAATTACGCGAATAGAATATTTCTTTTCGTTTTAAAAACTGGTTGAATATTTGGTTTTAATTCAAACTTGACAGTCATCTTGTTACATCTTCCCAGTCCACCAGAGAAAACTTCCGAAAAGGTTTCTTTCAACTCTTACTTTAGTCTCTCTGTTTCGGCATTTAAAGTTTCAATATTTTGACAAAAATATTTATGGGCATATTCCGTAATTGAAATTTCTCAATCCAGACCGTGCCCAGGAGATTGTTGAAGTTGTTCAATACGAAAGTTCTTAATTTCAAAGTCTTTTTCATTTTAATTTAACGTTAAAGATTAGCTCGCCTTTAAATTGTATTTGTTTACCAGTGACGCTTTACCTATTTTCTCGTTCACATAAAAGTTGTTTTTTCAATTTTTTACAAAGCTCGAAAATTTCTAATTCACAGATCTGATCCGGAATCAAGTTGTAACTTAATATTTTTATTTAATATTTTTAATTGCACAAATTACATGATATTTTTGCAATTTTAATAAAGCTTTATTTTATTTTTAACTCTGAAGTGTATACTTTTGATCGCAATTAAAACACTATTTCATTGTATATGGACAATCTTTGTACCAATACAATTGCTCAAAACCAAAACACGGGTTAAGAGACAAATTAATTTCTTTGGCTGATCTAATTTAGTTGGTGAATTATTTTTTTTTGTTACGCATTTTTCTAATATGTGACACTCCACTTTGCTCAATGTCTCTTGAATCTTGGCGAACACTAATAAAACGTTGACAGTCCTATGCGAAATGTTGGAGCGTTAAACCAGCTTAATTCTCTAGTTTATCAAGAATCATTCGTCTCATTTCAGCATCTGTATTTGATACTAAAACCTGTGTGAGAATTAGACATTGAAAATTGTGAGCGCTCAACTCCGACAATTTAAAATCATCGCAGTGTTTGTTAAATACGCTAGCAAAAATAGTGTAGTCTTCGTCTTCTTTTCTTTGTAAGATTCATACATTTTCACCTTTTGTGAAAAAGAGACGTTTTAGGGCTAAACAATTTAGTTAATAATTCCATCGCTTCAACAAATGTAATGCTGATGGTTTTTGTGGCAATATATAATTGACAGAATTTGGTATGTTCAACTGTAGATAACTTTCTTAATAGCAAACGAAACTTTTTAAAATCGGTCCAATTCGCTCAATCTGTATTATAAAGATATCCGTATCGTCTAAAATACGAAACAAACCTAATTTCGTTGTCAGGGTTGTAAGTAAAATTATCGATAGCACTCCAAATAATGTTTTGTGAAAATGCACTTTCATTTTCAATATTTTAACCCTTATTCGATAATTTGTATAATTTGTTCTGTTTTTGTTTGGTATGAAAAAACATTTACTCAAATCTTTTCATTTGCTCCAATTGTTTATCTTGAAATTTTTCTTCTTTTTCTTGTAATTTCTCTTCTAGACGTAACTTTTCTATTTCCATTTTCTTCTGATATTCCATTTGTTCTATTTGTTTTTCTCTGAATTTCTCTTCTAGTCGAAGTTGTCGTTATAGTTGATGTTTAATGTTACCTAATATAGCACTTTTAAATTTCTCCATTTCCGTCCCTTATAATAGGCTACAAACTATTTCGTGTATTATTTTTAAACGGTCATAACTTTTCTCACTGGAAGATAAATTCTTCACTTCTTAGCGGGAAGAGAAAAAAAAAACAAGTAAGTTTGTTCAAACTTATTTATGTGTTCCTGATTAAACAAAAAAAATGAAGAAAAATCGACAGAACTTTTTTTTGTGGTCGAACGATTTAGAGTTCAAAACCTTGCGTTGGGGAATGACTTGAAATCTTTTTCAAGTACGAAAAACTTTTTTTCCATCATATTTTCTGACGTTGGAGTGTTTCCTTTCACTTTAGTTTTCATTTTACTTCAGTAAGTAAGTTCCCAGAAATTAAGCCCCCCCCCCCCCCTACCTTGGGCTAACACTTGATTTCTACATGGGATACATAAATATCCGAGTGTTCAATCAAGATTCTCCTCTACCTCTCAAACGTTGAGTTAGTAAAAAAGTGAAGAACATTAATTTCCCTTTCCCAGTTAACTATGTTATAGTATATCTTTCTTTTGGTCTTTTGGTCTTACTGGATTCCAGGACAAGAAGAATTCATCTGGTCTGGTGAAGTATCCAGCCCAGTGCTGTTACTCACTAGAAGGTACACCATTCCTCGTATGAGCCAATTTATAGCCGTGTCAAGGAGATCTTATTTGGGCTTCGAATACTATGTTATTTTGAATATCTGATCAGAGTTTATTTGTAGGGTGAAGTATCCTCATGTCAGGTTGTCCTGACAAACCCTTGTACACATAGACCGAAGACACTTGAGGGTTATGTCTAGTAGGTAATTCAAACTCTCCTGGTGTCTAGTAGGTACACAGATTGGGCACATTTTGTGTGTTAAAAATCCAGTACGGCTTTTTAATTCTTACTGTTACTGTTGTAATTAACAATTTTTCGAGCATACCACCTAAATGTTTTTGAAAATCCAATATCTCCAGTTGTAGTAATGGTTATGTTGTATCCGACATAATTCCAAATTTTTGTTGCCAGTATTGTGTGCAAGATAAGTCCAGGTTATATTGTGTCCGAATAAGTCCGAGTTTTCATTGCCAATGTTGTCACCTTGAAGGGCCGATAATAAATAAGACAACACGGTGGTATAATTACAAGAGTGTGTATTTATAGAAGTACAGAATAGTATGTTACAGCAAGACTACTCCCGAGACTGCTGATATTTACTTCCTTCCCACCGCAGGAAGAGGTGACACAAGGTCGGAAAGTAGGGGTTGAAAAGCCAGCACTCAAGAAACGGAGCACTCTGACCTACAAAAAATGCCTGAGCAACCCCGTCAGCATTCCCTGGTAGGGGCGCCTCCATACATAGTGTCTAGAATAGTCCATATAGTCACGAAATAGGGTATATTACCATCACACCATAATATTTTTTGATGTGACGTCATCCAGTTTGCATGAGGACAAACAAATTAAGAAACAAACAATATAACAAACAAACAAGATCCTCCAAGGTCTAGATAGTTCGTCATATATATATATATATATATATATATAGCATGATATAAAATGAAATAATAAAATAAGGTGCGAATCAAATTTTATTAGAATTCAAAATTCAGGCAATGTATCTCAACGTCCTTAACTCATGAGTTTTCAAAGATAATTCTTCTCCTCAGAGGACCATTACCACAGTGACGTTACTGCAGGTGATAAAATTACACTTTGAAAATATATAAAAATATATACAAAAATACATAAGAGTACATAACACATCAAATATATCAAGCCAAAAAACATACTTATTTGTTAAAGTTATAAAATCCATCCAAGTCATACAAATTAAAACATATTCAGGAAAGATATCCAAGAGGTTGATTGAAGATTGATCCAGGTATTGAGTAACAGTCCAAAAGCGAAAAAATTGAAAGAACTGAAAAACCGAAAAAGTTATCCAGTCGGGAAAAGTGTCCGCAATCGATGCAGTAAATTACAGTGAAAAATGCATCCAATGTTTATGTTAATTAATACAATGATAAATGAACCAAATCAAATAAAAAGTTCAATAAACTCACTTTGTGTTGAAATCATAAAGTTCAAAATTCAGGATTCAGATGATTTGATCGGAGTATCACAAACCAAAATTCGCTGGTTAAATGGAAAATCCGCTAAATCCGATTTGAATAGAATTAAATCAATCTGAGTCAATATATTCGGCCATTTCTTCTTCCGGGTCCGATAAAGATTATTTCAATGAATAACGTTAAATTTGAAAGTAATGACTTTCCCGCAAGCCAAGTAAACGGAACCCTTTCTCACCGATCAGAACGCAGTCGCAGTCTGCCTTCTTTTTCAAATGACGTTATCCGAGCGGATGTTATATTTCGAATTTAACAAAGAAGAAAATGTCACTAGACACCGACAGATATATTAAATCAATTCAACTCATACCGGATGTTACTTGTCTGGGTCAAATCAGGTCAAACAGGAAGGGGTGTGTAAATTTAGGTCAAAGCCTCTAATTGCCCTCCCATTCCATGTATCTACCCAAACTGTCTGGCCTTACCATAAAACAACAAATTTCACAGATCTTGCCCTATCAAATAATTTAGAAGATTTATGAAATTAATAATTACGAAGTTATTAAAGTAATTAGAATTTAATAATTTAATAGTTTAATTTCAGATTTAATTTTATCAAATTAAAAAGTTTAAGAAATTTAATTTAATTTAAGATTTAATTTTTCTTAATTAAGAAATTATAAAAATATTTAGAGTTTAAAAATTTAAATATTTAGACTTTTACAACTTAAAAAATTTAAAGGGATATATAGGCATTTTCAGAGTCTAACCTTTTAGGCAGAGAGGATTTAACGAACACATCTCCAAAACTGGACACCCCCGGTCCCGACACTCACTCAATCAGCTACGGTGGATTTGGTGGTGGTTTCCACTGTGCATACTTGAATTTCCTTCTATGTCGATATTTGGAGACTAATTCACTTCTAGAATTGATCAGATTTAAACGTTTAGGTGCGGTGGCTATCATTACGGCTTCTGAATTGCATAGACCGCAAGATCTAGATCCCGGGCTATAAAAGTTTGATTTTTTTTACGATGGACCATTTTATATTGTGTGTAATTTTATTGGATCTTAAGTTTTTAACTAAAGTGGTCAGTGATGTTTTGTTGTTGCCGACAGCGTTATTAAAGGAGTAATTATGCATAGATATGCGGGTTTTAATTAAATTTGCTGTGGCCCCAATATAAGTGTGTATCTTAGGGTTTACTATTGTTCCTGAGCCATTTATATTCCTATTCACTTGTCTACTTCTATTTACTGTATTTTCATGATATGGATTAGGTTGGTTAATTAATTGTATATTATTGTTAGCGTTATTGTTAACTACCATTGGAAGGTCATTATCGGCTTGCATAGGTGGAAGATGGATAGTAGGATTATTAGGTATAGAATTATGGTGCAAATTAGTTGTAATGCTCAGTTGTGGAGTTTTATTAGGGGCTGCATTTATGTGATCTCTAGGGTTCATTGTAGAATTATTCAGTTCAGTTATGGTACAAGCATACACAATGTCAGAATATGTGCATCTATTATCCAATGGGCAATCATTGGTACGCCTGCAGTTGCATGTATTTATGGGATTGGAACAATTGATATTAGATTGGATAGATTTTTTTTTTTTTGCTATTTGCTGAGATTATTGTTTGGGCTATGTTAGGCATAGTAGAATAGGACATTTTGATTGAGTTTTTATTAAGTATGGAGCTGTATTTATGTGGGTATTTAAAGGAGTTTTCTAATATTTTAAAGAATTCCTTAGGGATATTGGTTTTAACGTTGTTATTAAAAGGTGGGTTAAACCAAATGTTGTTTTTCTTTCTAAGGCGTTTACGTGAGATCGGTGTGGGGCTATCTATATGTTGCTCATTCTCATCAGGTATGAAAGAATGCCTCTGAGGTCTATGGTTATTTACATTTCTTTTGGTCCGGCTTCTATTGATAGTGGTCATATTGTGTGTAATAATATTTACAGTTTGGTTATAAGTTATTTTTTTAGAATATCCTGAGTTAAGCAAGGCATTGTTATAAAATTGTGCGTTTTAGTTAAAAATGTTTTTTTATTGGCGGAAAGCCTAGATATTCTATTGGAAACCGACGTGACTATTAAATTGATTATAGCCTTCGGGTGGTTAGATAGTTTGTGTACATAAAAAAAGAGTTAGATTAGGTTTATGGAAGGGGCTATATAATCCGTCATTGAGGTTAAGGTTGATAGCAAGAAAGTTAGAAGTTTTTCTCTCAGGATCAACAGTTATGGATAGACCGACATTTCTGAAAAATTCATGCAAGGCTTCAATTGTTTTGCTATACCTTCTAGGCCTCTCATCAGAGACAAATAGGGCATCGTCTCTGTATAGGCCACCTTTTATATTTTTAAACTTATGTTTGATTTCATTTAAGAGGAATAAACCCACTAGGTCAGTTACTTGAGCATAATCCGAGGCTCCCATAGTAATATCGAAATTATTGGGGGTGTCCTTTCTAGTCCATAACTTTCCCTCGAATTGGAGAATAGATCTTCTGGCCAGAGTAATAAGTTTAATTTCCAAATCAGTAAGGTCTGAATTATTTTTCGCTAAATTTAGAGCTTCATTTAAGAGAATTGGGGAAATAGATTGGTAATAGTTGTCTATGTCAAAAGTTATAAAACTTAATCTATGTTTATCCTTAAGGTTCGAAAACCATTCAATTACGTTATCTGAAGATTGCCACAACGAAAAGAAAATTTTATTTCTGATGGCTGGAATGACCCTATCTAGAATTTTTTTTACTGATTATGCCTAGGTCAGCTTTTGATGAGCAAATTAACCGTATTGATGGGTTTTGTTGAAAGTTAGTCTTATGGTCTTTAGAGGAAATCTAGGTGTAGCTGGCGTTACTACTTCTGCATGGTTGGTTAGATTCATATATGTAAGTAGTGATTTAGCCTCTAAATTTATATCTATAATCTTATTGGGGGTGCAATTTTATAGAATTTATGTAACTCACGGTATATTAAGTTCCTGTAAGAGATATAGTCCAATTTGTAGTAATTCTTAGTCTTGTCTGCCGGAACAATGAAATCCGTATGCTTGGTAAATCCATTTATTTTTTTGACAATAGAGCTGCAATACTTAGTCCGCTTTTTGAATTTAATTCTTCTGATCAGGTCAAAAATGGCATTCTCAAACTCGATCAAGTCATCATTCTGCCTAGGGAAAGATGTTGTTTTAAGGCCGTAATGAGCAGCAGCAATTCTCTCAATTTTTTTAGACTCCTTAAATGAGTTCAAAGGAAGGCCATTTCAATTAGTGTTATTCCGTTTCACATCGTCAATGTCAACCCGATCTGGTGATGATTGCAAATCATAATGGTAAGCTCTCCATCTAACATTTATCAAAAACTTGTTTATTGACTGGATCAATTTGTATATATAAGCTTCCTTAGAAGGGGTAGGTGAATTTTAAACTTTATGATTTCAACACAAAGTGAGTTTATTGAACTTTTTATTTGATTTGGTTCATTTATCATTGTATTAATTAACATAAACATTGGATGCATTTTTCACTGTAATTTACTGCATCGATTGCGGACACTTTTCCCGACTGGATAACTTTTTCGGTTTTTCAGTTCTTTCAATTTTTTCGCTTTTGGACTGTTACTCAATACCTGGATCAATCTTCAATCAACCTCTTGGATATCTTTCCTGAATATGTTTTAATTTGTATGACTTGGATGGATTTTATAACTTTAACAAATAAGTATGTTTTTGGCTTGATATATTTGATGTGTTATGTACTCTTATGTATTTTTGTATATATTTTTATATATTTTCAAAGTGTAATTTTATCACCTGCAGTAACGTCACTGTGGTAATGGTCCTCTGAGGAGAAGAATTATCTTTGAAAACTCATGAGTTAAGGACGTTGAGATACATTGCCTGAATTTTGAATTCTAATAAAATTTGATTCGCACCTTATTTTATTATTTCATTTTATATTATGCTATTAATGCTCTATCCAGTATATTGAGCTTCAGTCTTTATCCGGATGTTGCACTAATTAAAAGATATTAGTTGCCTCTTATATCTTTTGTTGGATTAACTTCATATATATATATATATATATATATATATATATATATATATATATATATATATATATATATATATGTGTGTGTGTGTGTGTGTGTGTGTATTTTTTTATTTATATTTAGAATTTTTTCAATTCAAATATAAATTTTACAACATAAATTAATTATAATAGCTCAATAGTGTAAGGTCAGAGCTATGCTATATACAATATTTTTAATGTAATTTTATATCATATCGATGTTATAAAAGACAGATTCACGTCATTTCATAAAACCTATTTTTTATTCAGCATACAATTGTTTCGGCAAACACCAAGATATTTGTAAAATGTTCCTGTGCATTTATTTCTTGGTGTGGCTACCTTCAGTGCTAATTTTACAAAACAAAGCAAAAACGAAAAAAAAAACATGAAAAACTAGGCGATCAAAGCCTAAATTACAATCAGTACTCATTCTTTTGTTACTTCAGTATTTATGACGTCATAAAGGATCTAACCGATTTCAATGAAAAATGTCATCCATTTTTGACGCCATCACTTTGTCATGTCATCCATTGTGGACGTAACAAACAAGATCCACAGTTTAATAGTATACTGGACGTATAAAAGTTCATCTAGTAGACGGTCTGTGATCATGGATTTTCTAGATAAAGGATCTATTTTCCCCCCTCTCTCTCTCTCTCTCTTCTTTGGTGGATGACGTCATGTGTCTGGTTATCCTACATCTCTGTTTTAATGGATGACGTTATCTTTTAGCGACGTTATCAGTATGTTACAGCGGTAAGATGTGACACAAGGTCGGGAAAGTGGGATTTGATAAACCAGCGCTCGAGAAGTTGAGCACTCTGGTCATTTAAAAATTGCCTGGGCAGCCCCGTCGGCATTCCCCGGTAGGGGCGCCTAAGGCGATTAGCAATAAACTAACCTCTTCTCAAAGGGTGAGAAGGCAAAGCCTGGGAGGGTGGACTTCCTAGAACTGCACAGGACACACCCATAGACCGGCGTAAATCAAGCCCCGAAGGCCAAGACAATACCAGTCTATGGGGTGTAGTATCCATCGGAACAGATACTACACTTTGATCCTAGCCAAAAGGCCGAAACGTTATCATTATAAAGAAAAAAGGGAGTAGTAGTAGCAGCAGCAGCATAAGCGAAGGAATGTAAGAAGATGATGTAAATAAGTAAATGACATAAATAAAGAAGAAAGAGACACGACTAAAGTAATAATAGTAGCAGCAGCGGATCAAGGCACTAAATGTATACACTAATGTACAATGTACCAACGTTTACCCAATGGGTCACGGGTCGTGTAGTATAATACTTAAACTCTGATAATTATATTTGCTTGCTTGTTTGTACATTGAATGTCTTATATGGTGGGAAGAAGGGCGAACAAGATAAAAAGTTATGGAAAAAGGGGGTTATAGAGAGGAAGAGTCGTTGTAGCAGCAGCAACATACTAGAAGGAGAATAAGAGGATTACGTAAATAAATAAATAACATAAATAAAGAAGAAAATGGAAACTTAAAAATTACAGAACATTGTAAAAATGGTAATATAAAAAGGTTCAGGGCTTGGTGCAGGAGTACACAGGAGTCATCAGCCATTATCGGACAATGCCGGCTGGGCTTTCTAGTTATCATCATCATCATCATCATCATCATCATCATCATCATCATCATCATCAGCAGCAGCAGCAGCAGCAGCAGTTGCATCATCATCATCATCATCATCATCATCATCATCATCATCATCATCATCTCTAGTTTAGTGCTGCACATCCACCTGATCGTTGCACGGTCATTACGCCAAAGCCGTTGCACATCAGAAGCGTTTGGGCCCCATGTCTGCTCTGCCATGCAAGATGGCAGAGCAGACACAGGCTGAAAAGGCTTTGCCCGGAATCTTAATAGAAATGTGTCTAGGTGTAAGTATCGACAGAAGCTTCCTGAACCTTCCCCAGGCAACTCAATAGCGTGCAATGGTAGCATGTTCGCAACCACCACCAGAATTCAACATGCTACTCAGGTAGCTTCAACATCAAGTGAGGCACCAACTACACCCATTTGTGCCACAGTTCGACCATCAATTGGGCAGGCAACACCCAGACAAACACAATCTAGTAATTTAGTAATAAATAAATGCTGAAAATTTCATTCATATCAAATAATTTACAGATTTTTGATCATTAAAAAATATTTTAATTTAGGTTTTCAATTTGAAATGTCAAGTCGGTCTTATTAAGAGTGATTCCAAAATTGGAAATTAAACTTCTTTTAAAATATAATAGGCATTTAAAAAAAAGATTTATACATAAAAATTAGCAACCATTAATGTAGCAGTAGTACTACAAACAGCAACAACAGCAGCAGCAACAGCCGCCATTAACGGTGTTCGAAATATCTGCTTGACTTCTAAACTGGCTGCTGATTGGAGCAAACACATAATTTTGATAAAATATTATTAAATAATGAATATTATTTGCTGATCTATACTAAAGTCTTTTTATTCAATTCATTCTTCATATTCGTCCCATATCTCACAAATACCACCGCATCACATCAACTGGCGACGAGAAGATAAGATAATAAAAAACAACCACTTTTCACCGAACGAATATTGAAAGAAAAAACTCACAAAAAACCCAAAATTATTTGAAGAAAAAAACATAAAAGAAAGGATGGCGATTTCTCAGGAATTATTAAAAAAAAAAGATTATAATAAACAAACAAAAGATTTTTGGAATCTCAACTCAGGATTTTAACTGCTTTAAACCAACAATTTATACAGCAACTGACACTGAAAACGAAAAGCGTTGACGACACCAAAATAACTACTGATTTTGTAGATAGCTTATTTGCAGACATTAAAGAATTTGTGTATGACGAACCTCTTGGAGTTACTGCATGGTATTCACATTGGAAGAACACTTTCTCAAATGAACTTTGCCATAAGGATGATGCTTGGAAGATGTGTGGGGATGGCTGTGGTTCCCTGTTTGGGGTCTGGTATTTTAGATGACGGTCGCGTCTTTAGGGATTACCAAGCCACCACGCGAAACAATTAATTTTGTGTAGATAAATTGAGACCGATTCGATTACAAGGATCACCAGTTAGCGAGTGCTAACTTTTAACAATATAATATTGCTAATAAAAAGAAGAAACTGCAAAGTAAAAGAATAAAAACTTTTATATGTAAACAATTTTACAAAAATGTAAAATTTAACAATAAAGTTTGAAGGATAAAAAGTCTGAAACGACACGATGTGTTAACTTTGTCCTTAAAGTTTAGTATGCGTGTGTGTGTGTGTGTTTTTGGTTAAGCTTGTTATTGCGGGGAGACAGCAGGCGTGCTTACAAGTGGATTGTTGCTGTCTTCATTGGTAGCGAGGCGCGTTGTCTGGTCTCGCCAAGAGAACTAATCTTTTTCAGATGATTCCCTGTTTTTTATTAAAAGTCTATATAGCACCCACTTGATAAACATGTGTGAACACTCTTCTGAGTTCACTTTTCGGCCACATCTGTTATCATTTATTTTTACGAGGAACTTGCCCGCGAGATGGTCCCCTCTTCAAGAAGAAAGAAAGAAAGAAAAAGAAAAGGGAAGAAGAGGAGAGAGTAAGCCGAACGAACCTAGAAAGAAAAGGGGTAGCTAAACAGGCTAGCACTTTCCTTCAATGCCCGTTCGTCTCATCGATCTATTGATCTGCCACAGATGCGTTTGTTACTTAAAAAATTAGGACCAGACGAGCATACTCATTACATTCATTTTATTCTTCCGAAAGAAGCAAAAGAGTGAAACAGTGGAACAGACATTTGTTAGCGTCGAGCAATCGCTTTTCAACGTTCGTTATAATTGTCTAAAACTGATAAAGATCGATGCTGACGACTATATTACCTTTGCTCGTAAACCGTGAATGCGAAAAAATTCAAATGAAATCCCTCAACGAGGATCAATGTATGATATTCATTGCAGGACTACAATCTCCACCGGATTCGGACATTCGCATGCGTTTACTTTCAAAGCCGGACCAGTTAAAGCTCTTATTACGGATTGCCAACTTTTATTAAGCCTTAAACGTGACACCGTGTCCAGTAACCTATCTACTGCAAACAGTGTTTGAGCAAAGGCTAATAAGCCTTCAATAAGACCCCCCTCCCTTAGTCCTTGCTAGAATTATGGCAAGATGCATTTTTCACACTTTTACCCATTTCAGAAACGTAAGTGTCAGGAATGCTTTAATTACGAACATAAATAAGGATTGTTTAATCCCCAGAAAGGCAAAACGTCCAACACGCACATAGGTAATTCAAATTTGGCATACAAAAAATTCAAGAAAAACTAGGCTTGAAGAAATGAAGGGCAGAGTCTTGAACGTTTCGTTTTGGACTCTGCCCATAATTTGGATCGTGTTTGAGACATTTTTTGCTTGATAATTTTTTTCAAATTTTTTTTACATTTTCAGCATATTTACCTCCATTAATTAATATTCAATTGTTATTGGTCAGCCCTTCTGACGATAAGAGCGTTATCTTTGAAAAGCCATGATGTAAAGGCCAAATTTGTATTTATATTCTTTGCTTAAACACTTGATGAGTTAATAAACTTGTAAACTATGCAAATTTTTATCTATTTAATCACTTCATTATCCGTGTATATATATATATAAGTAAGGTCATCTACTTTTGTGAATTTGAAAAAAAAAATTCAAAAATTGCCTATTTTATTATTTTATAATTTTATAACGCGTTTTGAGCATCTTGGCTCTTTTAAGATATTCTTTATTTTTGAAAAAAAGATGGTTTATTTCTAACAGTTTGGCGTTTCTGCGTGCGCGCGCGTGAGTGTATGTGTGTGTGCGTGTGTGTGTGCGTGTGTGTGTGTGTGTGTATGTGTGTGTGTGTGTGTGTGTGTGTGTGTGTGCGTGCGTGCGTGTGTGTGCTGATATCTTTTACTTCTCTGGGTCAAAGTTATGTGTTTTTTAAGCATGTGTGCTTCTGACTTTTATCTTTGCGGTCATCTTCGTGTGTGACGATTAAGTACATTTTGGTCAGTTTCTCCGGTGGTAGGAGTGCCCTTGAGATGTTATTACGGACTCTGTCGTCTCTGTGTCTGCGCACGCTCGTGCGTGTGTGTGAAGTACATGTACATTTTGGTAAGTGCGTTAGTTTTGGTTTGTGTACGCAGGTGCGTGCGCGCATACATGTGTATTTGTTTATGCATACATACATACACCACACATATATATACACGTATATATACACGTATATATATATATATATATATATATATATATATATATATACATAGACACATACATAGATATACATATATGTCTTCTTTCTTTGCTTTTATTTCTCCCTCTCCCCCTCTCTCTATGTATGTATGTATGTATGTATGTATGTATGTATGTATGTATGTATGTATGTATGTGTGTGTATTTATGTGTGTATAAACAAAAACAAAAACACTAGTATGCGCGCGAACGCACCTGCGTACACAAACCAAAACTAACGCACTTACCAAAATGTACATGTACTCCACACACACGCTCACGCACGAGCGTGCGCAGACACAGAGACGACAGAGTCCGTAATAAAATCTCAAGGGAACTCCTACTACCGGAGAAACTGACTAAAATGTACTTAATCACCACACACGAAGATGACCGCAGAGATAAAATCAGAAACACACATGCTTAAAAAACACATAGCTTTGATCCAGAGAAGTAAAAGATATGAAACACATAAACACACGCGCGCATGCGCGCACACACACGCGCGTGCACGCGATGCACAGAAATGCCAAACTGTTAAAAATAAACCCATTTTGTCAAATGGAAAGAATATCTGAAGAGAGACAAAATGCTCGAAACGCATTAGAAAATTATAAAATAATAAATAATGTTTGAAAAAAGTTTTTTTCAAATTCACAAATGTTGGTAGCCTCACTTCTTTAAATATACATTTTTCTCTCGTTGGAACTTAACTACACTCTACTATATATATATATATATATATATATATATATATATATATATATATATATATATATATATATATACTCATTAATTTAAGTTACTTTAATTGTTGTGTTTAAGTACCTTTAATTGTTGTATTGGGCCGCGGCACTTCTCGTTTACTATACTCGTCCCGGAACGGACCGTGACAGTTCTCGTTTAAACACTCATAATTTTTTTAACACCAAAAATCATATAGTTTGCATACCTTTAAATTTCTCGTACCCTCTCTTCTTTCCTCGTCGCGTGGAGGGGTTGTCGTCTAGTGGTTGAATTCTTTCTTCTTTCTTTCTGCCGAAACATCG
This sequence comes from Sepiola atlantica, assembly GCA_963556195.1. NCBI lineage: Eukaryota > Metazoa > Mollusca > Cephalopoda > Sepiida > Sepiolidae > Sepiola > Sepiola atlantica. The sequence goes on from OY744532.1 coordinate 93,174,952, forward strand.
CCGCTACAACAAAAACTTCATGACCGACTCCGAAGACAAACAATCTTTTAATTATAATTTCTGTTTTTTTTTCAGGCGTTAGTTATTCATCTGCTTCGAGATATTCACCAACGTCGAGAGAGAGAGTGAGAGAAGGAGAGAGAGAGAGAGAGAGAGAGAGAATTACTGCTTTCGTAATTACTTATCAATTAAGTCTTAATCATTTGTGGAGGGGGGGGAAAGAGATCTTTCGCCTGTATTTTCTTAGGGAAATAATTCCCCTATGTATGTTGCAGACTACATCATAAAAATCACGTCTGATAGGTTCGCCTCCAAACCCCAGACTGCTAAAACTCGCTTCTCACGAAGAACGAGTGACGTCACGGATCCCTCCGCTTCCCACGCAAAGGCCCGTGACGTCAGAGAGCCTCTTGCAGGTGCACATTGACCCTGCCAGGTCTGTGAGCTCCAACTGTGAGAACAGGCCCCATTCTGCACTCGACTGCACGGGGCCGCCCGCACTAATTCGCGCAAGTCAAACCAACGATTTCTAACAGATACGTCCATTTCCATAGGGCCATTATCCAACATTCCTCCCCTCCCTATACAAAAAAAACAATCCCAAGATTTTGATTTTTACACACCCCTCCGCAGGGTCTTGTCAGAACTAGGGGTTAGCACGGCTGGACATCTCAGTTCCACCCTCTTGACCCTGGTTTTCCAAATCGGCTCTATGACATTTCCTGAGATGTAAGGAAATTCCCCTTACGATCGATATCGGTTCTATGGCCATCCCTATCACAATCGATAAATAGGACACGCTGGGTGTTCGCCTGTCGCAAGGTTGCTTGACCACTTGACCCCACGAGTATCTGCACGCGGTACCTAGTCACACAATTCACCACACCTATCCATTAAATTCTAACAGAACACAGGGCAAAACAGAAAACCCCTATTTTTAAATTCTTATATTCCCTTTATGGTCAGCTATCTAATTTCTCTATGTGATACGATGAAGGCTGCGAAGATAGGAAGTGACTCATCGACAGAGACAAAAGAAATATGCGGAAGTGGTCAGTTTCCATTGTTCAGGACAGGTGACTCAGAAAAGAATACCGGACACGACATTTAGGAGTGACAACGTTTTACGACAGTTTGACGACAGTAAGGTAAGTTAGTTTTACGACAGATTAACGACAGTAAGGTTTATGGCAAATAAAGTTTGGGTTTCGGAGAGAAGCCGAGCAGTTAGGATCGAACCTCCCCAGAGAGCGGGTCGGACTGGGAAAACGATGAGATGAGCTGACGACTTGAGTAACGGAAATAGGGGTCTCGACAGTCCGCGACGGTGTCACACACACTCATAGTTCCAACTAAATTATACACAACGTATATGTGTTTGTGTTCTTTCTCGAGAGTTGTGTTTCTTTTATTTAACTTGTGGACCAGTGCTGTGCTCTCGACGATTTGTCAGTGGATAGACGACTCGGCTAGATTATGAAGACAAGGCCACGGACATGCAACGTTGGGGTTGACGGTCGTCGACTTGGGCAACATGGTTCTACATCTGTAAGATATGTTTTATCATACCATTCGACCGCATCCGCTTTTTAACACGGACCAGAGCGACTCCTTAACTCCCTACCCAAGATGATCTGTCTAATTTCCTCTGAACCGGCTCACTGCACTTTGTCTATCCCTTCCAAGGGGGCTCACAATAACTTCAGGACCGGCGACTCGCCTTTCAATATCCTACATCTAAGGGCCCAACTCATTCCACATTGACCCCACCCACTCTTCCTAACTAATTCCGACATGCTCATCGCTCTGGCACCATATTAATCCGCCTCGGGGCGAAACAAATTCACTCACACGAACCTAATTTCACAATCATCCAGACCCGCCACACCGCCGCGGTGCCCTCGTGGGCCCCACCGACCCACTAAACAACAATGACCCATACCGATGCGGTAACTCCGAGGTTCCCCCCAAAAATATATCATGCCAATCTTTTCATGGCTACAAAATCGCTTCTTTTTCACATGTGTGGCACCGAAACAACTCTTTGTCCATATAATCGCAAACTCACCGGCTACTTCAACGGGTCACACGTAGCGTACATAACTCAATTCCAGCCTGTTTATACTATAAGCGGGAATTGGAGAGAACGACCCTTTACAGGCCCCCACATCGCCCCCCCCCCCAACATTCTTACCGCACCGCCAAAAGGTCAATTCTCCCAAATCTAACTCTGTTTAATTGGCTGACCTCTACTTAATTTTAGTTAGTTACTGTTTTTTTCTTTTTTCTCCTTTTTATATACTAATATTTTAATACGAGGAGGGCTAAAAAAACAAAAAACAAAAACAAAACAATGTTCTCGGCCAAACCAAATATCAAGGAAAATTAATTCAATGAGTCTCTCTCTCTCGACGATACATTTAAATCAAACAAAAAAGATTCAAAACAATACAATTTGAGTGAAAAACACCCCCACCCGAACACAACCAATACAAGAAATCAGTTCCTCCATCCAACGAATGCATTTTTTAAAACATGGACAGAAAGTGTGCTGCTTGTGTGTATGTGTGTAAATTTGTCGCCGTCTCTTTTTTTCTTCCGTCTTCTTTCCGTTATTTTTTTGTTTCTACAAAAGTTAAAATTGCGTGTGTGCAATAGTACATTGTTTTTCGTCTTCTTTTCTTTTTTCTTTTACTTTTTTATTACCTTAATTCTAAATTCATGTGTGCGTGTGTCACGTATTATTATTGTTATTACTATTTTTTGTATGTGTTCTAACAAGCTTATTATTACTTTTTTTTAAATATTTGATTTTGTGTGTGCGTGTGTTTGTCTGTTACCTGTTTTTACTTTATTTCTGTTTTATTTTAGGCGTTAGTTATTTATCGGCTTGGAGATATTCACCAACGTCGAGAGAGAGAGGGAGAGAGAGAGAGAGAGAGAGAGAGAGAGAGAGAGAGAGAGAGAATTACTGCTTTCATAATTACTTATCAATTAAGTCTTAATCATTCGTGGAGGGGGGAAAAGAGATATCTCGCCTGTATTTTCTTAGGGAAATAATTCCCCTATGTAAGTTGCAGACTACATGGTAAAAATCACGTCTGATAGGTTCGCCTCCAAACCCCAGACTGCTAAAACTCGCTTCTCACGAAGAACGAGTGACGTCACGGATCCCTCCGCTTCCCACGCAAAGGCCCATGACGTCACAGAGCCTCTCGCAGGTGAACATTGACCTTTGATCTGAGGTCTCGTCACGACTGTGAGAACAGGCCCCATTCCGCACTCGACTGCACGGGTCCGCCCGCACTAATTCGCGCAAGTCAAACCAACGATTTCCAACAGATACGTCCATTCCCATAGGGCCATTATCTAACAGTTGTAACAAAAAATAAAATACTTATTTTATTAGAATATTTTTTAATGTACACGATTAAGATTTTATTTATTAGTATCTAAAAATATTCATATTTAACTTGGTATTAGTTTTTATTTCAATAATACTCTGAAATTATTTATGACGTCTGTTTATTTTTCCGTAGGATCTAAAATAAAACTTTGGTATAATTTTGTTCAAAACTTTGTTTTTTTCGGAACGGACTGCCAACTGCGTCAATGTTATCAATTTATCTTGTTTACCTGTTGATTAAAAACTTTACCAATTACATTGCTCGATTTATTCTTACATGTGTCGTAACGATAAATTAAATAAATTATTTTTTAAAAATAAAACTGAAAGCGCATTTTAAGTGTGAAAAAGTAAATCAAATTCAATGACAAGCCGTTGTTTATAGCGTAATGCGATACTCTAGGCCCCGCCCATTGAGTTCTCTCTAAGCCGGCACGTGACATTGTTATCAAATTGCAAGCTTAATATGTTTGCTGTAATAACAACACCATCACCGCCACCGCTGTTGGTATCAAGAGGTTTATGATGCAGCAACCTGGTATCTAAATAAAGATCACATGCTCAAAAAGTACCCGCACAAAAACCGGATTATAGTGACCAACGCTTATGCGACATGATGACAACTCCGTTGGTATCAGTCACTATGAACCCCGTTGTTGAATTTTCAACTGAATATAGTTCCACTCAACCAAGTGGTGATGAGGCCATCGACCTGATCACCGCACTACGTGATAATTACTGCACTGCAGAGGTATCACGTGACATGAAAATTAGGCGCCAAATTTGTTCTTTCAAAATTGTATCTTCAGTCCGAGAATAAAAGTTGTGCAATACGTACGTATTATTGTTACCCCATTCTATTCT
>OY744532.1:93184221-93404221 GCA_963556195.1 Sepiola atlantica
CCCAAAGGAAAAGGTTTTCCACGTCTGCTGTGGGTGCCCTGGTCACTTTTGAACCCATCTGGAAGCTTCGGTGCAGCTGGATAAGGACCGGCAAAAGATGTACACTTTGTAGAAGTTTGAAGTATCTTACAGTTTTGTGTCATTTGCTTTTATGACATCATCACTGGCGCAATAAACGCCTTCAATACAACAGTAAGCAACGGGCATTATTGATTTTTAAAAAGTTGACATTGTTTTCTTTACCTTATACAATTGTCTTCTTTTTCTTTGAACGTTTTATTTAATTTTCTCATTGCCTTGTAGCGTGGTTCCTGGCCTTGATAGGCTTATTTTGACGACGGTAGCATCTTTGGAAAGTGCCAAGAACCATGCTGACAATTAATATAAATGTTATAGAATGGTTATAAATGGAGAAGGAAGGAAAAATATGCATGTCTTTTAAAATGGAAGGAATGATTGAGAGAATAAAAAGGGTCACCAGATAGCAAGTGCTAACTAAATGCACCCAACAGGGTTTTATGAATGGAATATGGAGACAAACAAAATTATATAACAAAACATTTTTATATCTATAATATTACAAGAATGTAAAGGTTATTTTCAGTCAATAATTTTTTCTTTTAGAAAAGTTTATGCGTGTTTGGTAGAGAAGGTTCAGTGAGTAAGAAGACACGAGGTTTAGAGATGTGTATGTCTATATGTTTGTAGTGTTAATATGCGTGTGTGAGTAATAGGCAGTGTGACATTGTGTATGTATGGCTTACCTTTGTTTTGTTAGTGTGTGTACATGTGAGAACTTGTGTGAGTGGATAGTAATTTGCTTCTGCGGCCGTTGTCAGCGTGTGTGTGTATGTATGTGTGATTTCACAAAACGTTACGCGGGAGTCCGTTGTTCACATTGCCTGTCGTTCAGTATTCTTATTGCTTCCCTTGGTCGAAGGGCCGGGGAGGGGGATAACGTACGTTCTGGTCTTCTTCCGACGTCCGCCGGCCTGGGTCTGTCTTCCTGGGTATTTTTGGCTCCCTTTTATTCTTTTTTTTTAAATGTTTGCGTCTGTTCGCGAACTCTGAGGTTTCAAACAAGCGGGAATCATTTTCATTCGCCGAAAATGATGAGTTGACTACCATATATGAAATTCCTACTTGTTTTCCGCACGTGAAGAGGAAATGGGCGCTACACGAACGGAGAAAGGAAGAGAGCGGCTATTCAAGCAAGTAGGTTTTTTTTGCGTTCGTTCGCATCGCATTTCCACTTTACCACATCCTCTTCTTGTGGGTAACACTCGGTCCACGGGTCCACGGGTCCACAGACGATCGTGCCCAGCCCGTTTTAACTTACTCTTCCGATACTCCATGCGAGAATAAAGCAAAAATCATCTCACTCTGAGCGTATGAGTTATGGTTAATCGTTTTACCGGTGCCAGTCTGTCTGTAGACAAATGATATTTTTCTGACCTTTTTATTATGATCAAAATGTAGTATCTGCTCGATCTCAGGGGCCATACTCACATACATTTCGGTGTAGATGATGAATTTATTGCCTGTCGTGCGAGGCGTCCCCATTAGCGAGGGAGTGCTGATAGGACTATGCGTTTTTTTTGTTTTTGTTTCCACAGTTGGACTTTCCACATAAAAAAAAACAATCGCTTCTATATATACTGTTGGGATTAAAATAATCCTTAAATAAAGTTCAATTCTCCCACGTGAGAATGGGGTAACCATGTGCAGATAAAATCATCAAATATATATATAGGACGGAAGTCTGAAGAAGAGAACACAAAACACAAGGGTGTAATTTCATATCAATTTAGTAAGAAAGAGAAAGTTGGATTGAGTATTTACAGTTTCAAAAAGTTCATTTAGGCATTGGTAAATTATAGAGAGGATGGAGGAGAGGATGGTTCGCGAAAACGTGGTTCGCGTGAACTTATCTGTTTTAGAGCTCTGGTAACGGCGGGAGATCATTCTCTGTGATGCCGTCGTGGGCTGTATCACTGAGAAGACCGCCCGATGTGTTGTTGACTGGAGTGGAGTCGTTGAAAAAGAGAGCGGGGAGCATATACAAGGGTTTTTAAGGGCTGGCTCACGTGACACCTATACTAAAAAGGGGTTGCAATGCCTGACAGCCAATCCGTGAGGCCCTTAAGGGACATGGCAACAGCCAATCAGTGAAGGGGGCTTTAACAAATTCCAACAATACTATTGGTTCAGCTTTAATATTGTAAATAAACTGTTCGTTTCGAAAAAATACAAAACAATAAAAACACACATTTTAATTTATTTCAATAAATGTTCTATTAATTAATTATTCTGAATTATTGATTCGTAATCTTTCATGTTTGATTTATTTTTCAAGTTTGATTTACTTTTAAGTTAAAAAAAAACAAGAAACATTTTTTTCTGAAATGAGAGCAACTCTTATCAAATTATTCAGCTAAAACTAATGATAATGAAATGTTCATATAGAGAATAAAACTGTCTAAGAATAGGGATTTGTCTTCTTGTGTTTATCAACCAAGAGATATTTCCATGCAGTATAACTGATACTAGTCTTTTCATTCGATGTCGATCAAAAAGAATGAACTTATTTAAAGAATGAATATTAAATCATACAAATTATTTTCCAAGGAAAAATTTTCATGTTTTAAAAGTTAAAAAATTTATGACAACACCATTTTATTATTGAGTATTAATTTAATGTTTGCTGTCTAGCCTACGCAAATTACACGAAATAATACATTTGCACTAACATTTCTTTAGAGTAATGGGTTAATTATATTCCATATAACATAGTGTTATCAAGTCTTTCTCTTTCAACAAATCCTTTTTCAGTGAAAAAGTTTGGCTTTGGAAGAAAAGGGTTTCGTTCGTCAATTTCCTAGACGCGACGAATGTTTTTACAGAGAAAAAGATTTAGTCATTTCTCCGGTGCGACAAGTGTTGTTTTAAAATCCAAAAAAGTTTTTTTTCTTTTCTTTTTAATATTTTCATTGAAGAAGGTATTTCCAAGTGTTTCTCTGTCAAGAACTCTTTCAGTGAAAGAGAAAAATACATTATAGAAGAAAAAGTTTTTGTCATTTCTTTTTTTTTACGCTTTTCAAAAGAGAAAGAAAATAAAAGGAGTTTCAATATATATATATATATATATATATATATATATATATATATATATATATATATATATATATATATTTCGATGTTTAAAAGAAATGTCCTTTTTTTAAATTTTGTTTTCCTTAGTTTTTAAAGAGAAACAAAAAGTATTTCGGAAGTTTCCGAGTTCAAAAATGTGTTTTCTTTCTTTCTAACTTTTGAAGGCTTTTTTTTTCTTTTTTAAAAATTCAGTTTCGTGCTGTTTTTGTTTTTTTCAGTCGGGAGTCACCATTGTAAAGAAGGGGGCCGTTGTTCCTCTCTTGGGTTTCAGACACGAAATGAATTAACAAAACCTCTTTATAACAACAACGAACAGAGTTTATTCACAAAGGTTACATATATCGTTTGGTATAGGTAGAAAAAATTGGATAGCGTCCGAGAGAGGAAAAGGAAATTAAGAGTTCTTAGAGCTGCCTGAGGTCTGTCAGCAACTATCTTCAGGCGAAGATAGTATTTGTTGTGAGCGTCCAGTGGACAGGAGCAGGAGAGTGAAAAAAGTGTTTCCTCGTTGCTTGCCGAGATCTCTCTCTCTGAGGCAGGATTGGCAAACTATAATAAATGTTTGAGGCCAAATTTTTCGGGGAAAAGGCCAAAAAGGGACAAATTGAAACTTGAAGCTATACTTTTAGGAGAAAAAAAGGCCAAATTAGAAATGATATATTATAAAGAAAAATTGGCTATATTGAAGTTGTTAACTTCCAAATGGTTGCATGTTTTTGTCTCTATTAGTTTTGTATTGTTTTCTTAGCGGTGATGAAGGAAATACGTTCTCTATTAAACAGAAAAATATGCTGGGGGGGGGGTAATAAATTAACTCAATAATTTTGCAGTTTACATATTTTTCTAAAATTTTACCAGAGGACCTTAAAGAATAATTTGAATATTGTAATATTAAATAATTTAAGGTAAAGTTGATAAATTTGAAGATAAGACGCCCCCCTCCCCCCCCCCCAAAAATAGATTTTACTTTTCTTGAGGCGATTACGTGGGAATACCTTGAAAAACTTTGGGGAAAACAATTATTTTAGAATTTAAGGTGATGGAACAGTTTTGCATATAAATTTAACGTAAAATGATCACCCACTTCCGAGCCGTTGTCTAAAAGAGGGAATAAAAGAGGGTAGGTTATACAAGCTATTGTCCTTTGCACTGGTCAGATTTTACTAAATTTGACATTTGTTTTTAGCAGTATGGACTTCAAAAATTGTATTTTGACTATTTTCGATTATTTTAAATAAATATCTATTTAATAGTTAGTAATTATTTTTTTTAAAAAGTTATACTTAAATAATTTTTTGACTTAAAATAATTTTAATTCACATAATCATTTACATTTTAAATAATTTTAGTTTTGTTTTTAAACTTTTAATTTATTATTTATAATATAGTAGAATTTTTAAAAAATCGTTTTAGTTTTATCTTATTTCAATCAATATTCAATTAATAGTAAATGAAATATATATATATATGTATTTTACGAAGATTATGTATATATATGTGTGTGTATGTGTGTATGTATGTGTATATATATGTGTGTGTGTATGTATGTATATATATATGTGTATGCATGTGTATATATATGTATGTATGTATGTGTATGTATATATATATATGTATGTGTATATATATATATATGTATGTATATATATATGTATGTATGTGTATGTATATATATATATGTATATATATATATATATATATATGTCTGTATATATATGTATGTATGTGTACGTATATGTATATATATATGTATGCATATATGTATGTATGTGTATGTATATATATGTATACATATATATATATGTATACATATATAAATGTATGTGTATGTATATATATATATATATATGCATATATGTACGTATATGTATGTATGTGTACGCATGTGTATATATGTGTATATATGTGTGTTTGTATGAATGCGTATATGCGAGCGTGTTTGATGTATTTTTGTGGCAATTGTAATGTATGTGCGCTTGAAAGAATAGTTCGTTATTCGTGGTAGGAATTAAAAGAGATTACTTACTTTTTTTACTTTTGTCTCCCCCACCTCCTTAGTCGAGCCGGTGGGGGGACGACGATGTCCTGCGTGTGCGGTCGGCCGAAAGCAGAAGAGAATAGAGCGAAAAGAGAGAGTGTGACTTGTTGTGTCTCTTTTTATAGGGAGGCAAATCACGCGTGGTCAAGCAGACCTGTTGGTCGCTGATTAGCCAGAATCTTCGGTCAACGTGCTTTCACGAGATAACCTCCTATTCTCTATCTCAGAGATGAAGAAGGGACAGAAAAGAAGTTGCAACAAATATCCCCTGGCCGGCAGTAGCGTCTGATACAAATACTCAACCTGAGAGGTGCCATAAAGACGTTTAGCAAGTAGATGTCAGCACAAATTTGAACATTTCAAAAGGTCTGATAAACATAAGTGAACTCTAGAATATTCACCTTTTTTATCATAGCTTACAAAAAACAATTCAATCTGGGAGTGGGATCCCTCTCAGTGCGTCCCTTAAAACAAGAAAAATATTTGCTTTTTTCCCCCTTAAATGACAAATGTTCGCAGATATTTATGTCAATTCTGAGCCCTGGAGCTATTTTTCTCATGCAAATCCATCAATCGAAAAAGAAAAGGTCAAAATTTTTTTAAAGCCTACAAGTTTTGAAATACAAACTACTTTAAAGTTACTTAATTATAACGTTTTCTTTAATAATTACTATCAAGTAAATATTTATATAAAATAATCGAAAAAAGGCCAAAATGAAGTCCAAATTAAAAAAAAGGCCAAACAGAATTTTCGAAGGCCAAACTGCTTTAAAAAAAGGACAAATTCGCGAAATTTGGCATTAAAAAGGCCAATCTGGCAACCCTGCTCTGGGACCGCCTGTGATTTCCAAAGGGGCTGAAGTAGTTCTTCAGCCATCAGAAGGAATCAATGCGCCCTGCAGGCTGATTGGTCAGTGTGTGACCTGCTCACTCAATGGGGACATTTTTCTGAGGGAGAAAATAGGTCTGTTTATGATCGCTACATGTCTATATATTTGTTAGTGTGAACATGCATGTGTGAGTAATGGGCAGTGTGGCAATGTGTACGTGTGGGCATACCTTTATTCTGTTAGTGCGTGTGAGTGGGTAGCAATTTGTTTCTGTTCGCCTGACTCTCGTATGTGTGTAGGAATATGTGTGCAAGATAAAGAAAGATTTACGTGGTCTGAATATTCCTTTCTTTCGGCTAAATGGGAGACGGGGGGCATACGTTCTGGTCCTCTTCAAATGTCCGCCGGTTTGAATCTGCTTTCGTATGTAAAGATTTTCGTTTATATTAAAATTTCCTACTTCGCGTCGGCGTGTTACTTTTGGGGTTTAAAATCATTTTCATTAGAAAGCGAAGAGGAGAACGTATCTAAACGAACTGGAGAAAGAAAGAGAGTGGCTATTTAAGCCAGTAGCTTTCTGGCGTTCGTTCGAATCGCATCTCTCTCCGTTCACTACAACCTCATATTCACCGAGTGCCACAATTTAATTAAACACATAACTTGGTATGCACCAGCTCTTCTTTGTTTTACTATAACATTTCTCTAATTACGACATATAGCTAATAAAATCACAATGAATACAATTATTATAGTTGAGAATAATATATAAATATATTAATTCTTTATTAAACACCTTTTAATCTTAAATCGATCTGTCTTTGAACAGCCAACATTTAAAGAAGTATATTCATAGCTAATGACATGCTAATGGCAATGCGTGAATGATAATTTAAAGAAATAAAAGAAAATGACTAAAATTAATATTATGATGGAAACGCAAAGAAAAAATAATAAAATCAAAACGAAATTATTGAAGGAAAGGAATGCTACCGCGGACTGAGGGGAAGAGAGTGCGAGCGAATGATCTTATAAGATAAAAGAAGAAGGAAAAAGAGACGAAGAAACTGGAGGATTTTAGCAGACTAACTTCTTCTTTGGCGCGCTGATTTGTTTTTGTGGGCACAGTCGAGCGGATAATGCTAAATCGATAGGACGTACAGAGAGCGGAAAAGGTCAGATTAACAAGGTGGACCAAAAATCAGAGATTTTGCATCGCGGAAAATGTTGAGAGGAAAAAAATTTTGATTTTTTGATGGTTGAATACAAATTCTCAGGGTTTAATATTCGGTGATATGAGGAGAAAAAAAATATCATAAGAAAGTAAAGATGATTTGATGAAGAGAACAAGACATTTGATGATTTAAGTGAACTTTATTATGATTTGAATTCACTGGAAAGTTTGAAGAGATAAGTGAACGTTATCATTGGAAAGAACATTTTACCCCTACTTTGTATTGGATTACTTATTTTATATTTTTCTGTGTCATTTTTCGTTACTGCAATAAATATATCTGTTTCTTGCTCATTGCTTTGTAGGGACCATTTAATTGGTAAAGATGTACAAGTAAACTGTCTCTTTTCCCCCCATTTACTTTTTTTATTGTCAACTAAGAAAAAAAGCATATAGATGAGAACGTCTTACGCATTAAATTTTTTCAATCCCTTTTTTTCTTCTTTGTTCGACTTAATCTTCTTTTCTTTTTCACTTCTTTCTTTCTTCTTGAAGAGGGAATCGGGTTAGGGTTAACTCTTTCATCTTCTTTCCTTTTCACTTCTTTCTTTCCTCCGGAAGAGCTCCCCCCCCCTCTAAAGTCATTTGCTGTAAACTAAGTACACACTGATTTCACATGGAAGTGCGAACTTTTAGTTTTCAAAGTTTACGGCCGTGCCTCTATTGTACAAAAGAATCAATAGTTTTACGGACGCGCCTCTGGTGTACAAAAGAATCAAAAGTTTACGGCCGCGCCTCTATTATACAAAAGATTCAAGGGTTTATGGGCGCGCCTCTATTGTACAAAAGAATCAATAGTTTTACGGACGCGCCTCTGGTGTACAAAAGAATCAAAAGTTTACGGCCGCGCCTCTATTATACAAAAGATTCAAGGGTTTATGGGCGCGCCTCTGGTGTACAAAAGAATCGAAAATTTACAGCCACGCCTCTATCGTACAAAAGATTAAAAAAATTTACGGCAGCGCTTTTGGTGTAGAAAATGTTGCAAGGTGCGAACTTTTATTTTTCAACCAGTGCAAATGGTTCCCGCTTATTTTGAAGCCAAAATATAACAAGCCGGTGCCAAACGAAAAGAAACTTATAAAAACAGCGAACTGATCAACGAAATCAGAGTTCTTCTTGGCGACACCAAGGCGTTCCTCGACTCAATGAAAACAGCAACAACAACTGCCAATTGAAGAGCGCCTCAAGCCAAAAATCCTTTAAGCTCGATTACTTTCTCTACAGTAACTAACTTACCCCAAGAAGGTAAACTCTCGCACACACCATGGACGGCGGCACCGGGTGCAGGGGGGGGGGCAAGCCCCCCACCCCACTTTCTGACTTGGCCCCCCACTTTACGGTCATCAATAATGAAGTTATATATGCATGTGTTTAACCGGGCCCCCCACTTTTTAGGAGAGCCCCCTCCCCCCATTTTTATAAATGTCCCGCCGGTCCTGCACACATACGCACACACATACATATTCACACACATACACACATCCACAACTTAACTTTGAAACGAGCTTTCCACGCTCGTGTATATTTCTTATTCAAGAACTTTAAACCTTCTCAACAAACTTTGGTCTTTCAAACTATATTTTATATCTCTGTAAAAATGTTGATATTTAAACATGTTTTATTCTTTAACTCATATTTCCTCGCTCTCATTCACGAAACTCCGTTGTTAAGTTAGCACTTGCTAGCTGGTGACTCATTTGTAAAAAAAATAATATAGACGGTCGTGCTTATTGAGTAGGTGAGGCCTTCGGGAAGGGGGGATATGATAGCCAACGGAGCAAGGTTGGACGAGGCCATTCTTAGTTGAGGGGTGGGAGGTAGTGCAAAAAGCTATATCTAGGTTCTGATTTCTATCATTTGGGCTGAGCTGATCTGACTGATCTGCGAACTCGGAGCGATCGGTGGCGGTATGTGGCCGCCGCCAGTGCTGCCGCTGTCGCCTGTGCCGCCGCCATTGGACAGACTGTTACGATGCTGAAGGAACTTCAACACTAAGGATTTCTTTCAGAGTCACCAGTCAACCCCTCAACGAGACGGCGTCAGTTGTACAACTTTGCTCCATCCAGAGACTCAATTTTTTTTACCAGACCCTGTTGGGTGGGTCGCTGGAGGGGCAATTCTTTCGCAAGACTATTCCCCTTTCGAACTACTGCCTTGGCCTCCTTCAGGGTACATCCGAGAAGAAAATATTGGATGTATTTTTTTTTTTCATATTCTAAATGTTTTGTTTTTTCCCCAACACATTGCTAAAAGAAATCTTTTCACTTTGCTAAAGAAATCTTTTCACTTTGCTAAAGAAATCTTTTCACTTTGCTAAAGAAATCTTTTCACTTTGCTAAAGAAAATCTTTATTCATCTTTTTTATTCTCTAGTTTTAGCAACATTTATATCAACTAGCAAAAATATGCTCCCTCTGGTCGCATATTTTTGCGAGGCTGCCGCCACATCAGAAATGAACGCTCACGCGTAAACCGATGGAGCCCCAGTCATATTTCTTGGGTGGTTAGACAGTGATTTTCTTTGTTTTTGACCAAGAATTTTTTTAGTTGAAAATAAAGAAAAAAAGAAATTCGACCCTACCCCGATTTTTGTTTTACTCTCCCCCATAAATAGAAATATTTTTACTTTAAAAAGAAAGAAAGAAAATTTTTTGCACCCCCTTCCTCAATTTTTTTTTATTTTACCTTCCCCCATACATAGAAATAATTTTAGTTAAGAAAAGAAAAAAAATTTTTTTTTTACCGTCTTCCCCCAATTTTTTTTTATTCTACCCCATACATATAAATATTTTTAATTAAAAAGGAAAAAAAAAGAAAACCTAACCCTAACTCTAACCCCCACGTTGACTTTGACCCTAACCCTAAAGACGGAGTCAAAGTTAGCGCGGGTCCTAAAATGAAAAAGCACCAAAAAATCAAATACAGTGAACACTGTGTGTGTTTGTTTGTTTAATGACCTTTTTTTAAATTAAACAATTTGATTCTAAAATCAGTTGTATAGTTTTCCAGTACAATGTGTTATTTTTTTGTTGACAGTAAAGAAAGAAAATCAGATCTTTTTTTTTTAATAAATAAAACATGGAATCATAAATTCAGGTAAGATCGTGAAAAAAATGATAATATTGGATATGAAAGTATTAAGAAATCAAATACAGAGGGAGGGCGTTTCAATGGATTAACGCTGTTTAATCAGTTGGGTGTTAGATAAAATAACTACGTAACTCATTAATTTTTAAATCAATTATCATTTTAATTAAACAGTTTGATTCAATAAATTTGTGTTTTAAAACATAATGGCTAATAAGATTAAGAAAATAAACAAACTCAGAACGTTTTAAAGTAACACGGTTAAATGCCAATGTTTTGTTGACATTTGAAAATACGTGCCGTCTTGCATCTGTATTAATTTGACGGAGGGAGGTCGTTAAATGGATTAACGCTGTTTAATCAGTTGGGCGTAGATGAAATAACTATGTAACTCATTAATTTTTAAATCAATTATTATTTTAATTAAACAATTTGATTCAATAATTATAAATTATAAGTAAGATTATTAGCGAGCAAAATTGCGTAAATACATGTTTAAATTTGAAGAAAACAATCATTAGTGTATATTTGCGAATACTAATTTTTTAGAAGTTCAAATGCAATTGATTATGTAAATTGAGAAATGCGCATAGTGTTTGCGGCGGTTTTTTTCATAGTATATAATGAAGCTGGCGAACTCAGGAGACAGTCATACTACTCTGATGGAGTTTCGGCTTCAGACAGACAAATACATAAACTCCATTATTAATAGACTAGCCAAAATAGCCTCCCTACGGTCGTCTATTTTTGCTAGGTTACCGCGTTAGAAATGAACGCTCACCTGTAAACCGATGGAGCCCCAGTCTTATTTCTTGGGTGGGTAGACATTGATTTTCTTTGTTTCTAACTATGAATATTTTTATTTAAAAAAAGAGAAAAAAACAACAAAAAAATTTTTTCACTCACCCCGCCGAAATTTTTTTTTACCCTCCCCATGAATACTAATATTTTCAGTTAAAATAAAAATAAAAAAATAAAATTTTTACCGCCGCCCCCCCTCCCAATTTTTTTTTACCATGAATACTAATATTTTCAGTTAAAAAAGAAAAAAAAAATTTTTTCCCCGCACCCCAAAATTTTTTTTACCCTTCCCCATGAATAGTAATATTTTCAGTTAAAAAAAAAAAAAAAAAAATGAAAGTCTGTAAATATACCTGTAGAATAGTTTAACAAAAACTCACCCATTTCGCCAAATTTTAGATAAAATTGATTGTTGGTCTTATATTGTAATGATGACAATATAAGACCAACAATCAATTAATAGATAAGCTAATTAGATAAAATTAAACACATGCATATCAACTTAATTATTGATGACCATAAAGTGAGGGGGGGGGCCCAAGTCAAAAAGTGAGGGGGCTTGAGACCCCCCCCCCCGGTGCCGCCGTCCATGGTGTTGTCTTATTTATTATCGACCCTTCAAGCTCACAATACTGGTGACGAGGAATTCGAACTTATTCGGACACAACATAACCCGGACTTACGTCACACACAATACTGGCAACGAGAACTCGGGCTTATGTCAGATACAACATAACCTTTACTACAACTGGCGATGTTGGATTTTCGAAAAAGACTTAGGTGGTTGTAATGGACTGAGCCAATCCCCCCTACGTAAACGACAAAAAATAGCCTGTGCCGCCCATGAAATTTGCATAGCGTCCAGGTGAATTCATAAAAATAAATGATTTGAAAATGAAAACAGAATGAACCGGAAAGCGGCAGAAACAACGATTGATTGTTAGACGATTTTTCGTTTTGTTTTATGTGTTGCTTTCTTACAAACTATCTCGTCATCATGTTACAAGACAAGATTAATCCGAAGCTCATATCGGAGTTTAGTGGTTCGCACCCCATCCAATCCATTATTGAATGGATTGAAAATGCTGAGCTTGTCTGTTGGCTGTGCTCTCTAAAGAAAATAGAATGCATAATCCCTATGCGTTTGATGGGTGGTGCCTTCACAGTGTACCAGCAATTGAGTGAAGAAAAAAAGGGGGATTATGCCTCCATAAACGAAGCTTTATTTACAACGTTCGTCTATGCGGCATATGTGCAGTTTGTGGCACGCCGCATGCACCCGGGTGAAACCATGTTTATCTAGCAGACATGCAGAAGCTTTTTGTACCATTCGATGGTATGACAGATCGAGGCCTGAAAGCAGCCTTTATCCATGGGTTGCCTTACCATGTCCGACAACTCCTACGAGGTTCTTCTTGAATGGAGAAAATGAGCATTTCTCAGCTTCTTGCCCGAGCGAGAGCTATATTGAAAGATGACCCACCCAGACCTGTATTAATTACAGCAGCCGTGGGACCAATGCAAACCAAGGAAAGCCAGACGAAGAACACCAGGATAAGGTGTGTCGGATGCGATTGAATTAACCACTTAGCTAGGGATTGTCTCACTCGACGTGACAGACGCAGAGCTCGGGACCCCCAACTGCGGAAAAGTTGTGCACATTGTTACCAATGTGAAGGACCAGGCCACACTTCTCTGGATTGTCTGGGAAAAGGTTTAGGGGACGACAGCTATGTGCCGGTTTCTTCCCCAGACAAGATGTGAACTCGGTGCTGCCAACTGTAAGAGTAGCTGTGAACGGGAAAGAATGCATTGAACTAGTTGATTCTGGGTGCTCCGGCACAATAGTGAGCAAAAAAGTGTGCCAGACGTGGCAAAAGCACACCATTGAGGTGGTTACTATTGGCAGGAAAATGCAAACATGTGGAGTTGGGTCCGTTAGCCTCCGACTGCAGAGGGAATGCGCAGTTATAATTAAGGTCCTGGTAATAGTGGGAGACCCGCTTAAGTTTGACCTCTTGATGTGGATAGATGTGATAAAAGCTCTAGGCGGAGTATCCATATTGAAGTCAGGAGAGGTACAATTTCTTGACGAACCAGTTTTTGTTTGTGCGGCTGCATCAGCCCTTATCATTAGAGAACCCAATTTTTGAGCGGAGTTTGACCAACAACCAAATTAATGAACTGCAACGTTGAAATAGGCGGAAAGCAAGGCTCCCGACAAGCTGAAAAACAGTATCACTGAGTATTCAATGCCAGCAAAAGTCAGGAAACTGAGGAAGAAGTACAGTGGAGGATCAAGAAAGGCTGGCTTGCTTCCTATGACGAACAAAAGCTGGGACCCTAGAGAGGGCTGCTTCCGTTGATGGCTGTAGTACCCTGTAATGGACGACCTGGAACTAAACTTCCATCTGGATGTATATACTGCGGACGCTGATATATGTGCCAGCAAACTGAGGAAATGGAGACGGCAAGGATCAAATGTAGTGTGGTTGGATCTCCGATCTGCTTATCTTCAAGTGTGCATTTGTTGGTCACTTTGGTCCTACCAGATCGTTGTTTTCCAAGGTAGAAGGTACTGTCTAACGAGGTTGGGATTTGGTTTGAATGTGGTTCTGCAAATAATGAGGTCCAGTCTTATCGCAAAACAACAACATCAAGAAGGCGACCTCGACTTACATCGATGATGTGTATGCGGATGAAAGTGTCGCATCTGCAACCAGTGTTGCTGAACATTTGTTGTGCTTTGGACTGGTCAGCAAAAATCTGGAGTGACCAAAGGATGGGACTCGGATACTTGCTTAACTGTCTGGGGAGTAAATGATGCCCTGTTTTGGAAACGTTGGAATCAGCTGTCGGACGTCCCAGACACTATTACCAGAAGAAAGGTGTGTTCTCTCTACGGAAAGCTTGCTGGGCATCTCCCAGTGTGCGACTGGCTGCGAGTAGCGACTAGTGTCATCAAGCAATGGGCAAGCGCTGAGACAGAAGGACGGGACGATCGAACCGAGGATATCCTATTAAGACGTATGATAACCGAGACTGTTAATAGAATGAGTAAGGCCAGTCCATGCAAAGGTAAATGGTGTGTCAATGGCGACGAGCTTGATGTGTGGGTTGACGTAAGTTCTTTTGACACAGACGCTCTGCTCGAATCACATGGGACCACGTTTGAAGATGCGTGTTGGATACGACCAGAATCGCACATGACACCTAAACCTCGCGGAGTTGGATGCCATTCTAAAAGGAGTAAATCTGGCTATACACTGGGAGGCCAAATCCTTACGCCTGAAGACCGACTTCTTATGTGTTCACTGATGGCTTACTAACACGTTGACTAACAAATCCAGAGTGAGAACTAAGGCTGCTAGTGACAATGCTGATCAGGAGACGGTTGAAAACCATTTCAAAACTTGTCAAAGAGTATGTGCTGGTGGTAGACGTTGTGTTCGTCAGGTCAAGTTAAAATAAAGCCAATAAGATCACTAGAGTCCCGCAGAGGTGGCTGGAGGTAATGAGGAAAGAAACAGGACCTGTGTCGCGACTGATAACAACATGGAGCCGAGCCAAATACGACAGATCCATTTGAACAGCAGTCATCCTGAAGTGAAACGAACACCCTACTTTGTCAGGAGGATCGCCCCTGGTACGAGGAAGAGGGCTGTGAAATCTGCAATTGCATCCTGTTGTGAATGTCTGTCTATTGATCCTGCACCGATATGATGTCAACATGGGAAGCTTGAATTATCAAGCATATGGCAAAGGTTGGGTATGGATGTCACTCACTATAGGGGTGTTCACTATCTAACCCTCATCTATTGCGGGCTTACCCGATTTACCATATAGTGACTCTTGCGCCGAGAGGATTCTGCCACTGTGATACAGTGCCTCAGCTCTGTTTTCTTTGAGAGGGGTCCATCAGAAAAAAATTTTGATCGACAACGGTACAGCTTTTAGGAGCAATAGGTTCAGAATGTTTGCTGAAAGCTGGGGTGTCTGATTGCATTTTCGGTGTGCATATGCACCGTCAATAAATGGTATTGGCGAGAGATCCCATAGATCTATAAAATTGATTGTCGCTAGGAAAGTATGCACTGCTGAAGAGGCGGTCTATTGGTACAATATCACGCCAAAGGACAATGTCCATAGTGCGACGGCTCTGGTGAATGCACTGTACAAGTATGAAGTCCGAGTGAAAGGGGGACGTTATTCTATGATTTAATGCCGTTATGAAGTTATTTTTGTTCAAAATTATCATTAAATGATAGAATAATATAACCTTGATTGAATACTTTTTTGCTTTGAAATTTTAAAAATATTCAGCTTCATTTTTACTTTAGAAGTTGATTCTTATTCAAATCAATCTGAGCTGTATAAATTTGTTCAACCAGCAAAAGGAAATGATACGATAGGGTTAGATGTCGCAGTGAGTTGGACGGGGTGCGTTTACACGACCTCTTTAGTGGACATCTTCAATCCAATTGACTAGAAGTGGGAACAAATGTATAAGTAGTCCAACGGAAGTACATCCCATGCAAAGTGTTTTCATTGGATAATAGTTCAATCACTCCGCCGTAAAAACATACGCTTACATAGAAAGAAAATAGTCCATGAAAATGTTAACTGCAACACATCATACAATGACATCTATTATTGACACATATAATCCTATAAATTAATTACAGGCATGATGCTACAATTCATGGCGGTTTCAATATCGTCAACATATGGCTACAAACATTAAATAGTTCTATTTTTGGTAACTCTCCTACTATGGAGTACCGTAATGACTGGACAATAAAGATATTTTTACGCTGAGCTCTGTGTATACTAAGCAATACTTAACCAAATGGCAGCAGCTGGTTACTGAAACACGTCTCTGACATTTTCAAGAAATTACAAGCTGTCAACAACAAAGTAAGTTATTATTGTTATTTTATTTTTGTCATGATAAATATCACTGTCAGCCTCTGCTGGGCTTTTGAGCAAATAAACAAATGGATCTGGTGAAAGTAAAGGAGAGAAATTGTCACTATGTGGCAGATGTTGCCTTGGATGTGGAGAGCAATTTTCTGTTTGTGGTTTTTACCCCACCCAATAGACCGGTATTGTCCGGGCCTTCGGGTCTTGATTTATGCCGGTCTATCGGTTGTCCGTCCTGTGCAGTTCTAGGAGGTGCACTCTCCCAGGCTTTGCCTTCTCACCCTTTTGAGAAGGGGTTAGTTTATTGCTAATCGCCTGAATGCCGACGGGGCTGCCCAGGCAATTTTTAAATGGCCAGAGTGCTCAAATTTTCGAGCGCTGTTTTTTTTTAACCCTAACCCTAACTCTTGAACGATTTGAAGTTATGAGTTATCTCTTTTGAGGTTTTTGCTATGGCATAAAGTGGAGTTATTCAACCTCAAAGACGATATAGTGTAACAGTAGTTACTACAACAATGGCAGCAGCAACCGTTATAAAGATATCTGAAATATTTGCTGAACTTGTCAGGTTGGCGCCGATTGGAGCAAACACTTAATTTCGATTAGGATTTAACCAATCAGAAACAATCTACTTATGCGAGCCGAGCACTGGTTTCTGAAGGTTATTTGAGGGAGTGCATTGACACTGTTAGCTCTCTTTAACCGCGAGAAGGCCCAGCTGTGTAACCAACCCACGTCGCTCAGTCAAAGTCTGTCAGACAGACCTAGTCCTTCGGAGTGTATCAGTTACATAGTTACGATCTATTTTCTTTTGTACTTGTATGTTCTCACTCGTGGAGTGATTAGTGTGTGGTTAAGTAAGAATACACGTTTGCGTAACGATACGTTAGGCGATAAGAACAGTCATCATCATCATCATCATCATCATCATCATCATATTCAGTTTAACGTCCATTTAAAATGTTGGCATGTGTTAGACAACATTTAGAAATTGACTAAGCTAAACTATCTCTGACCGGATCTTTATTCATCCCTCTTTCTCTCAAGTCCATACTTATCGCTTCATCCCATGTTTTCTGTGGCTTGCATCCCTGCGGGCTGACCCTGCTACCTGAACTGTCTTACATCTACTAACCCAGGAACTCTCATCCATTCTTTCAATGTGGCCATACCATTGACACCTTCTGTTTTGGCCACATCTCCCTATACTGTCTAGATTAAATCTTCCTCTTAGGTCATCAGTTCTTTAAGACTTGCGTTACACATCCATCGTATCATTCTCATATCATTTCTCTCCATGTAACGCATGTCCTCAACCCTCACTTGCCAGGTTTGATACATGGTAGACAGTGGTAACGTTCTGCTGGTTAGTAATGGTAAAAGTTCCCTAAACTTACTCCATCTACTCCTATTTCTTGCTATCGCTATCACACTAGCACCTGCTCCACCCTGTGATCCAATGGTATTATCAAGGTAAAAAAATTTCTGAACAACCTCAATAACTTTGCCATCCACATATATTTTCTCCATATTTTTTTTTATGGAAGTCACTCCAACCAATGTAAGGAGCTAAACAAAAAAATACTACTTCAAGGTCAAAAACTAGCCAACAATAAGCGTTAGATAGATAGATTCCGACTCAGAAAACAGCAATTGTCCCCCCTTTGTCAGAAACATCACTCATGGAATGTGAGGATTAAAGGCTAAAATAAGGGAAGCGAGAGTTACGAGGATGGCGAAAGTAAAACCAAGTTAGTCACTTTCTACTCTCCTTAATATCTAAATTTGCATTCATCTCTGTTGTCTTGCATACAAACTTCTTGTCCTCTCTGAACCTACCACTGCACTTCTTGTATACCCAATGCTGACAAGTGCCACAAAAAAATTGAGTTGCACCTGACTCCCTTACCACAAAATGAGCATGGGAATTTTCCTCTTCCCGGTGAATTTCCAATACTACAACCATTGATCAACACTTTTGTTTTGGTGGCATTTACTCTCAGGCCTTTACTTACCATAGCATTCCTCCATGTTTTAACTTAACAAGTAAACCTTCCATTGCTTCACCGGTAAGTACTAAATCATCAGCATACAGCATCTCTTTCGGACAACCTGTACGGAACTCCCTGTAAACGAACCAACAGAAGCTATAGTGACTGTAAACCTTCCCACACACAACCCTACAGACGTACAATCCTCGTCTTCTCAATTACATGCAATATCTAATGCAAAAAAAAATAACAATAATGTAAGTTCTCCATTTTTTAGCGGAATTCCACTTTATTTTATCCAGAAAAAGTGGATTTCCGCTTAAATCACTACAGTTTTTCTCTCTCTCTCTTCCTTTTCCTCTCTCCGCCTTGTCATGCTTTGTCTTCCTTTTCCCTCTTATGACAGTTCTCTCTGTAAATTGAAAATGTTAATTTTGCTGTGAAGGCTAAAACTTCAAAGGATTCGTAAAGGAGTAAGGAGTGTTAGGTGACTACTTTTATTTCATCAAAGAATGACTTCCTGTCTCCTTCCCCCCAGGTGTGCACTCAGTGTCTTTCTCTTAAGTTGTTTTTAGTTGTTGTTTTTGTTGTGTTGCCCTCTCTCTTTCCACACACACAGGGGCAGGTTGGGGAAATCCTCTCGATTTCAGCTTTTTTGTCATTGGCTACTCACATCTTTGAAATAAATAAAATTCCAGATATGCATATGTGACAGAAAAAATTCCTACAGACGTAGCAACATAAGTTACTGATCTTCTGGATTACATACCAGAGGATAAACCATACAATATCCTAACAGATGCCATAATAAGGAAATCGAATGAAAAAAAGAGTCCATGATCTCTTTAATAACTTAAATTTAGGTACATGAAGCCCTATTAACTTTTGAAGAAAAATGCAAACATTGCTAGGGACAAATTCAATGTCTGATACAGTGTTGAAAAAGTTATGGACGGATAAACTTCATACGACACAAATTCTAGGATCACTCTCAAACGATCTGAGTTTATAATTTATCCGCAAGTTGGTAGCCCCAATCGCATCCGCCAGCTGGAAGAAGCGTAGAGGTGACCAGCTGAAGACCTAGGTAGGAACAGTGAGGACAGACATGAGGCTAAAGGCTGGCCTCCGTGTTTTTGGTGTTCAATGCTAGAACCCGGAATGGCTGAAGTATGTCAAGGACTCAGCTGCCGATCAGTGGTGGTGAACCGCTTGACGCGAGATGTGGTGAACTCATTTGGAACCGACTCAACCCCTCACTCCGGGAGCAAATGCTGTTACAGTTACAGGCTATCAAATACATCCGCTAAAATTTATGAAAGCAACAACAACCAGGTGAAAAATGTCTATGCATTGTTGTGGTGGCAGTCTGTAGTGATCGTCCCTACAACTTTTTAGAGACACAAAAATAATACGGCAATGGACAAAGAAAGATGACAAACAAAGGAATTACAGTTGTATATAAAAATAACTGGTTTTATTCAGCCAGAAGATACAATTATAAAATGTTAGGTCCAGTCGCCAGTGTCGCAGGAATGATATAGTTCAGTGTCTGGACGGCTCGCTTTTTCAACGATGCTGGTCAGGTGTGAACATTGCACTGAGGTGTGATTAACAGCTTGGCGGACTGAAATAGAATTTATTCCCAAAAAGGAATGGTTCGTCCTGGGAAAGACAGATAAATTGTAAGATTATTATTTGTACTTTTTCCTGAAAAAGAAAGAGTTTGTCTTGGGAAGGACAGATAGAACAGAAGATTATTGTTTGCAGTTTGTCCTGAAAAGGACAGATATGTAATAAGTGTCTTGTCAGGGAAGAGGGAAGTCGATTACTGAGTTTGGTTCAGGGCTAGTCGAGTGTGATGATCAGGATACAGTTGTGTAGATGAATGGCGTCTGAGCTGGTTAAGTCAACAGCTGGACAAGCAGAGGTAGTCGACATTCAGAACACCAGTAGGACCAGAGATGCTAGTAAGAGAGAAAGAAGGATAAATAAAGACCTGGCCATAGATAGGTGAATTTGGAAGTTAATTTCTTAAAACAGTTACATGCCAACATGTATAATGGACGTTACACCAAATATGATGATGATTATGATGATGATTATGATGATGATGATGATGATGATGATGATGATGATGATGATGATGATGATGATCCCAGGTAGGTGAGTGCCTCCAGTGGCCTAGACACAGGCCACTGGCTGATACGTTTGACGTTGATAAAATCCTGATCAGAAAGGGTGATCAAACCGGAAATGACCCTACTCATGATATCACCCTCTCCTGACACAGTGGAAGCAAAACAACTCGTGCTCCTTATATCCTTACATTATCCAACATTCCTCCTCTCTTAATTTAAAACATTTACAACACTGTAGAAATGTAACCCCAACCATGGTTCACAGAGCAAGAATTACAAAAAACACAGCCAAAGGATCAAGCCACACTCATTTGTTATTTCGGTTAGCGCAACCTCCACAACCCACATGTGATGCCTGGGGTGCAAGACTATAACGTCTGACTTCCTCGCCACACCCTCTGCCGCATTCTGAGCGGAGGAGGTATCTTACCCGGACATATCAGAACGTCCCAGAATGGCCATCAATTCAACGCCATTGGGGAAAACCGAACGTCATTTGACTTTTAAAGAGAACAAACAAAAAAACAACAAAAAAGGGAGAAAAGAAACAACAAAAAAAAAGTTATCTGTAAGAACATCTAAGTCATACATATATACGTGCATGTGTCTGCATGCATGCATTCTTTTTTCTCTCTTCTTCCCTCTTTAAACTCAGTGTGTCTTGTGTATATATATATACATATACATACATATATATATATACATTTGGATCAAATTTATTTGAGGTACCCCGGAATAAGCAACAACCAACAACCAAAAAGACACATGTTGTCTTAACACCAATTTTTTTACTTTTGACTTCAGATTTTATCGCTTATGATAACTTAAAGATTTTTATTGCGAAAAATCCAATATTTAAAAACATATTTTTTGTAATACAATCCAATATTTTTTTAAATATCTCTGCACATCCTTTTATTTATTTATTTTTAATATCTGTTTGTTTCGCTTGTTTATACATTTTACTTAAATAAAAAGTTTTGTAAATACAATAATGTATTTTTAATTTTTTTTATAAATCTCCAAAGTTTACAAAACAACATATTTTGTAAATAAAACAGTTTTTTTTTTAAAATTCAAAATGTACGGATAACAAAATGTGCTTTAAATAAAACTATTTATTTTTAATGCTATTTATAAAACTTTAAAAAAAAAATAAAACTCCTTTTTTTACATAAAAAAAAACTGTGACGGTAACATTTTCTTAGGTTGAATAGCAGATTTTCAAAATGAGATTTTTACCCAGCCAAATCAAAATATAAGTCCCTTAGTTTAGCGCCTAAGAGCTCAATTCTCTCTGAGAGGCACACAAATCTAACTGACTCAGACGTTCAACTCTAACTGACTGCCTCACACCCGAAGTGCCGGCTCTAACTGCCATCCCCTGCTCCTAGGCTGGAATATATGTATTTTGGACCGGAAATCTTAGATTCCAGTCTTTCTCACTCATCCTCATTTGACTACTCAGAAGGATCACCCTGATGTTCACTAGAGATAATAGCTAGACAGTGTTGACTCAAAAGGGCTTATCTGGAGACAATCTAGGAACCTTACTTTTCGCAAGTAGGTTGATCTCAGCATGATTCCCTGTTTAATGAGGCACTTATTTTATTTCAAACAAAAAACAATCTGTGTGGCCTAACTCACAACCAGAGATATTTTCAACTTCTTCTGTGTCCCTCTTCTCTTGGCCGAACATCTCTCACCCGTAGCAAGTCTGCTATTCACATGCACCGAAAACATGCAACCCATTGAACATGTAACCGCCTAGTGCATGTTTACAGTAGTTGCCGATGATAATAATGATCGAGTTTGTGTTCAGCAAGGCGTAACATAGCCATAGTGTTGGTGTTGTTGTTGTGGTTGTTGCAAAAGGAAAAATAAACTAAGTCAGTTGTTTTTGGTTTATGAAGTTAATAGTGCATCCTTTTGCCAGATGGATGGAAAAAAATTTAAGATTTGGCAATTTTTATCGGCGTGAAAATACCAGTCAAAGGTGACATAGCTTTGAGTGGTATTGGCATGTATTGTCGATATCTTAGCTCGATGTGTTATTGACGATGCTGATGATGCAGTTTTGTTGTGTTGATGCAGATTATTTGCGCAAGGCAGGTAGCATAGCAACATGAAGTAGTAATTTGCTTTGATTTGCTGCGGCTGAGATCAATGCTGTGTGTTCATTGTAAAGCATATAGCGCCTCATTGGCTTGCTTATTGTGATCTGTCTCACTGTTAGTTTGTCTTGGCTTTTATAGACAACTTTGTAGAAAGTTCTAGGTTCGATTGTTTCTTGGCACCCAAACATTTGATTAGTCAATCTGTGCATAGACAGTTAAGTCACAAATTGCCATTTTCTAGGTGCAAACACCTGATTTAATCGCAAGACTGGAGAAGAAAAACCAGAAATCATTTTTTTTTGAAAAGAGACATTTATTCAAACACTGAAAAACTTTCATATACTTGCTGTAATAAATAAATTGTTTATAGTTCATACAACATCGTTTTTGAATACTAGATTTTATTTCTATTGGATTCTGTTTATTTTTGCCTATTTGGTATAATAGTAAGAGCGTTTGCTAATGGGCCGGCATACAGAGTTCAATCCTCGGTCGAGTTATATCAAAGATTAAAAAACTGGTACTTGATGATAGGGTGAGGATCAAGTGTAAGTTGAGTAATCCTGAGAAAGGAATGGCGCCCTCCCCTACATCTCGGTGTATTAGCTAATAAAAAGGGAGCCTTCAGATTACCCTCAACTATGGTCGACTACTTTACTTTTAACAAAAAAGTTGTTATGTCCTCCCACACATTAGCACCAAATTCTCAGATCCCCCCCCCTCTCCCCGACCCAACAAAAGTTAGTTAAAAAATTACTGTTCAAATTTTAGAGGCAGAAATCTTTTGGCTAAAGGCTGGTTAAATTATATTCCTACGACCTATTCTACCCCTCTCCTGCTCCAAAAGAAAATATGAGATTCTACCTTTTTTTAGGTGATTACATGCAAACAGCTTTAATAACTTGGCAGTAAAAATAAAATTGAAAAAAAAAAAAAAAGAAGAAATGATTTTATTGTGGGGATTAGTTTCACATATAAAGTAAACGTAAAATGAACACCCATTTCCGGGCCACCAGGTAGTAATGATCACCCACTTCTGGACCATCATCATATCATCATCATGTTCGGTTTAACGTCCGTTTTACATGCTGACATTTGTTGGACGGCTTTAAGAAATTGACTTCCAAACTAACCTATCTCTGGCCAGGTCTTTATTTATCCCTCTTTCTCTCAAGTTCATTCTTATCACTTCCTCCCATGTTTTCCTTGGCCTTCCCCTGTGAACAGAACCTGCTACCTCAACTGTTCTACAGATAGCGTTTTTAAGGACATATAACCAAATATATATTCTTTTTAAAATAGATAAATTCTGCTGTTTAAATGTGTTGAGGAGGGGGTAATAAATCTTGGGCATTTTTTTTTTTTCATGACGAAAAAGTTAATATGTAATTTAAAAAAATAATTACTTATTTGTCATCACTTAAAAAAGCAGGTATTATTGGCGAAAGATTATTTTATCCAAAAGAAAGTAGGAAAAACTACAAGTAATAAGTCTGTTTATTCATTGTATAAGGACATGCAGGCCAATGCATCTGACTAAGAAATGGCTAATTGAAAACTGGTACATGGCCACCCGTTGACGATCAAGGAATAACCGTATAGAAAAAAAAAAGCACGATTTGTAGAGGATGGCACAAAAAAAGGGGGTGGCGATCCCGCTATGCAAGAGCCCACTAATAAATAGATGGGCCAACGCATGCGATTTGGGCCTGGATGGGCAGTAATTCTGGCGGAGCGACAGGGGGGTGAAGGTAGAAGCATAGTCAATAATTATTCCCCTCCCAAAAGGGTGAAACTGACTTTTAACAGTCCCCCCAAATTTAAGTGTCCCAAACATTCTATTGTATAGTTCATATTTCTGATCAAAATTTAGTATAAAAAATGTCAATGTTAAAAGTCATAAAATACACATTGCCTTCCCTACCACTAATCCTGAGTCCGGGTGGCAATACGAAAAATAAATAAAAGAACAATGATAAAAAAGAAGATAGAAATATGCACGCGACGTGGGTATAACAGGACTGTTAAAATCAATTTCATTCTCAAAAAGTAATTATTTTCTTTAACATGTTTTAATGAATATTTTCAGCAGAACCCCCCACCCCCACCCCAACACAAACATCCACAATTGAAATTAAGAAAATGGCCAAGATTTAAACCCTAACTTAAAGTCTGAGTGGCACCCTCTCCCCTGTTTAAAAAGCTTGCATAATTAACCATACCACTCACCCTAAATCCGAGTGGCAAGGACCCCCATAAATACTCTTGTAAAAAGTAGCCCCCCCCCCCCTCCCGTCCTTTCAAAAAAAAACTGAACAGAATTTATCTCCCATAGCCAAAATCTTTTTGGTTATCTGCCCATATACGCTAGAATGGCCCGGAAATGGAGGATCATCTTACATTATATTAATATGCGAAACTGATCCGCCACTGTTAATTCCAAAATAATTATTATTTTAAATTTTTATTCTGCTCTCCAACAAGTTTTTCATGGTGTTTGCATTCCTAAAAAAAACAGAAGTACAATCTCATTTTGGGGGGGGGGGGGGGGGGGGGGGCGGAGGGGGTAGCAGAGGTTGTTCATCTACAATGATACTTTTTTTTATTTGTTTACTTTTTTGGTACTGGTAGCTTTTGAACAAGATAAAAATGAATTTTGCTGGCGCAGAATTACCTAAACAGCCGGGAAAAGCCGAATGAAAACGAACCGGTGCCCAGCAGTGGAAAAAATAAATTTTTGACTATGCTCAGATGGCCGTGAAAATGTTTTAAAGTGAAACTAGAAAGCAAATGTGAATCAACAAAAAAATATTAGCTCAAAAGGTCCACTTTTGGACTTTTTACAGCAAATTGAAGTTGGTTGGTTTGCGGGTTGTTCAAAATCATCATTATTTTTTCTGCAAAAAAAGCTCAACAGACAAAAAAGGCATATTTTGGGATGGAATGTCCTTAATATGGTACATTTTACAATCTTAAGTGTGACTTTTTCATAAAAACACATACAATAATGTCTTAAATAAGCCACATATATATGTATATAAATGAAATTTAGAATTTCTGATACCAAAAATGGTATTGCACCATTAGAGAGTGGCCGCACAGTGTGAATTTTGCCTTTTTTTGTGAAAATAAAAAATGTTGATGTCAGAAGTTTTTTTTTGCAAGGAGATGCAGACATGGGGTTTTCAGATGTTAAAAATACACCATTTTGGCAACAGATTTCTGTTGCCTAATACCTGCCTAAACCTGCCTTTCCGAAGGTATGCAAAATTCTGGTAAAATGGGCCAACATCAGCAGAAATTGATGAAAATCACCAATCTGGAGTAAATATGGTAAATCGAACCTTAGTGTAATTATCAATATGGAACTATAAAATGATGTTGAAAATTGATCGAATAATGTCATATAAAGTAAATGACTTTGACATTGAAAGAAGTTTTAGGTATTCAACACAGCCACGTCCACACGATCATCACTTACAATATTATCGCATGACTCAATGAAACTTCGTTCAAGGTCCAACACAGAAGTCACATTCATTGGGCATGACCGAACAGTATGTCCATGTTTGTCGCACCGCTTGCATCGTGGAATCTTACCTTTGGATGCGATGAGGGGATGGGATTGGATAAGCATTCTTGTGAAGATATCCCTAGTGTTCAGTTTAGGCAGGCTTTACATCTGGGAATGCTGTTAATTATGCAAATAGCACTCAATTTACTTTGAGCTTTTGAATATATTTTATCTCATTTGTAAATAAATACGCTTTGTATACTTTTATCTCAATTGTAAATACACAAATTATATACTTTTATCTCAATTGTAAATACATAAATTGTATACTTTTATCTCAATTGTAAATACACAAATTATATACTTTTATCTCAATTGTAAATACATAAATTGTATACTTTTATCTCAATTGTAAATACACAAATTATATACTTTTATCTCAATTGTAAATACATAAATTGTATACTTTTATCTCAATTGCAAATGCATGCATTCTCTGCCATAATTTTATCACAGTCTGCCATAATTTTAGGTTTTCACCGGAAGCGCCTTGTAAATACGCTTCCAACTAGCTATCAGCCACTTTCTTATTTCAAGTTATGGCAAAGTTATGCTCAAAAAGGGTGTTTATGAGAAAATGCCCAAATATAGTAATTAGGGTCCAGTCTTCCAAATTTCAGTTTTCTAAAAGAAATTGTTATTGCATCTGAAGCGCCTTGTTAATACGCTTCCAACGAGGTATCAACCACTTTCTGATTGTGAATTATGGCGAAGTTATGCCCAAAATTAGTGTTTTTTGAGAAAATGCCCAAATAGATCCGCCACACGCCGCCACCAGGCATTTGGCTTGTGGTGAACACCACAATTAAGGTACTCTCTCTTACTCTCTTTCTTTCTTTCTTATCTTCGTTTAACCCTTCTTTGCCTCTGGTGGTGAAACTCGCGAAATCTCGCCTAATCACGTTGGCCGGAGGTTTTTGACCAATGGGCGGCCGACAGGTCAGCTCGGCCGCACGTGATCTTAAATCTATAAAAGAGGGGACAAGTCTCTTCCTCTTCCTCTTTTTCCTTCAGCGTCCGGAGACGAAGAACACACAAAGAACTCTCGGCGATTCCCCCCCCCCCCCCCCCCCACCAGCTCAAACGAGCTGTGTGGAGGAGGGAGGAAGAGAAAGGTAACCCTTTTGATTCAAGAAAACTATATATCTATCAATTTGATGAACAATTCCTTTCATTCCCAACGAACTCTTATTTCTTCAACACATTGCATTCTACACACAAAAAGACATTTCAACACGCATCGCATCATACGCCCCAATTATGAACTTACACTCTCTTTTAAATATTAAATAAATTGTTTTGTTAATAAAAATGTTATTCCTTTCCTTTTTTTATTAACCATTATAAAAGTCCTATTCGTATATGTGTATAGCTTACTCATTCCTTCGCTTTCTTTAAGGTAAGTTTAAATAATATTTTCTTCCTTTCTCTTGGTTGTCTTAAACTGTTTTATTTAATCCCCACGTGGTCCGATGGTGGAAGCCTAACGGTGTAATAACATGCAGTTATAAAGGAATCTATCGCACTACCTATGGTTGGGGGATTCATTATCGCAAAACCATTTGACGACATCCTTCGCGACTGTGGTTAAAATCCAAAATCCATTGTTCTCTTTTGAATCTCCCGCCATAAACACACTTCCACCACGGCCATAGGCTCACGTGACTCAATCGCAGTCATTTAAAAATAGAGATTGAGTCACGTGAGCCAAATGATTGGCGGCGGCGTGTGGCGGATCTATTTTGAAAAGTAACAAAATAAAAATAAACCGAAAAAAAAATATTGTATTCAGGGGGGGGGGGTTCAATAAAACACCGAAAAGTACAATATATTTAAATCGAGAGCAGACTTAGGAATGTGCGGAAAATCCATCAACGTTAATTCTATTTCAAAAAGTAACAAAATAAACCGAAAAAAAAATTGCATTCGGGGGGGGGGGGGATAAAATGACAATTATAAGCTTATTTTTAATAATGAAGACGATTCTCTATTTTTTAAATGACTGCGATTGAGTCACATGAGCCAAATGCCTGGTGGCGGAGGTGTAGCGGATCTATTTCGAAAAGTAACAAAATAAAAATAAACCGAAAAAAATTGTATTCGAGGGGGGGGGGAATAAAATGATAATTATATGCTTATTTTTAATAATGAAGACGATTCTCTATTTTTAAATGATTGCGATTGAGTCACGTGAGCCAAATGCCCGGCGGCGGCCTGTGGCAGGGTGGAAAAGTGCTGCCGCAAATAAACTGACCGGATGATATGCAACAATTTACAAAAAAACTTTTTTTTTAATGTTTGCATGACTGAAAAAAATAAAAATAAAACAGCGTAATTATGTATTCATGCGACGATGTAAATACATTAGTGTTTTGTCGTTTTCCGTTTCAGGAATCCGGCTTTCATTGTGTATGGTCGTCTTTCGGCTGTTGAATAACACGTTATCGGATTTTATCGAGTTTCCTTTACTTAGTAACGAATGCAAACAAACCTGTAATAAAACAGTTTTCATGGGAGAAACGTCACGATCAGCAAAAAAAACGTAAGAATTGAAAGAATGATTTAAATTAAAAAAAAAAGAAAAGGTAAGAAAATAAAAGGGGTTCAAAGTAGGTTATTGTTGTTTTTCTTTTTTGACTGTTTCGTTGTTGAAGAAGGAAAATTGTTGTTGATAATATGTGGGAAGACTGAAACAACATCTCTCTCTCTCTCTCTCGTGTCGACACTAATTTTGTTTTTCATAATTCCAACATTGTTTGAAAACTTAAACACAGTGAAATTGACTTTTTAATTAAATTTAAACTAGTATATTTACCCCCCACCCATCCCTTGCCATACCGGGGCAGTGTTTTGGTTTCAATGAAGAGTATGTTTTTTGTTCGTTTTTTTGCTGACAAAAAGTTTGAAAAAATAAATAAAATAAGGCGATTTAGTCGTTTCGCAGCCAAAATGGCGGACAATGAACCGTCTGCTAATTTCTGATTTTCCCCGATCTCACAAATGTATAAATTAACCCAAATAAATTGTTTGGGACTAATTTCCCAACTGTATTTCCTTTAAAATTATGGTAAATTTGAAATTAGTCCCAAACAATTTATTTGGGTTAACTTACTCATTTATGAATTCGGAAATTAGCAGACGGTTCATTGTCCGCCATTTTGGTTGCGAAACGACTAAATCGCCAAAAATAATGCCCAAACATTTATAGAAAGTCAAAAGTACATCATTTTTTAGTTAAGCACAGGGACTTTTATTTCTTTTGGCGTATCAGAAGAACGTCCGACTCGAAGTCCACAGAAAACGGCGTAGGATCAAACTTGAGTTATGTGCCCTTAGTCTTATTCTAGACTTGTTTATAGAGATAGCAACTATATTTTAACGGTCTATTTTTTTTTTTTTTAATTATGATTTTCAACTTTTCTTAACTTTACAAATAACATAGTCTCCAGCCACCTTGAAAAATAATCTGTAAGGATAACTCATGACTTAATCCTATCAAATTATTTATTTGTTTTTACTCATACTTGGAATAATAATTAATCGTCATCGCAACAAGTCTGCATAACATGCAATTAGAATCTTATCCGTAATCCGGCATAATAACCGAGACCTAAAGGTGCTTCTACAGATGAGGGGGGAATCTTTTACGAGACTCAGCAGAGTAAAAACGCAAAAAAAAACAAATTACAACAAATAAAAGTAACTGTAAGCTGTAAAAGTTAGTTTCAAACTTGCATGTGCTATTTGTTTGTATTTTAAACCCGTTTGAAGTGCTATTTATTAGAAATCAATAGTTTTCTCACTGCAACTTGAGAAAACAAAATGGCCGATTTGGGGGGGGGGGGTTACTAACAAATGCACCTGGAGCGGCCATATTGATTTTTGTGAAAACGTTGGGAAAAAAAACAAGACATTTTTTTTTTACATCTAATGAAAACCCATTTATAATACGTAAAAATAAAAACAAATTACATAGGTAAGTAGAAAAATATCTATTCTCGTCGTAGGTCAACTTCACTTGTTGCAAATTTATGTTTTTAAACCCTTTCTCGTTCTTTTTTTGGACCCCGTTCGCGCCTCTGCTGAGTCTCGTAACATATACCCGATGAGGGTACATATGAACAACGCAGTTACACCGGTGAAAATAGCAGTTCCAATTAAATTAACTAGGAAACTCTTTGATATACTTATGTATCAAGAAAAATTAGGTATGTACACCAAAAATTAGCAACAAAAAAAATAAAAATCCATTATATCATTTTTTCGGGCTCGGAAAACACGAAATTCAGGGGGGGGGGTAACTCAGTCTGTCATATTAACAAGTAATAAATCAATGGCAGTCATCAAAATACGATGAAACTGATGTTTATTTTTAATTAAATTTTTACTCGATCATTTTCCCTACTTTTTGGTGAGAATATTTCTTTAAATCTGCTGCGTAAGTATATAATTATGTTTTTTTGTGTGTGGTATTGATGCTTTAATACTCACGCATCTTCGTAGAAGCACCGACCTAAAAAAAAATAGAATTTGTACGTTTAACTTTTGTAAGTATGGATGCCCAAAAAGACACCCATCATTTAGCGTTTTGTTCGGCTAGGAACAGTTATTATAACCGATGGCTAGCGAGCATATATGCCCTGCCGAACCATGTTACAGTGAACCACAAATACAATTTTGTGGACCCGCAACAGTGTGGAAGGATCGTGGAGTCAGTGTAAAAAAAAATTTCGACAAAGGAGAGGTACTAGTTCGGAAAATTTCCAGAGCTACCTTCAGGAATTTCTTTGACGTCAAATGAACAGTAATTTTTTCGGCAATATCCTAAATTGATTATGAAGTTTAAATAAACACAGAAGAAATACATAAATTTTGGACAAAAACAAATTTTCTGCAATAAATATGTATGTTACGTAAAC
The DNA here is from genome assembly GCA_963556195.1 of Sepiola atlantica. Classification (NCBI taxonomy): domain Eukaryota; kingdom Metazoa; phylum Mollusca; class Cephalopoda; order Sepiida; family Sepiolidae; genus Sepiola; species Sepiola atlantica. The sequence continues at coordinate 93,215,029 of OY744532.1, forward strand.
AAGAAAAAATTCCAAGACTTTTTGTAAATAACATTACTTAATTTCTAATTTATTGCAAAATTCCATGACGTTAATTTTATTTATTTATTTTAATATTAATTAAAAAAAAATTGTATGTAAAAATACATTCATTTGAGTTTTCTAAATTCATATTTTTGGGAGCGTACAGATTTCTTCAAGAAATATTCCATGACGTTAATTTTAGCTTGGGTCCTAATCTTGGTGGTGCCACTCTACACAGTGAAGGAAGACACATTCATGCACATGTGTGAATTTTATCACTGCCTTCCTGCGCGTTAGTCGCTGCCTGTCGGTCGCTGAGTGAGGTGCTATACAACGTGTTCGTCGGATTACCGATTCTCTCAAGATAACTGAACGTGTTGAGGTACTACATCAAATTTTGTCAAAAGCTTAGTGATTCTCAAACAAAACAATTCGTAACATTCAGCAGGTGTTTGGAGAAGATGCAATGTGTGTAACACAAATTAAGGAGTGGTTCAACCGATTCAAAAAGGGCCGCACATCAGCGGAAAGTGACCAGCATACTGGCAGGCCCCAAACTGCTCGAAGTGTAGCTGTTGTTGAGACGGTGCAAAATTTCGTGATGGAAGATCGTCATTCAACTGTGCGGGAAATCGCCCAAAATGTCAGAGTGAGGAAAGATTACGTACATGCAATTTTGCGTGATGATTTGAACATGCACAGAATGGCTGCAAAATTTGTGCCCAAGTTGTTGTCACAGGAACAAAAGAACCTCCGTTTTCAAGTTGCACAGGACCTTCTGGAAACCGCCAACACTGATCCTGGGGTTCTGAACACCGTGATAACTGGATATGAGTCGTGGGTGTACAGGTACGACCCAGAAACAAAAAAAGACAGTTGTCACAATGGAAGCATCCTGAGTCTGCAAGGCCCAAAAAAGCTTGACAGATGCGAAGCAAAATCAAGGTGATGCTGACTGTCTTCTTTGATATCCATGGATTTGTGCATCACGAATATGCACTGGAAGGACAAACAGTGACAAAGGAGTACTATCAAGATGTTCTCCGGTGTCTCCATGACGCAGTTCTGCGCAAAAGACCAGACATGATGGCGAAAAACTAGCAACTGCATCACAACAATGCCCCCGCACATTCATCCCAATTGATCCAACATTTCTTGGCCAAACATGGAATTGTTCGCCAACCTCCCTACTCTCCAGACATGGCTCCTTGCGACTTCGGGTTGTTTCGAAAATTGAAGACGCTACTGAAAGGTTCCCGTTTTAAGACTAGAGAAGAGATAATGTAGAACGCGACGGTGGAGATGAACACCATTACCAAAGAAGACTTCCAGAAGTGTTTCCAGCAGTGGATGGATCGGTGGGCTAAGTGTGTGCAAACACAAGGGGCCTACTTTGAAGGAGATAAGGGTCCCAATCCCGTCAGGTATTTGAAATATTTTGTCTGGCCTCAGGTCGGATATTTTTTAGACAGGCCTTGTATATATTATTTTTGATGGTAATCTAATTTATAATTAATGGTTCTCATATTGTATTAAATTCTAATCCAAGTCTACTTAGGAGGTTATTATCGCCCAACATATGCGTTACTTCTTTTAGTTGTCTTACTCTCCACCATTCTTCTGTCTATCATTTTTACTTCGTCCCATTAGGATAGATGGTTTCCCTTTTCCCTCCCGACTTTTAAATATCTCCACATATTATGGCTTTCCGGTGGTTTTCTAACCTTACTTTTAGTGGATTTTTAGTGGAGGTTGATGGTTCAATCCTCGGTGTGGGCGATCACACTGATCAACCAGGGAGCTAGAGGTTTTCGTAATGCACACTTAGATATACATCGAACTCTGACTGACAAACTTCACTCTGAACCCTGTGAAACGGATAATTCCAATACCAAACTACTGCACAGACAGGATAAACTGGACTGTACTAATTGCCGTCTAAATATCAGCCTCTTAACAAAAACATTTGGATTTCTAAACAATTTGAGTATTATTCTCATTCAAACATTCATTTTCTAATATAACAACTGTTTTTATTTTTGACGTGTTTTTTGACGGCGTCCACCCTGACTCTACGCTCTCATCTCAACATAAGACTATTTACCTTTTGATCTTTATTTTTGTTTTATTTTATGTAAAATTTTCAAAGTTAAATGTTTCCGGTAATATTTACAATTACATTGTCGATTTTCATCTATCCTCTGATGAAAAGAGTTTATCTTTGAAAATCCATGGATTAAGGATATGAAGCTCCTTGCTCTGAACTTTTGATGTTCTAATAAATATTGTATCTTTACACTGTTTTATTCTCATCTTTCATATATATATATATATATATATATATATATATATATATATATATATATATATATTAGTATTTCATGTATCCACATAACATTTTATAAGGATATATAATTTTTTATGTATCAATTTTCAGTATTTACTTCAACAGTGCTCGATATGTAAGTAGAGCTAGGTAGTAAGCTATGAAAATATATTTATGGCAATTAAGCTACACAGAGGCTCCCGTGTTTCATCCCCGGGGGGAATCTTCAGGCTAAAATGCATGGAATTATTTTTGCCGGGTGTTTTTATATACAAGCCAAGCCACAATATTTGCCAAGGAAAGACCGAATAACAAGAAGTAGTACGTGGGTATGACCTCCCTAGATTTTAAAACCAGATATTATGACCACAAAAGCACATTTAAAAACAGAGAATGTCGAATTAAAACAACACTAGCAAACCACTATTGGGAGCACAAAGAAAATGGACGCTCACCAATAATTGAATGGAAAATAATACGACAGGCCAGTGCATGTAAAAAGTTAGACGACCCATGTAGATTATGCCTGAATGAAAAATTTGAAATCCTAAACTTTAAAGACCCCTCAAATCTATTAAACTGTAGAAGTGAGATAGCAAACAGCTGCTTACACAAAAATAAATTTACCTTAGGCTAACGATAAATAAATAAATAAATAAATAAACAAATAAGTAAAAAAAACTAAACTAAACAAAAACATAACAATTTAAAAATTAAAACCTAAAATAGAAATACAAAGAACCAAGTGTTAAAATAAATTCATCCATTATATTGACACAACAAAGGAAACACGATATAGGCCAATCAATAGAACAGGATATAGGAAGTAACACTAACAAGACCTTTGTTCGTGGGAAGCCCAACGATTGGCTGAGAGAACAACAAAGAATCTGATTGGTTAACTAGCTAGCCGTGTATATAAAAACACCCGGCAAAAATAATTCCATGCCTTTTAGCCTGAAGATTCCCCTAGAGATGAAACACGAGAGTCTCTGTGTAGCTTAATTGCCATAAATATATTTTCATAGCTTACTATATATATATATATATATATATATATGATTAGTCAATGAAAAATAATTAGACCTGCAAATGGAAGCAAATCAATATCTTCAGTTGATTTGCTTCCATTTGCGGGTCTAATTATTTTTCATTGACTTATCATATTTTTGCTCTATCCAGTATATTGAGCTTTCATCACCTCACAATAGGTCCAATTCTCTAAAAGTTTACCTTTTAGTTATAAATTTTCATATATATATATATATATATATATATATATATATATATATATATATATATAAATTATATATCTTTGTGCATATCGTTTCATAACGGGTAAAAATGTGTTTTTTGAAGATATTCCATCATTTTACCATTTCAGACAGTGCTGACGAAGACAGAATTAGGGATTAAACCCTTTTCTTGTCAGAAACCACTGGTCCATGTCTGATTAAAATCTGTATTTAAAAATAAAAAATATTACGCTCTTAATTTAATTTAATTTAATTGAGCACTCTGCTGGTATTTCCCTTTTATTCTTTTTTGAGTATATATATATTATTACAAATATATATATATATATATATATTATTACAAATATATATATATATATATTATTACAAATATATATATATATATATTATTACAAATATATATATATATACGTAGATAGGAGTAGACACATTAAAATGTTTATATATATATATATATATTATTACAAATATATATATATATATATATTATTACAAATATATATATATATATATTATTACAAATATATATATATATATTATTACAAATATATATATATATATATATATATATATATATATATTATTACAAATATATATATATATATATTATTACAAATAAACATATATATATATTATTACAAATAAACATATATATATAAAAGGTGGGACTACATAACTCATTCCACCGTTATATGTCTTAATTTACTTCAGTTCGTGTCCATCCATTACACCTCTGCATTGTATTGCCTTCTATAAATTACCTTTATGATATCAATATATTAATCAACTTTCCCATAATGTGAGACATTATTTCTTCATGGTTGAGAATGTCAAAATCAAATCAAATCTGAAATAAGATTTAAAAAAAACGTAGGTGGAATTGTGACGTAGGTAGTCACATAGTTTCGGTCACAGACAGGCACATAATCCCCATTATGATAATTATATTTATACAAGTGCACACTCTTCGTCAAATGTGACGCAAAAAGTTATGCTTCGCCAGTGTTCACACTAATATTCATATTTATATGAAATAATGTCTCAATTGGTGAAAACAAAAGAAGATAGAAATAAGATGTCTCAAACTAGAAAGTTTAAAAAAAGAAAAAAAAAACACATATCAATGAGTATACCGATTGATATATTTTTTATGAAGAAAGAAAAATAAATTAGTTGTTATTTAACTTATTAACTTATTATTTAACTTATTATTTAACTTATTATTTATCTTATTATTTAACTTATTATTAGACCAAAGTGATGATGTAAGACGATGAAGATGGATGCGAACTAAGATGTGGAGAAAGTATACTTGGATGGTGAAACCATTGAGGTTGTTCAGAAGTTTTATTACCTGGGTGACACCATTGGAGCACAGGGAGGAGCAGGTGCTAGTGTGATTGCAAAATTTAGGAGTGGATGGAGTAAGTTCAGGGAACTTCTGCAATTATTAATCAGCAGAGCGTTACCACTGTCGACGTAGAAAAGAGTCTATCGGGCATTTGTGCGCAGTGTGATGATGTATGGAAGTGAAACCTGGCCAATGAGGGTTGAGGAAATGCATTGCATGGAGAGAAATTATATGAGAATGATACAATGGATGTGTAATGCGAGTTTTAAAGACAAACTTAGTTCTGATGACCTCAGAGGAAGATTAAATTTGGACAGTATAGGGATATGTGTGCAAAACAGTAGATTTTGATAGTAAGGCCACATTAAAAGAATCGATGAGAGTGCTTGAATTAGTAGATGTAGAACAATTGAAGTAACAGGGTCAGTTCACAGGTGAAGGTCAAGGAAAACATTGGAGGAAGTAATAAGACTGGATTTGAGAGAAAGGGGGATAAATAAAGACCTGCGCAGAGATAGGTTAGTTTGGAAGTCATTTTCTTAAAGCCGTCCAACACATGCCAGCATGTAAAACAGATGTTAAATCGAATATGATGATGTTGATTGTTAGAAAGATAATAACAACAATTGTAAAATTATTCCTTATTGTACAGGTCGTCTGCTTTGAATCATGGAGCAGTACACAATCCTTGGAAATATTGGTGAAGGTGCTCATGGGATTGTTTTCAAGGCCAAATTCAAACAGGTGAGAATTTCTTCACTATTTATTTTAATTATATAACAATGTCTTTAGTTTTCAATTTTTTGTTAGTTAATCCTCATACAGGCACTAATCTTTTCAATAACCTTGCTTTTTACTTCACATAATTTTATAATGAGCAATAATTTTCACATAATTCACATGATTTCATAATGAGCAATAATTTTCACATAATTCACATAATTTTATAATGAGCAATAATTTTCACATAATTCACATAATTTTATAATAAGCAATAATTTTCACATAATTCACATAATTTCATAATGAGCAATAATTTTCACATAATTCACATAATTTTATAATGAGCAATAATTTTCACATAATTCACATGATTTTATAATGAGCAATAATTTTCACATAATTCACATAATTTTATAATGAGCAATAATTTTCACATGATTTTATAATGAGCAATAATTTTCACATAATTCACATAATTTTATAATAAGCAATAATTTTCACATAATTCACATAATTTTATAATGAGCAATAATTTTCACATAATTCACATGATTTTATAATGAGCAATAATTTTCACATAATTCACATAATTTTATAATGAGCAATAATTTTCACATGATTTTATAATGAGCAATAATTTTCACATAATTCACATAATTTTATAATAAGCAATAATTTTCACATAATTCACATAATTTCATAATGAGCAATAATTTTCACATAATTCACATGATTTTATAATGAGCAATAATTTTCACATAATTCACATAATTTTATAATGAGCAATAATTTTCACATAATTCACATAATTTTATAATGAGCAATAATTTTCAACATAATTCACATAATTTTATAATGAGCAATAATTTTCACATAATTCACATAATTTTATAATGAGCAATAATTTTCACATGATTTTATAATGAGCAATAATTTTCACATAATTCACATAATTTTATAATGAGCAATAATTTCGACATAATTCACATAATTTTATAATGAGCAATTTCTTTCTCCACATCTGAGTTCTCATCCATCTTTATTGTCTTACACTTCTTGCACACAAATTGGTTATCCTCTCTCAATCTACCAGTAATTGCCCTGCACTTATTGTGTACACAATGCTTACACGTACTGGTACCACAAGAAATTAAATTGCATCTGACTCCCTTTCCACTAACTGAGCAGAGATCTTTACTCTTTTTGGGAGCTTTCCAACACTACAACAACTGATCATCACTTTGGTCTTAGTAACATTAACTTTCAGACCTTTACTTTCAATAGAATTCCTCCAAGTCTTTAACTTAATAAATAGGTCATCCATTGTTTCACAGGCAAGTACTAAATCATCAGCATACAACATCTCTTCCGGACAACCTGTACTAAACTTCCTGGACAATGCTTCTAAGACACAAATAAAAGGCAATACATTCATGATGATTCTTGAATATAGGGATTTTCTTAACTAGAGAGATTTGTCCCCGTAGTATTTTTTTCGGTTATAATAACACTGAATCATGTAAGAAGGATAAGAACACTCGCTTAAACTAAATTAAATAGAAGAATAAACGGAATTAACATCTGGGCATCTGGTAAGATACTCATGACCTTTCATGAACTGAACAAAAGAAGAACTCAAGAATCGGGATCAAAGAACCAGGACACTAATGACTATGCACAAAGCACTACACCTGAAGGATGATGTTAACCGACTCTATGTAAAAAGACAAAATATTTTGTATTAATGTAAACCAAATGAATGCTCACAGTCTATTGTTTTAATTCTTATGATCATTTATTTGTGTATTTAATTTTCATGCAGAGTGGTGAAACAGTCGCGTTGAAAAAAGTTCGTTTAAAGAAACCTGAAGATGGAATTCCCTGCACAGCTCTAAGGTAAACGTCCTATAGATTCATTATGGTAAATGCGACTCTGGTATTATAAGATCAACAGAGTCCCATTACATTCTAATAGTATTTCTTTATAAGACTGGCACCGATTGTCATGGCAAATAAAACCCTACCTGAGAGTTCATCATTCAAACTCCTCGGCCTAACCTTCACAGGTAACATGAATTGGAACAAATACATTGAAGACATTGCCAAGGCTGCCGCAAAGAAGGTTGGCTCCCTCTACCGTGCTAGTAAACTCCTCACACCTGACATTATCCTGTATCTCTACAAAGCCACCATCTGCCCATGCATGGAGTTTGTTGTCACATCTGGGCTGGTGCATCATCTACTACTCTCTCCCTCCTTGACAAGACCCAAAAAAGAGTCGCCAACCTAATAGGTCCCTCACTGTCAACCAAGCTCCAGTCCCTGTCCCATCGCCGCAATGTAGCATCCTTGTCCTTGTTTTACAAATACTTCAATGAATTGTGCTCCGATGAACTGGCTACTCTGGTGCCCCCTCGACGTAAATTCACTAGACCAACTCGACAATCAACTAAATCCCATTCATTCACTGTGGAGGTCCCCAGATGCCAGAGAGTTTTCTACTCAAATAGCTTCTTTTCTCATACTGCTGGCCCCTGGAACTCCCTCCCTGCCCCCTGTTTCCCCGACTGTACTGACATGCAGAAATTTAAAACTAATATAAACAGACATCTTGCTATGCAGATCCCAATTTAGGTTGTCCCCCCCCCCCAACCTTGTCCCCTTTTCTTTCTTCTCAGTAGCCCCTTACGTCTACAGTGGCGGCCTGCCTTGTTTGGGGTGAACTATGTCAAAAAAATTTCTTTTAAAGATACGAACAGAGTGTTTGAGATAAATTTGACACTTTTTGAACAGGAATTCAAAGTGCATCTTTTGCCTAATACAGCTCACTCAAAGAATCTGACCAAAGATAGGACTGAATTTTGAGACCGCTGTCTTCATGGCATCCTTCGAGAGACGCCTGAACACCAGTTTGATTCTCGTTCGGCGCTTTCTTCATACTTATCACTCCGATGCTTGTTTCTCTTGCCACGGTCCGCATTGCTTTGCCTAGATCTTGCTGCAACTTTTTTTGCAGCTTCTTGATGAATTTTGTTGTGCGGATAAAGTAAGAATACCTTCTATGCTCCTTCCTGCTAGCCACTGATTCCACATCTCCATTGCAATTCTCCAGCTCACATCTCACAGCCTTCAAGGTATTCAAGGAGCACTGAGTTGCAGCTAAGATTTCCAGATTTTTTATTTTGGCGCAAATCATCACGATGCAAGTCACCCACTTCCAATATTGCGGTGCTTTCATGTCATCAACGGTCTCCAAACTCATCAATAGTACACTGAAACAGCTATCCATTGCACTTTACCACTATTAAATACTTCAAATAGTTCTGAAATGAAAGAATATAAAAAATTATCAAATTTGTCTCTAACATCCTGAATAGTTTTAATTTAAAAAAATGTAATTAAAAATAAAAACTTAATTTTTTTCTTTATCAAATGCTAGTGGTACCTACCCGGTGTTACCCGGGATGCAGTGAAGTCATTTTAGTTTCTAATCTTAATTTGTTGGCACCTTTTATTTTTAACTAATATAGAAAAAGAAATAAACTTTTAGTTCTAAGGGAAACAACTCTTTTTATATTCAATTAAAATATGAGTTATTCCCTTTGCTAATTTTGATTTTTCGGTCATCATTGAACATTTTTTCCGTATTACCAATTGCCCAAATTGGACTTCATCATTTTTTAAATAAACTGTTATGTATGTATTTATAGTGTTAATAAGTTGGTACAACAATAACAAATGAAAATTGGCTAGTCAAAATCAAAGTTTGACATGTCAGCTTAAATGCTATTTCGGTTTAACCTTTGAAATCTCACACTTTTAGATTTATATGTAAGATTATTTTATTTTAAACGCATTTCATTTATTGAAAGCATATTTTTAAAATATAGACAATTTGTAAAAGGTTATTAACAATGCGGAAATATACTGTGTAGTTCGAAGGAGAACCGAAAACAAGATTAGGATAAAAGTGAAAATAAGTTTCTTTTTGTTTTAATTTATTTAATTGTTTATTTAAAAAAAAATTTTTTAATTTATTTATGAATCTTACTTGCTTTCATTGTCACTTTGTTTACTGGCAATGTACGTCTGGAGCCCGTATATCACAATATTTCATGAAAATATTTCCCTCCTCAGGTATTACCTGTACCTGGTACCTGGTGCGGCATTCACACTGGGCAGGTTGATCTGGCTTCCTCCATGGGAGGAAGTTTCTAGGGAATATTAAATTCACAAGCAATCCCTAGTCGCATGTATATCCCAGTCAGGGGAGATGAAGACGTTAGTTTTTGCAGATTTTTTTTTTTTGCAAGGAGGTGTCATCTTCTTCCTACATATGGCGCCTGGTATTCCTAAATGGTCACCCATCTGTTACTGATCAGGCTCAACGTTGCTTAACTTTGGTGATCAAACGAGAACCAGTGTGCCAATGTGATTATGCCGTAGGTATTACTATTCCGTTCAACTCAAATTTTTGTAGCGTACAACAATGGCGGCTGTCAAGTTAGAGAGTCAAAAAAGTATGTGATATTTAAAGAATATCAAATACTTAAAAGAACAAAACTTTTTAACAAATTATTGTATTATGTATTGTTATCATTATTTAGGCGTGCCGTTTCTGAATGCCTCATTTAAACATGTAGTATTAAATGAATGCCTCATTTAGACATGTAGTATTAAATGAATGCCTCATTTAGACATCTAGTATTAAATGAATGCCTCATTTAGACATGTAGTATTAAATGAATGCCTAATTTAAACATGTAGTATTAAATGAATGCCTCATTTAGACATGTAGTATTAAATGAATGCCTCATTTAGACATGTAGTATTAAATGAATGCCTCATTTAGACATCTAGTATTAAATGAATGCCTCATTTAGACATGTAGTATTAAATGAATGCCTCATTTAAACATGTAGTATTAAATGAATGCCTCATTTAGACATGTAGTATTAAATGAATGCCTCATTTAAACATGTAGTATTAAATGAATGCCTCATTTAGACATGTAGCATTAAAAACAACAAACATCTTCTGTTCTTCCTCAGCCATTTTCAAAAATAAATAAGAGTTAACTTTAATCGAAACACAGATTCATAAACATTTTTTTTAATTTGTAGACATTATCTAATTTAATTTGTAGACATTATCAAATTTAATTTGTAGACATTTTCTAATTTAATTTGTAGACATTTTCTAATTTAATTTGTAGACATCTAATTTGATTTGTAGACATTATCTAATTTGATTTGTAGACATTTTCTAATTTGATCTGTAGACATCTAATTTGATCTGTAGACATTTAATTTGATTTGTAGACATTATCTAATTTAACTTGTAGACATTATCTAATTTAATTTGTAGACATTATCTAAGAAATATAATGAAGGAGTGCAGTAGCGATTAATAATTAAAAAAAAACTTGTTTTATCATCTTTTTTCTTTTTTTTTACTAATGAGTCATCATTTATCAAGATCATGGGGCCACTCGAGGATAAGGGTTGAAGAGATCGTCAGTTGGACGATGATCGCCTCCGTGAGAGTGCCAGAAACAATGGGTGGAATTGGCAGAAGATTACTTAAGAGTAATTGATTATACGGCTCAACAAGTATTTGTTTACATTAGACTTGAAGAGGCTGTAGGGACGAGAAGAGATCGTACCCCATTTGATTTTGGAGTCGATTTTGTCCTCTGTCAAAACAGGAAAGAATGCTTTATAATATAATTTCTTTTTATTAGATATGACATCAGTACTCCATCTAATATTGTTCACAATTTAGAATAATAATCCATCTTGCTTAAGATATAAAATTAGAATATTTGATATTCTGTTTTATCAAGATTAGCAACGCGTGGGTAAAGAATTTAAATTAATTCTCTGGGCATGTTGGCCATTTCTAAAAATCGCTGTGTATTGCATTGGCTACACACACCTGCAGAAAATAAAAGATGGTAAAAACCTGTGGTGGATAAAGACATTTAATTTCTGAATAATTTGTCTATGACAAACCATAAAGATAGGTCTTACTTGTCTCGTTTTAACTAAGTTTAAACATACATAATACATTGTTCGCATACAATAAAAAATGCACAAGTTATTCATGTAGAAGATAATGTGAAGACTTGTAAACATGCACTAGGCAGCATGTTTAGTGGGTTGCATAGTTACAATGCATGCGAATAACAGACTTGCTGCGAATGAGAAATATTTAGCTAGGAGAAAAGAGGCCACACAAAGAAATGGGTAATGTGTCTGGTCTAAAGTTTTTGACCACCCAGAATTTAATTTCTTTATGAGAAAAGATAGCTTCTCTTTAAATAGGAGTTCATGCTGAGAGATGAAGTCCCCAAAAAGTAATGGTACTACAGATACAAGGTTTTCTGCCGTGGTTATGACCCACTTGAGTTTTGCCAAAATTAATGGCCGATTAGATACGGAACCCCCTAGGCATTAGGTTTTTTATGTCCATGGATTGGAAGCAGATTAGTGTTTTCAAGTGGGTGTATGTGTGGTCTACTCTAAATGACACCAGTGTCTATATATATTCCAGCAGATGTGCAGGGGGGGGGGGTCAGAGTTTGGTTTCCTGGGGTTTAGCAGGCAGTTAACCTTCTGGGCGTTTCACAGTCAGGTGTGTTTGTGTGCCTCTCAGAGAAAGATGGGCCCTTGGGCTCTAAGCTATTGAACATATTTTGATTTGGTCAAACTAGAAATTCTCATCTGCAAGTCTTTTGTTCAGTAGAAGAAAACGAATATCATCGTAACCTCAAAAAAAAAACCCAAAATACATCTGTTATTTGTTTTAAACTGAAGTCGGGATTTTATTTGGAGGGAGAATTCTTCTGTTACAGCACTGACTGAGACCACTAAATTGACACTGCAATCAGTGTTGGAATCGAGCCATGACTTTGAAGCTGCGAAATGAGTAGACAATCACGGCCTGTGCAGTAAACACACCCAGACGCATGCTCAAAGACATACATCTTTTTGTGGCGTTTTTTTCTGTTAGAAAAAGTGCCCTGAAACCGATGTTGTCTGTAACATGTCTAGCTAGCAAATTAGGAAAAATGCTGATCTTAATTCTCGACTGCCTGTTGGTACAAGAGTTGCCAGAAAATCTTGCGTTCACAACGAGATTTGGGGATCTAAGCCCAAAGAGAATAACTCTAGTCTGGAAAATATTTTTTTACCAAAAAGAGATATAACTCTGATCCTACAAAAATGGCATTCTATTACGCATATCAGCCCATCTAACTATTAAGGATAACTCCTTACTTTAGACCAAACCATGTCTTGATATAAGTTTCATTTTTATACCAATTTAATTGTTCAATTGGAGATCGCCTCTGAAAACTAGACAGCTTATATAGGATTCACAACCTCTTGCAGACTTACTCGTCATTTGATTAAACATTCCATTCTGTAATAATTTAGTAAAAAATACAATAACCATACAAATATAAGACAGATTATTGATGACAATATTAAAATATTAGAATAAAATTAGAATATTTGATACACTATTTTATCAAGATTAGCAAGCCATAGGTAAAGAATTTAAATTGATTCTCTGGACATTTTTGTTTTTTGTAAAACTCACAGTGAATTACATTGACTATGCACCTGTTGTTGTGGACAAAGACATTTCATTTATTAATAGTTTGTCTACGACAAACTATTAAGATAATAACCAAGACAAGTAATACATAAAATTACATACATAAATAGATTGTTCTCACACAATAAAAGAATGCACACATTTCTTTTAAGGGTAAAAAGAAAACCTGTGCAAAGCATGAAGCAAGACTTACATTTTCTCATGGTGTCTTTTTTGTTAAGAGAAAAGCCTCATAGCTGATATGGCCTGTAGCACGTCTAGCCAGCAAATGAAGAAGAACATTTATCTTAATTCTCGATCATGTGTTGGTATGAGAGTTGACACAAGATCTTGTGTTCGCAATGAGATTTGAGGATGTACTGTTTTTTAACAAAGGAATCTAAGTCCTTTTTATCAAGGGGCATAAATCTAGCCTAGAAAATAATTTATCCTCAAAGGAAGATAACTCTGATCCCTACACTATCAGTTAATCCAGTTGTAGCTTTTTTTTAGTCAACCTTTAAATGTTCTCATCTGTAATTCTTTTGGTTTTTTTTTAAATGTTTATTATCGTGTTTCTTAAAGCTGTCCAAAACATGCCAGCATGTAAAACTGGTGTTAATAGATGATGGTCTATAATATTTTTTTTAAAAACAAAAAGCAATTAAAACATTTATTTAGCTAACTCTGCTTTTTGTAGTATAAACATTTTTCTTGCAAATTGACTCTCGTGTACTGTAAAACATGTGAATATCACTTTCTAAAATTTACAGATTTCAGATTTATTATTTTTTGCTTTCAGGGAAATCAAAGCCCTACAACAGATTGAAGATAATCCTTATGTGAGTTTTTTTACTCTATTTAAAAGACTACTATTATTATTATTATTTGTAATTTAGAATATCTTGTTTAAAACAACAAAATTAGTAGTCTTATCAGCACAATCTAAATGTCTATACTACATATTACAATACCCGTTAAAAGTATTTGAACACAGAATCCTGTTTATCCTTGTCACTTGGGCTTCAGAGTTAAAACAAGAACACTATCATTTTATAATATTCGGACTACTATTCTCATCTTGGATGTTATTCTCACAACATTTCAGCCGATTTAACCTCTGACATGGACCTGTGGTGCAACGGATAAAGTGCTAAGTAATAATCAGTTCTAAGTGATAGTCTTCTGGAGGTTGAAGGTTCAATCCTCAGTACGGGCGATAATAAGAATATAATTAAGAATTACTTAAGACTTTTATCCATGGTTGACAGAATGAGAACAATCTACTCCCTTGGATTAATTAAAGGGTTTAGTTTGAAATTTCGTACAGATTTCAGAGTTCGACACAAAATTCTCGACTTTGACAAGATGCGTCTGAAGAAGGTCGGTGGCTACATCAACTGAAACGTTGCGAGAATAACATCCAAGATGAGAACAGTAGTCCAAATAATACAGACTAGCGGAACCCGTGTAAATTACACGAAATGATGTTTTCAATACGGGTTCTAATGTAACAAAGCACCCTCTATTTGTTAGTAAGTTACGCTTGCTTTATTATGAGCCTTCTGGATAAGAGTGAAATAATTGTTTGAAATAGTAACTCGTGTACGATGGACACTGCGCATATCTACTAAAAAAGGTTGATATGCCATCCGTTCAAAAAAAAAAAACAACAACAAAATAATACTGGCCGATACCCTACTTTTTAAGCAGTCAACGTAATTAAATAGACAATGCCATTAAAAACGCCAACATAAAAACAAAATAGTTTTAAGTTTTAAGCAACACAAAACAGTAGTTTTTAACCAGGTAATAAAAAATGTATTATTTCTTCCCCTTCCCCTCGAAATGTAGAATTAAAATCTTAGAGGTTGGTTGGGATCGAACTATAAACCAGTCGGGCCGAAGTAAAAAATACCGCCTCGCTAACCATTACGCCAGAAAGACAGATATATAAATATCCTAAACGCAGGCTAGTTGAATGTTTTTCAAAATTTAGGTGCGGCACGCATGCGCAGAGCTTTTGCCGGAAGCGTGACACACGAACACACACGCTATCGTATTAATATATAGATGATGCAAATTATCAATCCTCATCTAAAAAATTCCGAAACACAAGAACACTATACATTAACATATAATAAAACAAATCTTTAACATACCAGTTTTGATCTTGCATCATAATTCTCTTCAAACATACAATGAAAATTTGCTGCACTTTTACATACTTTTTAGCAATACTTTTTAAGGAGTATTAACCGTAGTACTTGAACAAATACTAAATCAGTTTTACACACCTTCAGATTACATCGGACGTTATAGATTTGGGACAGAGAGAAAAATGACTAAAGATACTAGTTTGAAAACTCTTCTATAAACAAGATAAATTTGATTGATTTTTATTCATTTATAATTTTTTTTATTAGATATTTTTTATAATAAGATATCTTTTATAATTAATTAATTTTTTTATAATGAATTTTTTATAATTTTTAATATTTATAATTTCTTTTTATTAGATATTTTTTATAATTAGATAATAATTATTTATAATAATTTATAGATAATTAGATAATAATTATTTATAATAATTTATAGATAATTAGATAATTATTGATAATAATTTATTTATAATGAGATAATTATTTTTTTGTTAGATATTTTTATAATTAGATATTATTTTTTATGATGAAATAATAAGAGTTTGAAAAATAAGATAAATTTGATTGATTTTTATTCATTTATAATTCAGTTATAATTTGTTTTCTAATATTTCTTTAAAAATGAGTATTCAAACAAATAAAACTTGTAAAGATTTGCATTTTATGAAAAAAAAAAAGGTTTCATTTCTGTTACCAGTTCTGATTCTTCTTCTTCTTTGCGTGTCTTTGAAGCGTGTGGTCATATGACAGTTTCCGACTTTTTTACCAGTTCTGACAAAACGGCGTAATTTCTTACTCTGTTCGTACAGCTCATAAGTCTTATTCTTATTTTCCAGGTGGTAAGACTTTTGGATGTCTTCCCGCATGGCGCTGGTTTTGTGCTTGTCTTTGACTACATGCTGTCCGATCTTTGGGAAGTCGTACACAATTCTGAGCAGCCACTTACGGAGGCCCAAATCAAATCCTACATGCTCATGTTACTCAAAGGAGTTGCCTTCTGTCACGAAAACAACATTATGCATAGAGTAAGTGGATTAATCTCAGAGTAATAATTTCTTTCTCAATTTTTGCAAAGGGAATACACATTTCTTCACCTCTAATAAAAGTTACTATATGTTCATAAGCGATAATGATTGTTATAATCATTATTATTATAACTAGGGTTACGGAGTCACAGGAAGTCCAAGGTTTTGGAAAGAGTCGGACTAATGAGAATGCTAGGAGTAAGATTTATTTTTTTTTGTTTTTGTAGGGATATTGGCTATTCAGTATTCCTAATTTGCATGAGAGTAGCAAAGAGCCTATATAATTATCTCTTTCTAAGAAGCTTGGCTAGCCATTAACTAACGCTAACTTTACACTTCACAATAATTATAATTATTTTGGTATAAAACTGAATTTTCATCCCAATATTTTGCAATAGAATTGCATGAAATTATTTTGTTATAAATCTGCGTCATAACTATTTTCAACAGAATTTCATCCCAATATTTTGCAATAGAATTGCATAAAATTATTTTGTTATAAAACTGCGTCATAACTATTTTCAATAGAATTTAATCCCAATATTTTGCAATAGAATTGCATAAAATTATTTTGTTAGAAAACTGCGTCATAACTATTTTCAACAGAATTTAATCCCATATTTTGCTATAGAATTGCATAAAATTATTTTGTTATAAATCTGCCTCATAACTATTTTCAATAGAATTTAATCCCAATATTTTGCAATAGAATTGCATAAAATTATTTTGTTAGAAAACTGCGTCATAACTATTTTCAACAGAATTAAATCCCATATTTTGCTATAGAATTGCATAAAATTATTTTGTTATAAATCTGCGTCATAACTATTTTCAATAGAATTTAATCCCAATATTTTGCAATAGAATTGCATAAAATAATTTTGTTATAAAACTGCGTCATAACTATTTTCAACAGAATTTAATCCCAATATTTTGCAATAGAATTGCATAAAATTATTTTGTTATAAATCTGCGTCATAACTATTTTCAACAGAATTTAATCCCAATATTTTGCAATAGAATTGCATGAAATTATTTTGTTATAAAACTGCGTCATAACTATTTTCAACAGAATTTAATCCCAATATTTTGCAATAGAATTGCATGAAATTATTTTGTTATGAAACTGCGTCATAACTATTTTCAACAGAATTTAATCCCAATATTTTGCAATAGAATTGCATGAAATTATTTTGTTATAAATCTGCGTCATAACTATTTTCAATAGAATTTAATCCCAATATTTTGCAATAGAATTGCATGAAATTATTTTGTTATAAAACTGCGTCATAACTATTTTCAACAGAATTTAATCCCAATATTTTGCAATAGAATTGCATAAAATTATTTTGTTATGAAACTGCGTCATAACTATTTTCAACAGAATTTAATCCCAATATTTTGCAATAGAATTGCATGAAATTATTTTGTTATAAAACTGCGTCATAACTATTTTCAATAGAATTTCATCCCAATATTTTGCAATGGAATTGCATAAAATTATTTTGTTATAAAACTGCGTCATAACTATTTTCAACAGAATTTAATCCCAATATTTTGCAATAGAATTGCATGAAATTATTTTGTTATAAAACTGCGTCATAACTATTTTCAATAGAATTTCATCCCAATATTTTGCCATGGAATTGCATAAAATTATTTTGTTATAAAACTGCGTCATAACTATTTTCAATAGAATTTAATCCCAATATTTTGCAATAGAATTGCATAAAATTATTTTGTTATAAATCTGCGTCATAACTATTTTCAATAGAATTTAATCCCAATATTTTGCAATAGAATTGCATAAAATTATTTTGTTATGAAACTGCGTCATAACTATTTTCAACAGAATTTAATCCTAATATTTTGCAATGAAATTGCATAAAATTATTTTGTTATGAAACTGCGTCATAACAATTTTCAACAGAATTTAATCCCAATATTTTGCAATAGAATTGCATAAAATTATTTTGTTATAAATTTGTCGTCATAACTATTTTCAATAGAATTTAATCCCAATATTTTGCAATAGAATTGCATGAAATTATTTTGTTATAAAACTGCGTCATAACTATTTTCAATAGAATTTCATCCCAATATTTTGCAATGGAATTGCATAAAATTATTTTGTTATAAAACTGCGTCATAACTATTTTCAATAGAATTTAATCCCAATATTTTGCAATAGAATTGCATAAAATTATTTTGTTATGAAACTGCGTCATAACTATTTTCAACAGAATTTAATCCTAATATTTTGCAATGAAATTGCATAAAATTATTTTGTTATGAAACTGCGTCATAACAATTTTCAACAGAATTTAATCCCAATATTTTGCAATAGAATTGCATAAAATTATTTTGTTATAAATCTGCGTCATAACTATTTTCAACAGAATTTAATCCCAATATTTTGCAATAGAATTGCATAAAATTATTTTGTTATAAATCTGCGTCATAACTATTTTCAACAGAATTTTATCCCAATATTTTGCAATAGAATTGCATGAAATTATTTTGTTATAAAACTGTCATAACTATTTTCAACAGAATTTAATCCCAATATTTTGCAATAGAATTGCATAAAATTATTTTGTTATAAAACTGCGTCATAACTATTTTCAATAGAATTTAATCCCAATATTTTGCAATAGAATTGCATAAAATTATTTTGTTATAAATCTGCGTCATAACTATTTTCAACAGAATTTAATCCCAATATTTTGCAATAGAATTGCATAAAATAATTTTGTTATAAAACTGCGTCATAACTATTTTCAATAGAATTTAATCCCAATATTTTGTCAATAGAATTGCATAAAATTATTTTGTTATAAAACTGCGTCATAACTATTTTCAACAGAATTTAATCCCAATATTTTGCAATAGAATTGCATAAAATTATTTTGTTATAAAACTGCGTGATAACTATTTTCAACGGAATTTAATCCCAATATTTTGCAATAGAATTGCATTAAATTATTTTGTTATAAATCTGCGTCATAACTATTTTCAACAGAATTTAATCCTAATATTTTGCAATGAAATTGCATGAAATTATTTTGTTATAAAACTGCGTCATAACTATTTTCAATAGAATTTCATCCCAATATTTTGCAATAGAATTGCATAAAATTATTTTTGCCGAAATAATATTGTTTTATTCGGCGCTGTTTTTCTGAAATCATATCTTTGCATTTATTTCAAACACTTACATAATTAATAAAATGTATTTGTGAAGTCTCAACTTAATATGAATTAATAAAAGGTTTCTTTTGTCATTTCTGATCCTCCGTACTTGAAATTTACTGCAGAATAAACCGGAAGTCAGCGCAGCAGTGAACCCTTCTGGAATGCCATCTCATCTATAACAAGACCAGATAGTACACTTTGAATTATTTGTAAAAAGAAAGGTTAACAAATGTTATAAATTAGGCGCAATGCCATCCAAAGTTATAATCGTAATTATTGTTGACTGTCTTAACTTGATTCTCAGGGCAACACTTCGTAGATGCAGCGAGTTTTAATATAAAAACAGAAACAGGTTGCTCCTGGTGTTTCGATCATTTTATGGCTGTAATTCTGTTGCTAACGATTCTGGAAATTGCAAGACAAAGGAAAATAAAGCTGCTAGAAAGACAAAGAAAATTGGATAAAACAGACGTTAAAACGATTAAAACGAATCGCCAGAAATTGTTAGAACATTTTCAGTTGTATGACATAAAAAAAATGTTATCTCTCGAAAGAAACAACAAACAGTTTAAAGACTTGAACCCTTAAATACTTTATTTTTTATATTGGTTTCACATCGAAGATACTGATTATATATTTAGCGGGTGTGTTGATGCAACATCATACTAATACCTACTCAACATGTGTAGTATCTGTTCCGATGGATACTGCACCCCATACACTGGTATTGTCTTGGCCTTCGGGGGCTTGATTTACGCCGGTCTATGGGTCTGTCCTGTGCAGTTCTAGGAGGTCCACCCTCCCAGGCTTCGCCTCCCCTCTTTGGGGAGGAGTAAGTTTATTGCTTACTGCCTGAGGCACCCCTACCGGGGAATGCCGACGGGGCTGCCCAGGCAATTTTTAAACCCCACTTTTCCGGCCCGACCTTGGGTCACATCTTACTTGTGGGAGTAAGATAAAAACTGGCCTTGTGCCTAACTCCTGGAGAGGAGTAAATCAATACTCAACATTGCCAACAGGTTTGTTGCAGATGTGAAACAAGTTGCAGTTTGATACATTTTCGTTGAATATTATATTAAATAAGCCTTTTGTTGGAATGTGTCACATTTGAAAAAAAAGCATTTAAGGGTTAAAATAAGGGGTCGGGGTGGGATATTTAATTTGTTTAGGAGGGAATCCTATATATATATATATATATATATATATATATATATATATATATATATATACCTAACTTTATATGAAAATATTTTTTTTCAGGACCTGAAACCAGCTAATCTGTTGATCAGTTCAGACGGACACTTGAAAATTGCAGATTTTGGTCTGGCCAGAGTTTATCAAAATGTTGGAGATCGCCAGTACAGTCACCAAGTGGCCACCAGGTAACTAACTGATAGGTAAACTTTTTTTTACGAATCTGTTAAAAAGCTATCCAGAAATTAAATCCAACATTTTATACGTGTAATCCTAATGAAAGTATTTTTTCCCTAAAAGTTTTCTAAATCAATATTTTGAGTAAATTGTTTTGTTTATTTAATACTTATTGCGTTAATGTTGTGATCTTTTGACCAACAACTGTTAATAGAAAGCTAAACAAAAACTGTTAATAGAAACTAAAACTATTAATAGGAGGCAAAACAAAAAAACTGTTAACAGAAGGTGAAATAAAAAAACTGTTAACAAAAAAATAAACCAAAAACTGTTAACAAAAAATAAACCAAAAACTGTTAACAGAAAGCAAACAAAAAACTGTTAACAGACAGCAAACCAAAAACTGTTAACAGAAAGCAAACCAAAAAACTGTTCATAGAAAGCAAACCAAAAAGCTGTTCATAGAAAGAAAACCAAAAACTTAACAGAAAGCAAACCAAAAACTGTTAACAGAAAGCAAACCAAAAACTGTTAACAGAAAGCAAACCAAAAAACTGTTCATAGAAAGCAAACCAAAAAGCTGTTCATAGAAAGCAAACCAAAAAGCTGTTCATAGAAAGCAAACCAAAAAGCTGTTCATAGAAAGCAAACCAAAAAAACTGTTCATAGAAAGCAAACCAAAAAGCTGTTCATAGAAAGCAAACCAAAAAGCTGTTCATAGAAAGCAAACCAAAAAACTGTTCATAGAAAGCAAACCAAAAAGCTGTTCATAGAAAGCAAACCAAAAAGCTGTTCATAGAAAGCAAACCAAAAAGCTGTTCATAGAAAGCAAATATTAAAAAGCAGTGAAACTTATGTTTACGTAAGAGAAAGAAAGATTTATTAAATTGTTTGTTTTGTTTTACGACATATCAACCTTTTCCAGGTCATTTCAAGTGGGATTTATATATCGTTAGATCTTTATATTTTTATATATAGATCAACTGCTTTTAAAAAATACATTATAGTCTCTACTTTACTTTTTTTACAGTACCTGCTCTGTAAAACATTTCTCTTATAGGAACCAGATCAATGCATTG
Organism: Sepiola atlantica; assembly: GCA_963556195.1. Classification (NCBI taxonomy): domain Eukaryota; kingdom Metazoa; phylum Mollusca; class Cephalopoda; order Sepiida; family Sepiolidae; genus Sepiola; species Sepiola atlantica. Next base: position 93,237,122 of record OY744532.1, read on the forward strand.
AGTAATAATGTGTTTGATTGTGTATGTAAAGCTTAATTGTATGTTTTCAGATGGTATAGAGCTCCAGAACTTCTATATGGTGCCAGGAAATATGATGAAGGCGTAGACCTTTGGTGAGTTGAAAGTTTATAGAATGAAATACTGTATTACCACGTAAAAGAGTTAACTGAAAGTAAAACAAAATGATTAATTTAAAAGATCTCATCGATCTGACAAAAAGGTTAAAAACTATAGGAAAATTGTTGAAATTTCAGTATCAAACGTGAAATATATGGTTATAAATGATTTTATGCATTCAAATCATGTCATTTTGCACTTCATGGAGGCCTATTGAAAATGTTTGATTTTTAGAGATTTCTGAAAGAAATTAAGTCAACTATATTTTTTAAAAAAACATAGAATAACATTCTGACTCATACCTGAGGATAAGATGTGTTGAATGATAAATAAATGAAAATATGCATTTGTGATATCATTGGAGCACTGAGAGGAGCAGGTGTTAGTGTGATTGCAAGAATTAGGAGTGGAAGGAACTTCTGCCATTACTAACCAGCAGAGCGTTACTACTGTAAACCAAGGGAAGAGTTTATCAGACATGTGCATGCAGTGTGATGATGTATGAAAGTGAAACCTGGCCAATGAGGGTTGAGGACATGTGTTGCATGATAGGAATGATACAATGTGTAATGTGAGCCTTAAAGAAAGAAGACATCTGAGAAAATTTAAAGCTTGACAGTATAGGGAGATGTGTGCAGAACAGGAGACTTTGTTGGTATAGTCACGTTGAAAGAATGGATGAAGTTGTTGGGTTAGTAGATGTAGAATAGTTGAGGTAGCAGGGCCAGTTAGCAGGGGAAGGCCAAGTAAAACATGAAAGGAAGTGATAAAGATTAATCTGAGAGAAAGAGGGGATAAATGAAGACCTGGCCAGCGATTTTATTTAAACAAAAAAATGTGCATTCAGAACAAAAGTTTTAACAAAAAAAATATATATATTCCGAATCATATTATTTTTTGGGGGGGAGGGGGGGCGATTGGGGCTCGACGGTCAAACAATTTGTCAGAAACTTTTGGACTTACCCTAGGCTAGAAAAAGGTCAGCAATAGGTTAATTTGGAAGTCAATTTTTAAAAGCTGTCCAACACACGCCAGCATGTAAAAAAGGATATTCTCCGATTTTTGAAAAAAAATCTGGTTAGCCCCCAGGGGGTTAAAAGGCCCTGAAATGGCAAAAAATGACATTTTTTGCCCCATAACTTTTCATCCATCCATTCGATTTCTCTGAAACTTGGCCAAAATGTGGAGGCAATTGTTCCTAATAGAAAATAAGTATCGCTGACCTTGGAAAAAATCTGGTTCACGCCCCCAGGGGGTCAAAAGCCCCCAAAATGGCAAAAAATGACCCTTTTCTCCCATAACGTTTGATCCATCCATTCAATTTTTCTGAAACTTGGCCAAAATGTAGAGGCAATTGTTCTGGATATAAAATGAGCATCCTTGACCTCAGAAATATTCTGGTTCGCGCCCCCAGGGGGTCAAAAGGGGGATCAAAAATGCCCCAAATTGCCCAAATTTATTGCATTTTACACTCGCCACATCGAGTCACATACAGAGGGGGACCACACACACGCGGCTTTTTTTTATTATTATTATTATTTATTTCTAATTAAGTAAATAATGGAATATATAGCCATCAATATATTGCGTATAACGATGCGTTTTGGTTGGCACTTGTGTTTGCATAGGTAGTATCGTCACTTAATAAAATTGTTCATTTATCGACGGGGCTGGGAACAGAAAATTTCTATAACTACTGTTACTTTATTTTTTTTGTAGGGCAGTTGGCTGCATTTTTGGTGAACTCTTGAATAATTCTCCACTTTTTCCTGTAAGTATGATTTAGATCATTTTTTTAAATAATCGTAAAGCGTACCTACAATTTTCGCTCTTTACTTCTCTACCTCTCTTTCGTGGCTCTGGACGGCCAAAAGTCGTTGGCTTCATGACGTTTTTTAAAAAACAAAAAAACAAATAACAACAGCAACGACGTGGAGATGTGTTCAGAATTTTTGCTCCACTTTGAAAACAAGGAAGTAAATATCTACTGGAGACTTCTCCATCTACAGTCTTCTTTATAAATGTTAGTAATTTGGATTCAGGATAACGACTTGTCCCTGTAAAATCTTCTGCCTTCGTCAACAACGCTATTTACTTCTCTTAAGCCAAGTGGATCTTTTTGTGGCTCTGAACAACCAAAAGTCGTTGGTTTCATGACGTTTTTTAAAAAAACAAAAAAAACAAATAACAACAACAACGACATGGAGATGTGTTTGAAATTTTCGCTCCACTTTGAAAACAAGGAAGTAAATATCTACCGGAGACTTCTCCACTTTACAGTCCTCTTTATAAATGATAGTTGTTTGGATTCAGACGAGCGATCTGTCCCTGTAAAATATTGTTGCTTCAAAAATAGTCAAAAATATGCCAAATTCAAATTTTTATGAATGCAATGGATCACTTTGACTGCATCATATATCTCAGAACATTAGACTAAGTCTAAGTAAAAACATTTAATTGTTGGCACATAGGGTCTTTGCAAAACATAAAAAATGATACCAAATTTATTTTGGTAGCACAATTAGCCACCGAATAACTAGATAACAAGCAAATAGACTTTTAGTAGATAGATAGAGAGATAGATAGATAGATAGATAGATAGATAGATAGATAGATAGAAAACCATAACATGGACAGATAATGTAAAAAGTTAAATGCTATTTAAAAATGTTGTGGCTGCCACCTCCCCTACATCGCTCGACTGATCATTTTCTATTTTCTGTGGCAGTCTAAGGTGAAAATGCAGTTATGTGATGACTCTAAGTATGAATGTGATAGATAATTGAACATGCTGGATGGTATTGTCAGCATGCATGGGCCAAAAATGCGTTGAGTTAAGAATACAATAGTCAGTGAAAAACCAACAAATGCCGCTATCCCTCCAATTTAATGGTCTTGTGCCTAATTGTATGCATTTACAATAAACATAAGAAAGCAAGATAAAAGTCGTTGGTTTCATGACGTTTTTTAAAAAAACAAAACAAATAGTAACAACAGCGTGAAGTCGTATTTGAAATTTTCGCTCTTTACTTCTCTTAAGCCAAGTGGATCTTTTCATGGCTCTGAACAGCCAAAAGTCGTTGGTTTCATGACGTTTTTTAAAAAAACAAAACAAATAGTAACAACAGCGTGAAGTCGTATTTGAAATTTTCGCTCTTTACTTCTCTTAAGCCAAGTGGATCTTTTCATGGCTCTGAACAGCCAAAAGTCGTTGGTTTCATGACGTTTTTTAAAAAAACAAAACAAATAGTAACAACAGCGTGAAGTCGTATTTGAAATTTTCGCTCTTTACTTCTCTTAAGCCAAGTGGATCTTTTCATGGCTCTGAACAGCCAAAAGTCGTTGGTTTCATGACGTTTTTTAAAAAAACAAAAACACAAATAACAACAACAACAACAACAACAGTAACAACAACGACGTGGAGTCGTGTTTGAAATTTTCACTCCACTTTGAAAACAAGGAAGTAAATATCTACCGGAGACTTCTCCACTTTACAGTCCTCTTTATAAATGATAGTTGTTTGGATTCAGACGAGCGATCTGTCCCTGTAAAATATTGTTGCTTCGAAAATAGTCAAAAATATGCCAAATTCAAATTTTTATGAATGCGATGGATCAGTTTGTCTGCCTCATATGTTTCAGGACATGGAAGTACCTAAGTCTGGTAAGTAAATATATACAAGACATGAGTTTGTGCCGGATCAACTCAAGCTGGGTAATCTTGCAGAAAGTGTATGATGTTGAGAAACGTGAAACACTTAAAGAAGCAAAAATAACCTCACGTCTGACACATTTTGAAGCAATAAAATATATCTTATGTAGAAAAGGGGTTAGGAGCAATGCGATACAGCGCAGCCACTGCACTCCATGGGTGCACAAAAAACGCAGTTGAGTCATGGTAGGCTCACACCAGATCCAGACTTCAGATGTAAGAGATGTCTAGGACTAGCATGGCCAATTGAGGGCTGCCCTTACACTGAAGATGAAATAGGCGAGGACATTCTGGAGGTGGTAGACTCCTTTTGTTACCTAGGAGCTGAGTGCTGGAGGTGGCTGCGAACTAAGTTCAACCATCAGTCAAGACAGCTTGGGTAAAGTTCAAAGAACTTCTCAGAATCTTAACATCCTGAGCCATCTCAATTATTACCAGGAGTAAGGTCTATGATAGCTGCGTAAGAAGCATTGTATGGCAGTGAATACTGGGCTCTCACCAAGGCCTCACTTGCTCGAATCCAGAAAAATCATATGGCAATTATTAGGTGGATATTCAACGTAAACCCAGACCAGATTCAGAACATTAGGTCAGATACTCTACTTGAGAAATTGGCCATCCCAAAACTTGATGTCCTAATAAGGGCAAACTGTCTTCGCTGTTTCGGGATTGTTGAAAGAAGCAAGGAGTATATCAGCACTTGCAGAGAACTAAGGCTGGACAGCAAAAAGAAAGCCGGGTGCCCTAAGAAGACATGGAAAGAAACCATCAGGCACGATCGTAAGCAGTGGCAAATGGACACAGTTAATGCCCACAATCGTAATCACTGGAGACTTAGAATTAGAATAGCCATACAACGGCGAACCTCTGTCGAAGGGAACATAGATGATAAACCTGGATAGTGAGTGTGAGTGTGAGGATACAGTATATGGGCAAAGAAAATGGATCGAATAGCAATTTATTTTATTCCTAACAACATGGACCAACGTTAAAGAGAAGGAGGTAAAAGTCCAGAATAGTTAACAGTCAATAACTTGTAAACAAAAAATAAAAACAACAAATAATTTATACAAAATGCAGTAGAATTAAATTCTCTACCGACCTATATACTTTCAATGTGTGGAAATTGTAAGATTTTTTTTTATTTCAGAATTTTATTTTGATGAAACACTGTCTTATTGACACAAGAACCAAAATGGTTACTGACGTGATCGCTTAACTGTGAGGGGTTCATGCTGAAAAGATAGTAAAAAAAAAATGACTTATCCTACCACTAACCCTAAGTCCGACTGGCAAGAACTACCCCCCCCCCCCCACATAGGTTTATCAAAGTTAAGTGATCACTTGGTGGCTATTGTTGTTTCTTGTGTGTCGATAAGACAGTGTTTCATCGAAATAAAATTCCAAATAAAAATTTTTACAAACAGTTGTAAGACCATATGCCGGTCTCCGACGATCGTCGACTCCCAAGGGTTGTGCCATAATTTTCTGTTTGACTTCATATTCTTGTTCTAGCCATGTTGTCTGTCGTACCGACGATCGCCTAGGGGGCACAAGAACTGGTTTACAAGTTCTATACAAAAACAAAAGTAACATAGATTCACCCAATAAAAATACAAACATAGACAAGTTATTGGTATAAGCCAGTTGCGCATGTGATACCGTCGTCGTAGAAAAGGACCCCCAAACGCTGTCTGTTGGTAGTTGTCCGGTCATGTCAGCCCCAGTGAAAATCTTCTTTGAGTAGTTAAATTTCAGACTCTCTTGGAGATCTTCCCCGAGCTGAACTCTGACTAATTCCTCGGGCCTACCCCATCTGATCTCTGCCAAACTCTGACTGCTATCTCCTCTCGTCTGCTTCATCTCCTCAATTTATCCACCTTCGGCTGGAAATGTTAGATGTCCGGTCCTCACTCAGTCAGTTTTCACTGATCACCAAAAACGATTACATCCCTCTCTTCTCTGTCCACTCTCAGCTGACCGCCTGGAAACTATCAAACAAACTGTTAGGCGTCATCCTATCTGGGCCACTCTATTGTCGTTTACCTATCTAACTTCCGGATCACTGAATTATTTCCCGATTCAACATTCTTGGCTGTGTGTGGGGGGATTTTGACTGGCGGGGGGGGGGGGGGGCATAGTATCACAGTTTCCACTAGTGTTTGGACGATTAATCAGAATTGGGAATTGAAAAAATCGGAACCTTTTCGGGTATCAGAACAGGAAAAATTTGAACCTAATTTCTGATTCCAAAAACGATTCTTTTGATTTAATTTTTTTGTTTAAAAATTAATTTTCTATTGAAGATAAAATGATAAACATTTATTGATTTTTAACTACTAGTAAAACTAAAATTTATAGATCATAATACCGAACTTATGTAAAAATGGCAGCGAAAAAAAATCGCCCGATAAAAATAGCACAAGTAAAAATGTCACGAATGAATAAATAGGAAAAAATGACACAAGTAATCTCACAATAAGTTTATGAAAATCTTGGATACAATACATAATTAAGAAGTTTGTCAAATTAAAAAGAAAATTATATCTACATTTAAAAGTATGTGAAAAGGAAATGGCTATTCAAAATAAAATATTGATATTGTAGGACAGAAGCTATTGAGGTAAAAAATCCGACCGACTTAAATTTATATGTTAGATATATTGATTTTCATTTGTTTAAATTGAATTTAATTGTTTTGAACATTCTAAAAAAAAATTTTTTAATTTTTAATTCATCAATTTTTTGTTTTTCACTGCAGGGTGAAAATGATATTGAACAATTGTGCTGTGTACTGCGCGCTCTCGGCACACCAACAGAGAAATCCTGGCCAGTAAGTTGACAGGAGACAACGATTTTGACAATTTTAATTGTAAATCTTATATCGACACTTTAACTCTTCAAACCTCAATTTCTAACATTACTTCAGAGCCAGAAATTTCATCTATTTTCATCTAATTTCATCTATTTTCATCTATTTTCATCTATAGATAACTTATTTTTCTAAGAATTGTTGGAAATTAAAAAAATATATAATTGTTATGATACAATTCACCACGATGAAGACAATGGTGATGCCATTCAAATGATCAGGGAATTTGGTAGTCAAATACAGAGCCAGAAAGAGATAGACGTTGCGAAATATAACTTAAAATATGTTTCATCATATTCGGTTTAATGTCTGTTTTACATGGTGGCATGCGTTGAACAACTTTTAGAAACTGACTTCCAATCTAACTTATCTCTGGCCAGGTCTTTATTTATCCTTTCTTTCTCTCAAGTCCATCCTTATCAGTTCCTCCTATGTTTTCTTTGGCCTTCCACTGCTAACTGCCCTTGCTACCTCAACTGTTCTACATCCACTAACCCAAGAACTCTCATCCATTCTTTCAACGGGGCCATACCAACAAGGTCTCTCGTTCTGCACCCATCTTCCTATACTGTTCAGATTTAATATTCCTCTGAGGTCATCAGATCTAAGCCAGTCTTTAAGACATGTATTACACATCCATCGTATCATTCTCATGTCGTTTTTCTCCATGCATCGCATGTCCTCAACCCTCACTATGGGTGGGCGGATTTATTCAGCTTGGAATTATCAATACCTACAGAAACTGTTTGTTGAAATTACATAAAGTCATCCAATAATTGTTTCTTACTAGAAATATTTGAAAAAAAAAAGGAAGTTTTCATGTAAATTCTCCTGAGGAACTTAAAACGTATGTGCAAAAATGTCAATTTAAAATGGATAATTTGTATGGAAGGATTTAAAAATATTTTACTTTTCAGGGAATGATCGAATTACCAGATTATAAAAAGATTACGTTTCCTGAGAATCCTCCAATTCCCTTCGAAGAACTTGTTCCGGATGCGTCTCTTCACGCACTGAACCTTCTGGAGAAATTCCTGGTTTATCCATCGAAAGAAAGAATCGCAGCGAACGAGGTAAACATGAACATACATTTATTACATGGTTCTTCATTATTAGCCAATTAACCAGAAACAGAACGAGATAAGAACTAGAATAAAAAAAAGTGACCTGTTGGGTCATCCATTGAGCTCGGGATAGATTGTTTGAATCAAGAAAAATGTGAATTTGCAAAGCCAGTTAAATATGTAAAAAATAAGATAAAATCCAAAATTAGACCCATTCTGTTCACTCTATCTCAACTCATCTCCCTCTCTTTCATTCTCCAGCTACATGTTAAATAGAATTACTACTTGTGGTTGTATTCCCTTTTGCTTATAATGTACTATTCAAATCTTTTTATTCCTTCCTTTCTTTATTACCTTTGACTCTTAATAAACAGAGAGAGAGAGAGTAATGGAAGTAAAAGTGATAGATACTGTACAAATAAGAGTGGAGGGGTCAAACATACAGTGAAAGAGGGTGAGGGTAATAGATAGAAAACTTAGGTCACTTGGTGAGTGAATTGTAAATTGTGGCTAATTAGAAGAATAAAATGGAAGTTTCTTTCAAACATAACTCAATCCCAAAACCGAAGAATATCTATTTTGTGTGATTAAAATCTTTTGAAAAGCCTTAGGAAAACAAACGTTGCTTTAGTATAATAATAGATGCGAGATAACAATTAGAAACTTGTTTTCATATAACACGTGGATAGTTTTGAAGACTACTTTTGTTTTGTTATTGAGTAAAACTGCCAAACTTATTCCTATTTCATTGTTTTCTGAAATTCAATATTTGTTTTGCCGCCTGTCACACACAACACAAACACACAAGCAAAAAGAGCCAGTGACCAAAACACAAAAAATTCAATGGAAGAACAACTGTAAACATGTGCACGGCTGAATAGATGCAAACTGCAGGCCTGCAATGGGAAAAATATTGAGCTAAGAAATTGGTTCACTCTTTGAAATAATGTCTTCTTGAATCCAAGGTTCCATGTTGTGATTGCGAGTCACTTGAGATTTTACAAAAGTTATGTTCATTCCAGATGGTGGTCCCCATAGTCAATCAGTTTTTATGTCCATGAATTAACAGTTGATAAATCTTGAGTGGTCTCGCAGTGTGGTCCAAGTGATATTTATATATATATATATATATATATATATATATTCTAGCAAAATGGGCAGAGGGGATCAGTATTGTTTTTTGCCGGTCTCAGAAACAGATGGGCCTCTTGGCTCTAAACTGAAGGACTGTTTGTGCTCGATTGAATTTGTGTTTTAATTCGGTCGGGCTCAGAGTACTGATTGCAAGTCTGTCGTTTGGTAGAAAAAGCAGGTATCATTTTAACGTCTCAAAATAAAACATTGTTACTTGTTTTAAACTTGAATTGTGATTGTGTTTCAAAGGAAAATTCTGTTACAGCAGTGACCGAAACCACATGATTGATGCTACGGCCAGCGTTGAAATCAAGCACCAAATGTGGACGATCACAGCCTGTGCAGGAAACACACACAAGTTCACTAAATCCAATTTTGTTTCGGTAAAAACCCTAGACATGTAGTAGTGTCAGCAGAGGACTGCAAGCAATCAAAATATGCCGATTTTCGACAGATTTCTGTTCCAATTGATCGCCATGGAGACGAGTGGTGTGATAGGCTCTGCCACACGGGGCTTCCAACAGCGTTGGTCTATTAATGACATGCAACACCAGAGACCATCGTGAATTGACTTGGCTTTATGAACGCTTCTCTATCGCCACTATTCGAGCCTGCTTTCAGTCTGCAGGACATCCAACGAAATTTCCTGATATTTGCAGATTAATTTCGAAAAAAGACATTTTATTAATTGACTATAATTTTTTTTCTTATTCGATATTTCATGTCCATCTGCATTGATGGAACATTTTAGTACTGTACAGAAGCTCTGACGTCCAGCAACTTAGTAAACAGTCATAAAATTATTAACCGTCTGGTCAACACCAAACACCCTTTTTATCTGCATGTATCTAACGCAAGTCAGTGACATGCAGAAGTCTGGTGATGCCTGGGATAACTCTTTGATTGTATGCCCCAAAGATTCAAGTATAAATCCTAATACTGAGAACTATTATGAGAAAGGGAGATAGTTTGAATATGAGTGGATGCTCGGGGGCAATGCCTGCACGCCCCTGACACACATGGACAAAGTCAGAAAACAGCACAGTTTCCATGACTTTCAAAAATATTTTTTCACGCTCAAAATTGCTGAAGGATGGAACAAACTGTCTGCATCAGTTGTTGGCTGTCGCAACACTGCATCCTTTAAAACCCTCATGCTCCTCGAAAATTTGATGAAACTATACTTGCTGTCCCCTCTCCACTGTTCATTTCTGCTGCAAAGAAAGTGGGCTCCCTCTACTGTGCTAGAAATCTTCTCACACCTGACATTATCCTATATCTCTACAAAACCACCATCAGCCCATGCATGGAGTATTGTTGCCACATCTGGGCTGGTGCACCATCCACTAGTCTCTCCCTCTTAGACAAGGTCCAAAAAAGTGTCGCCAACCTAATAGGTCCCTCACTGTCAACCAAGCTCCAGCTCCTGTCTAATCACTGTAATGTTGCATCTCTGTTTTACAAGTACTTCAATGGAATGTGCTCCGATGAACTTACTGCTTTAGTGCCCCCACGACATAAATACACTCGACTAACCCGACAATCAGCTAAATCCCATCCATTCACTGTGGAGGTCCCCAGATGCCAGAGAGCCTTCTACTCCAATAGCTTCTTTCCTCGAGCTGTTGGCTTTTGAAACTCCCCGTTTCTCAGACCGTACTGACATGCAGAAATTTAAAACTAATGTGAACAAGCATCTCGCTGCACAGCTCTCAATTTAGGATGACCCCCTAAACTTTCACCTTAATTCTCAGTAGCCCCTTACGTCTACAGTGGCAGCTTGCCTTGTGTGAGGTGAACTAAGTTTTAAAAAAAAAAAAAAAAAAAATTCTTTTTAAATTGCACATTATCCTATGCACTATATACATGCACTTTTAATGAGTTGTAGTGCACAATTTATTATTGCCTTTTTGGAAACTTATGTTGTTAATTCAAAGAGTTTTGGTTGTTTCTGTTGGATCAATGGCACTGCTGTCGTCTGTTACTGGATGAAGCCAACTAAATGCTTCGGAAACATTGCTAAATCTTAAAAACAGAAGCAACACATCTAAGAAGAACAATGATATTAATTACTTTTATAGTTAGGTTTCATAAAATCATATTTTTATAAATGTAGAAGATTCTCGCAAGTCCCATAAAAAAATAAAAACTGTTTGCATTTTGTTTTTCAGGCCTTACTTCATTTGTACTTCTTCAGCACGCCGTTACCATCTCACCGTTCCGATCTTCCAGTTCCCAAAAGAAGCAGACAAATCCGGCGTCGGCAGCAAGCTCATGATTACAATCCAGACATTCCATTAGAAAAGTCACTTTTCCTTCCAGAAGCCTTCGCGCCTCACGTGGCTTAGTGTAAACATGCAGTGTTGCAGGTTTAGTGCGGCTGCATAGCATCTCACGCAGCTTAGTTCAACTTACGATCGATCAGCTTACATAAATCAAAGACATCTCAGATTGTAAATCAAAGAAAATGGTTGCAGCATGATTGATACAATCGCGTAGATTTGTGGATATCAAAATTTTATCAAATTCAATTTTCTCATTTATGTGGAACTTTGAAAATTCTGAAATTGCTTTTTTCATTGAAATTACCTTTTTTTTTTCTTGAAAAGGTCTGAATATAACGAAATGTAGAAATTGTAGGTATTTTACTATAAAATAAAACTATTAATTTTTAATTTTACACATTTTACTTCTACAGATTTTGATTGATAATTTTCTTAATTTAATTACAAAAATGTTAGCTAACTTGTAAACAAAAAAACAATTAGTTGTCATCTAATCTTGTTTACATATACAAATAATATAAACTAGCGGGACCCGTGTAAATTACACGAAATGTTGTTTTCAATACTAATTATCTTGTTCCTAACCTATACATGTTTGAATAAAATATGATAAGATTTGACTTGTATATTTATTTTGAAAAAATGAACAATACATGAAACAATTTACAAAACTTCTTTATATACAATATTTCTAGTGAAGATAATATTTTGACGACTAAACCTTACTTTGTAAATGCTTTAGATTAAATGAAATTTGTATGCTACTCATGAATTGGAGCCAAAGATTTTTCTAATAAAAGGGGAAGAATTTGTTTTTTGGGTCGGTTGTTGTTTTGAGTGTGTGATGTGGAGATTTTCAATCCTCTCATAGTATTCATCATCATTCGACTGTCAATCTATCATCTCATTAACTCTTATCCTCCAGTGTTTTTTTTTAGCTTTCCGTTATGATGGGTGACTCATTAGCAAAAAAAAAACAAAAAAAAACAAACAAACATTGAAATTAAAAATACTTTTAAAAAATAACAAGATTAGATGAAATGTATATTTTCGTTTTATTTATCTTTCTTTTTTTCCTGTAACATTGAGAAATTAATCAAAATAACAACAGGACAAGAATACAAAGATAAAAAAAGACAAAACATTATAACAAAGATTGACTCAGTTATGCTTTTTGAAAGCAATTGAGTAAATCAAAAGTTTCAGGGTTTTTTTTTTTGTAACCGTTTTAAGCAAAACCCCATAAACACATTCATAACCAATTACAATTGTTTGGTTTGTTTAAAAATAAATGTTACATTTTTTTTTCAATAAAAACAGCCAACATTTGAATGCAACTGATCTCAAACGTTTTTTTTTTTTTTTTTTTTTTTTTAGAGAAAAAAGACAAATCTCTTTAATTAACAAAAGTAAAATCACAACTGTTGAACAGCAAAAGAATAATCAGCTAAAACCGGGATGTTGTTGTAAAATGATAGAAAATATAAAAAATATTCCTTGTCATAGTAGTAATAATAATAGTGCTACAAGTTTGAACTTTGTTGAAGAAAAACAAAAACAAATGAGCAAAAATATTCGTTTTGTTTCAATTAATAACAGGATGGTGAGCAAAATTTATTTTACTGTTTTTATTTGTTCTTTTAGAAACAACGGTTAAATAAATAAAGTTCTGTTAATAGGAAAAGAGTAGTTGTACAACTAGTTGTCATTTTGAGTAATATAAATGGTGAGATGTCTGACTCTTCATTGAACAGCTTCGGAACATTTGGGTCTTTAGCAAAATCTACCTTTAATGAAATTTAAAAACAATGAGGGATGAAAAATTGATTTTCATTTTATTTAAAAAAATAGTTTTAAATATTTGGAATTTTTGTTTTTGCTGTTAAAATGTGCAAAACAATTTAGATTGAGCAATTAAATGGAATGATTCTTTCATAGCCACATAACCAACATATATATATATATATATATATATTACTTGAATGGCAAAAATAAAAATCTTATGCGTTAATCTCGCACTACGGATTTTTGTCTCCACTTGGCACGATCACAGGCTTTGTCTGGGTGAAGACCGGTTTTATAGAGATCTTTGTGCAGGGTGGTTGCCCATCTCATCCTCGGCCTTCCTCTCGGTCACTACCCGGCGACTTCTACTACAAAAGCAAGTTTCGTGACAGCGTCGTCGTTGGCCCTCAGTTCATATCCAAACCATCTGAGCCGCCATTCCCTCGTCTTGTCCTCAATCGATGCGATGCTGTAATGCCTTATGATCTCCTCATTGCAGATGTTGTCGAACAGTAATTCCAGATATCCAGCGGAAGGAACATTTTTGTTTCCATAACGGCAAATATTCGCTCCGCCTTTCTTGCTGTCGGTAAGCACTCGAAGCTGTACAAAGCGACGGGTCTAAAAACAGTCTGGTAGATCTTCGATTTTAGACGGTCACTGATCTTGCAGTCACAGAGTACGTCAGTCGTGGCATCACAACGCGTACCAAATTACATTGTGTGCCACATGATCGAATGCCTTTTCAAGGTCGAGGAAGGCAATATGCAGCGTTTTCGACCTCTTGGCATCAGTTGTGCCGCACTTCTTTAAGAAGCTACACTGATTTTGCGTAATTATGGCAATCAACCGTATTCTGCGGTCAATGATTCGCTCAAAAATGTTCATTGTGTGCAAAAGAAGTCGAATTGGTCTGTAGTTGCTGCATTTAGTGGGACTGCCTTCCTTTCCTCTTACAGATTTGAACCGCAGTGACTCAGTGCCAATCAACTGGGACCTTCTTTTCTGCAGCCACGCAGAAGGGTCCTAGAGTTGGAGGCGTCCCACTTCGGTCGCGCTGAGGTCAAGACCAGTTGTCTTGCCTGGCCGCAGTTCTCATAACACCAAAGAGACTTCAGCAGCTGTCATCAGGTGTACACCAGACTAGACAAGGTTGGCAGTAGAGATTGACTCCCGGGGAAATACCTCAGTCGAAATAAAAAAAAAAATACTGATGCTAGCGGTCGATGATCTTGTTCTTCTCAACAACCAGCCTGATATACTCATCGTTTATGTGGGAGAATTGCTCGATATCCTGCAATCTCTGGTGGTGTACCTTGAGAAGGCGATAAAGATCACATTTGGCTTTGCATATGTCACAGTTCACATTGATCTCGCTGTAATGCTTGGCAGATGCTACCGATTTCTTCGCCTCACCCTTGGCTGCCTAAGATGCGTGCTAATTTAACAAGGACTTGTCAACGATAAATTTGTGGTAGCATTTTTTCTTGATAAAGCCCTCTCTTTTACAGTGGCAGTCCACAGCCATGGCATTTTGTCTATCCGACAGTGTGCAGGCTTTATCGAACTGGGTTCAACCAGTGTCACTTCTTTGATGGAGACTTTTCTCTTTCCACATGTCCTCAACATTGGTGACTGGAGGCAGAGTGAGTCTTCCGACGATGTCACATTCTTTCTCCTTCCATCGCCACTACTTTACACGTGCGGAGCTGTTTCAAGTTAGACAAGGCTATCTCGGCGGCTCAACGCACAAATCACCGGGTGATGTTGTGGCACCAGTGTTTCATATGGCATTATTTTGGCATCAATGACGGCTCTGATTAAAACATAGTCTGCTGTAGTATGTGCACAGATTTGATTTGCACTTGCGGAAACAGGTGTTGGCTTTTATGAGATTGTATGAATTAGCAAAATTGCAGATACGTGTGCCGTCATTGTTGCAGATGCCATACTCAAAACTTCCATGTGCATGATGTTCATTTGTAATAGCACTGACTGGGCCGTTTAGATTTCCAGCAACCACCAATGTAGAGTTCTGTGGCACAGCGGAGATTTATTCATCAAGTAATGCCCAGAAAGTTTCTTTGACTTGCATAGGGCCGCAAGTTTGCGATGCGTACGCAGAGAAGAAGTGAATTGTGTGTCTTCATTAGTCGGTTGCTGTATCGGCGCACTTCAACGATTACATCACAATATTTTCCAGACACCACAATGCCAAGTCCGCTTTTTATTCTTGAGCCACCATTGTACAGCAGTTTTTAACTCTCACCAATGTCCTTGATCCCGTTCCAACGTGTTTCCTAAGCTGCACGCACGTCGATTCATCTCTGAAGGCAACGGCTACTTCATGGGATCGTACGGGTCAGGGTAGCGCAACAAGATAAAGGGGCTAGTTTCCTTGGCCCTTGCACATTTGTCATAATGGGCAGGGGCAATGCGCGTCACCTGTTGGAGGAGGCGGGGGGGGGGGCGCCCTAGCATGTAACTTGTTTTGTCAAGACTTATCCATGGTAATACAACATGATACCATACTCTGACCGGTACATCATTCTATTGGTTGCCAGATTTCCCCGAAGGAAAAGTGGAGGCCATAGCTTGCCAATCAGACGCAGTGGCTATGGTCACGAGATAGCCGCCAGATACTGGTCAGACGCATCTCTGGGTTTGCTAGTTAACCCCTAGCAGGGGCCTGTCTTACTGGACACCAGAGCATGTCTGCACACTGGTGGGTTATGGCGACGAGGGACAGGTCCTCTGGAGGTTTCTGTTAGGGACCTCACTTTTCAAAAAAAAAAAAAAAAAAAATAGCGGCAGGTGGCAAAATAAATCAAATTTTTCCATTAAACATTTTCTATGTATTTTGACGATTTGTTATAATTTTACTTTAAGTCATTTTAGTTTTCTTAGTATTCGAAAAATAATTATATTTTAAGATAATATTTCTTATGATAATTAAAAAAAAAAAAAAAAAAAAAGTAAGAAATTAAAATAGAGTATTTCGTAGTACACAAACATTCTACAATGCTTCTTAAAGGTCGAGATATAAAAATAAATTTTTTTTTTTTTTAAATGGCTATTCCTAAATACTTGATTACTTTTCGACAAAAACATTTTTTTCTTATTTTTTTTATATATATTCTTTTCGCCGTTTTTTTTTTGTAAAACTGAAAGCGATTTTGTTCACCGAAATAATGGCATGGAGGTATCATGCTTCATTCCCCCATTTTTCAGTTACAGTGAAACAGCTATACTAAAAAAGAAACATAACCCGTTAGATCACCCATTGAACTCGGGTTAGCTTGTTTGAATCAAGAAAAAGGGAGTTTGCAAAACCAGTTGAATATAAAAATCCAAAATTACCAGTTTTCTGTTCTCTCTACAACTATGGGTTAAATAATATTACTACTCCTGGTGATATTTTCTCTTGTTTATAATTGACTATTCCAATCTTTTTTTCTCACTTTCTTCCACTGTTGATAAACAGTGAGTGATAGATTTATTATAAAATAAGAGTTACCAGAGGGAAAGAAGTCAAACAACAGACTGAATTGGGGTAAGAATGATAGATACTAAGAGATGGGTCACTTTCTGAGTTAATTGCAAATTGCACCTAGTTAATACATTAAAGATGAAATTTTTTGCAAACATAACTCAATCCCAAAAACAAGAATATTTTAGCATGTATTTTGCGTGATTAAAATATATAGGAAAAAAACCGGGAAGATTAAGGGGGGGGGCAGACGTTTAACTCAGCTTTAGTATATAATACAGGTGTGTGTGTAGGTGGGGAAGGGCCACAAAGTGTAGTCTGTGTGTGTGTGTGGATGTGTGTGTGTGTGTGTGAATAGCAGACATTTCAAACTTCTGAATATAAAAAAGGCTTATTTGAGCCATTAAGTTGCATTTTTTTTTTTTTTTTTTTTCTCAAAGAAAAAAAAATCTAAATGGATTTAAAAATTTGAGCGAATAAACATTTGATGAATCATCAAAGAAATGAAAAACTTAAAAACTACTCGAGTTTCAGAAGGACATTTCTTCGTGTGCATTTCTTCGTAAGAGTTTGTATGAAATCGATTCATTCCGATGAGAACGAGTTGGAAGCTTTTTAGAGTTTACTATCAAAATGCGAGATTTGGAGAAGAGATCTCGCCAATCACAACATGGTAAGAAAGAAATCAGATTTTGGAGATGCACAGCAGTATATGTGTCAAGTTGTTTTGTTACTCTAATTACGAGACCATCCAACTAAATGAATTGCTTCGAATGAAAAGGTTACACTTATAACAATAAAACATCACTTGTATTGAAAAGAGCGACTCACAATCAGTTGCCAATTCTTATTAATCAAATCATTTTAAAAAAAAAAAAGGAGAGTTTTAAAACTGCTAATTGCTATGAGAAGTTAATGATTGCAGGATTTAATAAATTGTTCCTATCAATAACAATATCACTGGGTACAATATCTCGTATAGTTGTTGAGCAAAAAAAAAAAAAAAAAAAAAAAAAAAAAAAAAAAAGTACCATTTTACTTAGTCTTGGCATTAAAAGAACCAATACAGCTCCTTTTATTACAGAAAACACTGGAAGATTATATATCTGTCATTGTATAGATAAAAAAAATCTATACTAACATAATTGGCTACATATGTGCATACATGGTTCAGCTGCAATTTTATTTCAACTTTAGGCGACTGTAAATATACTTGAAATAAAGTCGCAGCTGAAACATGTATGCACATATGTAGCCAATTATGTTTGTATGAATAAAAAAAAATTATACTATAATACAGCTCTACCTGTTATCGAGCACTATCTTATGAACACTGGAGTTTCATCGGATTAACATCTAGGAAACAACAACCATATAAGTACTAATATATGTATAAGTAAAATTAAATAAACATTAGAAATAGTCTACGTGGATCAACCAACGTTTCCATATCTCGTTCAGGACTTCCTGAACGAAATGTGTAAACGTCGAAACGTTGGTTGATCTGCATAGACTATTTCTAATGTATATTTAATTTTACTTATAAAAGCTCGAATTTGTATTGAGCACTTTTGAAATAAAAAAAATCTTGGTTTTAAGTTCATGTTATCAATATATTTGAACTTAATATATATATATATATATATACACACACACAGACATAAACTTTTAGCAAAATCAATGAGATAAAATTCTTTTTTTAAAATCAATTTATTTTTGTGTTTAGTTTCAGCAAAACTAAACTTTGGTGAAAATGGAGTCATTTGTGCACACACTCAAATTAATTTAAAATGAATGAAATCTGGTTTCATGTTTTGCTCACATCTTGTTGATGTGAAGTGATTTTTCATTTTAAATTTAAAAGAGTGGCTGTACAAGTGTATTTCCAGTAGGCATTCATAATTTTAAAACAAAATATCTTATCTTTGATATTGCTAAAGTATTGGGAACATGTCAAATCTACAAAAAAAAAAATAATTTTTTTTCACAAATTCTCCAGAAAACCGATTCTTTATAATAATGAAAAAAAAAAAAAAAATGAAAAAACCCCAAAAGAACTTCCATGCATGGAAATTTTTAGTAAAATAATGTTCAACCTAGAATTTCATTTTTACTCTTGAAGTATTTATGCAAAATCGAATTTTATGATTTTACTTTGATTCAAAAGTTAAATTGAAAAAAAAAAACAAAAAAAACTTTAGATAAAATATAAAAAAAAAAATGAAAGCTAAAATAAAACTAAGAATTGAAATAAAATGGATGGATATGATGATTGAAAACTCAATTTGTATAAACTGTCAAGGATTGTGTGAATGACAACAGGTGTTGGCCTAGAAATGGCTTCAATTTGTATTCACAATAATGGTGGATAAGGCATCATCTTGACTTCGACCTCTGTGCACCACCTAAAAACGAAGAGGGAATTAAGTTTATAAACAAGGAATCATTCGGTTGAGTACTTTTTTCTATTATGTAAGATCTTAATTTTGTAAAAGATCTTTGAATACAAACTTCCAGCAGTTTAAGTTTCCTGGCAGAATTAAACGAATGATTGGAGAAACAAGAGATTTTTTAATTATGAAATTGATGCAAATCTTACAAGACTTTTTTTCTTTTTTTTTAAAAAAATTTTTAAAAGTCTTTATTTATATAAATTCATAGCACCATGTATTCAGTTATTAAAATAATTTCCCATTTTATGTCGTGTTATTTTTATTGTATATGTTTATCATAAAACAACAATTCTGGTTTTGATTCAATTCTTTTGCTAACCGAACACAGAGTACAACACAATAAATGGTTGTCTGATTCGGTCTGTGATCATTTGTCATAGTGCACTGGAATAGTAGAATAAAATAACATACAAAAAAAAGTAATTCCTTTGGACGAAAAAAAAAAAAAAAAGAAAAAAAAAAGAGAAAAAAGAGAAAAAAGAAAACACAAAAAAGAAAAAAAAAAGAAAAGAAAAACACCAAAAACGAAAAAACAAAAGTCCAATAAAAATTTTTTTAAAATTCTGAATACCAAGCGAAGCTGCTTCTCATTCTCATTCTCAGTACTACAGATATTAAAGGCTATCTTACACTTCTGTAAGATTTATAATTCATATATATAAAAAAAAAAAAACTATTACATTACTTGGATTAACAAAAAGGTCATATTTTTCAAATTATTAATTGGAATGATTTTTCTTTAAAATAAAACTGGTTTTCATTTTCTAATGACTGAGATTGAATTGTTTTTCAAGACTTAGTAAAAATCATCTTAGAAGACAATCTAGCATCCATTTACTTTTATGGTTTGATGATAAAACATTAAAAAAAAAAAAAAAAATATATATATAAACGCCTAAGATGTTAATGTAGTACAATACACAATTCAAGATGTGATCATAAAAAGGTTTTAGGGACCATATAGGGACCCCGGAAATTGAAAGACGAAAAAGAGATGAAATTCGGTCTACACCGGTTGACCTTGATAATAAAGCTGTGTTCATCGGTTTTCCTCAAAAGTTTACTTTTTAAAATAGGCAAAAATTTATTGTAAGAAATATTTATTTTTAATGTAGGATGCGTTTTTTTAAATTTTATTTTTATTTACAAAACTTTTTAGTAATCAAACGAAACATTGCAGATTTCTCGTTCTAAAATTATTTACTTTCCTCCCTACGAGGACAGAATGCATAATAAAATAAAACTTTGTCTTTTTTTACAATACGTTTTAATAAACACAGAAAATTCTATTTTTCGTGTTGTGTAAAAAACGCTTATGCTTATTATCAAGGTCAACCTGTAAGATCAACCGGTGTAGACCGAATTTTGTCTCAATTTCCGGGGTCCTTATTCCCTATATGGTCCGGTTTTAGAAACTTAAATCAGAAAATTTTTGCTTTTTATGGGGATTGTGGACAAGAACATAAGTACAAGAACGTAAGGACAAGACAACATATAACAAAACAGAGTTTTGTCTCTTAAAACAGAATGACTCCTTAAAACACAAAATTATATAGAACAGACAGCAGATAGACCACATGACTACACCGGCATGATCCTGGGAAAGAAAAGTTGCTTGTGATGAATTATCTCAACTTGGCAGTTCTACTGTAACTGGTTGGCTTTACTGATTGGTTAATTTAACATTTCTCTTTTCAGCCATTCAGAATTAGTTTACTGATACGTGACTGCCGCTCTTAAATCCACCATTATGTTAAACCGTTTAGAAAAAATAATTTTCAATCTGCAAACACAGGCAAATTTCTTCTGAAGGCAAATTACATACTTGTATATATATATATATATTTTATCCACATGTAACAATTAAAATAATTTTATTATTATATTTGTATAGTTTTATGCCTTTTTTTTATATAGACAATGTGTGTCGTCTGCAAAACAGCATTTCCAGATACATAAATACAAGGAAACACACATTTTGGAAATGCTTGGACAAATGTACAAACGCAGCAAAAGTTTTGCAGCGAAAATATGAATATCAAGACAAAGCAATTTCTCTGCCGACTGACATTACAAATTGCTTCCGACTGACATTACAAATTGATTCCGAAATAAAACGTTGAATATGAATCCGACTAGAGATGATGACGTTTTTTGAGAACGCCTATTCAAGGAGAATCGATTGAAAAAAAAAAAAAATTAATGGAAAAGCATTCCTTAATCGTGCTTTTATCTTTGGGAGCCAATCTCTTTTTCAGACTTTCCATCCGGGTCAACATCATCAGCTCAGCCGACACCATAGAGTCGTGATCACTCGAGTGTAGATCTTAACGACTTCTTTCTTTTTCGCAGTTGGAGATATCATGCTGATCTCTGCACTAGAAAATCAGTGTAAATTAAACATTAGAGTAACAAAACGAATAGACAAGACAGACAATTATCATCATTCGGTTCAAATAGGGATGAGTTGACCGAGAAGGAAACAAATTTGGATTTATTTATCATTCTGCCTCTTTCGGCATCTCGTTTTTTAATCAATGATCTCAGGTCAACTTAAAAAAAAAATAAATAAATAAAATACATAGTCTGAATCAAATTCTAAATTTTACATCAAACTCAAAATAAATGTCCATTTAAATTAATTTTGGAGCTGATATCAGACACGCATCAGTTACTGGGAACTTCATGTCGGCAGTATTCGGGCACGTTACGTAAACACCCGAGAGATGCCGAGACGAATGTTGACAGACGATAACTCTGATACGTTGCTGAGTTGTATTTTTTCAGTTTTATTTTCAAGAAAGATAGCAAATAAAAAATTTTAAAAAACGAACAAAACCTAGCGAAATCACTGTTAATAATCTTTTTACAAAACAATGCTAAACAACTGTTAATAATCTTTTTACAAAACAATGCTAAACAACTGTTAATAAATACATTTTTAGTATTTATTTATTTTTCCCTTTCTTTTTGTATTCAGTCAACAGGTTAAAAATTAGGTGTTTTTTTGTGTTAAAACTGAAAAATATTTTTTTTTTTGGGGAGGGGGGTTCTTTTTTGACATTGTTTAACCCTAACCCGACTGATTAAAAAAGACAGAGACTCGTCTATCTCAACTGTATGCCCTGGGACTCCAATCTGACGAGGATTTTGTAACAAATTGTGTTCGCAGACCTCCCTCAAGACATTCTTCCAATCAGTCTGCGTGTTCGGTGATCCAACGCCACATTCCTTCTATGTCGTCTGCCAGCTGACAGCTAATTGGCTAATTGCCTCAGCATCTCTCAGGTGTTTACGTAACATGCCCGAATGCTGCAGACGCAAAGTTTCCGGAAACTGGTACATGTTTGATATCAGTACCTTAATTTTTGTTATTATTGGAATTACAGGTTGAGAGATGATAATCAGTTTGTGTGCAAGAAGCGTAAAACAATGGGGACTGATGAGAACTCGGATGTGGAGAAAGTATACTTGGATGGCGAGGCTATTGTAGGTTGTTCAGAAGTTTTGTTATCTTGGTGATACCATTGGAGCACAGGGAGGAGCTGGTGTTAGTGTACATATTATAGATTGATTATGCTTCTTCAGACAACTCATTTTGATCAATGATCTTGTGTCCATTTTAAAAGAAAAATCTCACAGAATATATAATATGAATATACAGATCAAATTCTCTTAAATATTTCATCAGAAAGACGGCAAATATTAAATTAATTTTTTTTACTATTATTTCTAAATTCATCCAGTTTATACTTAAAATAATTTACATTAGAACTATTTTTAACCTCATTAGGAATTTATCGATTTTTATATTTTATCCAATCAGCAGCTGTGTTTTTAATTATTAATTTCAACGCGGGAGTAGGAGGTGACTACCCTCCCTACAATACGAAGTCCTCCTCCTTCGATCTATAACACTGTAAAAGAAATACGGTTGAAATCTAATTAGGGTCACTTTTTCCTATTACACAGTATGTTAAATAACTTCATATTAATTACTACGCTGGTTAGCACTTGAGAGGCTAATAAATAAAAACAATTACTTAGAATATACATCACAAAATGGACGCTACATTTCTTTGTTGTAAACTAAAAATGACTACACAGTATGCACTATTTTTCACTTTCGTTGGTTACACGTGAGTGTTTCGGTTTCCAGTATATTTGCTGTTTGCATATGGAGAAACAAACTTGTAGAAGGGTGCACTATAATAAAATAAATTACAAAAACAATCTGTACAGAAATATATACTATTTTTATTTACAAGTTAACAACTATTACATAATCCCCCCCCCCCCAAAGAGTTAAATAGTAGAAGAAAGAGGTTGGGTGCAACTTCATTGTAATCGCAGTTATTAGTGTTCGCTGCTCCACATGATACACTAGCAGTTCCAACATCACACAAGAAAGCGACAAACCAAACAGGTCTGTTATAGAAACTAATATGACTGTTTAGACAGATAACACAAAACAATCATTGTTCATACGCAAGGGTGATCATGTTTAACTGTTCATTATTATTTATAAACTTCATATATATTTATTTGAATTTTTCATTTAAATCTAAGATTTTGCTTATTAATCAAAATCCAAGTGGTTTTTAACAAAATATTCGCTTACTCTTTTAAAAAATATCACTTTAAAAAATTGTTTTATTTTCAATCCTATGAAACGGTAACTTTTCTTCTGGTGTTTGTATTGATAATTATTTAAAGTTCACCATAACCTCAAAATAAAAAAAAATTTTTTTTTTTTAAATCCTTGCCTAAACATACATATCTATGTTGCTGTGAAGATACTCTTAGTTATGAAATAATACAAACATTTAAAATGTTCATTATCATATATATATATATAGAGAGAGAGATAGAAGAAAAAAGAGTGATAAATATGCGACGATTGTCCAAATTTATTTCAAATTTCAATTGTTCAATGCAAGGTTGTCAGTAATAAACTAGTGTTTATTTTTCTTTCCTTAAGCCAAGGCTTTTCAAAGATCGAAATCTTATCATCAGAGGAGAAATACAGATGGATAAGTTGGCTTTCGAAAAAACCAAAGTTCAAATATTTGAAAAATATGAGAATTATTTTAAAAAATTATTAAAATAATTTTTGTCAAAAAACGTACTGAATGAAAAGAAAATTTCGTGAAAAAGATATACAATTGTCCGGGTGGTAAGTTTCCGTTGAAAAGGTTCGGTGAAATTGTAGAAAGTGAAGAAAAACACTTTGCATGGGAGCAGGTTGGAAAAGGTGCTCAAAAGTAGATAAGTCCAGATGCACTTAAAAGAGGCTGTGAAGAGGAAAACAGGCCATTTTTTGATTTTCTTCCGGGCCTAGTAAAACGGTAGGATCTCATACAAGGATTAACTCAGAATATATATATATATATATATATATATATATATAAGTAATGACGTTTTTTTTCTCCCTCAAACTTTGACTATAGTAAGAAAATAACCACATGCATGATTGGCTACACATTTCTGCTCTCCACCAACAGCAATTTCTAATGAGTATTTCACGAAAAAATAATTGCATTTTCATTTCGAATAAAAAACATTAGAATTATTCAGAGATTTCTACCTGTCCCAAAACCATCTTCAGAAGAGAGGGTAGCCACAATTATCCCTCCCTATACAATTAGTACTCGCACTCAACTCAACGACATCGGGACCTTTGTTTATAGAGGGAAAAAAAAAAAAAATTCACCACACCACCCAATCAATGATTCTGGAATTTCTATTCTGACATTCTGCCTGCATGATAATTATACGTTATTCAATAAGTACATTCTCTTTAAACCAACACATTCGCCAACAACCATGCTGACAGGCAAGTAATACATTTTTTGAGCAGTGAACTTTTCAATTTATTTTTACCATTTCCACCGATATATTTTATTTTACTAGACTTCTTTTCATATGACAATACTCACTTTTAATATTTTTATTTATGCATTAATAAAATAATTATTTACTTAATTTAAAATAAATTATTTATTCTTTCTTCACGTGAAATGTAAACAAAACAATTCCATTGTCAATCAAAGACGATAATATTTAAGATTCATTTTGTTATATACTTTTTAATCTCTCTCTCATATATATATAAACCTAAAAATTAACTTCCTTCAATAATATTTGTAAAAAAAAAAAAAAAAAAAATATATAAACGCTGAAAGAATGGGGTCGAACTTTTTATCAGCCGCCACCAAACACAAAGGGTTTGCGTGCGTGACTAAAATTAAATAAATTGCAACCATTTAAAAATAAAGCAATTTCTATTTATACTATGTGGGGGAAAAATACATCTCCCAAGATAGACACATTCCAGATTGGGACAACAATAAAAAATTGCTGCAGCCGAGAAGGATTTCTCCTTCGCTGACCGAGGAGATAAAACATTTAGTATAGTATAACAGACACGGCACTAACGTTATTTCTATTTTGAAAAGTAACAATTTTTTTTTTCTATTAGATTTTTTTTCTTTTTAGTGAATTTGTTGCCTCAATTCAATTTTTATTTTTTTTATTTTACTTTTCCAAATAGCATTCATTTTAAACTGTAGTATCTTACAGACTATCCTTAATCTTTTCTCGGTACATTTGCAGTTCAAGGACTGTGCTGAAATAATAACATTATTATTTAGAAACCCGTTCGTAGGAGAAATCCTTCTAGACTGCAGCATTCCCCCCCCCCAATCCTAAGCGCCACTTATGGGTAGATGAATTTTCACCAATTAAAAGGCGACCGAGTTTCTAACTCTGCCCTATATTTCAACGTTAGCCGATTGATATAAGGCATTTTCTTACTTTATTTTAACGATTTCTCGACTGTTAACTATTCGGCACTTTTACCATTGATATAGTTCCGATTTACTAAACTCCCCACGAGGGCAGAGTTAGACACAAGGTCGGTTATTAATTTGGGGAAAAATCCATCTCCCCCCCCTCAAATAAGGACACTCCAGAATGAGACAAAAATAAAAATTGTCGCAGTCTAGAAGGATTTCTCCTTCACTAACCGAGGACAGAAAAGATGAAATGTAGTATCAGAACACTTAGTGTCAATCCACCCTAAGAAAAGATGAAATGTAGTATCAGAACACTTAGTGTCAATCCACCCTAACAAAAGATTAAGTACAGTTTAACAGACACTACACTTCAATCTTATTTCTATTTTGAAAATTAACAAATAACATCAGACAGATTATATAATACGTTATTTGCCTCTTTATGATGCTTAGGCACTTTACGTAGCGGGCTATATTTTAGATAGGATTTTCAAATTAAATTTTATTTTCATGGCATGTTTTGTTTATTAAATTGTTAGGTGAAAGAAAGTACAGAATAGTTACTCCCCCCCCCCCCCCCACTCCCCATTTTAAGAATGGGTTTCTAAATTATAACATTATTATCCTAGCCCGGGCTGTAAACTGCATAAGTACCCTCATTATAAATTCATAACCGGAATCCACGTTCAAGGAATAAAACGTCAGGTATTCCAGAATACATACGTTTATCGACTCCTAAAGATTTACGTGACTAAACTAGGATTTACTAAAATAAAAAAAATTTTTTTAAATAAAAAATTTTAAAAATAAAAATTTAAAATAAAAAAGTGACTAAACTAGGATTTACTAAAAAAAATACTGATACTTTGTTTCTTTATTTGAGACTGCTTCTACACCCTGTTTAGGCTCCACAGACGTTCAATAACCTCGATACTATCACTGGTCGAGTTAGGAATGCATTCAGGGATGCATGTAATGCACATGGACTACTACAGGATTATAATGATTAGGAAGCTACTTTACAAGAACCATTTGTTTGTCATCATGTTCACTACATGTGCAGTGTCTCATCCAAAACGACTTTGGGATATCAACCGCATGAGTAAGCTTCAATTGTTCGGGATGGTATTGCACAACTAAAGAAAAAGCAGCTTGCATTAAATTGTCACATTTGTGAAAGTACATCACGACTATAACATTATCTACAAATATGCATGTGCATCTCAATGGCAAGATTGCAACAACTAACCATAGCAAGAGTGTTATTACTCTATGTATTGCATTAATTGTTTCATCTGCTGTTTTACATTAACATTGTGGGGTCTGTGTTTGTGCTGGTCAATCATAAGCACCAAATAATTCAATAGTTATAGATTTTGCAAGGAATTTCTTGAGTTATTAGACTTTCCCGGGCAATGCCGGAGCACAGGTCAACTAGTTATTTATAATTTAGAAAAAAAACAAACAATAAAAACACAATAATTAATAATTATAGATAGTTAAAAATTCAATTAACACTACTCATACAGGGTTCAAGAATGGAAGCAGGAGTTTCATGAGTTCTTCATTTTTCCCGGGCAATGCTGGTACATGGGTCCTGCTAGTATATGCTAACAATAACATATTTCCCTTGAAATAAAATCTCTCATCATCCAACCAATCAGTTTATTTGTCTTAAACAAAATATATAAGTATATTATAAACAAAATATAAGTATGATTTAAAAGACAAAATGTAAAATTAGTCTAATCCTAATAAAAACTAATCTATTTTTTAATTTTGATTTTAATCAACCACTGATTCAAAGTAAAATATTTTCATTTGAAAGCGTTTTTCAAATAGTTAGATGACAATGAAAGATGTTTAGTATAAATAGGTTAAAGCGAACTGGAAGTGTTAAAGCGAACTGGAAGTCCTGAAAAATGACAGTTATATTCTGAATTTGAAGAGAGAAAAATTAAGTTAAAAACTCACAGTTGGTTTATCACGATGTGTGTTCACAGCGTCAATATTGAGGGAGACAAATTCGAACCTACAGCCATAAGCTACTGGTGTCAGCTTGATGACTGTGTGAAGTGGAACCTTCAGATAAGCTAGATCCCCTGCAAAAAGGATGGGGGAAAAAAAAACATTGTAAATAGCAGAGCAATGTCAAATTGACTAATTTGAAAATGTGAAAACGCTTTTATAGTCACAAAGTCTGAACAGTTTTAACAAATTTATACTTGAATATATATTAATGATACAATTCGATATATTCAAAACATTAATTAGAATCTCAAATTGAATATATTTGTTTCCAACATTCTAATATATAGAGGACACGGACTATTTATTTCTAAAGCCCGATTTGAAATTCTAATTAATATTTTGAATATATCAATTTTTTCACATTAATATATAAAAGTTCTGACATAACCTATTAATTATTGAGCTTATGTTTAACTATCAAAACATCTCGTAACTATGAAATGTTTTTTTACAAAAATTATACATAGATTAGAATTTAAGAATCATTTTAGTTTATAAACTCAAAATTTTTCTTATATATATATATATATATATATATATATATATATAGCATGTATCACAAGTTAGTAAAAAAAAACCCATCAAAGTGCTCAATCACAGAAGAGCTAGTATTAATTATTTATTTACTTACTATACATTACTGTGTCTGCTGGGGATGCTCGGGTTTTGTCCATCAGGAAAAATTCCGACTTGTTCTTACTCAAAATAGTCATCAGTCGTGTTTAGATCGAAATGTCTAAAACCAAAAAGGCAAATGGTAAAAAGTGAAAATCAACGAGCATTACTGTTAGCCATTTGACTTCCTGTTTTAGAACTTTCGCTTTAAACTAAACTGATGCTTTTCTTGAGTAAAAACAAGCCAAAAGTTTTCCTAATTCCAACATGACCAGATGGACGAAACCTGAGTATCCACAGCGGACACTATGTATAATTATTATTTCATGTATCCACATAAAATGTTATAAGGAGATACAATATTTTATGCATCGATTTTCAGTATTTACTTCAATAGTGCTCAATACGTAGGTAGAGCTAGCCTGATTCCTACGAGGGTGAAATGCCTAAGCTTAATTGCTATATATATAATGAAGATTATGTGTATAACTGAATCTCTGTCACTACCTACATAGCAATTCTAACTAAATTTTTAAAACTCTTATTTCAGCTGATTTTATATGTCAACTTTTTAATCAAGAAATAATGTCTTCTATTATTTAACTTTTCTACCTATCTACTTAACATATTGATCCTTTAAAACTGATTTCAATAAATTATTAAGTATTTAGGATTTCTTATCATTTGGTTTTATTTCAATACATAATAATTTTGAAGATAAATTAAAAAAAAAAAAAAAAAAAAAAAAAAAAAAAAAAAAAATTGTAATTTGTATTTGATATTTACTGAATTTAATATTTTAAAGTAAATCGAAGAACCAGCACCTGGATTCTAGTGTTTGCATCTGCTGAATAAAGTTACAATTTGCCTTCGAAGAAATGAAATCGTCCAAATGATGTATTATTCTACTTCAAACAAACGAACATATTATATATAATTATATTCTTTCTTATTATATTATACAGTATTTAACAAACAAATACATTCTTAAATCATTTATTACAGGGTGTTTTGGATAAATTTGACACTTTTGAAAAGGAAAGAAAAAACGTTATATCTTGGTTAATAATTGATGTATTCTCAAAATTTAAAGTGTATCTCTTAGCGGATATTTTGCCAAATACATTTCAATCAAAGAATCCGTCCTGAGCCTCTACCATGGCCCCCAGGCGGGACCTGAACCTGAAGTCATCACTGTGTCCTTTAAAAGACACCTGAACATCAGTTTTAACCTGGCAGTCAACACGTCCTCGGTGTTGCAAGCGGTACGGTTGGTGTCTTTCTCAACTGCACCTCACACGTAATAGTCCATGGGGTTGCAATCAGGCAAGTTGGGAAACCAGATGTTGGGACTGATAAAGTCATGGAAGTTCTCAGACAGCCACTTCTAGATTTTCTCAAGTGTGATAGAGCTGATTCCTGCTGCCACATGTATGGACTCTTTGCGACCACACACTCAACCCAACACTTGACAACAGTGGACAGCAAAATAATATAGCCATCTGAATTGAGTCTAAGTCCCTTTTGTAAGTTGTGCAGTAGTACGTGGCCTTCGCTAGAAACACCTAAAGACCATCAGTTTAAGAGAACTTGGTCTTCATGATGCGCAGAACTTTATGCAAACTGTAGGCTAACCACCTGTTCTGCACATTGTGCAACTGACCCGAAAAGAACCAGAGCACCCCTTGCTCAACTAAGTATTTGTACCTTGTTGAGTTTCTTGGCTGTTCTAAGGCAGTTCTCTTGAGTCTTGGTGGTAAGTAGTTGGTTGCTGCAACTCTTGTAGGAAGAGTAGCAAAGATACTCCTTCAGTGCTTCATTCATAGTCACTACTCCGATACCTATCTCTCTCTCTCTGTAAAGTCATTATTGTCATGCCTGGATTTTACCACGCCATTTTTTATGCAGCTTTTTAGCGAGATCGTTGTACAGACACACTCTGAATACTTGCTATGATCCTTCCTGCTAGCCACATCTTGGTCACAATTCTCCAGCTAACGGCCTTCAAGATATTCAAAGAGCAATAAGCTGTAGCTAAGTTTTCTAAATTTTTTAATCCAGCGGGAATCATCATGATACAGGTCACTCTCTTCAAATCGTCCATGCTCTCCAGCTCTCAAACCCACCAATAGTAAACACAAACCGCTATCTGTTGTACTTTACCGCTATTAAATACTTTAAATGCTTCTGAAATGAAATATATAAAAAAATAAATAATTTTTAATTTTTTTAATTTTTTAAAAAATCAAATTTATCGTGAACACCCTGTATAAGTTTCTATTTTGATTTTGTTTACTTAAATCATCAAAAAGTGCAAGAATGTCAATATTTGTAAGTTAAAAGGGAGACGAAAGTGAGATTTGAGAAATACTAATGAAATAAAAACACAAAAAATACAACGGCAAGAGATTGTGCAATAAGACATACTGATTCATGATATTTTATGATTAACGTAACGTGTATCATAGAAAGACTTCTACAGTTGCCATTTTACTACACACACTCCTGCAGTGGCTTTGAATTTTTTTTTTTCCTTTACAAACGAGTCACTACTTATCAAGGCCCACAAGCCACTCGAGGATAAGGGTTGAGTTTGACAGGTAGACGGTGAAACACCGAGGGGGTTAGTAACGATGGTTGTAACTGGTCAGAAAGTGACTATTTAAGAAGACGGCTCAACAAAAATTTGTTTATATTGGACTTGAAAACGCTTGGTCAATTAACAAAAAAACTAAAACTAAAAAAGCAAGATTATGAATCCAATTACAAAGGTGAATTTGAATTAAAAAGTAAATTCGTATGGACCAACATGGTACAACTTTGTTGACCGGCTTGATTCTATTGTCGGCATTCTTGCAGGAGGGACCACATGAAGGTTGCCAACATACCTAAGTATTAACAGATTAAGAACAGTTTGTATTATTCGAATTACTGTTCTCATCTTGGTTGGTATATTCACAACGTTTTGGCTGAACGTTGTGAATATGGCAACAGAGATAAGAATAGTAGTTTGAATAATCCAAATTATCAATCCTCTTAAAAAAAAAAAAATAAATAAAAAATCCGAAAGTTTTTTTTTTAATAATCATCTTTTTGATAAAAATATTGACAGGAAAAGTGAAATTAATAAAAATGTTAATATGAATGATTAAGATCGTATAAATCTTGGTTCTGCTTTAGTGATGTGTGTTCTTATTTTTACTAGTCTGTTGCTATGCTTATAAACTTTTCCTTATACTAATATTCTATTTTGTCTGAAATTTTTTATTTCATGTTTTAAACTCATCAATGTAGAAGAAAATTTATGGACTAAGTATAGAGAAAATTGAACTTGAAAGATATGTCATGATTTTTTTTTAGTTTTTGAGAAACATTCAGCAGAATCAAAATGGCTACACATTAAAATGATTTTACCATTTTTGTGCTGATTTCATAAATAGGGATTTGGGAAAACATTTAAGTGACAGAGTTTCATTCAAGAGAAATTATTTTGAAGTAGACACTTAAAAAGTTTTTAAAAAATGCAGAGAAGGAAAGCATAGTTTAATTTACAAAATATATACCTGGCTTTGG
Source organism: Sepiola atlantica (assembly GCA_963556195.1). NCBI lineage: Eukaryota > Metazoa > Mollusca > Cephalopoda > Sepiida > Sepiolidae > Sepiola > Sepiola atlantica. The sequence continues at coordinate 93,269,049 of OY744532.1, forward strand.
ACAAATATTTTAGCTGAAAATTAATCTCACGTTACAGAGAACATTGAACAAAATATGCCACCTAACTTTTAAATAAATTTGAATAAATTAAAAGCCAAAAAGTAATAAGCCATGATACAAAAATGTCTTTTACAGTAAAGATTTCATTTGGAATAAGACTTCTTTTGGATATGTTGAAATAGGACTGAAAAACAAACAGATTAGCCGGCCTGCTTTTCTTTCTGCTCCAACTATAATTAAAAACAGAATTGGCTGGCTGGAAGAAATAAAATTAATTCTACATATTTAAAAATATTTAGAAAACAACTTTTTCCATATATATATATATATATAAAAATTATATAAATATTTTTAACATCCACATACATATGTTTCATGTTAACCAAGAATCAGTGTGACTATATATATCTGTTCTGCCAAACGATTTGAATCCCGAACTTGAGTCACCTTTGATTCCCATCCAACGCCTTTATCGCTGCGGCCGATGTAACAGCTACACAAAATGGAAGAGAAGTAAAATCTCTATTATTTTTTTTAGCAAATATATAAGCCCAGAGAGTGTTCACCAATTAAAAATTGTTTTAGAATTTTTTTTTACCTACATTCTTCGGAATACTATCAATTAGACATCACATTTTTTTTCTCGATAAGATGTTAAACTGACATAGCAAACTGCTCCCCCCCCCCAATTAAATAGTAAGTTTTAAAGTGAAATCTTTATTTAAAAAGACTTTAGTGCAGATTTTTTTTTTTTTTTTTTTTTTTTTAGAGATTACTTCCACGTTTTTACTATTTGAACAGTATTGTCTAAACATTTAAGATAATTTGATAGAAAATAAAATCAATTTTACTTTTTGCCAAAATTATTGTTGATTTTCCACGTCCAGGGTGTCTTTTACAAAAATTTTAAATATAAAATAAAATTGTGTTCAACAGGCTTGTCGCAGGGCAGTAATTATTACCTATACCCCTGTAAAAGGGACTTATTTTCTAATATGTAAGGTATTTCATGTTCGTACGTCACCTTTCACACAGGTAAACAAATGAGATCATTCGATCAGCAATTAGGTGATTAACTTGGATGTCGTCAAGGTAAAAAATTCTGACTATACCCATTTTAAAATAAATGGTTCCAAAATAAAATTGCCGCCCCTCCACTGACTAAAACGATACAATTTTAAATAAATACATTTCAAAAAGTGACATTTGTTTCATTGATGTTAAGAATATTTAGCTTTTTACGATAAGACAGAATAGTTATTGATTTAAAAATTAAATTGCTACAATTTTGAATAAAGAAAGAAACATTTGTTTAATTTATTCAAAGTATATTTAGCTGACAATGACAATTATTTTTACGGAAGAATTTCTTCATAGTATTTACCCTGACAGACATTATTTCAAAAGGAATAAATGATACTGTTTGTATGTAGAAGCACCATGGCATTTATACAGAGTTCCACTAGTTTGATGCTAATACAATAGCTATTGTTGGGAGTCAATTTTTAATCATCTATATTAGAGAATAGTGTTCGTATGTTCAAATCATTTCAAGTATTATTAGAAACTTGCAATCCAGTAGGTTTTTGTAGCAGAACCATTTCTTTTTTTTCAGTCGGAAGAACATGTTACTAAATATCTGGCAGATCTTTTTTATACATTTGAATTTGTTTTGAACTTTGATTTTATGCCATTCCTTTAACAATGTTTGGTAACCCTGTTAGTGTTATTTATAAAATTCAGAAACATTTTAGATAAAAATGACTTGCATATACAGTTGTCGAATTCAGTTACCCCTACTAATCCTACTAATTATTTTTGTAAAATATTAAACTATCTGTTGCAATATTTTATTTTTAATACTTGGTCTATAGATTTTGGCGACTTCCTTAATTATTCATATCTAAAAATAGATGGCTAAATATCATTCCATACAAAAAAAAAACAAAAAAAAAACAGTACAAAAATAAAGCTACTAGAATACTGAATGCAGGAAAAAAGGAAGGAAGCTATCAAATCTGAAATTGTCTTACAAATAAAGGAAATTTGGAAGAAAGCATCTCAAATGGTAAAGTTATTTGCAAAAATAAAAGAGGATAAATTATCACGTGCAGGACTCTTATTAAGGCGGTTATTAAAATGGTTAAGCAGGATTAGACTCATTCTTAAAATTAATTTTTTCTTCCATAATTCTAGAAGATGGATGGCTGTTGCAGCAACAAACTAGTAAAAAAGAAAAGTGTGCATGTGTGAGTAAGGGGGAAGGGACACTCCATGCATTTTTCATTATTAACAAGTGATTACAAAAACGGGGAACCAAAATCAAGCAACAAACAATCGTAGCTGCTTTGTGCCATTGCGACTGACCTTTTGTCTTTATACTCGTATTGTATATACTTCACGCACAAAAACATATGGACAGAGAGAAGTTGTCTCTTTTGTAAAAGAGACAAAAGAATAACTCGAAATACGTTTCATTGAATAATAATAAAACAAATTTCTATAGCAAATAAAAGAAATGTACATTTTAGTAGAATACAACACAAAGAATAAAAATTCAAAAGATTAGATTCAAGGGACCCTGAATAGTCTAAAATTGTTCAGACTCTTTAGAATTTGTAATAAATCAATTATATTGGGGGGGGGGGGAAATAGTCCTATTTCGAGAAAGCGTCATAAGATGCTTTCATGTAACAAGATTTAGCTGCATTGTGGGTGAAAATAATGTTACAAATAGTAATTTTTTTCATATAGGGTTAGAGTAGCGGAAAATTCCGTTAGAAGTTAACACACTAGATTTATATGAGTATGTTGCAGGATATGACGTAATGGAGCGAAGTATGTGGCAGAGAAGTGAGATTGATTCTCTTTTTTGGGTGTCTGATGTCAATCAAAGTGATCAAGACAGCTTTTTTAAGGTTCACCACTCTATGGGGATGGCTTGGGAAATTTCAGCTCATCTAAATGTACATTGCTTAAAAAAAAAAAAAAAAAAATTAAAAAAAACAAAAAAACCCAAAAGCAAATAATGGCATTATCTACCAGAAAAAAGAAAAGAAAAGAAAAAAAAAACGAACTTAAGAGACGTAAATATCCATCGAACAACTTACGACATGTGAACAGAACAAGACTTCAGACAAGATACCGGCCAAAGATATTTTGTTACTGTCTGGGATTGAAGGACACTCCGACACTATGTTACACTAGTTTATTGAAAGAAAATAATAAGATTGCACCCCCCCGATTCAAATATACAAAATATGAGAAATTGTTTATAAAAGCTTAAAATGTTTATTTTTTATAGAAGCCGATTAAAAATAGGGGGTAAATGTTACTTAAATGCTAACATTGATTTTAAAAAATTTAACTGTAAGAAAAGTTTCATATATTTTGGACAAAATGTTTTAGATAAAACATGGTTATACCATCAGAACAGAATTTTAAGTTTCTAAAAATGAGGAAACAGATTAAAAAAAAAATGTCTGCTAAAAAAAAAAAAAAAAAGAAAAAAAAAAAAAAGAGAAACTGAGTTTTTTAAAAATATAACAACTGAATTTCCAACCCTTACCACATGAGTACACGAGTGAAAATTACTTGAATCATGAAAGCCTAAAATATTACTCCAAGCAGATTCAGTTCTCAAAATATTCCCTACAAACATATTCAACCCATAAAGCAGAGAAAGATAAAAAAATCTTACATCTTTTAGATTTGTCTCCAATTATCGATTCGACAGATATTTACCAAAATGTAAGAAATTAAATTTTAATTTTGGTGAACGTTTCAACATAGAAATCAGAAATTTTCTTTATACCATATTATTAGTAATTTTCTCTTGAATGGATTTATTTTGTTTTGGAACTAAACTGTTCATTTACACCCATTCATAAAATATAATCTATATATTATATCTATAAAGTCATCATTATCATCTCCACATAATCGCCATTGCAAGTTCCATTTAGAATTTTGTAGTACAATTTGCAAAATGAAAAGGTGATAAAGTTGCAAAATACGGTTGATACAACATCACGAGTAAAAACATCCACCTCTTAGTTTTACAGTTGCATTCATTTTTGTACAGGATTTCAATTTTATGAAATAGAAATTAATTCCATTAATTTTTATATATAAAAAAATTACATAAACAATATTATAGCCTGCAATTTTATAAATGCTCTACTTGGTATTGAGCACTCTTGAAAAACTTTGTTTTATGTTCACTTTATTAACACATTTGAACTTGATCAATAAATATAAATATATATATTTATACACACGTGTATATAATATATACTATATAGATAGTTTTTGCCAGGATATTTGACTGGAGCTTTTGTGATTTTTGTTTTGTTTCTGGTCGAATTTATAACTTTTTTGGACATTGTTTTTTGTTTGGCACCTACGAAAATTTTGTTATGAAGATAGCATTGTGTTTAAAAAAATTTATGGTTCATTGTATGACTTAAAATAAACACTGCTTTACAACAGCTGTAAACAACTATAATACCTTTGTGTATGCTTTTTATTTAGAACTTGATTTGAAAATTGATATAAATCAAAATACACAGGTTTGTTTTCATAAAAATGAAAAAGTTCTAAGATCCATTTTGAATAAAACCTGTGTGAATATATAATAAAAAAATAAAATAAAATAAAAAAATAAAATGGAGGCATATAGAAAAGGAAGCATTGCTATAAATTAGTGCATATCGAGAGGGAAACAAAACAACAAAAACAGCACAAAGCAGCAGATGCATTTATCCAATTGGCATGCAAAAAAAAATGCATATCATTGAATATGAATCATACATATTCATCAAGATCTTCAATAGCATGCTTAACAAGTCTTGTTTGATAAAGTTCATAAAAGAATGTTGATTCAAGAAAAAAGTGTAGAAATAAACACTTTAATACTTTACTTACACAAAACTACCAAATTTGTTTAGGTTTTGAAAATAGTTAACTTAAAAAAATGCTTTAAATTTTATTTGATTAAATAAAACTATAAAAATGTAGAAATAAAATCCTTTTTAAAAAGGATACCAGAAGTTATATTATATTAAACATTAAATTACTGATTTATCGAGAAAGTTCTTTAAAAAGGGTATTTTTTGAATTCTTGCAAGTGTTTTCTTATAGAGCTCTTTGTTATAGAGAATTCTTTAAGAAAATACTTACAGATAAGTGATATATTGATTGAAAAACTCATTTTTTTCTGAGGGGAAATATTTTTGTAAAAATAAATAAAATATTGTTGAGAAAGATGTCCATATGATTTCTTTTTTTCTTTTTAAATAGATTCTACTTTCCGTTGTCATTTTTGTAGAAGAAAAAAGGGGAAAAATAAATAAAAACAAAAACAAAATAGACACCATTCACCATATTACAGATAGAAATCTTTTGGTTTTAGCTCAACTCCACCACTGTATTATACTTTTCCTCAATGCTCGTTGCATTTTGGAATACTATCAAATCTTATAGAATGCAGAATTAACCAGAATGCAATACCTTAGAATGGCAGGTTATAAAAAAAAAAAAAAGAAACCACCAGAAGAAAATGAGTCTCACAAAATAGAAACACGAGCAGAAATCAACAGCTATTTGAATGAAATGTGCTTGAAACTGAAAAATATCTATGAAGTCATTTAAATTGATAACTTAAAATTTCATAAGGTAAATGTTTACATATATAACCCCTAGACTTAGATCATAAATATTGTCACTATTTTCCAAGTTTCCCATTTTTTTTCTGTTTCTGTTTTCTGTTTCAGAGAAATGTAATCATTTAGTAATTCTAAAAATATTTTATTCATTTAAAATAAGTTTGAAATTTTTCCTGATATTTGATGAAACTAATTATAGAAATAAGATTTTTTTAGGATTGCCCAACTCTTAAGTTTTATATACTTAAAAAAAAAAAAAACACCCAAAAAACTACAATACCATGATAGCATTTAAGGTGGAATATAAACTTCTTTGTAAATCTAAGTTTATGTAACTAAATTTTAGATTAGTAGTAACTAATAAACCTACATGTGCAAACATCAAAAGAAAGTGTATGTCTTACAAAATTGCTGATAAAACAAAATGTATTCTTGCTCACAGCCTTGGGGACTAAACATGCCTATTTTGCAAGAACATACAGACTTTTTGAACACATCCTCTCATTATCTACAAGAATGTACAAAAATATCTATTTTCTTCGACCTTTAATGACGGATCCTAGATTAATAATAGCAAAAACAGGAAAGAAAGGTAAAAGTGAAAATAAATAAGTCACATTTCTTTTATCTGAATATATTTAGAGAAGCTAAGAGATATCGTAGTGCAAAAGTAGCATAACTCATAGCAGCAATGGCAGTAGCAGCAAACATTAAATCACTACAAATTGACTCAAAAGTGGACAAAAAGATTTTCTAGACTTTGTTGAGGACATGAAATACTTCACCTTAGCAGCGAAGATTCTTCAAGCACACATGTGCCAAATGGAGTCATAGTCATTTTCACTAGAGTCTCACACGGGACAGGCACATATGGGGTTTCCTCTAGACCCAGGAGTTGGTGTTGGTATTGGTGCAGGTAGAAAAATAAAAGGCAATGAAGCAGTTAATAAGTTAGTGTTTAAAATAAATGGTTTTACACTAGGATGTGTTTTTTTCCATGTTCAAAACACAAATCAATTGTCTTTTTTGGGCTCAGTGAGTGACAGCATCTCATTTGACATTTAAAAGAAAATAATATTAAATAAAGATAATACTTCATTCATTATGATTTTGGTTCATAATTATGTTCTATTTAAGCCTGCAAGACAAGAAAAACTGTCTACAAAAATTTACCTTTTTTTTCTTTTTTTTTTTTTTAATTAAGAAAAAATATTTCCTTGTCACAAAAGGATTAAAAGATCGTTTAAGATTAAAAAAAAAAGATTAGTTTTTAAATAGTTATAAATGATGCAATATGAATTAAACCTGCTAATTAAACTTTTCATTTTTACATTAACAATTAAAGAAAATCATTTTTTTTCAAAACTAGATGAAGCAAAAAGAGAAAAAGGTAAACATTTATAAACTTTTATAATCCTGTGGCAAGCTGTGGTTGAAAAGAGTTTTTAATGTTACATAAATGGATAAAAATACAAAAGTGAATTTTGAATGTAAAAAAAAAAAAAAAAAAAAAAGAAAAAAAAAGAAGGTCTGTGGCAGGACTCGTTAAAATGCAAGTCTATAAATTAGGCCACAGGTTGTAGAATAAAAACAGTTTATTGCCACAATCAAGACATGTTATTTATTCATTTATTATTTGAAAATTAGTTAGGAAAGCTCAAAATACAGGTTAAGAGTTATTAAATTCTTTTTAGATTTACATTAAAATTTGGGGCAATTTTTATTTAACTTTGTGGCATTAATGGAAATAAAAATTAATGCTTCATCGTTTTTATAATCCTTTTATTAATATTAAACATTTGTTAATGTCAAATGAGCCACCATCCAATGCATCTTACATGGGATCTTTCAAGCAATGTTTAATTAGTAAAAATATTCCAACATTGACAGTTCTATATAATAGAATACATTCTCTAGCAATGATAACTGTTTGATTTTTTGTGTTGTCAAAACAGACTGCTTCCAATTGTAGTGCAGTTATTTTGAAGGTAATACAATGTCAGAGTAAAACAGTCATTAAAGTCCGCTTCATTAAAGTGGCTTAAATAAAACCAACAGGACATTTATCACTGCAAATAAGACTGACAAATGAATCGCCTGTTTATTATTTCATTCTTAAATAGTTTCACAGAAAGAATGTATTGAAACAAACCTTGTAATAAATAAACTAAAGTTAGTAATATTAAAAAATCTCTGCAAAGATTTTCATATCTTACATTAAAAACTGAAAAAACAAAAAAAAATCAGTTAAACTGTTGAGGAAATGTTTTTATTTCAACAAGTCAAAAGAAATGTTTACAACCAAGAGTTATAAAAATAAACATGTCTTTTTATTTTCCTCAACGAGTGATTAGTCGTTCAGATATTTCATAAAGGAATTTATATTTGCAGAGATTATAGTCAACGTGTGTAGACATGCATATAGGTTGTGGGTACCTTGTTCGATTGAAAAAAAAAGTTTGGCAATAATCAAAAAATAAAATGTTAAACTTGGAAATCAGTGACTTCTATAATGGAAATGATTAAAAGGGTGGGAGATTTTACTCGTCAATTTAACAAGATTAAATGGTAACAAAATGCTGAAGTCATTTCCATAGCGCAATCACATTCTACCAAGAAAATTTGAAAACTTCAAACTTATTATCCAGGACTCTTGAACTGCAACATACCATGAAGACTTTACTCAATGGTGATCTGAAACAGTATAAAAATCACTGAAACTGGAGGAATATTAAATAATGGCCTACTTAAAGGGACTGGAATACAAACCCATAACAAACATGAATGCCAGACAAAAAGTGTATTATTAGCAAACAGGTTTATTATGAAATCATTATTATTAAGTGAAATTTGGTCTCATTTTTCATGCATTTGTTAGTTATAAAAAAGAAAAAAAAAAAAAGAAAAAAAAAAGGAAAATTAAAAAGGAATTCCAGGGATACACTCAGAGCCGGTGCTAGAGTTTTTGTGCTTTAGTGCCCCTAGCCCTTACAAGTTAAAGGAAGAACCCAAGCACATAACGTGGCATCGCCTGTCATGTCATGGGTGACTACCCAACTTGGTTTGACTTTGAATATAATAAAAAATATAATCTGAAAGAAAGTAGAAACAGTGAACTAAGCACACCTGAAACATAAGGGAACATTTGAGAAGGCACATTTAACGATTGCTTCAATGTTATAAAAAAGTAGGTTGAATGTTTCTGAACATTGCTGGAATGAAGCTTTCAATTTAAATTCATTTAAGTAAAAGTTCTTTTGCATAATGGTTAGAGTATTCGCTAATGGGTCAGGAGACCGGGGTTCAATCCTCGGTCAGGTCAGACCAAAAAAAAAAAAAAAAAAAAAAAAAAAAAAAAAATAGTACTTGATGCCTCCTTGCTAAACACTCAGCATTATAAAAGGTAATGATCAAGGGTAAGTGGAGTAATTTAGGGAAAGAAATGATGCCCTCCCCTACATCTTGAAGTAGTAGCCAATGAAAAGGGAGCCTTCGGGTCGCCCTCGACTATGGTCAATCCATTTATTTTATATTAAAAGTTCATAATCTTAACTTTTAACTCAGCTGTTACATTTGATAGTACAAATGATGACGTTTTCTTCAATACAAACTTTATGAGAACAAAGTGACATTTCAAAAAGAGAGCATTATTTTGATGAAATTGCCTAGAAGAAAATCTCTCAAATACCGTTCTCATTCCATAGGATTTTTACCCAATGTAAAACAGATTTCTAGTGGCAATTTTGAATCTAAAACAATTATTGAAACTGAAGAATTAGATTCACCAATAAGACGTGAGCATTCAAAGTTATGCTTTCTCATAACTTCTTTCTTCGAGCTGCCAGCCTTTGGAACTCCCTCCCTGCACCAACGTGCAAAAGTTTAAATGTAATATAAACAAACATCTTGCTGCAGAACTCACTTAGGATGGTCCCTTTAATTTCTGGCCCCTAATCCACAGTAGCCCCTTACGTCTCAGTAAGTTTTTTAAAAATAAATTAAAAAAATTAAAAATTTGGTAATCGGCTTCAGTTCGTGGTTTTTGAAATGTAAATAGTTCCATTTATTTTTTTTCAAATCAACATCTTATTCCATGCTGAATTAAAAAAAATCCCCAGCTAAATAATAACCAGTCGGTGTATAAATTACATTTTATAGCATTATCTTTAAAAATGTCACAATCTTAAAATTTTTATTTATTTATTTATTTTTTAAAATAAAATGCTTTAAAAAAAATTACATATCTAAATTACAAAAGATCCACACAAAACTTTGAGAAGTTCAAATTTTCCAACTTTTCCAACTTGATTTATTCACAACAAAAGCAGAAAGTGTTGATGAAAAACTAACAACGGATACATTTTTCTTCAAACACAAAGTAAACTTTAGTGATTCAGTTCGACTTTATTTGCAGAGCCAAGAAAACATTTTATAGTGATCAATTAGAGGGAGAAAGCTAGTCATTTTAGAGTTTTTTTGTTAGAACAAATTGAATTAGAAATCAAAGTCATGCAAATTGTCATGCAAGATGGTTCTAAATTGGATACAAGATTAACAAAGCTAAAATAATAGAAACAAGATTCAGTAAGTTTTCAATTCATGAAGCTAAATAATCGAGTTATTCTACAATAAGTAAAAACTAAGTTCATGCTTTTGTTGTTTCCTTTTTAATGATGGCTCATTTTCATTTTTCTTTTCAAAATACAAAAAATAATATTAGTCATTTTTTTTCTATTTTAAATAAATGAACTGAAAATTCTAAAACACTAAAAGATTTTTCACAAAGTAAAAGTTTGTGGTTTTATTATTGACTAAGTTTTAGAATATATATATATATATATAGGTGTCTCAAAAAAATGTACTCACTCGTAGAATGACGAGAAAACTTTGCTTCATCGCTCCACACAATTTTGTGTGCAAACTCGACATTTCTGCACATTTTGCCATTCTAAGAGTGAGTACATTTTTTTGAGACACCCTGTATATATATATATATATATATATATATATATGTATATGATATTGTTGAATATTCATTCCTGGAGCATGGTTCAAATATTTGAAATCATGTGTTTTGAACTTTTTAAATATACACTATTAATATATATAATTCGTGATTGATCATTGAACTTATTTTTTTAACTGCAGCTTTGAACTTTACAAATACCAAGACCGGATGGTGATAATTATTCTGCTAAAAGTGGTGGATGCACTAGATCTTTCCATCCAGATTTGTTTGTTTGCGACGCCTACACTAACCAATGAGTGGCACCATCTGTTGGCAGAGTTGCAAAGGGATTTTACATACAGCACCCGGTATTCCCAAATGGTCACCTATTTAAGTGCTGACCAGGCTCAGCATAGCTTAACTTCAATGATCTTATGGGAACTGATGTGTCAATGTGATTATAGCCGTATAATTTAGGTGTCAAACAGATTTTTTTTTTTTAATGATCTATGGATGAAACACTTAGAATAAAATGAATACTGTTAATTCAAACAATTTGTATTGTCATATTTTTGACAGTCAATATTAAAATTTCAATAAATTTATCTAAAATGTGTAAAAAAGCATATTTGAACAAATTATAATTAAAAATTCTCAATCTATAAAAAAAAACAAAAAAACTTTTCCACAAAAGTATACTTCTCCAGTTATTAAAGAAAAAAAATCGATCTCCTTTGATTTTGTTTGTTTCTTTGTTAAAATGTCACTCTTTATAATATAAATGTTGATTACTATCAAAGTAAAAAAAAAGTGTCATCCACCAACTAATATAATAGGCACACTACATTTCAAAGCACTGAAAGCACAGTAAACATAGTTTAACACTAACCACAAGGAATCACAGATCATAAGCACTCTGCAACACAACATATATGAAGAGACATAGAAAGCAGCTAAAACAAAAAAAATCTTTTATTAGAAACTTAAAATTCTATAAAAAAAATATGTTCTTGAATATTTTTAAGCAGACATTTTTTTTTTTTTTTTACAAATTAAAAATAAATTAGAATTTTATTGCTGTGTTTTTAAAAGCCAGATTAGTAATGTTAAAAAAGCAAGTCTATTTGCAATATTTTAGTAGTGAACAGTTTCCAACCATCTTTTTTCACAAAAAAAAAAAATTGTTTGAATTATTATAACACTTATTTTAACATTACATAATTTAACAAAAAAAATTGTTTGGATAATATTAATTGCCTTCATGTTGGAGCAATCATTTAATCAGCCTTCGCCAGATGCATGATCCATAAGCAGTGAGTGTAAATGCCATTTACTTTAGCAAATGGCAGAAAAATAAGAGCTAATAACTAGTTCAGAGTCTTTTCAGTCATCACAGATGAAGATCCATGACCCCCCCCCCCCGCCCCCTGTATATAAGGTATTGGACTTTTGGTTTTATTATTAGAAAGATGGGGTTAAGTAAAGAAAATATTAAAAACTTCACTGTAAACACATTATTTTCAGAAAACAAAGTAAAAAAAAGGAAAAAAAGGAAAAAAAAGAAAAAAAAAAGGTTTCCTATTTCTCATCCAATATATTTTTACAACTGTCCGGTTGTCTGAAAGTAGGTCACAAATAAGTTATTTATAGATTTTCTTTATGCTTTTTAAATCTTTCAGAGTCAAAATTGCCAAGTCCATGTAAGCAATGGTATACATATAGTATGAAAATTAGACTAAATGGACCAGATAATTTGAATATATAATATTAAAAAAATAACCTTTTAATAAATAAATGTCTGGTATTTAATGCTTTATCGAAATAATTTTTAGGAGAAAACTATTTAAAATATTAAATTATGGCGTCGTTTTTACCAACTGAGCAGTGTTCTATGTAAGGTAAAAATAAAACGTTTTGTTTAAAAAAAAAAAAAAAGGTTTTAATCTTAAACAATTTTAATTAATTTAATGACCAATAATCATTCATTCATTGATTACAGAAAATTATAAAATAAATATTTTTTCGAATTGAATAACATTTAGTAAAACATAAAATTACATATTTTGGCAAGACTTTGGAATAGAGACTGCATCGTTTTCAGCATTTAAAACAATGTTTTTCATAAAAAATAGATCATTTTAGAGATAAAATAGATTTTTAAGCTATTTATTTTCATGAGAAAGAGAGAGAGAGTGAGAGAAAGAGACAAGACGGGAGCATTATTTGATTAATAACATGCAAACACATTCTGAGATTTATCGTACAAGTCGCTCAAAAATGATATATTTACTTCTTTTTTTTTTTATTAAAACGTTTTCGGTCTTTTTTTTATTTTTTTATTTTTTAAAATCTTATTAGAAATTATGTTTCAAACCACAAATTTATTGAATCAAATTGTTTAATTTAAAAATTACTATTTTTTCTGTAAAAAAAAACAAAAAAAAAAACATTTTACTGAGCAATTAAATAACTGAATTTAGAATCGTGTTCACTGTATTTTTTTTTTTTTTTAATTGTTGATTTTATTTTAGGTACACCTTTTTTTTCGATTTGAAAAACTTCAAATATTATTATCTTTTTTACAACCTTAAGCGAGTTTAGGATTTTTTGTTTTACATTTTACACTGTAAAGGGTAAATTTTGTTTAAAAACTATGTTTTTATTATTCCGTGTTTTATCTATTAAAATAAAGGATGGGATGATTTTCTTTCCGTTTTTTTTTTGTAAACATAAAAAACAACAAAAAAAAACACATTTTACTGAGCAATTAAATAAAACAACTGGCAAAAATATGCGACCGGAGGTAGCATATATTTGCTAGTTTACAATAAAGATTTTAATGGCTAAATAATCTCATCTGTGTATGAAAATTCACTTAAAAATGTACTGAAGTTTTGTTTACAAGCATTGTTTTAAAAATAGCTAAGGGGAAAAAAATATGGCCCCTTTTCCAAAGTTTTAGAAACAGATTAAAATTTCATAAACCCAAATATTAAGTATTTTAATTTCTGATAACATTGTTAATGGCAAATAAAAAAAAAAAATTTATTATCAAAACGTCATGTAATAGCATCAAGAATAAAAAATTCTTGATGCTATTACATGAAAGAATTTTGTGTGTGAATATAGAGAAACAAAACGAAATTATTTCTTAGTTATTTCTTCATGGGTGATTGATTATTCTGACAGAATTTATTATTCGTTTAAGTTTTGTTAGTTTTTAGTTTTTGTTTTTTTAAAATTTTTTGGGGGCTCAAAAAGTTTACCAAAATAATTTTTTATTTGGCAATATACAAACGTTTAGTCGTTTTTACTGGAAGAAAGTTTTGATAATTTTATGCATTAGAATCCAATAAAACCATTATGTACATTTATAGCCTTCAGCACACTCAAATTCAAAAAAATGAAATTCTACTTGTTTTTTTCTTCTAACTAATAAGTTATCCTGGAATTTACTTGAAGATGAAAATATGCCCTTCATTAACCCTAAATCTGTCGAAAATGTTGAAATCAGGTTTGAAACCCTAAATTCGGCTTTGCCTCATAATTCAGGTGACAGTCAAAGATTTTGTTGAGGAATACATTTGGACAATACTGATGAATTCGAATATTTGATACTCTATTTCATGAAGTTTAGCAATGCACGCGTGGAGAAATTAAATTCATTCTCTATGCATGTCGTTCACTGTGTATTCTTGTGTAATACAGACGGGTATCGTTATTGACTTAAGAAATATGACACGCATGTCGGAAAGCAAAATATGATTAAGAAACTGCAGGATAACAAAAACAATTTATTAACACCGTGTCTAGGACAAGCATTAGAAGACAGTGAAGAGACGTGTAAAGCCAATACATTCGTTCCCATCACAATAAGAAAATGCACATATCATTTAGAAGAAAACGTGTGCATAGATTGAAGCAAAAACTTTCCTGATGAAGTCCTTTTAAATAGTTAACATGAAAAGCCACGTCCTATTCAGAGTAAGTCAGAACAGCTAATGATAGCGAAGTCTCATTTTCATTCTCAACTACGTGGTAACGTGAGAGTACCACACAAAATTTCACATTTACAGCAAGACCTGGCCTGGGGCGTTTTTCTCCCAAAAAGAGATAACTGTAGCCCAGAGACCAATTACCCTCCGAGGGAGGTAACACGAGTTCAGACAAAAAAAAAAAAAAAAAAAAAAAAAAAAAAAATTGACAAACTGTAAAAAGATATTGAGAGAGGGAGAAAAAAAGTTTACCTGTCTCTCCCAACACTTGCTGGTTCGAAAAGTGGATGATCATTTATGCTTGTGGTTACGGAATCGGATGATCATACTACATATAAAATTTCATTTTTATTTTCATCCAGGTGAATGAGGGTGTTAAATATTATAAATTTACTGATAATTATTTCAATAAATATCACTGTACCTACACTCTCTCCAATCCAAACAATGCTGAATGCATCCTTGCCCTCCCCCACCCTCAAATAAATTAAAAAATAAAAAAAACGAAAAATTAAAAAAAAAGATATTTTAAGGTTGGGTGTAGTAGGACATGTAGTTCATCATTCATTCTCAGGAAATGCCATGAACTCCTGCTAGCAAATTATAAAACTGACAAAAGCTGAAGAATGACGCAACTGAAATGTGGTATTAATATGAAAATGACAAAATTTGTTTCAATAAAATTCGAAATTTTTATGACTTAAAAATATAATTTCACTTTCTTAATATTAAAAAATAAAAACAATGATAAAGTTTTGTAAATGAAACGAAATATTCAAACACAAATAGCATGATTCTATCAATTCTTTTTGTTCTTTATCATTTGTTCCTGCATATACCTATTCATTCGTCTGACATTTATTCCTTGAAACACACACACACATATATATATATATATATATATATATATATATATATGACCCGTTTTAAGTCTCCAAGCATAGTTTTGGGACAATTGAAGTCAAAAATCACTGATCAGTCACACAATGATCTACAGAGCTATTCTTGTGATATGTGAGGCAAAACTAAATTGTCTTTCAGAAAATCATAGGTTTATATGGTTAATATACCTGTTTTCAACCGGAAAAAAACGATATAACTGAAAAAAAGGCCTAAAATGGAGATATTTTGGTGACAATTTTTGTTACCTCACCACAAAGAGCCAAAAATCACTTTTAGACATGAAACTAAGGGAAGTAAATAATCATTTTCGTTCAACAATAGTATAAAATTGCATTTGTGCAAAAAAAAAACGCTGCTCATAGAACTCTCTTCGAATTTTACCCATTCTCCTCAATTACAGGCTGTGACAATTTTTTCCCGATTTTGGTCAAAAAATGCGTCTTTTTGGCAAAGATCCCTCTAAAATGATGACAAACGAAGCAAACACTGTCCCTATGGTCATTTCTCAGTAACCTTGATCAGTTAGCTTTCATTTAAGCTTTAGAACAGCAGCAACCGGCTAGCGGTTCCCAAAATATTGCACGTTTTGTTTGACCGGGTGAAAAGTGAAGCCGAAAATAATTTTCTGTAAATAAAAAAAACCTGCCTTCAATTTTCGAAAAATCAAAAATCCCTTCTATACAACTTGTCACAAATATCAATCTGAACAACTTGTATATCAGGAATTTTTGATTTTGGCCAAATTGAAGACGTACATTTTTTTTTACAGTAATATTTTTTTTCTCCAAATTTGTCCCCCAGCAGTATTTTTCACAGTTGATACCAAATTATGTGCTAACAAAGTGGTCATATCACTTCTGATAGGTTTCCACAACTATTCCCTCCAACAGGGTTGAAAACTAAGTGACTCACCCTTCATTTTTGCTTTGAGGGTTTCCCTTGTGAAGGATTTATATGTCATGGTAGGCAGTATAGGTTGGATGTATAGAAGTAACACTTCACAGCTCCATCGTATTGTTTGAAGTCAAGGAATACCCTCATGAATTATTCAAGTGTTATGGGTGAACTGAAAAGAAGGTTTTCACGTGGAGCAGGTGTGAAAAATCCTCCCCTTAACATGAAGGAAGTTGTGTGAGATCTTCACTTGTATGTGTGTTGTATCAGTAGTGAGGAGAAACAGTTCTGACCTAAAAACGTAGTCCTTTTAACTGTATGTAAATATGTAAATAGTCATGATGGCTATGTCATTCTGATTAATACTTTTTCTTTTTTCAGAATAATTCACACAGCGACCCTCTCTAGTAACAACTATGGTTTTTGAAAAAAAGAGAGGGCGAAAGAAGGGATTTTTGGATTCCTCACAAAATTCTGGTTAAGAAAGATGGCCTAACACTTATGATTGATAGGTTTTGAGTAATTTTCTTAAATAGTTTCGCAATCTGCAGGATACGGTCCTTGGGACAAAAAAACGGGAAGTGCGATTCCGGCCGTCATGAAAGAATTGCTTGAAAACATGGTTTCCCATCAAAATTTTGTATTCGTTTTTGTTTTATTGGATTCCTCGTGAAATTTTGGTTTAGAAAAATGGTATAACACTTATACATTATCTGTTTTAAAAATTGACCTAAAATGGCAATTGTGTCCCAAAACTATGCTTGGAGTCTTGAAACGTGTCATATATATATATATATATATGAATACATATCAAAATGAAGACTATTCTTAAATCACGATTACAATAGATTTAGCAGAAATATTATTTAGATAAAAATTCTTAAAACGCTTATAAAAAAAATCGATTCTACATCTCATTTGTATAAAATATTTAAAAAACCCGTTTTCCTAAATATTGGTCCTGTCATTTATTTTTGCATTTTATTCTATCATTTTGCTCAGCATAATAGGTTTATGTATGTAAGAAAGTAAGATGAAGTTTATTAGTTCTATTTATCTTTATTAGATTATAAAAATCAGTAATCAAAATCTAGAGGGATGGGGTGGGGGTGGGTCTAAAATCTTATTACTGATTAAAATTTAATTTTTTTAATTTTTTTTTTTTACTTTGGATCAACTTAGAGGGAAAAAAAAAAAAAAAAAAAAAAAATCAAGGATTAAAACTCACTCTCCCTTTACTGCCATTTACAAATCATAGAATTAAAACAGACAAAGGGGTCCTATTTACAGTTGCAAATGAACTCCATCTAAACAGGTTTTTCAACATTTTTTTTCTCTTTAGATTCTGAAAATTACAGTATTTCGAAGAATTAAAAAAGTTCAATAATAAAAACAATTGGGATGTGAGTGGGTGTCATAGAAATCTTTAAAAAATAGATTAATTTTCAGGGTTTGTATCCGACTGGTTTTGATATAATTAGTTATCTATCTACATCTATATGAATAAAATGTAAAATCATTCATATATTTACACATTAAAATGTTTAGGATAATTTTAGAATCATTAATAAACTATTTTTATTTACCTCCAAGAGGCTAGACACAAGGTCACGTGTGGAAAGCCAGCGCACTAGGATTAGCGCGCTCTGGCCTAAAAAAATGCATGAGCAGCCCCATCGCATTCCCTGGTCAGGGTAGTTTAGTATATCCGAGATATGGCTTAAATGCTATTAAAACGCTTAAAATCAGTAGTCACTTTACATTTCATTTCTTCTTATCCATTAATCCCGAACTACAGCGGGGTCTGCAATGATAGATTTTTGTGTCCATTTGACACGATTACAGGCTTCGTTTTACAGAGATCTTTGTGCAGTGTGTCTGTCCATCTCATCATCGGCCTTGCTTTCGGTCACTTCTCAACATATGGGCTAATACCATTTCATTTGTTAGACATTTTTAAAAGACGGTTTCAATATTCGTTTTTAATTTTATTGTATGATTTTGCTCTGTATAAGCAATACTTTTAGAAAGTAAATGAACAAAAGGATAAAAAGATAAAATTTATCAAGCAGTGTTTGTTCGATTTAGGATTAACTTTCAACATTTTACAAAATCTATTTCTTGCATTCAATTACAAATCTGCATTTCTGAAAGCTAATTTTTTTTTATTAAAAAGAAATTTTGAACAAATCTTTTATACAAAAAAAAAAAAAAGCGTCTTCACAATATGGTGGGTCCGTTTTTATCTTGCCTTAATTTAATTTAACGTTTTTCAATTACATTTTTAACATAGTATATAGTACAAAATATGCACAAACACGTTTTTACAATGATTTAAAGTTAAAAAATAATAATATAGACCCCCCCCCCATTGTGTGTGTGTGTGTGTATATATATATGATAATGGGGGTGGGTCTGTAATTTTTTTTTTATTAACAAAAAACAAACAGTATGGATTCATATATATATAAATTATTTGTTACTTTCTTCAATTAAATTTGATATGTTCAGAGGGGACAGTAAATATTTTATTGACAATTTCTATAATTTTATTTGTTTAGTGTAAGAAATAAAAAAATAAGAGTGGACATGTCCGACGCTCTCTCACTCCCTCGATTTTTTAATTTTTATTTATTGATTTTTTTTAATTCAGTGGAATATTATAGATTAAGGACACAATTTCAGGTTATAATTATGTTTTTAAACATTAAATTTCAGGTTATAATTATGTTTTTACAAATTATGTTTTTACAAATTAAATTTCAGGTTATAATTATGTTTTTACAAATTAAATTTCAGGTTATAATTATGTTTTTACAAATTAAATTTCAGGTTATAATTATGTTTTTACAAATTAAATTTCAGGTTATAATTATGTTTTTTAAAAATATCCATTTAATGTTGACATGAGGCAATCGATCTGTCAAATTAATTTTTAGAAATATATAATGGAACCCTTTTGACTATTTTAATTCATATTTAATTGATTTGTAAATGGATGGCGAAGGAGGAGGAAGATGAGTAGTATAGGGTGACACCCCTCAAAATGCCATCCATGGAATCGTTAATAAAATTTACAATCCTTTCTGCAATCTAACTGTCTGTGGCACACAATACCACGGGGCTACTTTCCAGTTGACTACAGCATGGTCGTTCTCAAGTTCAATGTTAAATTCTTGTTGAGCCATCCCATTAAATAATCAAATTTTGCCCAGATCCAACCATCGTCTGCAAATCCTCAAAGTGTTTGTCTCACCATCCACCTATACCATTAACCCTTGTCCTCTAGTGACCTTTGGGCCTTAACGAGTGGTAACTCATTAGTAAAGAAAAAAAAAAAAAGAAAACATTTAGTCAAAATAAACTTCAGTCTATGCCTGACTTGTCCACCAAGTTTCAGTCATGAATGTTTCAACAGTCTTTGAGTGCCATTCCATGATAAGCACACCTGGATTAAATGACATGCAAAATTGTCAATAACTCTGACACTGCCCTGATTTTGGCTGTGATCGTCTTCTTCAGTGCAGGAATAGCCCGGATTGTTTTCATAGACATTATCTTTGAGATAACGCCACAGATAAAAATATGAGGGAGTTAAGGTCTGGTGAGTGTGAAGCCCATTCAGGATCACACCACCTACTGATAAGCCAATCACCAAACAAAGATTGTTGGGCATTCATGACTTGAACTTGGTGGACAAATCAGGCATAGACTGAAGTTTATTTATACAAAATAGGGTTGTATTGCAGAGAGGATTGTGAATTTTATTAACGATACCATGAGTGGCATTTTCTTTAGGAGAGGGGGGGGGGTCACACTGTATACATATTTAAAAAAAATAATGACTGGAAAAGCAAGGAATAAAAATTACCGTTTTTTTTTTCATTTACAACCCAGGAAGTGAAAATAAACAATTATTACTTATCTTAAAATTGAGAAAATTATACACTCCAAAAATAATATTAAAGCTAGATTAAAAGCCGCAATGATAGCAGGTTGTTATTTTTTTTGCTAATCTCTATATATCTATATTTATTTAAGACATCAAAATTGCTAAAAGTCAATCTCAATTTCTTTAGCAAACAAAAATAAATGTACAAATTGTGAGTTGTATTAAAAATAGAAGCATAAGAAATATACTGAATGTTTCACTTTCAATCAAAAGCATCATCAGAAATAAAACAATACAAAAAGATTTTAAAACATGGCTGTCATTGCAAGTAAAAAAGTAGACAGACGAAAGTGTTGGAGGGGAAAGGGGTAGTTTTTATTTACTTTTCTTTAAATTTAAAGGCTAAGGTAACCAGAAAATGACCTACATTTTCATAATTGCTGAACAAAAAACGAATAATTTGATTGTATCATTAAAAAACAAAAAAAAAAAAAAAAAAAAAAAAAAACATGCACGTAAAAGAAAAACTGAGAAATTATATTTTATGATACTGGTTATTTATTTAATTTTTTTTTTTTACAAAGTTATTGTTCTTGGGATAAGGGGCGGGGGGGGGGGGTAAAGACAAAAGGTTAAATATGGAAATTCCTCACCTGAAGTTTTATCTTGAAAGTAAGCAAGTAAACACCTGGCAACTGCTTGGTGACAGATCACCATTACATTTTCTTGCCGCTCAAGTTCCTGCATAGCAAATTCAACCCGAAGAGAAAATGGAATCAAGTAAAATAAAATGCACCAATTACGATTTCAGTTCGGGACAATTTTATTTTACACCTAGAGATTTTGTGCATGGGTGTGTATTTATTTCTATAAAGTTAGCTATGTGTACATGTTTATATATTTTTATGTTCAGGATTTACTCAACTAATTAACCGATCCTTATGAATTTTAGAACATAGCTGCAAGGCGTAAGGGTGAGTAATGTGGGCTATATCTAGTTTTATGTGAAAGAGGCAACGCGAGGGGGGGGGGGTCCCTTAATGAAAATTCAGATACCTCTGATTTTTATGAAATTTTAACAATAGGTATTAGACATCAATTAATAAATATTCTCCAAATTTCAGTTTCTTTGAAGTATTTTAAAATGTTTTTAGAGGGGCATAATATGGACCCCCCCCCCATTTGAAAATTCAAATATTTCAGATTTGCATTAAATTTGACCCATGATCATTAGACACCAATTAAACAAGATTCTGAATTTCAGTTTCTTTTCAAGACCACTGAATTGAAAAATATTATATAAACATTTAATGCCTATTTTTTTTATTAGGAAATAAGTCTTCGTTTTCATTTCAGCATAGAACTTTTTCAAAAAAAAAAAAAAAAGAAAATGTTGGGGATATGAAATGACAAAGGAATTTCAATAAATGTTACAAGTTTATTCCAATCTTGCAACGTTTATGTCTACAAGAAATGAACGTTATGTGTATACAGACACACATCACTTTAAACAGCAATGCTTAAATAGATGGGTCTCCTAAAGAAAGAAACCCTACTTATTACGAAAAGTTGGGAATTAGTTTGATTTTGTGTTTATATTGTAAATAGAATCCTCCATCCAAAATAGAAAATTAATGTATAAAAAGTAACGAGTAAAAATACAAAAATAGTTGTCAGGTTTCGCATTAAATAAAGTTAAATTTTATGGGATTCTTTTTTCTTTTCTTTTTCACACACACACCTAATTTCTGAAGAGCTATAAATTATTGATAATTTCCTAGTTTAGGTGTCTGGATATGTTATTGACATTATGAAAATCATAATTTAAACATGTATTGGTACGTTACACAATTTTTAAACTTATTTTTTTTCCAATTAAATTAATTGAAACATTTTTTTTCTTTTTATTATGTAAAAAAAAAAAAAAGAAGCCAAATTAAACAATGGCCATTACAATATTGTACGAAAAATAAATCTCACTTAATCTTATTAAATTAATAATTTAAAAAAAAAAAAACAAAAAAAAAACATGGATTTTTAAACTCATTAAACTTTTTTTTAATACAAAAAAAAAAAAAAAAAAAAAAAAAAGTTGTTTTTTGAAGTAATACCCAACATTAATATGTCCTGTAAACTAGGATTTTTTATCATCTGATAGTCTGGTGTAAAAAAAAAATCCTGATGTCTGTTGTAATATTAATATAGGTTCCTTAAAATGTACCGTGGTCAAAATATTAAACATACTTCTTTAACAATGTATATGCTCTTTTCATATCACAAAAATAATTTTATTATTAGATAATTCAAAATAATTATGGTACAATCCCCTAAATAAAATGAAAGAAGCAAGACAAATTTAAACTTGTGCTCTTAAGCAATATATTTTTTATTTTAATTTTTTAAATAAACTTTAAAATTAAAACTAAAAATTTTAAACAAAGAATATTTTACACTTAGTTACAATAACTAAACTGCATTAATAATTATTAGTTTTTTTTATTTTTTTTTTTTTTAAATATTTTTACTTAAAATTTTATACCACTTTCTAATAATTTTAAAATAAATTGAACCATAAAAAAAACCTAGCAATTCTATAGCAAACCTCACTCCCCAACGGTTCACTTCGAGCTGCTATTGCTCAGAGGTAGCAAGCACTTCACTAATTCAACCACCTTAAGTCAACTTCAAATAGACAGCAATTTATAGCAGCAAGAAATCCTTGTAAGATTGTAATAGCCGCAGCTAAGAGAAGGGATATCGAGATGATATATGTTTTCTGAACGAGTCACAGAAATTAGGAACTCACGATTTCTGGAAAATCTAAAATAATGTGGTGAATAATGGACAACCAACAAATTCCAACTATCCAACCACAATGATGTCGTTTGCACGGCAACTGATAAGACTGAACTACTTGCCAAGCGGTTCGCCTTGAACTCCAACTTGGATTCCGCAAACCACTCCCTAATTTCCCATTGCAGACTGAAGCCACACTTGACATGATCATCACCCCTTCCCATGTCTGGGATATCATAAAAAAACTTTTAAACTTCCAACGCATGTGGGCCTGATTTTAACTGTTATAGCAATAAGGAAATGCTGTGCTGAGCTGGCCCCTGTCCTCTCCAAACTTTACAATAAATGCTTTGCGGGGTCTTGCTTCCCTGATAGCTGAAAAATTGCCCCTGTGGTACCAGTGTTCAAGAATTCTGGTGAAATAACTAACCCTCAAAATTATCGCCCCATCAGTCTACTCCTGCTCTTAGCAAAAATCTTTGAATGTTTAATTAATCAATCTAGAAATAGTCTGCCACCTCGTTAATGCTAAACTTCTTTCTGAGCATCAGTATGGATTTAGGCAAGCACGTTCTACTGCGGATATTCTAACGGTCATCTCTGAACGCATATACCATACACTGGACAAGGCAGGTGAAGCTAGGGCGGGTAGCACTTGATATATCTAAAGCCTTTGACAAGGTCTGACATAAAGGTCTTCTCATAAAAAAATCATTTTGTATCTTATTACTGGACGAGTATTTAATATAATTAGATCTTTCCTAGCCAAATGAAAGATCCAGGTTGTCCTCGATGGCCGTACATCCAAACAACAATGCAGATGTACCCCTGGGGGCCGATTTTTGAACCTTTATTGTTCCTGATTTTCATTAACGACCTCTGATGAAATTGTGTCCAAGATGGGTATATTTGCTGATGACACCACGCTCTATCCGCGACATGTAGGTAAAATGAACGTGCGCACATATCCAAGGCAATGGCTGAATCCTTAGAAAATGACCTCCAGTCTATAGTTGAATGGGTCATAAATAGTTGGTAACATTCAATGTTACTAAGATAAAGCTTCTTTCTTTTAACAAAAAGAAACCTTTTAAACCACCGATTGGCATAGTTAATAGTACCTTACCCGAGAATCAAACATTCAAACTCTTCAGCCTAACATTCACTAGTAACATAAATTGGAACAAATATATAAAAAATATTGCCAAAGCTGCTGCAAAAAAAGTGGGCTCCCTCTACCGTGTTAGAAAAATTCTTACACCTGCCAGTATCCTATATCTCTACAAAACCAACATCCGCCCATACATGGAGTATTATGACCACATCTGGGCTGGTGCACCAACCACTAGTCTCTTCCTCTTAGACAAGGTTTAAAAAAGAGTCGCTATTCTAATGGGTCCCTCACTGTCCACAAAGCTCCAGCCCCATCACCACAATGTTGCATCCCTGTGCTTGTTTTACAAGTACTTCAGTGGAATGTGCTCAGATCAACTTGCTGCTCTGGTGCCCCCTCGATGTAAATACACTCAATCAGCGAAATCCCATCCCTTCACTGTAAAGGTCCGCAGATGCCATAGGGCTTTCTACTCTAATAGCTTCTTTCCTCGAAATGCTATCCTTTGGAATTCCCCCCCTGCCTCCTGTTTCCCCTGACTGTACCAACATGCAGAAATTTAAATATAATGTGAACAAACATCTTACTGCACAAATCCTCATTTAAGGTGGTCCCTAATTCTCAGTAGCCTATTATATCTTGGTGGTAAATGTGTCTTGTGAATTAAAAAAATATATATATATTTTTTTTTAAATCTTTCACATACACAAAAGATTAAAAGAGTGAATGGTTAATTTAATTCAAAGACTGAATGTCTCGACAATTGTGTTCTGCCTAACATAGAATAGATCTAGCATTTATCTCCCTTTGCCAGCCCTTTCTTCTATGGAGGATTCTTTCAAACTCGTCACCGGCGAGAGTCTTCCAGTGCGTTGCTCCGATCTATTTCGTGGCCGTCTTCACAATCCCTCATGGTGCAGTTTACCTTATCTCTTTAAATATCCCAACATTTTGAGCATCGCCAGTAAGAATTATTGCCTTTCTTCTCCCCAAGAATGGAATTAAATATGCTAGTATTATTTTTTAGTATTATTTCTTTTATCTAAACGAACTGTGTTTACCTTTTTATCACGTGCGAAACTACATTTAATCTCGCGTAACTCGCCTATTTCCTAGCATAATTTGTATTTTTTCCTTTCTGGCATTATTTTTATGCTCAAAATATTTTCTCTTCTGTGATTTTATTAAGCTTACGGCTCTCCTTATATCTTGGTAAACTTCTCGTCTCTGCCTTGTCGTCATTTTGTATTTACGTGTTTTTGAAACAATGTTTTTATTCCTTTTCAGTTTTATCTTTGTCAATGATCAATAAACCTGTGTCTAAAATATACCATGCCTCAGCGTCTTGATTGTCAATAAGAGTTTATGCTAGCTGTCCGATGTTTGTAGAGACAGCATAAATTGCTTTCATTATTTTCTGCGGTTTAGGTATGACCTCCTCCTCACAAAAAACATGCCAAAATAAGGATGGTGGCAGTAAAGAATTCAAACAAAAAGATTAAAAGTTTTATTTTTATGAAATCTTTCATCATGGTCACAGTTTTAAGGAATTAACTTTTGAAAATGAATCAGGTTCTATTTCAACAGTTAATTATTTTATTATTTAAGGAGTTGAGCCACAAAGTCGACCACCTCCTTATTGCAATAGTGACATAATACAATGAGACGTAGAATAATAACTGTTCATCATAACAAAAAAAAAAAAAATGAACGGCTTTCTTAGAAAAACAAAATACTAAATAAAATAAAAACTGAACGGCTTTCTTAGAAAGACAAAATACTAAATAAAAAAAAAACTGAACGGCTTTCTTGGAAAGACAAAATACTAAATAAAAAAAAAAAACTGAACGGCTTTCTTGGAAAGACAAAATACTAAATAAAAAAAATAAAAAAAACTGAACTGGAAATTGAGGTATGATGGGAAATAAAATGAAATTGATACTGAAATTAAAATTGTCATAACGTAGAGTCTGTAGTTCTAGGAACAAATGCACCAGAAAAGCCTGGAGAGCTCATTTAAACACTCATCAGCTGGCAAGAGTTTGAAATGAATATCGGAAAAGAAACATATCAATTGGCTAGAACTGAAAGCTGTCCATCTAGCACTTATATGGCTGTCACCTCAAGTTAAAAAGAGGGGTTTTCTCAGATGCACCAATTCCACGCAGTAATGTATCAATTAAAAACATATCTCCATCTTTCTCAGTTGATTTGGGAAATATTCAAATGGGCAGCAGATGACAACATTTCCCTGTGTACATTAAAGTGTACAGCTCACATTTCAGGAAACAAAGTTATAGCAGACTATTTATACAGAGATGAATCTAGAACTTGGTTGACAGAATGATAATGAACTTTATGTTTTGGAGGTTCAATTGTTATGTATTAAACTGCTTTTTTTTTTGTTGTTGGTGCTATTGCTTGTGGATAATATTACTAAACAAGTAGTTATTTAGCCCGCGGGACTGGAAATAAGCAAAAAAATACCACAAAGTGAACGAATGAGATTCGTACAGCATTCAAACCTATATTACGCAGTTCTTCTGAGGTACAGGTTTGAATCCCGTAAGAGTCTCATTTTTCACTTTGTGGTATTTTTTGTTTATTTTTATCCCCTGCAGAATAAATAACTGCTTGTTTAGCAATATTATCCATGCAAATCATAGCACCAACAAAAAAGCAGTTAAATACATAACATACTATATACTGTCGGAAATAAATTTCCAATATTAAAAACAGGTCCAATTGTACAAACGGACCTCTTTACTACTTCAGAGAAAAAGTTGGAGCTGTCTTCCTATCCCTATCGGGTAAATGCTGCATATCCTTCAGATGCCTGACCATAAATTGGAGAGACAGAAGCCTATGCATCCTCTCCGATACTATTGATTCACTGGTTCCTACAAAAAGTGTCACAAGAAAGATGTAATCTTCTGGTAGCCCTATACGCTCCACATCAGTCATGATATCCCATCCTCCCAAACCTGCTAATAAACTTTCCAACTGAATTACCTATATCATCAAAGTTTATATCTCAGAAACAGGGTCAAATGGTCAATTCAGATCCAGCAAGTAAAATTCCTAGTATGGAAAATATCCACTGTAACCCTACTTCTATAAAAGACGTTGCGGATTTTCTGATACATTTTCACCAGGTGAAAAGGTTGCAGAATTTCAATTATTGCGTTATGTAGAATAGAGTTAACAGCTATTCTTAAAGGTTTAGATAAAAGTTTTATAAAGTCGAAGAACCTTTTATCGAATTTGATTAAAGAAGTTATTAATTTTACTCATTCAGCGAGATTATTTACTTCACTCTCCAAAATGTTAGACACAAGGCCAGGTGAAGTTTTTGAAAGTCAGCGCAGTAGCAGAAGTGTACTCTGGCTTACAAAAAGTGCTTGAGCAGCCCTGTCTGAATTTCCCCTTAGGCGATTAGCAATAAACTAACCTATTCTCAAATCGAGAAGGTAAAGCCTGGGAAGGTTGACCTAGGACTAAACAGAGCCATACCCCAGTCCGACAGAAACAAGACCACTTTAATAATTCAAGACCACTTCTAACTGGGGCTTACCCTTGGTTCTAAGAGCTCTCATTAAACATCCTTTTAAACACTTACATTCTGTGGAATTAAGTTTTTATATTGAAAAGCAACATTTACTTTGTCAATAGAAGCTAATGAGTTTGTTTATAAAGATCAAATTTGCCACTAACTAGAATTGGTTGAAGCGACAACAGATGTTGACTTACCATAATAACTGGTTCAAGACGGCCAACCAAATCTTGATATGACTAAAACGAAAAATGCATAAAAAAAAAGTTGCATGAAAACTGACAGTTCTACTTGGAATATAAAATATAAAACACGATTACTTAATTAAAATTTAATGGCACGTTTACAAATGCTATGTGAATTTCTGTCGTGAAATTTTTTTCGAAAAGTAGATTACAATTTAGCTGATTGTTAAATTAGTTCAATTAGCTACATTAATCATGGCCTCGGTTTCTGATAATTTATATTTATTATTTATATTTACAATTAAAAAATATTTAAAAAAAAAAATCAATTCAAATGGAAAACAATTTTGATAGAATTTCTGCGCATTTCAATTCCTATAAAAATACGTAACTCACATAACAGATTAAGTTTATTTTCAACTTTAAAAAACAATTTGGACATTTTTTTTCAAAACATTTTAAAATGCTTTTCATTATTAAATACCCCCCCCCCCCCCCGACAATCAGAAAATCCCTCCCCTCTCACTGTAGAGGTCTCCACGTGTTGGAAAGCTTTCTACTCTAATAGCTTCTTTCCTCAGACTGCTTATCTTTGGAATTCCCTTTCTGCTTCCCACCTGTACCAACATGCAGAAATTTAAATGTAATGTGAACAAACATCTCGATGCACAACTCTCCAGTTAAGATGCCACAATAAATCTGGTCCCTAATTGACAGTAGCTCCTTACATCTCAGTGGCAATGTGCCATGTTTGGGGTGAATAGGTAGAAAAAATACCAACACTCTCTGAGAGCAGTTAAGTGTGATTTAAGTGGAAGAAAGGTCCTCTAGTTGCCTCCCCTGTTTTGTCAACAAATGCCGGCAGACTAATATTAACTGTTGTATGATGGTACCAATAAAGCAAACTGTCCAATAAAAGCAACTTCAAAGGCAACCATTTACAATGTATGCAGATAGTACAAATTTAGCAAAATATCTGTTGAATCGAACTAGTTACTTCAGGTCATCAACACCTTTTTATCACATTTAATAAAGAATGAAACCTGATTACACATAGTAAAACTATGGAAGGTAGCGTGAACATGCATTGCATGCTATGTTCAGCAATGCATGCCATTACAGATGGCAGACCTGTGATGGGAAAATATCTGGCTCTGGATTTGACCACCTAGAATTTGGTTTCTTCACTTGGAAGAGTAATCGCCTCTTAAAAGCAGGAAGACATGCTAAGATTGTGAGCCACTTGAAATTCTACAGAAGTTATGTCCACTCCAGATAATAGACAACCTGGTCTGTCAGTTTCTATGTTCATTGATTAACAGCTAATAAATCTTTAATGGTCTTACGGTGTGGTCTAATTGATATCTATATATATTTGGAGAAACACAGCCAGAAGAAGATTTTGGTTTCTGTTGGTCTCAGAAACAGATGGGCCTCTAGGCCCTAAGCTAAACGAAGAGATGTTTGTTCTAATTGCAAGTCTGTCATTTGGCAGAGAAACTGAATTCAGACGAAGACGAGTCGACGATCATGATTGTGCAGTGAACACACACAAACCGAGTCCATAATAGTAAAGCATCTAAACACAAATGATGAAACTACTTTGTCAGCCCCAAATCTTTACCAGAGCTCATCTAATTGATTGAAACAAGCCGCGCATGTGTGGTCCCCCTCTGTATGTGACTCGATGTGGCGAGTGTAAAATGCAATAAATTTGGGCAATTTGGGGCATTTTTGACCCTCCTTTGACCCCCTGAAGGCATGAACCAGAATTTTTCTGGAGGTCAAGGATGCTCATTTTATATCCAGAACAATTGCCTCTACATTTTGGCCAAGTTTCAGAAAAATTGAATGGATGGATCAAACTTTATGGGAGAAAAGGGTAATTTTTGGGCCATTTTGGGAGCTTTTGACCCCCTGGGGGCACAAACCAGATTTTTTCCCATGTCAGCAATACTTATTTTCTATTAGGAACAATTGCCTCCACATTTTGGCCAAGTTTCAGATAAATTGAATGGATGGATGAAAAGTTATGGGGCAAAAAATGTCATTTTGATCCCCTGGGGGCTAACCAGATTATTTTTTAAAAATCGGAGAATGTCACTTTCTAACCTGACAAAAGTTACAACTTCATGCAAAATTTCAGAGAAATTCAATGGATGGTTGCAGAAAAAAATCCGGACGGACAGATGGACATGCCTCAAAACATAGGTCTCCCGATTTTATAAATCGGGGGACCAAAAAGGAAGTCACTTGGATTGTATCGGACGAAAAAAAAAAAAAAGTTGGAAGCTAACTTACTTCTCCACCTGGATATCGGTAATGAAATTTGTCCTGATCCCTCAAAGAAAATTCATCTGGATGTGTTTCGTGAATCTCTTCATATGTCATGGATTCGCAAATACCCTGTAGAAAAGTTAGAGTTTAATAAGATTTAAAAAAAATTTTTTTTTTTTATATTCACAAAATATTTCATCCACAAAACATAAAAAATTCCAAATAGAATTAGCTAACAAAATCATCATCGTCTTATGTTTCTGATATTGCTACTCTATATAATAAAATAAAGTCGCTTTTTCCCGTCGCTTTGGTTATAATAGATTTTGAAAGTTTCATAAGTTCCATTAACCACTTAGAACACTTCCTAATGCATGTTTCCAGAAAATATGCGTACATTTCGTAGTCTACCAAAATTTCTCACATTTATTCCAGATTAGCTGGTTTACCCAACTACGTATTCCATAAAGATGACAGACATTTTCACTCCTACAATTATCTACTCCCACGTCCCTCACATTCACCAATAATTTCCTTAAGATACTTTCATTCAAATCACCGTATTATATCATTTTTTAAATTCTTACTGTTGCCTACATACTACACTAGATTTTAAATATAAATAATGAACGCTCCCTCAATTTCACTGATTCTTCTAAGCATTCTGACAGTATTCGAGGAATCAAGGAATATAGGATTGGATTTCAAATACACAGACCTGCTATTTGTAGTCAGCATGGCATTTCTTCAACTATCAATGTCTTATTTCATTTCTCCATAACATTTTTCTTCTCATATTCTTCATGTGAAACAAAGAACATTCACTATTTATTCAGATTTAAACACTAAATTCTGTCGGACGTTTTGTCTGCCTATTCCGTATACATTTTTTTTTTTACATTCCAGAATAGAGCAGAATATACCTATTAACTGACGGTTTGCCACATGCTCTTCAACAATTTTCAACATAGCGGCATTCGTGTACATAAATTATTACTAATTTATACCTTTTTCAGAACACATACGTTTCTGCTGACTTTTATACAATTCATTCAATTGTAAGAAAAACATCTCCAGAAAAGCGTAAAAAATAACATTCTTTTCACTAGAATTAATATATTATATATGTTAATAATAATACTTTCTTACTAACTTTTGTTTATTCACGAGTTGAAATAGTTTCTAGTGTTCTTTTTCTTGATTTTCATAAACAATAAATAACACAATACGTTAAAACCATCGTAAATGCTTGCCGATTTATTGGCTTCCACACAAGGTTTTTCTAACTTTTTTTTTACGAGAAATCATCCATTATGTATGTTTTTATTAATACAAATAGATCACACGTTGGTATGTAAACGGTTACGACAAAGCGAAAGAAGTTGCTCTTCTTTTGGGGAATTCTATTGCTTACAACTATATAATACTTTCTAACTTTAGCCTTTTCTTATTTCTAGTGATTTTTTTATGATTACTTTTTACTATAATTATGCAATGGAACAAGACTGGGCTGCTTAACAACCTAAATTTACCAAATGATTTGGCTTCCAATTAATTGTATCGACAAATGTCGTAACATAAGTTGTGATGCTGAAAAAGCAAGCACAACCCATAAAATTAATACATGGTCGCCAGCGATTTAAGCATTTAATTACAATTACATTTTCTAAAGGTTAAATAGCTTTGTATTTCTAAACTAAAATACTTGGGGGGGGGGGGAAATCGGAAAAGGGGAAAAGTCTATGATATACCATAGACTTTTCCCCTTTTCCAAGTTTTTTTTTTTTGAAAATACTAATAGTTAATAGCGACTCAAAAGCACAGAAAATTCTGTGGATCTACTTTTGGATCAGCTATCCATAAAACAGCAAAGTTTTTATATATATTTACACAAAGTAAAATTAAAAATATTTATCTGGGGTTCAGGGGGCACACTAAGCCCGAAGTTTGTTTTTTATACTTTTCATGTTGCTTTTTTACATTAACATTGTGGGGTCTGTGTTCGCGCCGGACAATCATAATCAGAAAATAATTCAATAGTTCCAGGTTGGGCATGGAATTTCTGGAGTCAATCTACTTTCTCAGGAAATGCCAGGACACATGTCGCTGGTACAAATATAAAATCGTTCAATTTTATAATAAACTATTAATTTTACCTGTCCCAGAATGGGTAAAATTCCCCCCCCCCAAACAAAACAGTTTTGCACTACTTTTATGTCCCCTTATGAAGATTAAAATCAACATATAATGCTACTAAACCGTACATCTAGAATCCTTATTCCAATTTTGATTAAAATCGATTACATGATTTTGATTTTAGAAAATATCTCAAATTTAAGGCTTAAGCTTAAAAGGTCTTAAAATCAGGAAATCTTGCTTAATTGGTGTTTAATGAGTATAGATCAAATTTAATGCAAATCTGAAATATTTGAATTTTCAAATCGGAGGTGCTCATATTATGGCCCCTAAAAACTTTAAAACACTTCAAAGAAACTGAAATTTGAGGCATATTTAATTGATGTTAAATACCTATTTAAATTTCACAAAAATCTGAGGTATCTGAATTTTCATAAAAGGCTTCCACACCCTCTTTCGCCCCCTTTGCATAAAACTAAATTAAACTAAATATAGCTCATATAATCCACTCTTAAACCTAACAGTCATGTTCCAAAATTCATACTGATCAGATAATTAGTTTGGGAGTAAATCCTGTACATACAAATATATATATATATTCCCTGACCTACAAATGACCTTCAGAATTAAAAATTGACACTATACAGACACACACACACACAAATAATACTGATAATAACAGGTCAATTATGAAAATTCACGCAAAAAAAAAAAACAAAAAAAACAAACTTAGTTATGATTCCAAATTCTACTAATTATTGTATAGAGTTGTCTACTTACTGCATCGATTTCATTCAGAGCTTTCCAGTGTTCCGTGGGAGCTTTGATGAATTTTGCTGTCTGTTTTGTCCTTTTCATTTCACTTGTCCAAACCTTCAGATCTTGAATGTTTTCGCTCTCCACAAATTTTGCTAATGCTTTTGCATACTAGAAAGGATTGGCGGAAAGTGAAGGGAAAAATGAGGAAGAGAAGATAATGAGAAATAGCAGAGAAAAAGGAATGAATAAAATGAAGTTCTAAATTTAGTAAACAATATTATTAGGTGATAAGATTGGAAGGAATTAAACTTTCATTTTTTTTTTTTTTTAAGTGCAATACAATCTGGATTTTTAGTTCAGTAATTTGATTTACTAACCAAACAAGCTTGTTAACAATTTGTGACTTTAGTATTAAAGGACAGTAAAGGGCATGGTTGAATAGGAGTAGAATAGTTTACGTGAAGTATCATTTTCCATATCAAGCTTCGATATCATCCTGATAATAGAAAGAAAAAGTGGTTTCCATAGTAATAAGTTGTTTAAAATGTCTGCATTATTTTAAGTTTTGGGGAAAAAAATATATTCGAAGCAATACTTTTCTCATGTCAAAATCTCAAATGATATAGTCAAATATTTTGCTGGGGTTATTCCGTATGTCAATAGCGCTCAACACAGAGGTTTATAATAATGATAATAAAATTATTTGGTTGGTTATTTAAAACAAGTGAATACAATTCTTTCCAACTATTCTTTCATATTCGATCAGAAAGTACATAGAGGAAGTGTGTAACATTTTGTAGTAATGGATCAGAAGCTGTAGTCTCGCGGATCATTTCTGAAGTAAGGAGTGCGATCTGACTGCAGATGCAAATACTGATATGACTTCAGCTTTGTTTTTTTTGTACGAATGAATCACCACTTACCAAGGCCAAAGACCACTTGAGGATAAGGGTTCACAAGATTTTCAATTGGATGAAATGAGAGGATTGCAACGTATAATTAATTCACAGGACAACTCGATAAATATTTGTTGACGTTGGAAACTGTGGAATGTTTCCCTACAGACTAAACATGACAAAGACTGCTACAACAACCGGGTCTTCTAGCATTTTGTGAATAAAAGATTTATAGAGTTGTATCGGACAGAAATCAGAGTCCAAAAGTATGATAGCTCATTGTTGCAAACGATTAACGGTATTAATTGAGATACTTTTTTCTTGGAGCCAAAAATATATACAAGATTTTTTATGAACAAGAATGAAGTGACGTTCATATATCATATGAAAATTACTGATAGTGAAGACTATTGCTCAAACCTCATTTATGATCTGGACATAACTGCACTCGGTAGTCATTCGTGATCTGGATGCATAAGCTATTGATTTTTAACTTCCGTCAGGAAGAATGTATAAAATGACGACGCTAATACCATAATCAGATGCATGTGAGACTTAGCAAAACAAGTTCTACTGTTCAGCTTCATAAAAAAGATCTTCTGGCACAAATATGCACCCAAGAATCATTTAAACCAGTGGAAGCATCAATACATATACGGACTTTCCCATTTGTCTTCTTGATGTCTTTGCATTAATATCACAGACTCAGTCTAAAACCTTCACTTCCCGACTTACTAGGGAGATATTTAGATCACCAGATTATATCATGAGTAACTGTTGACAATTAATCATGTCGGTTAGCAATGGGGGCTAACAAGCTCATTTCATGTTGTAAATGCGGACAACACTAAAAGCTGCAGGAGTGTGATGTACAACTAAAGCAGAAAATAATATTTAGAAATGGAAAATGAAAGTGAAAGTACTTTGGTTTTTTTTGACAAAAATGTGTATGTTCACTGCACAGGCCGTGATTGGCTGCTTGTTGTGCTGATCTGAAGTCAGTGCTCAGTTTCTACACAGGTCGCAGTGTCAATTGTCAGTGTTGCACCAGAAGGATTCTCTCTTCAAACCAACTACAATTCCAGTTTAAAACGAGTAACAAAGTTTTATTTTGAGGGATGTTACAATGATACTCGTTTTCTTCTATTGAACAAAAGACTTGCAAACTAAAATTGAGCACGACCGAATCAAAACAAATCTAACTAAACACAATTCATTAGCTAAAAGCCCAAGGCAGACAAACCTCAACTGACCGCGAGAAGCCCATAGAGGGGGCCAACTAGCTGACAACGAGAAGCCCACAGAGAGGGCCAACTAGCTGACAACGAGAAGCCCACAGAGAGGGCCAACTAGCTGACAACGAGAAGCCCACAGAGAGGGCCAACTAGCTGACAACGAGAAGCCCACAGAGAGGGCCAACTAGCTGACAACGAGAAGCCCACAGAGAGGGCCAACTAGCTGACAACGAGAAGCCCACAGAGAGGGCCAACTAGCTGACAACGAGAAGCCCATAGAGAGGGCCAACTAGCTGACCTCCCCAGCCCATCTGTTGAAATATATAGATATTTGAGTCCTTAGTAGACCATCCAGCTATCCACCTGAAAAGGCTAATCTGCTGCCTATCTATGAACTTAAAAAAAAAACAAAAAAAACAACTACTGTTTAGGAGATTTCGTATCTAGATAGTATTTCTAGAAAATACTCAAGTTGGTCATAACTACAACAGGGAACTTAATATCTGTAGAGCCATTTCTTTATCAAGTGAACAAATCAAATTCTGAGTAGTCAAGACTTCAGACCAGACACATTTCCAATTTCTTGCACGGTTTCTCTTCCCTTTGTTAACTATCTCTCCCACAGTAAGTCTGTTTTTCACATGCATTGCAAACATGCAACCCACTAAACATGCTGCCTAGTGCACGTTTACACCGGATTGAAAAAAATAAATAGATTTTAAAAAATCAGAATTATCCGATCTTAAAGAAATTTTCAGTCTTTTTTTAAATAATAAATAAATGTTAAAGTATTTATTATTCTATTTATATAAAAAAATAAAAATGTAAAGTATACATTTTCAGATTTATAATGGCTAATTAAAGCCAAGAAATGTTAACTGTTTCTTATTTCTATACAAATTTTTTTTTTTTTTTTTTTACACAAATCAGAAAATTATTCAAAATTAACCCAATAGCTCCTTTCAGTTGTTATACTTAATAAAATTGTATATATATATATATATATATATATATATATAACTAGAAAATTAGAGTTTAAGATTTAATTCTCAAAATGGTAAATTTCCAATTATCAAAATCATATAATCATGTGCATCTATTTTGAGAAAATCAATTGTATATAAATTTACATGTTCTTTAAATGGTAAATCCCAAAGCAAAGCTTTTTAATCTGCAAAATTCCTAATGTTTGTTATTTAATTAAATAATTAATTTATAAATGCTGCAAAATAAATTCTTTTTAGATTTAACAACTCACCTGCCATCCTCGCTCGGAAATGTCACTGTCTCCACCAATTCTTCCTTGCAAATTCATTATACTTTCTCCATGCTAGTTAAATACAGACAAAACGTAACATTTTTTTTTAATGCAAAAATAGAAGATAGACTTTTTGCAAAGATTAATATATTGTACTAATATAAATAAAGCATTATGTTTCAGAATTTTTATGACAAAAATTGATAATTTGGACTACGATTTTGATATTCACAACGTCGTTTTGGCCGATGTAACCTCCGACGTTCTTCAGATGCATCGTTTCGAACTTGGAAACTCAGTAGAACTGCGAATCCGGGACGCAATTTCAAACTAAACCCTTTATTTAATCCACCGGAGTAGATGGTTTTTATTTCATCAGTCGTTACCGGGTAGAATTGTTAATTTGTTATTCTTAGTTAATAATGGTTTGGTTTGGTAGTTTTGTTTTACGGCATATCAACCCTTTTGGGGTTATTTAATGCCGAATCTGGTCATTATAGTAAAAGTTTTTATGCTTCAAGTTCTTTATATCTTCAAATGTTTAATCATCGTTTTTGGTTTGGTAGTTTTGTTTTACGGCATATCAACCCTTTTTGGGTTATTTAATGCCGAATCTGGTCATTATAGTAAAAGATTTATGCTTCAAGTTCTAAAAATAAAATAAAAAAGGGGAGGGAGAAAGGGAGAGGGGCTGTTGTTTTTGTTTTTGTTTTTGTAAAACATAATTAAGTTTTACAAAAAAAAACAAAAAAAAAAAAACAAAAAAAACAAAAACGTCAATGTAGGTGAATTTCGTCTCAGGGAGCCACAGGGCAGCCTGATCTGGTATCACCAGGAATAATGGTTTGGACCTTTAATCTCCATGAGGATAGAATATGAACGATCTATTCCTGTTGATTAAATAAAAAGTTGTGTTCGAAATTGCATACAGGTTTCCAAGTTCGAAAAGATGTACCTTAAGAAGATCGGAGGTTACATTGGCTGAAACGTTGTGAATATACCAAGATGAGAATTGTAGTCCGAATAATCTTAATATTTTTTTTCTTTTTTAATACCACGTTTTTTTTTTATAAATTGCTAAGATTATTTAACAGTTGTTATAATTATATATAAAAAAATACAGATAATATATATTTTTTTTTTATGGAAGTCTCTCCAGACAAGGCATGAAGCCACTTGATGTAAGGAGCTAACAAGAACGAAATATTATCGCAAAGACAGGAGATTCCTATTGGGCTTAGTCTTAAAAAGACCAAGGCTATAGATAGGAGGAAAACAATCAGCAGGAAGAGAGTTTCACAAGCCTTCAGTTCTTGGAAAGAAGCTACTGGAATAGGAAGCTGTATTACAATGAAGTATCAAAACCGTGAATTGATGGAGACCACTAGACCAACGAGTCAAACGAGCTAGAACAAAAGAAGCACAAAATAGATCACATAATTCTGAAGAACACATGCTATAATAGTATTTATAGAAAAGACTGAGACTAGCCACATCATGTCTGTGAGAGAGTGCAGAAGAAAGGGTGTGCCCAATCAAATTACAAATACGTTTCTGCACCTTATCAAGAACCCTCAAATGGGACAGAGATTCACCAGCCCAAATATAACAACAGTACTCCATACATGGTCTGATAGTAGATTTGTAGAGATAGAGGTGTCTCAGGTGTGAGAAAGTGTTTGGAGCGATAGAGAGAACTGACTTTACGGGAAACAGAAAGAGCAATTGATCTAATGTATGAACGCCAAGAAAGATTTGATGAGAGAGAAAGACCAAGAAGTTTCTGAGTCGATTTCTCCTCAAGAGTAGAGCCATCTATGAGAATCTCAGGAAGAAAAGGGACACGCCTAAGATTGAAAGACACAAGCCGAGTCTTAACAGGATTAACTGAAACAAGTTATTTCGCATCCCAATCCACAACCGAACCCAGGTCAACTTCTAGATCAGCTGCATATTTCGACTGATCCGAGGGAGATGGGCGAGGTGCAACACTAGAATAGAAAGTGGTATCATCAGCATAGATGGTAATTTTCTGAACAATATTCTCTGGGAGATCATTTATATAAAGAAACAGTGTTGGGCCTAGAATAGAGTCACGAGGAACACCAACATTGATAGGAAAGAGAATATTAGAATATTAATTAATGTTATACAGAGGAACAAGATTTCAATTTTGTTTCTTTGTATGCTCAAAAATGGACAAGAACAGAATTGAGAATCGAAAGATATTAAATTATACTTTAAATTAATTTTTTAACTAGCACGGTTACCCCGCGTTGCCCGGGGAATGGACAACGAAATAGAAGAGTTAAAAAGTGTGTGTAACAATTATCTTTTTAAACTTCTTTTTCCACACCCTCTATCATCCTCTCGCAATTGGAAAAAACTTAATTGACGAATTACATAACATTTGTTTAAAAATTGTTCTAAATGCCCCCCCCCCCATCCAGACTAATTTTGTTACTACTAACCCCCAAAAGAATGAATATACCCCCCCCAAAAAAAAACAATATTTTGTTTGAGTCAATACTGAAAAAGAATATATCAACTTTGTGGGGTTGTCTTGTGTAGTTTTTGACTTTTAGCAGGACACACAGACAGGCAACTTTCGTTTAAATAGCTAATTTTATAATGTAAATTTGTCCAACAAAAAGGTAGTTATTCAATGATTGGCTAATATAATAACTTTAAATCTCCAAAATATATACTCTAACCCCAGTTTTTCAATTGCTTTCATTTGCAAAATGTTTCTTTGCATTACTCTGTAGATACAATGAAAATTGATTGACAGCGGTATGTATCTATGTGTGTATAGTTATATATGAACATTACTAAGCATTGAGCACATTAATACTGTTGAAACCACGCATTTCCAATACAAATTAATTCATCCGTTTTGGTTGTGCTTCGCTTTTTTTCATTATCATTTGACTTTTTGATGGGATGGAACCCCCGTTTCATTTTTTATTTGTAAGAAAAAAAAGAAAAAAAAAAAAAAAAAGTGGAAGACCACTCCCCACATCATGTTAGTCTGCAATTTTAACTTGTTACTGGCTATTTGCTTTCGCTTATTGTTGGATCTCTACATTTTGAACAGAGAGAAATCTAGCTGTCGTACAAATCTAAATCTCTTTAA
Organism: Sepiola atlantica; assembly: GCA_963556195.1. Lineage (NCBI taxonomy): Eukaryota > Metazoa > Mollusca > Cephalopoda > Sepiida > Sepiolidae > Sepiola > Sepiola atlantica. The sequence continues at coordinate 93,308,692 of OY744532.1, forward strand.
TTACAATACCAGGACAGATATTCCTTCAGAAAATGTTGCGATGGAAAAGTTGCGACGCGTGTGGGCTTGACAGTTACTGATCTGTTCACGGGAAAAATTAGGCCTTATATTGCTTTTCTGAATGAAGGAGTGACAAGACGTTGCAGTCATCATTATTAATATATATAAGGTTAATACAACAAAAGATATAAGAGGCAACTAATATCTTTAATTAGTGAACATCCGGATAAAAATAAAGCTCAATATACTGGATAGAGCATTAATAGCAATAGATAAAGTGAAAGAATAGAATAAAGTGCGAATCAAATTTTATTACAGTTCAATGTTCAGGCAAAGTTCTTTAAAGTCCTTAACTCATAAGTTTTCAAAGAAAATCTCCTCTTTGCCTGAACATTGAACTGTAATGAAATTTGATTCGCACCTTATTCTATTCTTTCACTTATATATATATATATATATATATATATATGACTTCAAAGCATTTCCTTTTGTGCTAAGAAACTCATAATAGCAACTCTTAAATTAATGCTTTTATAAGAATTAACAAATCTATTATATATAGGAAAGTTGTAATTGCGTGTGTGTTTATAAGTCGAACTACAGAAGATACATCTACAAACCTTAAATCATCATAAACTAATTATAGTTAAAGTATTGTAGTTTCCATTCCGTTTGGGATCACCAGGCAGTTGGAGAGAAAAACTGTGAAAGAGAGAGGGCAGTCGGAGTGAGAAATGTCTTAAATGATAAATTTTAATCATAATACAAACCCGTGTGAGGTATATCGTCCTGGGAAGAACATGAATGTTCATCAAGTAATAGACAACTCGACTTTGAAGATGTCCTGTGAGAAAGAAAAAAAGTAGCTAGATAAATCTTCGGAAAATATACATATATATCATTTATCGTCTTTTTTCCCCCCCAACATCATTTCTTCATTTTCAGTTGACTAAAAAAAAAAAAAAAAAAAAAAAAAAATGTCTTTATTTCTTCAAGTTATGAAATTTTTGCAATCAAAAGTACAATTTTTGAACTTGAGAATGCCTTGACTATTTAAAACAATCTCCATATCAAAATGAAGTTACCCATTTTAGTTGAGTGATAGCAATGGATTCTGAATTCTCCAAATCTATTTCCAAATTTAATTTAAGAACTTATTTCTAGTTTTTATCTTAATTCTCAATAGATAAGAACCATTCAAAAAGAAAACTAATAAAAAGATTTTTTGGGGAATTAGTTGAGAAGCTTTTCCACAATTATGCATAAATTGCTTACATGCCTTACACTTCTTGCACACACACACACTGGTCTTTTTGCATCCCTCTTTCTCTTAAGTCCAGATTTAATCTTCCTCTGAGGTCATCAGATCTAAGCCTGTCTTTAAGACTCACACATTCATCATGTCATTGTTGGATGGCTTTTAGAAATTGCCTTCCAAACTAAACTATCTCTGGCCATGTCTTTCTCTCAAATCCATATTTATCACTTCCCCTGCCAACTGATCCTGTACCTCAATTTTTATGCATCTAACCCAAGCAACTGCATCCGTTCTTTCAATATAACTAGACCATCAAAGTCTTCTGTTATGCACATCTCCTATAATGTCCAGATTACAAAGCAATTATATAATCCATTCATGTCTTACCTGCTAATTTGTTAACGAGAAATCTTTCCCCTTGGTTGAAAATCTGAATAAAAGACATGTTACGGTCATGGTTGTAATCTAACTTCTCGTAGTTGAGAGCGTAGTGTTCAACTCTTTTCATGAAATCCTCTACAGCTTCATTTTTGTCCATTCCAATATAATCAGGGCTGCACACTTTAACCTCCTACAAAAGAAAATACATTTAAGTTTGAGGTGTCTATGCAAGTATAACATAGCTAGCATAAAACCGATAATTTGTTAAAGAAATTTAAATGCAACATTTTGTAAATTCGTAATAAAAAGTTAAGATTAGCAATATAAATAAGTTTTTAGGTGCTATGATGCAATTATATAAAAGGAAACAAAAAAAGGAAAGAGAAAACAAAGGGGGGAAAACAAAGGGGGGAAAACAGAGGGGGGAAAACAGAGGGGAAAAAGAGGGGAAAGGGGGGTGAAATGGGGGGAAGGGGGGGAAAAGAGGGGAAAGGGGGTGAAGGGGGGTGAAATGGGGGGGGGAGAGGGGGAAAAAGAGGGGAAAAAGAGGGGGTGAAGAAAAGAGGGGGGGGAGAGAGAAAAGGGGGGGGGGGAGAAAAGAAATAGAAATCCAATGATTGTGTGTGTGTGTTGTAGTTGTATCAATATTTTCAGTAGACGCAGACTTCCAGCTCCACAAGACAAACAACCTCCACACTGAAAACTCACATTAGACGGATAACAAAAAAACGTGAACATCGAATTGCGCGGGACTAACACTAACAGAACATTAATGACACAAATAACGCTAGCTGTGTGGCGTTCAAAGACTCGTCAAAGATCGAACTATCATTCCTTTTATTGAGCTTTTAAAACTTTTCAAAGTTGAACATTCCCAGATTCTGCTTTTGCACGGACATGCCAGTTTATCCGATTTATTCTTAACAAGCCTTTGATTAGTCGTCTATAAGAAGATTGGGTCTGTCAGTGTTGATTAAAGCCTTCCTCTCCAGGCTTGGTGGTCGCGAGGATCAAAGTTCAGAATCCGCATGGTTGCATTCACACAGCTCATCCCAAGAGAGCTTTGGTCTTCCAGCCTGACGATTTGATGCGATGGACATGTCTCTGACCCGGGAGATCCAGTTGTGGCTGCTTATCTCGTCTCTCTAAACCGTCACCACAGTATGACACTTATTAAAATTTATAGGCAAAGACATTTTTGTATTGTAACATTAAAGTTGCTTTCAGATATATTAAAAAAAATTAGTAACAAAGGGGGAAAGTGACCACAATCCAACAATAAAAGAATAAAGTTTTTACTTAGTACTCCATATTCTTTCATGATAAACTGTATTAACTATGAAAAAAAATAAAAAAGGAAAAAAAAGAAAAAAAAAGCCGCACATGCGTGGTCCCCCTCTGTATGTGACGAGTGTAAAATGCAATAAATTTGGGAAATTTGGGACATTTTTTACCCCCCTTTGACCCCCTGGGGGCACGAACCAGAATTTTTCTGAGGTCAAGGATGCTCATTTTATATTCAAAACAATTGCCTTCACATTTTGGCCAAGTTTCAGAAAAATTGAATGGATGGATGGATCAAATGTTATGGGAGAAAAGGGTCATTTTTTGCTATTTTGGTGGCTTTTTACCACCTGGAGGCGCGAACCAGATTTTTTCCAAGGTCAGCGATACTTATTTTCTATTAGGAACAATTGCCTCCACATTTTGGCCAAGTTTCAGAAAAATTGAATGGATGGATGAAAAGTTATAAGCAAAAAAATGTCATTTTTTGCCATTTCAGGACCTTTTGATTCCGAGGGGCTAACCAGATTTTTTTTCAAAAATCGGAGAATGTCATTTTCTAACCTGACCAAAGTTACAACTTCATGCAAAATTTCAAAGAAATTCAATGGATGGTTGCGGAGAAAAATCCGGCCGGACGGACGGACATGCCTCAAAACATAAGTCCCCTGATTTTATAAATCGGGGGACCAAAAAATTAAATGTAACACTTACTAAAATATTAGCTTCAATAATTGAAGGATCCTCACAAATGGACTCGACAAAAAACAATTTAAAATTATTTTGAACTGTGAAAATATCAACAAGCAGTTTGCGTCTGTCTCTTGTCGTATTTGTAGCATCAACAACCTGTAACGAAACCGAAGAAGAAGAAATCAAATAAAAGTTCACTTTTCACCGTAAAAAAAGTAATTTCTACAACTAATCAAGGAGAGTTTAAAGAAAAAGAAAAGTAGGTATAATAAAATCGATATGGTTATATATGACATTATATATATATATCTAACGTTAATACAACAAAAGATATAAGAGGCAACTAATATCTTTAATTAGTGAACATCCGGATAAAAATGAAGCTCAATATACTGGATAGAGCATTAATAGCAATAGATAACGTGAAAGAATAAAATAAGGTGCAAATCAAATTTTATTAGAATTCAATGTTCAAGCATTGTACTTTAAAGTCCTTAACTCATGAGTTTTCCAAGAAAATCTTCTCCTCAGAGGACCATTACCGCAATGACATTACTGCAGGTAATAAAAATTAAACTTTGAAAATATTAAAAAAAAAATATATATAGAAAAATACATAAAGGTATATAAAACATCAAATATATCGGCCCAAAACATACTATTCAGTTAAACTATCCAAGTCAACAAGTCTAAAATAGCTCAAGGCAAGACATTCAAGGATTTTAAAGAACTTTGCCTGAACATTGAATTGTAATAAAATTTGATTTGTACCGCATTTTATTCTTTCACGTTATCTATTGATATATATATATATATATATATATATATATGAGAGAGATAGAGACACACACACATGGAAAGGGGGTATAGAGCCATAAAGGGTCATAGACAGTCTCATTAATTATGGTCAACATATTTGATATACAGGCAACACTGGTAAATCTAGTTTTGAGTCGATACTCTCTTGTCACATACTGATGCAAAAAACTTCCTTTTTTTTTGCATTGAAACAGTTGCAAACAATGCTCTGAATCGTCGATGGGAGTGTTGTTTTTGATTGACTGTGAGCAAATGCAGCACCCACTTTGAACATAGCTTTCTCATTGACAAATGTTCATGAAAAATGGTGAATAAATTCCCTTTTAATATCTTCTACTTCTCTGCTATCTCACACCACCTCAATTTAGGATCTGTCAAAATGAGTTTGTGGACTTTTATTGCCGTTTTCCGGGACAACTGCTGAATTTAGCTGACCTGAGCGTAAAGTATCATTTGTGTCGCATTTAAAGTCAGCATACCACCTCTAAACCGTTGCTCTAACACAGCAAAGACTGAATCACACTTATCAAACCATTGCTTTGTTTGAACAGCATTTTTCCCCCCATCAGAAAACAATGCTTTATCATGAAACAAAATTAAGATTTTTCCATTAATTTGAAAATTTGCAACAGTAGCTTCACTTAAGTAATTTTTAAACTAATTATCTGATTGGGTTCAAATTCTGACATGTTCCATATGAAGGTTAGTACCTAAAAAAAAAATCATTTTTTTTTAATTAGTGGCACCATCTACATATCAGGTCCAGGACTTATTGAGTCATGTAATTATATATATATATATATATATATATATATATATATTCCATGGTAAATGCCAGTATACTGAAATCATATGCCCTTAATAAGATTAAGATGAAAATTCATATACACTAGATGTACAAAAGCAAGGAAATTCCCAAATTTTTACACTTTTATTGTCATTAATTAAGGGTATGACTACATATCAACCAAACCATTTCATTATCACATCACTACAGTATAAATCTCTATGCATGAGTGGATGAAGTGTGTGAGGTGCGCTGAAGAAAAATTCCTACCAGTAAAATACATAGCCCTGTTGTGCTCGCATACCCTTAATGACAATAAAAGTGTAAAAATTTGGGAATTTCCTTGCTTTTGTACATTTAGTGTATATGAATTTTCATCTTAACCCTATTAAGGGCATATGATTTCAGTATACTGGCATTTATCATGGAATGTCACTACTTTTGTAAAGGCTATGCCTCAATACAATGGTCATTTTTAAGGTTTTTTGGGAATTTTCTGGAAAACTAAGGTATATGGTAAACTGCAATTAAACTGCCATCAACTAGACTCTAGAACCTCTATCTGCCAAAAATCAGCTGAATTTATCAAATAGTTGATGAGATACAGGGTGGCACATACGTACACACGGATAACATGATTTCATGATTGAACTTTCTGGATCTCTGGGTTGCCTTGACAAATGATGCTGAAATTCTACACACTTATAGAACCTATCAAATAAAAATGTTGTGCAAAGTTTTAACTAATTTGGTTCGTTGGTTTTTGAGTTATGATTGATTAAAGAAATGAGATTTCCAGCATAGGCCATTCTTGAAGTCTAAGGGATAGAGTGCTCTCGCGCCTCCCTTGATATATCAGGCTGGAAACTAAGTTATGTGTATGAGGCCTGTGTGGTATCAACTTTGTGAGATATGGACCACTTTGTGAGACATGGACCACTTACAGAACTCATATTTGCCTGCTATAGCATTTCCAGCAGAATTGCGTTAGGCGCTTGCTTAACATCCGTTAGGATAACTTTACCCCTGACACCAAAGTGTTGGAACGAGCTAGCTGTTGCAAGCATCGAGTCTTGTATAAGTAAATGCAGACTTCGTTGGGCTGATCATCTTATTCGTCTTGCTGATGACAGACTGCCCAATCAGATGATTTATGGCGAACTAACTGGGAATACTTGCCCACAGCACACACCTCGTAAGCGATTCAAAGACGATTTTAAGTTCTTTCGAATTGATGTTGGAGGATGCGAGGGGGGGGGGGGTCGCTGTAGATAGGTTAAGGTAGAGGAAAGCGATTTTTGAAGGCAGCAAGCTTTTTGAGAAGAATAGGATAAAACACCAGCATCAGAAGAGAGCAGCAGAGAAGAAATGGGACGTGACACCTCCAGCACATGGAGGAAAGATGGAACACCTACGATGCCAAGCTTGCAACTTGGTTATGTCACGTGCAGATTTGTTGAATCACCAACGAGTACATGTTTTGCAAAATCAAGCACGGACAAGAGGTGGCTTCATTTATGGCATACCCTCAGATGATCACAACACTTGCCACGTCTGCTGTATGGTCTGTAAAGGTCTGGCAAGCCTGAAAAGCCATATCCACGCTTCTCACTGGGAACCTTTACACTAATATCACATCGATACGCCACTAATACACATATATGTGTGTGTGAAAAAACAAAACAAACGGAAAACATTCAAATGCAGGAGAAAAACAAAAAGATTTTACCGGTTTCGTTCGTATTAAAAAACGTCTGTAATACGAACGAAACCGGTTAAATCTCTTGTTTTAACCTGTTTTCTGTTTGTCTTTTTTCACACATTTTGTCTACCATGGCATTACATTTTCATGACTTATCGTGCACCTTACCCTATATATATATATATATATATTATATATATATATATATATTATATATATATATATACACACACACTACACACTTAGAATGGAAAAAAGTTCTGTAAAAGCATCTGAGAGACTGAAGTTTCATAATAAAGGTAAATGTGTTGCTTGTTTTTAACAGTTATTTTATAGGCATCTTGCTTATTTTCAAATTGAAATTCTTTAAAACTGCTTTCAAATAACTTTTTACATTTTAAATACCGGCATCCACGTGCTTATAAGTTCTATATAAAATGAGCCGTTTCTCAAGCGTTCCAGTGACAATAGGCGGACACTTCGGTAAGAAAAGAACTTTACTAACTATAAAAAAAGGTAATACTTTTACCTTTATGAAATTTCAGTCTGAGGAAAGATAATTTATCCAAAAAATTTAAGACTAAAGTCAAGAAAAAGGAATGATTTTAAAAATAGAAAATATTTGCCTCTTATTCAAATATAGCATTTTGCATATTTTCATTTGAGAAATATTTATTAATCGATGACTAATACCTATTGTTAAAATTTCAAAAATCAGAGGTATCTGAATTTTTTATGAAGGGCTACCACCCCATTTTTACAAAACTAAATTAAACTAAATTTAGTCCACATTACCACCCTTTACAGCTGTTTTTCAAAATTCAAAATGATCAGTTAATTAGTTTAGGAGTAAATCCTGAACATACAAAAATATAAACATACCTAACTTTATGTAGATAGAGAAGTTGACTATTAATGAATCTAAGATTCAATATATTTTACTAGAAAAAAAACAAAAGTTTTGTGAAAACTATTGTAGAGTGTTAATATTTACTTCAATGGCTAGGAGCAAAGTGTAGTATATGTTCTGATATTACACTTCAGCTTTTCTGTCCTCAGTCAGTGAAGGAGAAATCCTTCTAGACTGAGGTAAATTTAATTTTTGTCCCAATCCAGAGTGACCCTTTTTTGGGGGGGAGCTGGATTTTCACATTAAAAACCGACCTAGTATTTAACTTTGCCCTCGTAGTGAGGTAAGTAAATAGTGTCAATGCAATTATGGTAAAAATTAATAGGAAATCTAACATTTTTTAGAAAAAAAAAAAAAAAAAAATTTTTTTTAATTTTTAATTCAATTCAAGAAAAACAATTTTTTGAAATAAACTTTCATTATAAAAAACATAAATCTTAGATCCAATACATTTTATTAGAGAAAATAAAAGCTTTGTTAAAACGAATATTGACAGAAAGTTGATACTTACAGCAACCTCGCCACCATTTTTTAAGAAGGATTGGGCATCCTCAATCGCAAGCAGAGCACATTTTCTGGAAGAAGCAGAGTCGGCCATTAAAAGCAGAAAACAAGCAAAAAAAAAAAAAAAAAGTCAACATTTAGGCATTGCAAGGACAAATTACATCAAAGCAACTAAAATAAAAAGAAATGAAAGATTTTTTTTTTACAAGATGAAAGAAAAAGCAATTATTTCAGGAATTTCTTTAACAAAGTTTGCAAAATCTCAATAATGGTTGGTTGATTGTTTTACGACATGACAACCCCATGGGTTATTTTTTGCTGAAGAAGTTTACCTTATTTATTCTTTGTCAGGTATGGTTATGATTTTAATATTATTTCAGATTTTGTTTCTATCTGTAATTGCATATAGTTGTAAGAGTTCAGCCATCTGCTGAAATCACCATTTCTACTAAGGAACATCAAGGGTAGCTTTTTGTAGGTTTATGGATCTACATACTTGATTGGGACAGATTTCTTTCTCAGAAAGTTGATTATCTTAGGTTTTTATTGTTTCAAATAGTTTTCTTCATGCTATAGAATTGTCTTTATGTGCGGGCAAGATTTTTGTATTCAACCAGAAGGTGTTTTACTGTATTTTGATTTCCACATGAACATCCAGGTGGAAGTTCTTGTTTTATAACAAATTAAAGAGTTAATCTAGTATGGCATAGGTATAGGCAAGCAGGGTGATCGCTTCCGTTCTGGTACTACTAGGACAGAGTTTTCTTTTTCTTTTTAAAGAAGGTTTGATTTGGTACGGTTTGCATATCTTTTGTCATTTCTTTGACAGATTTTAGGATTTAATCTATATTTTAGAGTTTTAGTTGGGTTGAGTTTGAAAATGCTTTATCATTCACTGGATTCGTCTATGGCTTGAGATCCAGCAGAATATCACCTTTTTACTATGGTTTATGCACGGTCATAGAATCCGAATGAAAGAAAAATCTTAAAAATTGCTTGTCGAGATAATATTTAGCGACAAATTTAATATGTCTGCGATCAGAAATCTATGTGAACTCCACTGACCTCAGTTGGGGGACTCTGCAAGCATTTCCTAGGCAATGGCTTCTATGTTTGGTGTAGCTTTCCTTGGTAGGATTTCAGTAGAGAGTTGCTGCTTCATCTGTTCTTTGAGATTTAGGCCAGTCATCCAGTGACAACAGATTCTCGATGAGAACTCTGTACCTAGCATCATGATTCCTTTGCATAGTCGTAGCTATTTGCAAATGTAATAAAAATGGCAGGAATGCCATTTTTATTACATTTGCAGTTTGGCAGTATGTAATTTCTTTGTAGTTCAGTTGCACTCACATGCTTTGAAGAAAGAGATATTTCTTGTGTATTAGAGCAAGAGAATTTTTTTTTTCTTTTCCATTTATCAGTTATCAGTTTTTGAATATAGATTGATCACCTGCTGAATTTCTGCAAAATGCTTCATTTGCTGAATGATTTATCTTTATAAATACTTTGGGCATACCTTTTGTCCTGAGTATTTATCCTCATGTTACCCCTAACTTTTGACAGTTACAGCACATCAGAGGGTAAAGGATAGATTGTTTTACTCTTTCTATGGACATATCCTATCTTTTCTGGTATTCTTTAGGTAAACCAAAAGCTATAAAGGGTAGATATTGGTGGATATTATTTCATTCTTATTTTCTTTGTTACTCTTTTTAATTCTTTTGTTCTTTGGCTTTTTAGTTTTTTTTTAAAACTTCACCTCTGGAACAAAGAGAAAACTCTTTATCTCTTATTAATCTTTGAGGTGTATTTAGGGTCTGGTGTAGATAGGTCTTTATTTTACTAATGTAGAAGTGTTTCATTCTTAGAAGTTTGAAGCCCACCCACCCCCTGACTTAGTATCATGCTATTTTTGTTTTTACCATTTTAGGAACAAGGTTTGTAGATATAATCTTTTCTATTACAAATGGTGATAAATTCGTAACATGTTTATAAATTCTAGTAACAATACCCACTGACCGTAAAACGGTTTGGATAATCACAGATTTCAAGGTAGTTCTACTAAAATAGTCATATTTTAAAAACCAAAGCACTTTAAATCCTCAAAATAACACCATTTTGTTCAGAAATGAATATCCTTTCACATGCATTAATAAATAATAATCTATATTTGAAGAGTTTTCAGAATATAAAGTCATAAAAATGTTAACACAATTTTCATCACTTTTTTTAAAAATCTCCCATTCTTTTAAAAATGTCGTATCACGATTCTATGAGGAATTTAGTCATGAAATTTGGAAAACAATCAGGGAAAAATATAAATTTAAATTATTGTCGGGGGGCACAAAATTAATTGATCCATTATTTTTTTTGTAATCTTAAAAAAAGTCTTCGTACCCAACTAGTAAATAAATCAATCTTTACTTTTTTTATGCATTAAAATTATAATTGTATGCTGTTTTTTCATTTTGTAGTAATTTTGAATTACCCTATCCGAAAAAATATTGTCCAATTTTGAGAAAAGTCAACAATTTAACTATTATCGCTGATATAGTAAACAGCAGCTGGACTTAAAAAAAACAAAAAAAAAAAACTTTGTGCTTAAAAAAGTTAATGCGGTTTGTGCTTTTATAAAACAATGGCTGTTCTTCAAGAAATACTGGCTTTCAAACATACTCAACTTTCGAACTTTAATTCTAGTAATAATGACTTTCTAGTAAAACAAAAAATTTTTTTAAATAAAAGATTTTACTTCTTTTAGGCGATTACATGTAAACATCCTTAAAGTCTTGATGGCAAAAAGAAAAAAAAAACAAACAAAATAATTTAAAATTTAAAGTGTGGGGATCAGTTTCACATAAATCAAACGTAAAATGATCTCCCATTTCCCGGCCATTCTTGCCTTTTAGTGCAATTTAAAAAATATTTTTTCAGGCTGAAAACTTGATATAAAGTAAATAATTACTCTACAACTAACTATTAGAACTAAACAAACCTATAGATGTTAGTGCTTGATGTGACCAGTGATTAATTGGATCGGAACTCTTCGACCTTTCAGTAAGGGCCAATGTGGAATGTTACAGCTTGCATGCCCATTTATTAATCAGTATCACGCAACACAGCTACCAAGATCCCATCGCCAGACATCACGGGTTGCCATCCACGGCAAACAGGTGGCCCTGTTTGGGGCTTATCCATTTGCAGAGACATAGCAGTCTAATAATGGATCCACATTCTTTACATTATAGAAACTTACTTAGGCTTAATAAAATAGCATTTAATTTGTTTTATGTTTAAAATACGAGAAAAGCATTTTAAAGTACCTAAAAAGTTTAATAATGGCAAGTGACACCAACACATGAGTATTAAACCGTCACACACACATACATACATATATATATATATATATATATATATATATACACACAAATATCGTTGCATATTACAGACAACTTATGTCTGGATATCCTTGTGTGGATCCTTTCTATTAGCCGAATCAGGGTCTTTGTTTCGGTGGGGAATTGGTCGATTCATCTACCATAACCGTTCATGTCCCAAGTACTTTCAGCCCCATCTTCAGGGGAATCAGGTAAAGACCATGGTGTTAATAGTAATAGGTAGTTTTGGCAGGACTTATATTATTAATACAGAACTAAAGTTATCACTATAAACAACTTAGAATGATATCGCTAGTATTAAAGTTGATTAAGGCTTCTAATATAGAGTTTTGTTTATTATTGGTATGTTCTAATATTGTGGTGTTTTCTACTAAGAGTTTTCAAAATTTGGAGCGGGGGGGGGGAACAGGAATGCTGATTAGTACGGTGCAGAGATATGGCCCTGATTCAGCTAATGGAAAGGATCCACACAAGGATATTCAGACATAAGTTGTCGGTAAGACATACGGGGTGATTCATAAGTCACTTCACTTAGCTATTTAAAATGATTACCATATGAAGCACAAACATACTATGAATTTTTGATGATTGTTATCTTACTCTCTAATTACTGCTATTTGTTAGGCAATGGAAACGTGATGTGAACAGAAAGCCTCCTTCGCACAACACCATAATCAATCAAATATGCTACAAAGAGTCATAAATTCCTTGCAAAAAAGAATGGAGCTATGCATGCAGAATGAAGGTGGAAATTTTGAAAATTTGCTGTAATTTTAAACTCCCATAAATGAATTTGTTGAATAAACTTTGTTTTGTATTACCGTATTTTTTAACTTTAGAATTTCAAAAATAAATAGCTAAGTGACTTATGAATCACCCTGTATATCGTTGAATATGACAGAAAATGCTACCTAAATATACATATATATATATATATATATATAACAATATTAAATTTAAGTAAATGTTAAATTATTTTTACCTACATACGCCAGTGTTTCAAGCGTTCACCCTCATCAGTGTAGAGAATGATAATCTCAGACAGTCGTAAGGTTCGAACCCGGTTACAAAAAAAAAAAAAAAAAAAAAAAAAAAAAAAAATCACTCTAGACTCCGCAAGCAAGAGTCATAACCAAATGACCACGAGACATTACCACGTCAAGAAAGGAAATTTAAGTTCTATTTATGCGAAGGGAGGCACATATAGAACTTTCTGGAGAGTATTCAACGAACGTTGTCGGAATGAATATATATATATATATAGTCTCGGAAGTTTCTCAACCATTAAAACTATATTTAAAAAAAAAAACAAAAAAACTTATAGTCCCAAGTCTTCCAGTGGAAAATCACTCGTGTAAGTCAATTTATTTTTTACAGTTATTATATTAGTTTATTTCTAACACTATTTTAAGGGATCATCAGTTGTTTACCATGAAAAACTGTTTCGGGAATTATATATATAGGTAGGAGGCATGTGCAGTGTTTGAGTAAGCAAAGCTATTGAAATTATTTTAGCAAAAAGCAGAATAAATACTCAAATTGACATCTTTACTAATTTGTTTTTTGAAAAGTTATTTTTCATGAAATACAAATGAACTCAAAATGTTAAACTGCCAAAAAGTAAATGAATAAAATTGGTCATCATATTTCGTTTAACATGCTGACATGTTAGCCATTCTTTCCACGTGATACAAATAACTTTAAAATATCTAATTCACTTTGATTAAGATTAACACATTTACCAATTATATTAAAGCCGAGTTAATCAACATTTGTTTCTCTAAGGTTTTTTGGTACTTGTAATGAATGAGCATCCAGAGTATTGACGGAGAATCCCGAGTGAGTCCTGGAAATGGCTGAAGCATTTTATGATTTGAAAGCCACCTTTTCTTTAGCAAGTTTTTTTCAACTTCCTTTTATTATTATTTTTTTTTTTTTTTTTTAGAGGCTAATTTTATTTTTAACCCTAACCTAATCCTTTGCATGCTTAATGACGTCTGTCATTTTACATTTTTTTTGTGGCTTTCAAATTGTCAACTGCTTCGGCCATTTCTGGGACCGACTGGGATTCTCTGCAAATATTCAGAACCAACTTCGCAAGTACTGAAATCCTCTGGGTGCACATTCCTTAAAAGTATTAAGTTTTCTTTTTTATTATATACTTTAATCATACAAAAAACATGCTAAACTTTACCGTAGTTTTGGGATAGAGCTCTGTTGTCTTTATTTAAAAAAATATTTAACTGGCTTTGCAAACTCACGCCCCCCCCCCCCATTCAAACAATCTAACTAGAGTTCAATGGGTGAAGCAACAGGTCACATCGTTTTGTTTTTTAGCATTCTATATAAGCAGCGTTTTGAAATGTTAAGAATGCCTGAAACCTGTTGCCACTTATGTAAAAGGCAGACCTGAATAAAAAAAATTAAAAAGAAAGAATTGACCTTCTTTTTCAACTTACTGCCTTATTTCAAGTGCTTCTTTATTGTCTGGTCGGAAAAAATCATGGCTTTTATATTTATCTGTAGCAGCTCTTCGATATTCACCAACATTGAATACTGGAAAGAAAAAAAAAAGATTGAAATGATAGAATAAAATGTTTCATTAAAACAAGACATTGACCATAAAAATGCAATATTTGGAGAAAATAAAAATGCGTATCAATTCCAATTAATATATGGAAAAAATTCTAACAAATTGCTTGAGTACTCTTTGAAGATTAACTTTTAACTTTTTTTTTTTTAAAGCAATCCAAAATTCTTATAAAAGGTTTCAGACAAATATACTAGAATAAGGTTATTTTCATTGTTCTTTTTTATACCTCGGTGAAAGTGGAGGTGGAGGAATAGAATAAGGTGCAAATCAAATTTGATTACAGTTCAATGTTCAGGCAAAGTTCTTTAAAGTCCTTAAGTCATGAGTTTTCAAAGAAAATCTTCTCAGAGGACCATTACCGCAATGACATTACTGCAGGTAATAAAAATTAAACTTTGAAAATATATAAAAATATATATAAAAATACATATAAAAATACATAAAGGTATATAAAACATCAAATATATCAGCCCAAAACATACTTTTTTGTAAACCTATAAAGTTCATCCACGTCAACAAGCTTAAAATAGCTCCAGGCCAGACATCAAAGAGGTCAATTAAGAAATAATCCAAATGGTGAGTGGTGGTCCAAAAATGCAAAAAGTTATCCAGGCGGGAAATTCGTTTGCTATCGATGCAGTAGACAAATTTGTTTGCGGTAATGGTCCTCTGAGGAGAAGATTTTCTTTAAAGTCCTTAACTCATGAGTTTTCAAAGAACTTTGCCTGAACATTGAACTGTAATAAAATTTGATTCGCACCTTATTCTATTCTTTCACTTTATCTATTGCTATTAATGCTCTATCCAGTATATTGAGCTTTATTTTTATCCGGATGTTCACTAATTAAAGATATTAGTTGCCTCTTATATCTTTTGTTGTATTAACCTATATATATATATACAGGTTGCATCATCCCACGAGTAGTGGGTACCCCTAGATGTAACATATGAAGTGTACAATGTAATGCCTTCGTGGCCCAGGGAAAACAAATGGTGTTTCTCACGATCCTAGCAGTGTGGACGTTACACATTATCCCTTTCCCTTAAAATAGTACTTTGTTTTTTTGTGTGTATTATCCCTTCTTATTCTTGTTTTCTATGTGATGTCTTGAATGGGAGAATCCCCTCCACCCTGTATTCTGTTGATAATATTGGGACCTACGAGCCACTTCCAGACATTTTTACCTTGTTTATATATTTATCATTGTCACACGTTCGCCGCTGTGGTCCCAACGAAGGCTGTGTGTGACTATATATATATATATATACATACACACACACACACACACACATATATATTTACTAATATAGAGATATATATTTTGTAAAACTTAACTTTTTAAAAATTATTTTTCTTATGGCATATTTTTTCTTACAATTATATTTATTTCATTACATATTTGTATGTTCAGATTTTTTATCTTCAAATTTAAATTTTTCCTTGTTTTAAAAACCTCTACTTTATTTGTGATTCATTATCATTTATTTTCTATTATTTTTAGATTTTGTTCATTCTGTATTTAATTAGTTTAATTTGCTGTATCCTATATATTTTCGTTACTATTATCATTATTGATCTTAAAAATCAATTTGTGAAATTGCATAAGAGGTTTTTTTTCCCATATTGACTGGATATAAGTATTTTTTTTTTAAATGATACTAAAATTTTATGTTTTTCTTGCTTGACTTCTATGTGATGTTACAAGGGGCGCTGATGAGACTTTTTGGAATCATCTAAAGTATAATACAAAATAAAATTTTCCAAAATTCTTTTAGAAACGATCGTACATCAAATATTCATTGTATTTGAATTCTTGGAACTGATATGAAGTTCTAATTTTGTTTATCTCAACATATATATATATATATATACCTAACTTTTCGGCCTGAGATCAAAGTGTAGTATCTGTTCCAATGAATGCTACACCCCTTAGACCAGTACCGTCTTTGCTTATGGGCCTCAATTCCACCGGTCTTAGAGTTTGTCCTATGCAGTTCTAGGAGGTCTACCCTCCCAGGCTTTGCCTTCTCACCCTTTAAGAAGGGGTTAGTTTATTGCTAATCGCCTGGGAATGCTGACAGGGCTGCCCAGGCATTTTTTGTATGCCAGAGTGCTCTTCCTCTAGAGTGCTGGCTTTTCAATCCCACTTTCGAACCTTGTGTCACATGTTACCGCTGTGGGAGGGATATAAAAACCTATATATATATATATATATATATATATATATATATATATGAAAGAGAGTAAGCTAGTTAGCATAGATAGACCAATTTGAGATTTTTCCTTTTTATTATTAAAAATTTAATTAGCTGTGCAAACATATTTGTATTTTCATACCAGTCTAGGAATTTAGGTATGTTTCGAATTAATCATTTAAGGCAATGCTCTCAGGCATTACCTCCTCATTCTAGATAGAGGTCAGTTTATAGCCTGTTGTCAGAAGCACTTGTACCAGAGAATGCCACCGTGCACCGAGTCCATGAGCGGCTATGCTTGCGGTCTTCTATAGTGCTCGCTAGGTGGAGTTAATTTCCCCAAGAAACTGACCTTGTGTCACATGTTGCTGCCACGGATCGCATCTAAATCAGGGGAACTTTTCGACTCGTCAACCAGTCAGTAGTTTTGGTAATAGAATATCTACAACAATTTATGCATAGCTCGACCGGGTGGTCATTTTTACAATGTAAAAGTAATGATTAAGTTTGGTATACAGTAACTGTTCATTGTTAACATTAATGTTTATAGAATCTTAACAAAAAATTTACTATATAACTATGAGAGTACAGTGGGGGTTTACGCCTAAAAAAATAAATGGTAACAACCGATTCAGCTGGTTATACAGGAAAGTGATTTTAATCAGACTACATTGCTATTCAAAGAAATCAACCTGAATTTGGACGAAAATCTTGACTGGATGATGACAACCACAAGTTCGCATAAAGAACACGTTTCTTACTATGTATATGTTATTCTCTATAATGGTTATAGTATAACTTTAAAAAAAAAAAAAAAAAAATTTGCTGAAAAAATATTCCTGTTTTGATTCATACCAACACAAATGGCTTAGAATATGTTAAAAAAAAAGCAAAAAAAAAAAAGCAACAATATAAATTGAAAAAATTGAAGGAAAAACGTAGAAACAATAAAAAATAATTCACTGACCTTTAGTTTTAATTCCGATCCAGTTAAGATAACGTGTAAGTTTTTTGGAGATGTAGGTCTTTCCACGGGCTGGCAAACCAACCATGGAAATAACAGTGGGAGCTTGAACAACTGTTGGGCATGAAGCTGAAGAAAAAAAAAAAAAAAAAAAAAAAAAATTGTTAAACATTTACATTTTTATTAAAATTCAGGCAAAAGAGTATACCATTTGAAAATTAACATTTCAAATTTTGTT
This sequence comes from Sepiola atlantica, assembly GCA_963556195.1. Lineage (NCBI taxonomy): Eukaryota > Metazoa > Mollusca > Cephalopoda > Sepiida > Sepiolidae > Sepiola > Sepiola atlantica. The sequence continues at coordinate 93,326,419 of OY744532.1, forward strand.
TGAACAGCTTTTTTAATTTTATATGCAATTTGTATGATGTACAGTGGATAATGCCATTGTTCTAGAGATTTAGCTGAGAGAATAAAAAACACCAAAGTGAACATTTAGATAAAATTAAGAGTGACCAATCAAAGTTAGTACAATTGCTTTTGAAGTCATTTGAATATCAGATTTAACTTTTATCACATACTAAACCCGACATTGCTCGCGATTTAATGAGGAACACTATCCTTTTTCACTATGCTCATAACATCATATTACTTTTCTTTTTACCCCCCCCCCCCCCTTCAATCTCCTAATACAGTCGTAAGAAACTGAAATTTTGGAAAACTCCAATTAATCTTATACATATGGTTTAAATTTCATTAAAATTGCATATACATATTTTAAGTTTTAAGGGGGTGGGGGGTGGGGGTCTGCTCCCCCATAGCTCTTAAAGGGGGTGGGGAGGCACCGAGATTCGGGACCATTTCCATTGTCTTCCCCAGAGAATTTTTATATATGAATACACTTTAGATTCTCTAACCTTTCTGTCGGGAGTAAACGCACACATTGAAATTTTATTTAGAGATTTGTAATTTTCATTAATTAACTTTTGTGTCAATGTTGACAGTCAATATCGATCATACAACCTGCCAGACTCTGAAATTGCCAAAGATACCGTCACAGTTGGTATTCATTTTATGAGCGCTTGTGTAAAGGTGATCGAAAAAGCAGATCTGATCCAAAATATATACGGTGCCAAAAGAGTTAATGCTAAAAGCCAATATATACTTTCTGTTGTTTTCTACATTTCTCCTCCTTTTCAAATGTATCTTATCCTATTCTCTCGTTTCAAACGATGCTAGTGATGTATAGAGGGTCATAATCTATGACCAACTGAGGATGGATAAGAAGCAATGGTTAACAAAAAAAAAAAAAACAAAAAAAAAAAAATTAAAAAAAAAAAAATCAGTAATGACACTGGTTTGCATTTCAGACAAAAAAGATTTTCAGGTTTCATTTCTCTTTGTCAAATCAGTTGGAGTGTGTAGGTAGATCTTTTTAGCCATATTGTGGAGCCCTGTTTCAGCAGTAGTAGCAACAACAGCAGCAGCAGACAAACGATCTTTGTAACATATTCGATGTTTATTGGCTAAAATACTTAATACTGATTGGTCAATTCAATCAAAACACTCAATTTTGATTGAGTACCAAAACCGAACTTCAACAAACTATAAAGACTTGTTCTGAGATTCTGGGAGCCAAGCACTTGCTCGCATTGGCTACATAAGTTAGACACTCAACTTACCAAACAAATCCTAATCGGTCACAATGATACTACGCAGACTCCTTGAAGGAAAATTTAATCTAGCTTTGGCTGCAACACTACAGGAGTCATGGACTACGAAATATAGTGACAGCTTATACACTTTTACGAACTCGCACACATACAACACTTTGAACTCTTAACTATTGGTTGTTCCGCTACAATATTGTTGAGCAATATCACCCGACGTTAAAATACACATAACTTTTACTGACTAAGTACTATATCAGGTATACTGCTAAGGTGTATTTAACTGAACAGGCGATTCTGATCTGGTAAAAAAAGATTTTTTTAAAGCATTGTGAAGAAAGTAAAATGAGTCTTTTTGTAAATTTAATACATGGAGTAAAATCAATTAAGCTATGACTTCTGCAAAAAGACAAACAAAAAAGATACAAAATGCATACACTTCATCTTTTACTATTTTTTGTTATTCTGAGAGTGAGAGTGAGAGAGAGACAGATAGAGAGTGAGAGAGAGAGACAGATAGAGAGAGAGACAGATAGAGAGAGAGACAGATAGAGAGAGAGACAGATAGAGAGAGAGACAGATAGAGAGAGAGAGACAGATAGAGAGAGAGACAGATAGAGAGAGAGACAGATAGAGAGAGAGACAGATAGAGACAGAGACAGAGAGAGACAGAGACAGAGAGAGAGACAGAGGCTGAAATTGCATAAATCAATTTTAATTTTTTTAATTTTTTTTTTTTTTTTAGCTCAGGTTCAAGTTGTTTTCCTGTATAAAAAATATATCTTAAAAAAGATGCCACAGAAATAAGGCAAAAGAAGACTATTTTGCTTATGAAAATACCCCTTGAAGAGAGTTGCCTTCTATACACTTTATATGTTCAATAACCACTGTAATAATGATGTGCCATAACGTTCATCAATATGGATGGCATGCTCATCGAAAAGTACAAATAAAGCAACAAATGTTATTTTTAGTTTCAAATAATAAAAACAAACTTGTTAAAAAAAAAAATTGATATACGTTTACATTGTTTCAATCAAGTTTTTAAAATCATTTAACAATATATATATATATATATGTATATATATGTATATATATGATTGTGGAAATAATATATAGTTAGAGATACAAAGAGAGAATGAACAAATGAAATGGTCATTGTGCTCGTATGTGGTAGATTTAATAATTTTAAGATTGTTTTCTCCGAATTCAAAAGTTTCCGACAGAATTTCACCTCTTATATATCGAAATAATTCTGTGACAATCTTTTATGTATGAGATGATGGCTATTTTTTTTTTTATTATCTTATAACTTGTGAAGGAACAACTTTGTGCGGTTGTATTTTGCAGAGATGTGAATAGCCAATGGTAAAAAAGGTGAAGATCGAAATGACCCCCCCCCCCCGTGTGTGTGGAGAGAAAGCAAAAAAAAAAAAAAAAACTTTTTTTTTTCTAAACAACTCTAATCAGTTTCAACTAAGAAAGTCAAAATTAAGAGCAAGACACTGAGTGCATGTGGGGAGAGGAGGAACAGGAAGTCATTTTTTTGTTGAAACAAAAGTCATCTAACTAACCCCCCCCCCCCCCCCGAATTTCTTGAAGTCTTCACGGCAAAATTAACATTTTTAGAAAGAACTGTCATAAGAGGGAAAATCAGCTTTTTCTTAAAAAAAAAAAGAAAAGAAAAGAGAAAAAAAAAAAAGTAGACGATCAAAAAGCCGAGAACTCACATCAATGGGAGGCTCTAGCAATTTAAGCAGAAATCCGTTTTTTTCTGGATAAAAAAAACAAACAAAAAAGCCGAATTCCACTAAAAAGTGGAGAACTCGCATATCTGATTTCGCTTGGAACTGGCCAGAGAAGTAAAAATCAACTGCCTAATTGTAATTTAATGTGTCTTTTGATTTATTGTAAAATTTCAAGAAAATTGACCACTTTGATTTGGCAAACCAAAGGAATATGAGTCTGGAAAAGAAAATTCATATTTTGTATTTCTGAAACAAAATACCATTTTAGTTTGCTGTAAAAAAAAAAACATAAAATAAAAAAAAAATGCAAGGGATAAAAAAAACAACATACAAATTACATATCTAGAAAGATTATTTTTTTTATTTGCCAGATAAGATTAAGATTGAACCAGAAATAAACGCGAAATTGCAAGTTGAATTGATTAAGGTGCAAATTTGACATCGCACCGCTACAGGCGATTGGCTGGGAATGCTAATACAATCAAAAGTGGAATAAAGTATTACTTATGAATTGAGGATAACAATATATCCTTGAAGACATAACAGAATGTCCATTCAATCTGAAAATCACAATGGCTGCTGTCCAAGTGTATTTTGAGCACAATTTGCCGTGAATATAAGAATCCAGGAAAATCTTAATCCCAATAGAAGATAGACTTTAGCTCTGGAATTCAAGATGGTTGCTGTCCAACAGATTTTTTTATGGTATGCACATGGAGAAAAATAACTCGAACAAAAAAAAAAAGATATGTCTTTTTGTCATAAAATTTGACACAGGTTTTAAAGTTGTATTTGTTTAATCTCTTCAAAGAACTTCATGATTTTCAATAGAAAATATCTTGTCTACGGCTTGTACACTATTGTTAGATATCTCAAATTTATTCCCTGAAAAGAGATAATTCTTTACACCAGAGAGAAATAGAGATGTTAATGACTGGAAAATAATTTTCTCTCTGTTGGGCAGAAATTGGTTTGTTTTCTGTGCAATCAGACAGCAGTGTCAACTTCAGTTCCGGTATCACACAAAACCTGGTCATCGATGTGTAGGTGTTTTACCTTGAACTCTGACCTCAGCTTGCATACATGATTATCTCCGAATATGGCGACACAATGTCATTGAGAGATCTATTTGTTAAATGAAAAGGTCTTTCTGTTTTCACTGTTGGAATAGGTAAAATGTGAGACATGACTGATCTTTGTCAAAATTTAAGGTTTTCGCTTGGTATTTTTTAAAAGAAAAAGTTTTATCTTTAAGATTTTAAGATTTATTTGAAAACTGACATCTTAATGAAATAAAGTATATATTTATCAAAGGTGTAATGGAAATGACGTTGAGCCTATTCAATACTAAATGGATGACCATTCGGGAATACTAAATGCTGAATGTGCTTCTTATTGGAATCAAGTAGTGCCGATTCAGGAGAGGGGTGGTTTGAGATTGTGCAACCCTTGCTTCACAATTACATGTGTAGCCACTATTACAGGGGGTATCCATTGTCTCAAAACTGAACGAGGCCATGAATGGAAATTTTAGTAGCATACAAATGTAACGTTCAGTACCTGTAACAATACATACACATAAATAGGCATATCTATTGTGATACCTATTGTAGTACCTCATATATATATATATATATATATATATATATATCTCATACATGTAATTTTATTTTCAAAGTAAAACATTTGTTCTATCAAGAATTTATATATACTTTCATAAAAATCAATGATATAATAAGGACAATCTTAAATGTTAACGCATTGTTTAAGTCAGTCTAACTCCTAATGAACATTGTTAGGAACTTCAATTTATATTATTAGCAGGGCTACCAGGTATTGCCCAGAGATGGACAACACAAAATAAGAATTTACAAAAGTGTGTTATATATTTGCTTCAAATAAAACATCAATTCAAGTGCAGAAGAGAAACGGAAAGGAAACAAATTTGACCAAGAACAGAAAGCTACTGAATTGCAATCGTGTCGACTGTCTAATTCATTGTCTTTGGTTAATACATTATCAGTCTAGTTATTTTCTAAACACCAGGGATGAGTGGTTTTAATGAAAAATGTGTTTTTCCGGTTTTACTTGTACATTGGAAATTGCACAAAAATCTTTTTGCAAAACTGAAATCGTTCGATGCAGTGCTACTAAACATGGTGGAAAAAGTTTTTCAGATTTTGGCAATTGTGTAAAATTTCCACAAAAAGGGGTGGAAAAAAAAAAAAAAAAAAAATGTTACCAAAAGCAAAAAAAAGTTACTTTTCTATTTACCTGCCTAATTTTGTGTTTTAAAGCGATTTTTTATTTTTCTTTTTAAATTTTTTATTTTTATTTTAAAATCGGTGCTTTCTGAGTCTTTCAAATCTGCCGAATTCAACACGGCGCCAGGTTTTACACTAACTAAAAAAATTAAATTTGACCGATTGGTGACAGTTATTAGCTTGTAATTAGAGTTTTGTGTTGTTATTAAGGCTTTACAGTGTAAAATCTGGCTCACCCATCCATTACAAGTTTCATCATACCAAAACGAGCAATAACCATAAGTTCACTCAGTTATGGAAAATAAAATCTAATATTAAGAAACATTCTTTTTCAAAATAAGCTTCGAGTTGTTATTTTTTTTTGCTAAAACTTCAATTTATTTTTTAGATAGAACAAACAAATTTACATAATTTACTATAACAGATTTTGAAAACCTACTTTGAAAGATCTACTTTAATCAGTTTCTCTCTTCTCTCCCTTATAAGAAATTACCCGGCGTTTTCCGGGAGGCATGGATATATAAAAAAAAAAAAAGTGTGCATAACATCTTTCTTTTAAAACCTACCCCGACTTTGCAGCTGGTTCAATAGAAAGAAAGCAAGAAAACGAAATCTGACAGACTGCTGTTTGACCTAGATTCAGTGTTGTTTTTGAAACAACTACCAGTAAGAAAAGTAATTTTGCCCCACCACCCGTACACAACTGATTTGGCCCAAAGGAAATTAATATTACAGTATTTTTTTTCTTTATTTAATCATTACCAGGGTGGAGCCACACTGAATCCAATGAGGTAAGTTTCGTAAGGATTTTTGTAAGAATATTTTGAAATTTTATGAAGAGTATTTGTTGACAGTGGATTTGAAGATGACCCTGTTGTAGCCTACAGGGAAACAGTTACCTGGTAACGTGCTCCACAGATGAGAAGTTTTTAGAAAGAAACTGTTCATTGAAATTCCATTTGATGTTCAGCACATGGAAGAAAGGAAAGTATCTTGTGTAGTTTCTAACTTAATTGGACACAGAGAATTAGGTACTACTCCAGATGAAGTGCCTAATTTCCGTGACTGCTCGGCGGCAACGAGAGCTGCTGAGACGAAAACGAGGCTGAAGCAAAACTGAAAGTTATAAAAATGGAAAGTGGCAGACGACAATACAAGACGAATACAAAAGAAAAAAATATATATTTGAAAAAAAAATAAAATAAAAAATAAACAAACCATAACTAAAGAAGTATAAATAAACTTTTTTTTTTTTAATTTAAAAAAAAAATTTTTTTTTCGTGGGCCAAATGAACCATTTTTTTTTTTTTTTTTTTTTTTTTTTTTTACATAAAAACAAAGTATGTTATTTTTTTTTTAGGATATTTAGGCAAGTTTTTTTTTTCGACGAGAAAATATATGAAATCCCCCCCCCCCCTCCCGATTTCATATATTTTCTCGTCGAGGGTCAGGGTTTACGGATACGTTTGCGGCCGGTTCGAAAGGTCTTCCTATCGCTTGTTTTGTTGTGCTGAACACAGATGATTGGCAGCAACCTGATCGGTCAGCTTTTCTTCAGCCTCGTTTTCGGTTCGGCAGCTCTCGAGTGTTTCCGTAACCTGCCCAATCGTTACCACCAAGCAGTCACGGAAATTAGGCGCTTCATCTGGAGTAGTACCCAGAATTATGACTTTCCTTTATATAATAGAAAAGAAAAAAATAAACAATACTGGAAATGAATTGGCGTGCTTCCAAAACGAGGCCAATAATGTAGAACACTTTGTTCTAAGTGTGTGGGTTTTCAGCCAAAGTTAGTGTGCGTTCGGCTCATGGAGAGAGGCACTTCTACTAATGCTGCTGGAATTTTACCGTTGAAGATAAAACGCTGGATTAAATAACGGAGTTGGACCAGAACCAGGAAGACAAGAATAACTCCAGGAAACTAATATTGAGACTAAAATTTAGAGACCAACTACTTTTATTTAAATTTACAATGGATTATAAAGAGGGGGATAGTCAAAAATAAATTATCAATGACAGCGTAAACTTACAGAGACGTTAATCAACTTTTTTAAAAATATGGTTGTAAAGCTTTTGAATAGTTCGTATTGTTTACTTGTATTTATTTATTACACCTCTTCAGGCATCTCATGTCAACTTTTTCAAATTTTTTTAGATTATATAATGTGAATGTTGTCACATCGTACTATTATTCGAACTTAAGATTTTACAAGCACATTTTATCAAACTAAATACCGACAGAGAACATGCATACATTTTTATATTTCATTTCCTTATTTCTGTTTGTGAGCGGTAAGTAGATAGCCGATTTCTGGCGAGCAAAGATACATTATTTCCTGTACGCCTCCCACGACCTGCTAATTCCATATTGTCACTGACCATGCATTGTCAATTTCATCACCCTACCGAGTAAAGGTCAACACACTCAGTGACCGTGGCTCTTAGTACATGACTTTTTCACCAGAATTGGCTGTCAGATCATACACCTACACAAAGTCACATGATCGACAGCTATATAAATTCCCAAAGGTGGGAACTTCGACACGGTTTACACATTTTCTTGCATGCCATCGGTTGGACAACATCTATGAAGAAGATGAAGAGAAAAAAAAGCCATCACCACCCTGGAGAAAACAAATTTTCAAGTTAAATATGCCGCTATGAACAATTTTAATAGTCTGACTCATTTCTATTGTGAATGAGAAAAAGTTGAATTTGAATCATTGAAATGATTTCAGAACCTGCCAACTTGTTCAGTCGATAAAAATGTCATTGTCATCCAACAAACTAGAGTGAACGCATCATACTCCAACTCAGTTTTTACTATCTGCGGTTATTAACATGGTCTTATGATTTTGAATGAAGGTTGTGTAGCGACAATCCTGTTATCAAGAAGTCACCCCCTCTGCCCTATACTAATTGAACGCACATTTACTTTGCTTACCAGCATTCTCATACGGAGAGAACTTTATACGGGGTGTTTCAAAAGTCTTGGGAACATTACAAATGTGTATATCTCATGAACTATTCCAGGTAGAAAAATGAAACTGGTGCCATTTTAAAGCTTGCTTAATCAAGTTTTTGGTCATACTAATGATTTTTGTGTTATCTTTCCAGGTGCAGTAATGGCGTTCTCTAAACAAGACAAGGCATTTTGCGTCCTCCAATTTGCAAAGACTGAATCGTGGACATGTGTTCAGCGTGCATTTCGCAGGAAATTTTAAAAAGAAGCCCCTGAAAGGAAATCCATTGTCAGATGGCATGCTAAATTTGTGAAAGATGGGTGTTTGTGCCCAAGTAAGCGAACAGGTCGCCCTTCAACTTCAGAAGATGCAGTTGAGCAAGTTCGGACAGCCTTTCAGCGGAGCCCCCGTAAATCAGTGAGAAGAGCCAGCAGGGAACTTCAGCTTGCTCCAGCAACTGTCTGGCGTGTCTTAAGGAAACGACTGCAAATGGTACCTTACAAGCTCAAGTTGGTCCAAAAGTTGAAGGACACTGATAAGCCACTTCGCCGTGACTTTTGCATTGCAATGCAAGAGAAGTTGGAAGATAACGGCTTTGATGACCGGCTTGTTTTTAGCGATGAGGCGACCTTCCATCTGAATGGCAAAGTTAACAAGCATAACACTCACATATGGGGTACTGAGAATCCTCATGAACTTCTTGAGCACGAGCGAGATTCACCAAAAGTGAACGTGTTTTGTGCAATTTCCAAGAAAGGTGTCTATGGACCGTTCTTCTTTGAAGAGGCAACTATCACTGGTGAATCCTATCTCAACATGCTGGAAGACTGGTTAATGGCTCAGTTGGAACAAGCAGAATCTGATGACTTCATTTTTCAACAAGATGGTGCACCACCACACTGGAGTCTTAGAGTAAGGCAGTTTCTTAACACAAGGCTGCCTGGTAGATGGATTGGGAGATCTGGGCGAGGTGATGACGTTCTCATGCCCTGGCCTCCTAGGTCTCCAGATCTTACCCCGTGTGACTTTTTCCTTTGGGGCTTTGTCAAGCAACAAGTCTATGTATGTGCCGCCCCTTCCAAGAGATATTGACGAACTAAAGGCTCGAGTAACGGCAGTTGTGGGAACCATTAACGTCAAGATGCTGGAACGCGTTTGGCAGGAAATGGACTATCGACTAGATGTCTGCCGTGTGACGAATGGTGCTCATATTGAGCAACTTTGAAGATTCCCCACAAAACTTGAAACTTTAACCTTTCCAACGGTACCAATTTCATTTTTCAACTCCTAATAGTTTTTGAGTTATTAAAAATCGTTATGTTCCCAAGACTTTTGAAACACCCTGTATTTTGAATTATTAATCTTAAATGTGGATTAAGTTCTGAATTACCTACTGGTATATTGTAAGTTGAAACCCCACTTTTTCCTCATAAACCAATATTGTATATTTCAATGTTCTTTGTTCGTCTATTAGATATATTCTTTAAGCCTCTTTTTTTTTCATGTTAGATTTTGATCTTTGTTTTATATTTCTTGTATTTATGTAAATAAATATTTTCATTTGAATTTATCACTTAGTTGTCTTATGTTATTTCGCACTTGTTTATTTATTGCTTTTCCTTTACTTTCACCGGTGTCTTGAATTGGAGAACCCATCCTGTGTTTTTTTATATTTAAACCAGAATCTTAGGATCTAAACTTTTATCATTTTTTTTTTTTATTGTGTTGCGTAAAATCTTCTGCATTATTTTACGTGCAACTTTCATTAAGACTGCAGATCAAATTCTAAATATTTCATCAAATAGAGCCTCAAAATGTACCTGTAAATTCATTTAACATTATTTCAGAATTTATCCACTTTATTCTAAAAATTATTTACATTAGAGCTTTTTTTAACTTAATTAGGAAATGTGTTCAGAAAGTATATTCTATTAGATAGAGAATAAAAAAAATTAAAAAAATAAAAAATCAGCATTCTCTCTCGATTCCAAAATACTTTAAAGAGTCCAAAAGACTAGCAAAGTCTTTGGTAGGCTTGAAAAATGAATTTGATCAGACAAAGCCATTATCATCAAAATGAAGATTAGTGTGTAAGACTCATGCGTCTTGTTTACACTCCTGTATTCTTCGGAGACAGACCATGTAACGCTGACACATCAAGACCCTAGAAAGGTTCTACCAAACATGTCCTAGAAGACGTGTCTGGCATAGAAGTGAGCGTCATACCTAGTCACATACACTGGACTGGGCACCTAGCTAGGATGAAAGATAACAAGCTGTTATATGGGTAACTACAGCACGGTAAATGTCAAAGACAAACCAAAGTGACGTTTTAAGGATGCCATCAAAGACAACCTGAAAACCCTTAGTTTGAATGTAGAAGAATGGAAAAGGACGGCTTCGAAACTACTGGTTTAGCAAAAGCGTTTATATGACGACTGCAGGAGATTTGAGGCAAGATGACTTGAATACTCCATCTAGAAACATGCTTTGCAATAGTGGTCTGCATGAAACATTCTAGACACATTTCAGTCCGACCATGTGTGTAGTTCCTGTCTGTCAAGGGCAGGTCTACTCAACCACATAAGATCCCATAGCAGCAACCAATTGCGTGATAGCCATGTTCTTTTATTTGTCTATGTAAAAATGGATGTCAGTGGTCTTGTGTCATATTTGCAAAGTATAAATAAAGCTGGACTGCTGAGCCATCTACATGCTTAAAACCAGACTTTGCCATCTTGTAGGGATTTTGTAATATTTATTTTCTGCTGACCTACTTTTGCAAATCGTTGCCTACTTAATGCACATACTCATTCCAATACTTGCTGTCATTTAAATTGATACATTAATCTACATTTAGTAAAAATATGAAAACATAAGTTTTAATGTTAAGTATTTTTGTTCACCAAAAATTAACCTTTTTCTTAGAATTTAACAAATGTAAACACAGATTTTTCCTTACATGTCAGTTTCTGTTATGTTAATTTTTTTTTTTCTTTCTGTTTTCTTAATTTCGGAAATAAAACCTATATGTAAAATAAACCGCATAAATAATTTCAGTTTTCAATATTTTTTTCTTCCGTTTCACTTTATTTTTTTTTAATGCTAGCTTTTTGAGATGGTTCCAGAAGTTCGAGAATTGATTATTATTGTTTGCTCCCCCTCTTAAACATCACAAAAGTAAAATATGGAAAACTTTTAAAATGTTTTTCAAACTCATCAAAAGACCGATTTAAAAAAAAAATATCTCAAATTTAACACACTAAAAATAATTTAGAAAACTTTAAACTTGACAATTAGATTTCAAGTTTGTTAAAAAAAATATTTTTTTTTGTTAAATTCATACAAATAACCTTTACAAGCCGGTAAAACCAAAAATGTTTAATTTTCTTTAGAAGAAAAACTAAAATAAAAAAAAAAACACAAAAAACACAAAGACAAAATAATAATTCATTTTAAATTCATAAAAGAATCCGATTTAAATTTTAGAAACTTAGTCTTAAGTATTTCTTTAAAAACAAAAATGGCTAAAAGTACAGTTTTTGATCATGTAAAATATTCTTTCTTAACCAAAAGCTTCATATGCTAATCTGTTCCACCAACCACCCAAGCTAAGTCTTCATGAATGTTTCCAGAAAATGTGTGTTAATTTTGTTTCCTTTCAAAATTTGTTAGATTTTCTCAAGATAAGCCGTTTCTTCCAAAGAGAAGATTGCAGCCATTTTCACTCACATCATATCTACTCCTACTGCCCCCAGTATCACCGGGGACGAAGTGTCCATGGCATAATTTTTTCACACTAGTCTTTCCGATACTTTCTATACATTTTCGATCAAAATAATGACTGCTCCCTTCATCCTTCCAGAATACTAACATACTCAGTTCATTATTAATACTTATACATATTGACGACGTTTTACATTCACTTCGCATTTTTAACATAGTATTTTGTTGTTACATAAATCATAACATTACCGGGACACACTAGAGAAATTAAGCTAATCCAGATCACTTATTTAGAACTGATTTTATTCGAGAATCGCAGATTACGCTTCAGATTCTATTTTCGAACGGTTCACATTCATCTTCCTAGCATTTTTGTTATGTTGTCTTAATCAAAAAATTAAAATAAATTCCAGTAAAAAAAAAATTAAAAAAAAACAAACTTCTATTTATCGAAGAGAAGTTAGTCTAAACATTTTCTCTGCAGTTGAAAATAAGTTTACTCATTCAGTTTAACATTTACGTAATGTGTCTTGACTACGCTAGCAGACGGAGCACATATTTACCATAAATGAAACAGACCATCGAAATAGGAAAACCTTTTTCAAATCAAAATCATTCATAGCAAAAGTTTTTAGGCTTTTTAATTTGTCAAGCTGCCATTTTTAATCCTACTTTGCAAATTATTTTTTCAACTTCCATGTTTTTATTCTAAAAGAAAAGTAAACCAAGATAGAAACATTTCTTGAAATCATTTCTGCTCCAATTTCAAAGAAAGAAAAATGGTTCCATGAGAAATTTCCAGACTTAATTATTTATCTCATAATGTAATTATCGTTGTTTTGTTACTGGAGGAAGTTGAGTTTTTTTTGTTCTTTTTTTATTCCTAAATATATAATCAACCCACAGAATGGAAAGTAGACATTTTCGAGTAATTGGAGAAATTCTGAAGTTAATTCTATGCATAGCTAAACTTCTGTTAATAATGGAAGTGCTTACAAATATTTGAGACAAATACAAAGATATTGTTGTTTTAAATTAATGTCCTTACATATTTATTATCAAGTTTAGCAATATAACTGTCAGCCGTTTTCTAAGAATGAAAAAATAAAATGTATGCTTCTCCCATTGAGAATAATACCTGATCAAGAGCCAATGACTATATACAGGTATAGCTATAGTTGCCCTACCAAGGTTTGAGAGTCTTGTTTACTCTATTTCCTTCTAACAATATCTTTCCCAGGGGTATTAGTCCACCGACAGAACTTTAACATAGAATGCCGAGCCCACCTGGTAACCATCACACATAGGTGAACTAGTAGCAAGGTAACTTCTTTATAAGGACTTGGGACTAAGTGTTTTTTTTTTTAATAGTTTTAAAAGTTGAAAAATTCCAAGTTTGTGTGTATATATACATACATTATATATATATAGATAGAGAGAGAGATATAGAAGAAAAAAAGAGTGATAAATATGCGACGATTGTCCAAATTTATTTCAAATTTCAATTGTTCAATGCAAGGTGTATTCAGTAATAAACTAGTGTTTATTATTCTTTCCTTAAGCCAAGGCTTTTCAAAGATCGAAATCTTATCAGAGGAGAAATACAGATGGATAAGTTGGCTTTCGAAAAAACCAAAGTTCAAATATTTGAAAAATATGAAAATTATTATTAAAGAAATTTTTGTTAAAAAAACGCAGTGAATGAAAAGAAAAATTCCAGCTTATCCATCTGTATTTCTCCTGATAAGATTTCGATCTTTGAAAAGCCTTGGCTTAAGGAAAGAATAAACACTAGTTTATTACTGAATACACCTTACATTGAACAATTGAAATAAATTTGGACAATCGTCGCATATTTATCACTTTTTTCTTCTATCTCTACAATTGCTCTATCTCGTATATTGAGCTAATCCTCTTCACACTAGGTTCCATCTACTAAAAGTCTTTACTTTGGTTTATATTTGATCCTATATATATATATATACATATATACACACACAAAAGATACCAACCAGAGATAGAGTTATCACATTTTTCCAGAAAAAAGTTTAAGACCACCCACTACCCTAACATAAGTATCATAGACTTATTGAAGATCAGATGGTTCGACCTGGGATCTTTTACCCCCACCCCCCACACACACACACTACAAAACCGTATTTGACTGCTCTTCTTTATTAAGAAAACATTAAAACTGGCGGGATGCTAGTTTTCTGCTTTCTTAGAAATTTACAGGAATTCCAGAAATAACTGAGGTTTCTATTCTGTACAAGTACAGACATTTTGATCAAACAAATTGTTAATGATTATGACGAAACAACCACAATGTTCTCAGCAAGACGTTCTTAGAGTATAAATGACTGCAATTGTAGAACCCTGCTGCTCCTCTCGACGACCGTCAACCCCCAACGTTGCGTCCATGACCTTCTTGTCTTCATCGTTGTTCTAGCAGAGTCGGCAATCCACCGACAAATCGTCGTCGCGAGTACAAAACAACCAAAAGCAATGCAATTCACAAGAAACACAAACTCATATTGCGTTTCAAACAGTTGTACTCTGGTGGTGTGGGATATCGAAAGGGACCCCAAACGTTAACGTCCACGTTTTAGTGAACAGAGATTAAATTGTAGAGGCCACCGCTGTCGCTCGGTTGATCAGTTCATCTCATTGTTTGCTCGGCTAGATACGCTCCTCTTAAAAAATGACACCAAACTGAATCTGACTTACACCTAACTTATTGTCGTCAAACTGTCGTCAAACACTATCACTCCTAAATATCTTATCTCCGGTCTTTCTGTCTTAGTCACTAGCCATCATCTCTGAACAATAGAAACGGACCACTCCTTGCTGATTGTCTATCCCATTTCCTATGTATGAGTTAGTGAGTCATTCCCCCCCCCCCCCACCGTTCGGGGCTTTACCCCCCCCCCCCTCTGGTCTATAGTATCATACATGTTTATCTATAAAAAAAATCTGGAGTCTAATACACCAATCACATTCTCTGAAGAGATAGACCTCCTCCTCCTCCTCCTCCTCCTCCCACACCCCATAGTATTATTTAAAATCTATTTAGTGGAAGACCAAAGGATAGGTTGGCCCTCATTCACTATTCAGATGACCTGTCAAATGCCAAGCATCTATTTGCCTACAAACCAGAGCTTGGCCTTTTGGCTAAGATCAAAGTGTAGTATCTGTTCCGATGGATACTGCACTCCATAGACTGGTATTGTCTTGGCCTTCGGGGCTTGATTTACGCCGGTCTATGGGTCTGTACTGTGCAGTTCTAGGAGGTCCAGGCTTCGCCTTCCCTCTTTGGGGAGGAGTAAGTTTATTGCTTACTGCCTGAGGTGCCCCTACCGGGGAATGCCGACAGGGCTGCCCAGGCAATTTTTAAACCCCACTTTCACGACCTTAGGTCACATCTTACTTGTGGGAGTAAGATAAAAACTGGCCTTGTGCCTAACTCCTGGAGAGGAGTAAATCAATACAAACCAGAGCTTGGTAATAACTGTTTGATCTAACAAAGTTTATATCCAAGCATTAAAACATTGCAGCACATTTTAGCATAGGTCTTACTAGGATTAAGTGTTGCCTACCTTTAGACATTAACATGTTGAAATATCTTTGAATTGCTCAATTTGGTCTTTGACACCGTAACCTTTGAGTCCCCGACGTTAACGTGGTAAGATTCATGCGCCAGTAGTGGTTGTATAATAGGTCTCATATTAAAGAAAATAAGAGGTAGTAAAGATGCATATGAAATGTTTTATTCGTTGTAAAGTAGTGTAGTGTGCATAGTGTGATGGTTGAACTTGGCCAGTGAGGGTTGAGGATATGTGTTGCATGGAGAGAAATTATATTTGAGTGATATGATGGATGTGTAATGCAAGTTTTAAAAAAAAAAGGCTTAGATCTGATGAACTCAAAGAACAGATCTGGACAGTATAGGAAAATGTGTGCAGAACAGGAGACTTTGTTGGTCTGGTCACATCAAAGGAATGGATGAGAGTTCTTTGATTAGTAGATGTAGAACAGTTGAATGAGCAGGGTAAGGCCAAGGAAAACATGGTGGGGGGGCAATGGTATAAGGATGGATCTGAGAAAGAGGGATAAATAAAGATCTGGTCAGAGATTAGTTACTTTGGAAGTCAATTTCTAAAAGCCGTCCAACACATGCCAGCATATAAAACAGACATTAAGCAGAATATGATGATGAAGGTAAGATATTACTTAATGGCACATCAACCCTAAGGGTCATTTCATGCCATGAATTTAGAAGGAAATATCCTTCATTTGAGTCTTAAGTCAGTGGGTCATTTATAGTCATTAGTTAAGAGCTTTGGTATTTTGAATTGTTGTCATTTTGGTAAAGGTTTTTATGCTTCAAGTTTTTTTTATATCTCCAAATGTTTAATCATGGTTTTTGGTTTGGCTATTTTACGACATATCACCCCTTTTCAGGTTATTTAATGCCGAATCTGGTCATTTTGGTGAAGGTTTTATGCTTCAAGTTCTTTATATGTTTAAGTATTTATTCATGGTTTTTGGTTGAGTGAAAGGGGGGGGGGAGAAGAGGGGAAGGAGGGAAATTGTTTTTTGTTTTGGATTTTGCAGAACATGATTGAGTTTTGCAAAGGAAAAAATAATAAAACATCAATGTTTGGTGCATTTTGAGTCAGGAAGTCAATAACTCTAGACAGTCTGATTTGGTAGCGTTAGTAGGTTCTATTTGACCCATAGATGGGGCCCTTACAGGTACTACCACTCCGAGCCAGAGTGGACCTGGGAGCAATGGCAACTAAGGGACAACTCCACAGCTCCCAAATGGAGGCCTCACCACTGGATGTCTTTTAAGGTCATACCCAGGACCATGATGATGAAAGATTACTGGGAAAATGCTATAAATTTTATTTACAAAAGTTGAAAAAAATTTTTTTTTTTTTAAAAGGTAGGGTATGAAGAAACTAGGATTGCCTTCATCTTTAATGGCTATGACCTAAAAAGTTTTCCGATATTAATGGAAAATGGAATTGAAGAGTTAAATTCAAATTCTGGGCGAGTCAGTTTGTGCTTGGTTGCACTGCCTTTGAGAAACGCATGGATTCACCCATTACCAGTTACAGGTTAAATAGCAGGGTAGACTGAACTCTCAACCCTAGGGTATCAACCATTCTAGGAAAATAAAAACTCTGATTTCCAGTTGTAGTTTAGATAATGAACTAAATCAAACAATAAGCAGGACAGTAAGTGAAAGTAAAGATATATTTTAATGACAAGAATCGATCTATCCTACGTGCCCCTATTTACTTCCCCAGGCCATCGTTAGACACAATGGAAGGTTTTTAATGTGAAGAAAATCCAGCTCCCCAAAAAGGGCACTAGATTGAGACAAACATTTAAATTACCTTAGTCTAGAAAGATTTCTCCTTCACCGACTGAGGGCAGAACAGATGAAGCATAGCATCAGAACAGATACTACATTTTGATCCCAGCCATCTATTAAGATGTGTCCATTTCATCTATGCATTTCAAATTTATACACAAATCTCATTCACTTTCTTCAGTTCCCGCCAAACATAGTGAGCGAAAAAAAAAAAAAAAAAAAAAATGAAACTAGCTGTGACGATCCGATGTTGCCTAGAAGTAAAACAAATAACTGACGTGTTTACTAAGAAACGAAAATTAATCTTGGTGGCTTTAATTCTGTAATAAAATTACTTTATGAAACAGAATTTGTAAAAAGTTTTTTTCAGTACTTGACGTTAATCGATTAATATTAAAGTAACAAAAAATAATGTAATTAATGTGGAAGTTTAAAAAATGTGCTTTTAGATATTTATTTTTTCTAGAAGTCAAGGGCAATAACTCGTTACATGATTACTTCCCTTTAATGCCTAAGAATATTTGGTAAGTAAAGGAAAAAGTTTTCAGCTCGAACAGTTTTCATTGCTAGAATTAGTATTTTCAGAACAAAAAAACTTGAGCAAAATAAAATATATCCGTGCCAACAACAGTGAAAGAAATGAAAATAAAAAAAGGCTAGTCCAAATCTAGTATCTATGTCTGATGGATTTCTATTTGGGTCAGACTTCGAAAATCTGGCAAGGTAATTTTAAATGTTATGCAGAGGGAGGCCAGTTGAAAAAGAGAAAAACTAAAGAAAATGATTACAGTAAATGTATCAAAACATTGTAAAATATGTACAGAAATGGAGAAAGGTAGTGTTAAACAACTATTCCGGTTTTTTTTGTACATGCTAGTGGCTGGTAAGGGTGGGATGGAACGGATGATGCATAAAATAAATTTTAAATATTCAGTGAACTAGTAGAAAATTTTAATCAATGACACTTTTGTTCAGTGGATGAAAATACAAAGGAATTCAGATAAAACAGTGTCAAACCAAAATAATATTATTGAAAGAAAACAGAAAATAATTCTAAACAAAAACAAAGCTGCAGGAATGTTGCCTCTTGGCATAGAGTCACTGTGCAGGTAATGGCGACCAAAGAAAAGAAAGAAATATAATATAGATCAAACATTAGATTAAAGACAAATAGAGAAACAAAAGGCTCAAATTTATTGTTTTTTTTTTTCCTTCTTTTTACTGAAGTAGTTGCCGGTTTACATAAATTTACATGTTAAAAAAGGAGGCCTTCTTTCAGTCCCGAGACACAATGGATACCCCCTGTAAGGATGTCTGGACGGGCAAAATCTTAACTACACCTCTTCCAAACCCTTATTGTTAGAGTCCAATGGCAGGGTAAATCCACAACAACCAGAAACAATGTGCAAAGAAAGACTGGTGTTATTTCAAAGTTTTCTTTTGAGACTAAAATAGGAGGGGGGGGGCATGTTTTAATTTGAAAAACATCTTAATTTTTCAATAAAAACACTAATACCATACCTATAAATATATAACTCATGATTTTCCTAACAATATATTCGGACATAATACCTCTGAACTAAAAAAAAAAAATTATCAAACACTTATCACCATACAGAAATGACAGTTTATGATTGTAGGAAGTAGAGGTGGCGGGCTTTAAAAAAGTGTTTAAAGTAATACAAAGAATCTCGTCAAATTTGACTTTAGTTTATGTGAAACTGACAAATACTTTATTTTTACTCATTACTTTTTAGAAATTAATTACCTCTGCCAAGGCAGAGATTATGAGTTTGTTTATGTACAGCCTAGTGTTCACACTGCTTGACCAATCACTATCAAACAATAAAAAATATTGGTCATGGTCTGACTTCGAACTAATTTAATTTGGGGATATCTAGGACAAAGTCATGGAAAAGATGAAAGCCATTTTTTGGTGATAACATCTTATATGATCTTGACAAGTTTGGTCATGGTCGAAAATTTTATGAAGTTTCAACTTCCAATTTTTCCAAATTTGATGCTCTTCTATAACAGTAACCACCATGCAAAATTTCAGCCTGATCAGATAAAGGTAAAGGTTGCATAGCCTGGACGCGCACGAGTGTCGTTGCCGACATCGCACACTACCCATGGCCGTAGCGGCGGTGATTTGTTAAGAATCACCGTGTCTAGGGCACAGCATATGGAAGGCGGAGCCCATCCCTCTCCTTCCGCTGCCTTGAACCTTCCCTGAGTTTTAGTCAGGTACCCATTTACTGTTGGGTGGACAGAGGGAGTTTTCAGACCCGAAAATTTGCATGCCGTGAGTGGGATCGAACCCGGGTCGTCCAGCCCAAAGACAAGTGCTATAACCACTCGTCCACAGGCCCTCCCTGATCAGATAGTTTTTGAGTTAATATTTCTATGGCATAAATTTGGGAATACTTCATACAATGACATTTTTGGGAGATTTGTAACAACTTTCATCCGGGTCCGGTTGAGCCAGCTTTCTCTCGAACAAGTGGAGAGTCATATGATAAGGCAAGCCAATTTCCTTTCCATGGTTGAACACCAACTACTCATGAGCCTGATAGTAGTGCTAGATGGTCACCCAGCTCTTCAGCTGCCAACCAGCACGTTTGCGCCAACCATATAAAGAAGGACTTTCAGGACAAGCTTTCTCACTAGGCACCGAGCTGCATGCCGAAACCATCTTAGACGGCGGTGGAGAAGGAAGTCTGACATGGGTAGAAGATTCAGTCGTCGACAGATTAATCCACACGGTGTCAGCATCGACTGCAACAAAGGTAATCGTTGTCAAAAACTTTGAGCCGATGCAGATCAACCGCTCTCATTGGTCATGTTTTGCTACATTAGAAAGATCGTCCTCAACATCGCTCGATAGATACGCCTTTTGGAAGCCATTGAGATTTCCCCGTCAACATCAGTAACCACCGAGACAAAGTAAGACCTTGCAGATCATATATGGTGTTTGATCTCAGTTGCTCATTGTCCAGATGGTGCGATAGTTGAATCAGGGTAAACAAATGACTGCAAGTCAGACCTTCCTCACTGTGGCATTGTCAGAGCTATGCCGTCCGGAACTTTGGTTCCTGGTAGAGCCACTCCAGGCAGATTGGACTGTCACTCAATTGTATTAGGGCTGCAACTCTGCTAAAAGAGCTCTGGTGAAAATGCAGGAGGTGAGTGTTCCAGCCATCAGCGACCTTGGGTCGTCCTGTCCCTGCAGAATCTATAGCAAATAGAACGGTTGCCAGGGTAAGACTTGGGACCCTTCTAACACAAAATCCCAATAAAACTCTTATGAATAGTACAATGACGTGACATTCTTTTAGTTAATTCGTTTAATCCTGATAAAGGCAACAAGTTGATTTAACTAGCGTTTTGGTTGTCTACATAATTGACAAGAATGTTGTCTATCTGATTTTGTGATTTGAATAGATCTTGGGAAGAAAAACTACCCCCTTAATGAATTTCGTTTTGAAAGGGATCTAAAAAAGGAGAAATTCACAGAACATTTAACTTCTGAAAACTGTTAAGGTGTGAAGATAGATCTTTTCAAAACATAAAACAATGCTACCAAATTTATGGCCATTCAAAGTTTGTTAGAAATTAGAAAATTTGCTGTCTTGTGTGCTTTTGGTACAGAAGCCAATTTTCAGTGTATAACTAAAAATGCAGTCTAATTTTTAGAGTTCAAGCTGGGCAAAATCCCATTACCTCTAAAGAAAAAAAATATAAAATTTAAAAAAATTTAAATGATTTTTAATAAAATATTGCATCTTAGAACGTGGTCTCAAGGCATTTTATTTTCATTACAAAAATGACACGGAATTGCAATTTTGACTGTTCATATAAGATTTAATTTAACAGTTAACATTG
Organism: Sepiola atlantica; assembly: GCA_963556195.1. Taxonomy (NCBI): domain Eukaryota; kingdom Metazoa; phylum Mollusca; class Cephalopoda; order Sepiida; family Sepiolidae; genus Sepiola; species Sepiola atlantica. The sequence continues at coordinate 93,347,667 of OY744532.1, forward strand.
GATTTTCTTAATTCATAGCACAGTAGAGATTAAGCTAGAGTTTTCTTTTAAGAAAAAAAAAAAAAAAAATTTGGACCATGTAAAAACAGACGGAAACACAATTTGATAATAGGGCGAAAATTTCATTTACTTGACTTGAATTTTTTTTCTTTTATTGTTGCCTACTATATTGACGAGTGGCTTGTTTTCTTAAAAAGATGAGACATTTTATATGCACAGCGACAATATCATGCACATTAAGTTGATAAACATCAATATTAAAAAATAAATCGCCGATCACTGAAAATGCTTTGGATGCTGACCATAAAACGCTTTGGATAATCAGATTTCAAGGGTTTTTTTTTTTTTTTACTAAAATAGTCATATTTTAAAAACTAAAGCACATTAAGTTCTCAAAATACCATTATTTTTTTTGTGGGGGAAATGAATATCCGTTCACATGCATCAATAAATAATAATCTACATGATATATATGAAGAGTTTTCAGCAAATAAAGTGATAAAAATATTGACGCCATTAAACGGCTATTTTTGCAACTTGCTTAAGCTTGTGTTTTAACACAGATAACATTTTACTGAAAAATTAGTGTATAAAATGTGACAAAACATAGTTAAAGAGGGAAAGATGTCCAATTGTGTGAGGCACAAAAAAATAAAAAAGTTATTACTTACTTATTTTTAGTCAAATTTAAAAAGATTACTTAGATCAAACTATGTATGCCATCGAGATATTTTAAGCCATTTCAATTTTTTTTCATGTGTATTGCTATTTCCACTATGAGGCCTGCCGACCTAGCAACTCAATTGTTTGCATTCCTGTATTCTTGTTCCAGTTAAATAAAAGACATATCCATATTAATCGAAGAGAAGCCGCGTGGTATATTTCTTGTGAAAGTGGCAATTCTGTCCTCATACGAACAGGATTTCTCACAAATTCCAGAGAAAATTTTTCCTACGCTCCACAAATTGGCGATCTCTGACGTGATCTCAGCATGCTACCTTCTGATAAAAAAAAAAAAAAATTCTGTCAAACAAACACGCAAGTATATTTCCTTCGCCCCCCCCCCCCCCCCCCATCGGCAAGATATTCGCAGTAAAATATACTTTATCGGAGATTCTTTTGCTAAACCTACTCGAAGAAAAAAAAAAAAAAAAAAAAGCTTTGTCTGGTGGTAAGTCTAAAAAACTTCTTTCAAATTCAGTATATTCGCCAATATTAATATTCTTACACCTCGTGGCATCCCCCACTCAACCAACAGGTGAAGCAAAGATGGCCGCTTTCAAATTTTAGGCTCTCAAATACTTTCACGCTAGAATAAATGTTCCTTTTTCTCAGGCCAGCAGCTCATTTTCAAACAGAAAACAATGGAAATTAATGAAAGAAGTTTTGGCTTTGCCTCATATGGTGGCAATTAAATGATTTAGGATCTTCTGGCTAAATACGAGACGTGAATTCACTGCCTGGACCCCTTCCATTTTTATCCTGCCAGTGCACAGATACATACCAGCCCAACTTGGAACCTTCAATACTCCTGACGATTTAACCACATCCACATGGACTCTGGCCAGTTAAGCCTACTTAAACATTTTTCTCTTTGCAACAAGACAAAGACATTTTTAATCAAACTGAACATTTATTTACTCCATTGTTGCAATTTACATGTTAATTCAAATGTATTCTCATGTACTGCTAAAACCAATAAAGTATCTCGTTTTATATTGGCTAAAAGCCTTAGCAGGGGGTAATGTAGCAGTTACATGACGAAAGACCTATTTTCTCTTATGTACATGCAAGGGATTGCATGTACATATAAGTTGTGATTTGATGGGCGAAAACAGGCACACCCAAACTCGTGCATTGATACACAAGCGATTAGCACATCATTGCACATGCATACTACTAAGTTCTGCCGAAAGCTTGATTCGCGTGCATTGTAAATCAGATTCGAGACTTCAACGTAGACAACGCGACATTTCCTCTCACCTCTCGTCATCATGATGATGAAAGGTAGGAATAAATGCAAGACCAACTAGAATATATTACATTTCTACTATGATGCCTGCTAACTCGACTTGTTTACGTTCCTGTATTTTTGTTCCAGTTAAATAAAAGGCATTTATATTGTAGAGAAGACGTTGTCCTTTGAAATTTGGTGACCATTTTCTTATTCAAGTCATACGTACAGACACGGCTGACTCAATAAAATCTCCTGTCTCGACACTCTACAAAACCAAGAATCACAACTTGCAGAAGTAAATTGACTGGAAAGATTCTTTTCATTCAAAATTCTGCGACTTTATTCACGATATTAAAAAGTATGTGTAAAATGTTTGAGGGGTGGTACTTACTGACTTGCTTGTCTGCGTGCTTTTCTTTTTAGGGAGGAGCGCTTTGTCTTTGCAAGAATAAAATGGCTGACTTTTGAATGACTGAACCGAAATGCATTATGGTTGAATTTAATTTCGTAATAAAATTCATGCTGGGATGCTCACTAACTTGTTCCCGTGCGCGCGTGTGTGGAGGGCTGTTTTTCTCTCCACGATAAAATATGCATATATAGAACTATGTGTTATGAAAATGATAAGAAAATAAAACGAGTAATTTAAGAAATGCCATTTTTCAAAGCAATATGCAAATCAGTTAACCTTAAAACGTGGAATGCATCCACATTAGTAGTATATTAGAAAGTTATTCTGTTTTGAATATGACGTTTTAATTTCACTGCCAGTGCGATAAATGGCTAAAGTTTGAGAAAATATTAATTGCTTATTCATTGAAAGCAAAAATGAAATAACATACAGTACCCAAAATAACATTTTAGAAATCCTATTTTTTTTTTAAATTATGAAATTAAATCTACCAGAATACCTTTTGGTTTCTTCGTAAATAAGCCATTTTAAAAATCTTTTGTTAATAGTTGGAAAAATAAAATTACTTCGTGACCCTTTGAAATTTAAAAGGAATTTTGAAGCATTTAAACTGTTTGATAGAAAGATTCTCAGTAAAATTTATTAAATAAATCCTCATGTATCAAAAGAGTGAAAGTTTTGGAAGCTTTCTTCATTCAATAATTTAATTTATAGAGATTAAAACATTACCTTAACAAAATTAGGGTAAAACTGCATAACACAAACTCCCTTTCTGTGCGCATGCGCCAACAAACAAAAACGCAAAAATTAAGTGTATCGATAAAAAAAAACACCTAAATTTAAACTTGATTTTATTAATGCAGTAAAAACATTTTTCTAAACATAAACAAATATTCAAATATGCAGTTTTACCAAAATTAGTTTAGTTTTATAATAATTTGGTTCAATTGATTTAATAACCAAACGATACCATAATAATTAAATTTAGCTTTCAAAATCACATTTTCAAAAGGCATGGTTAAAAAAAATAAAAGTGAAACAAAAATGAAAGTAAAAAAAAAAAACAACCTCCCGGGCAACGCTGGATAGGTAGATAGTTTTTATTTACTCCTCTCCATGAGTTAGGCACAAGGCCAGTTTTATCTTACTCCCACAAGATGTGACCCAAGGTCGGGTCGGGAAAGTGGGGTTTGAAAAGCCAGCGCCAGAGAGGTGAGCACTTTGGCCATTAAAAATTGCCTGGACAGCCCCGTCGACATTCCCCGGTAGGGGCGCCTCAGGCAGTAAGCAATAAAGAGGGGAGGCGAAGCCTGGGAGGGTGGACCTCCCAGAACTGCACAGGATTGACCCATAGACCCGTGTAAATCAAGCCCCGAAGGCCAAGAACTCCCAAAACTGACCTCTTAATGTCAATGACCTTGACAAAATTTACGACATGTTTTATTGACTAATGTTATTGGAATAAAATAGAAAAGGGAAAAGATTAAAAACTAATAAAACTTTAATCATTTGACATTTATCAAATTTTAGTGAAAAGAAATTATAGAAATAGTTTTTTTTTTTTTTTAAACAAAAAAATATATTTCTTGTAGTAATCGTTCGAAACCAAACAGGAGACAACCTCGGCTTGCACGACCTTCACCTTTTCAGCCACTACAAATTTGTGTACGCGTGTATTTGTTCTGATCGAATAAAAATTAAATTTATTCAATACATAAGTCAACATTTGACAAAATATGATTTAAATTTTGAAGTTCATGGAAATCTTTCAACCACCAAATTTTAAAAGTCTATATTCTGAACATTAACAATTATTAAACTTGAACTACATAACTTTAAGATAACTAAACGGATTTTGAAACAAATTGTTAAACGTTTTTCTAAGATTTTGAAATTAAATTTTTTTCAAGATCTGAAAGATAAAATTGAAACATGAAAGATGAGCGTTAAAAAGTTTGATTTCTTTGAATTTCTCACTTTTTTTTGCTTTTATATCGACGAAAGAAAACAGATTGATTTTTTCTTTTTTTAATTCATTTATTCGCGTGTTTGTATAAAGTAAGAAAAATACCTTTGAACCGTCGAAAACAAAAATACAAAAAAAAAAAAAAAAAAAAATGGTTAGATTTCCATAGATTTTATTTATTTTTTTCTCTCTGTTCTTCCAAAAATGAAAGGCAAACAATATTGCCTTTGTTATTATCAACAGTTCAAGTAAATCCTTAAAAAAAAATAATGCCATTAGAGATAGAATTCGTTGAACTAATAAAAGTCTGTCGACGAACAAAAACAGAATTGGTAAAACCATACGCAGTGTCTTATCTTTGTTTTGTTTTTAAACATTACTACTACACAAATAAAAAGGCGACATCGACAACCATAATGGCATTTAAAGTTATTTCTATCGTCTTTATTTTATTGTCGTAAAACGAACCGATAATTCTGAAGAAAAAGGAAAAGATAGTCTTTGAAACGCACCATAATTGGCTATGGCAAGAGAAAGAGGTAAACATGTTTGTTGGGCCAAGAACTGACATGTGTACTTTTACAGGTTGAAAGCCCCCCCCCCCCTTTTAATACTTTCTTTTTGACGGCAGATTCATTAAAACGAAAAATAAAAAGGAATCGCATATTTAATATACTCATAAGAAGAGATAAATAAAATATCGAGGGGGGGTGGGCACAATATATTGAAAGATAAAAAAAAAGAAATTGAAAGGGGTGGGTCCTTCTACGATCTGCAACATTGATTTTAGGTCAAATAATTTAAAACTAGTAATGACAATAGTCACGGAGTGTGAAGTTCTTTTTGAAATGTATTATTCGGATTACTATTTTCATCCTTGTGGTTATATTCACTGCGTTTCGGCCGATGTAACCCCCGATCGTCTTCGGATGGATCTTTTAGAAATTGGGAACATTTTAGTAGAACTGTTGAACCTGGGCGAAATTTCAAACCGAATTCTTTGATTCATAGGGGTTGATTGTTCTCATTCCGTCATTCGATGGAAACGTTGTGAAAATAAGCAAGATGAGAACAGTAATTCGAATAATCCAAAGAATATAAATTATCAACACTCATCTTAAAAATCGTCAAAGACATTACAAGCATTCATTTCTAACTTTAATGCTAAAAAAAAAATCTGGACGATGAAAAAAAAAAAAACAAAAAAAAAAAAACCTTGCTTAATTTTATTTCAAAACGATAATATACAAAACCTAACTATCCTATATAAGTAAAATAAACTTAAAGATTACTTTTACTTACCACCAAAAACGTCGCTGTTTTTAAGATAAAGGTAGTAAAGTATACGTTTTCAGCGTCCAAATTCTCTTAAAAAGACATCATTTTAATATGATTATTCGATTTGTTGTTTCAAAATTAAGTTGCAATTTATTATATAGTAAGAAAGTAAAAATATTCATTAAGATTTAATAACGATTCTTCCTCTTAAATAATTTTTTTTGCATATATTTGTTTTTACCAAGTTTAAAAATTAAATCTATCGCCCTTTCCCGTATCTTTTGACTTGAGCGAGCCCCCCCCCATCTCCCATTTGTTCTTTTAATATTTAAGTTAGCAGAACGTCAACGAAGTCCGAAGTTGTTAGTATACTAGATATTAAATTGGTGCATCTTAAATTGAAATGTAGTTTTAAACCTACAAATCGAACTAGAATTACGTGTTTTGAAAAGGGAATTTGGGACGCTGAAAAGCGTACAAAGCGAAAGAAAATGCTGAACTACTTCCAACAACAAGTTAACATAAACAAAACATTGTTAATGTTTTCAACTCTCAAACGAGAAAAAAAAAAGCCACGGGATAAAATTAAACCAGAAACTTTAAAAATGAAGGAAGAGTTCATAAAGCGATTATGAAATGTGATATTTACATTTTTTTTAAAAAATACAGAACAAATAAAAACGAAAACAAGATAACAGAAACAAGAAAATAACAAAACAAAAAAAAAACAAACAGATTGTGTGTACGTGATGTCTGTTTCAACCACGTGGTCTCTAAAAAGAATCATGAAATCTAGAATTAAGTAGAAATACCGATTTGAGAAACAAGAATTTTACAACTGTAAAAATGTTAGAAATCATTAAATATGATTGTTTCAAAATGAAATAAATTTGAGAAAAAGTGATTAATCTCAAACTAAAAACAACTTAAACCAAAGCAGAAACAGAAAAACTTACCTAAAAGGAAAACATTTTTTTTTTAACTGTAGAAATTAAAAACAATTTACCTGTTCCCCAACGGGCATTTTCTTTTCCGTCTTTCATTGCGTAAGTTAAAACTGATAAAAACAAAAATGTTTTCGAATAATTGAAGAACCTTTTTTCTTTTACAACATAGAAAGTTTGTTTCTTTTAATTAAAAATAACAAAAAAATAAACTTAGTTATAACAGTTATGATTTTTCTTTCTAAAAACCAAATCGATGTAAGTCTGCATGTCCTTTTTGTTTGTGTTTGCTTTTTCAGTTTGCAACAGCAGAAATGATGTGAAGAAGAAGATGTCGCAATATATAAACATTAGCAGCAGCAGTAGCAGCAGTTCTGATAGAAAATCTACTTCAGAAGGGGCGTGAGATTTTTGGTCGGTACCATCCCCTCGATTGCTCTCGCTCACATAAATTGCACCTCAGTTTCCACCCAAACACACTTCTGGTTCTACACTGTACATTAAAAATAAAGCCCCCCACCATACCCATACTACTTTTTGCTAGTAGTGGTGGTAAATACCCTTCTCTTCACACGGAGACTGGATGTGGCAGGAGTTGAATGGTTGCAAAATTTGCAATGATCAGACCAGTCTGTATTCTCCGAGGGGGGCGCCTCAGGCGACCGGCAACCCTTTCCCCACTAAGGTAATGCTTGGGGGGATGGGTGCGTATACGCGCATCTCCACCAATACGTGATGTGAAACATGGAGTTCAACGTGGAAAGTTCAGCTTCCCGCAAAAGGGTCACTGGACGGGTATAAAAATAGCCATGTTCAAACCCATCGTATCATAATTTTGTAACACCAACAAAATTCGACGCAACATAAAAACAAATGAGTATTTTACTTTGTTCTTTTTTTATGTTGCCTCGAATTTTGTTGGCGTTACAAACTGAATTTATTTACCGCCTCCAAGTCAGGTGGAGATTGAAAAGCCAGCACACTGGAAGTGCACTCCCGCCTACAAAAAATGCCCGAGCAGCCTCGTTGAGCCCCCCACCCCGGTAGGGGCGCCTCAGGTTATTAGCAATAAACTAACCCCTTCTCAAAGAGAGAAGACAACGCCTGGAAGGGTGGACCCCCTAGAACTGCACAGAACCATACCACAGCTCGAAGAGGAGATCTTTAACATTCAGAATGGTTTATTACTTTCATACGTCTTTGGTTATCATTCCGGCAACTTAGGGACTAACCTTTCTTTCTTGGAATGAGGTATTGTTTTGCTCAGTCCTAGGTGCACCCTTCCAGACAGTAGCTCCTCCTTTGGTGTGTGAGTGGGGTTATTGCCGATCGTCTGAGGTGGCCCTACCAAGGAATACCGACGAGTCCGTTCTTGGCTATTTTTGTACCAGCCAAAATGCCCCTTAGATGAAACTGGCTTTCCCTATGTTAAATTGACTTCATGTCCAACCTTGATGCAGTGGGAAAATGGTAAACGGTTTATTTTAAAAAATATATAAAAACAAAATTTTAAAAATTCTACGAGTGGCTTAAACAAATGATAAAATCAGGTATTACAAAGACCCCCCCCCCTACAGTACATTATACACAAAGCGAAAATCCTTGCTCTTTACACAAAGTTAAGAAAAAGATTTGTACATGTTATATATATATATATATATATATATATATAAGTCAGTTCATATTATATTCCAATAACCAGTTTTATTTTATTTTTATTTTTTCACATTTCCAAAAAATATAAAATTTCTGTGAGATATTTTTTTACGGTCCGTTTCATTTGTCTTGTGCCAAACAACATTTTTATGTCAATATCGTCTCTGCAACACTACAAACTCATCAGGAAAATTCACAAAGAGTAAAAAGTTCTTGGATTAAAGTGTCTTGAAAAAAAACCCTACACTATACAGTAGTTCATTTTAGAGTGAAAACAAACAAAAAAACAAACAGATATGTGTGTTTGTGAAAAAATAAAATAAAATATATATGTGTATGCATACATTGTATCAAGGGTGAAACTATTTAATTTGTTCCATTATATGTCTTATTTGCTCCAACTTGTGTCTATCCGTCACACCTCTGCATTGTATTGCCTTCTAAGTATCATATATATATATATATATATATATGAATAATATGAATAAAAATAGGGGATAAAATGATCCAACATAATGGAAAATGAAAAAGGAAAGCCAAAAGCTATATTATTTATGTATTCATCAACGTTTCGTCTTTATTGTAGACTTCCTCATGATGAAGAAAAATACACAGAAAAAAAATCCTACAGTCATTAATTTTGATTTGTCTAAAAACATTCGAGTTTCGGCATGGCTGTGAATGAAAAAAGCAAAAATGAAAAAAGGGGATTTTTGTTAACCCGTTATCAGCAGCAGTTTACACAGTTCAAGGGAAAGAGGAAATGAGGTGATAGTTGGGAGTTATTCATTTTTATTTTTAGCTTAGGGAAAGAGATGGTGTCTGGGTCATGTGTCAAACCCCGAAGAAGTCTACAATAAAGACGAAACGTTGATGAATACATAATATAGTTTTTGACTTTCCTGTTTCATTATATAATATAATATATATATATATATATCTCAAAGAATCTTTACACAAAGTAAAGATAAAGCTTTTTTTTTAATTTTCCAACAAAGCCCAATAGTGTTCTTCCTTTTTAGGCAAAGAAATTTTCTTTACCTTTTAAATAAGAGTAAAACTACATAAACCCACTCTGGCACGAGAGACTTTATTTCCCCCCGAAGTAATCAACTAGAAACACATGCTTTAAATTTGAACTTCGAACCCTTCAAGTAGATTCTTGTTAAATAAATACACTGCCACAAGCAGCAGAGAAGAAACAACTGCGTTCTTTGTTTTTCCGTAATCCCCCTAAAAAATAAACGTCCTCTCATGCTTAGGCTTGACTTTTAAGCAGTAACAGCCCAAACCTTGGAAAAAAAAAAAAAAAAAAATCGGAACCAATTTTTATTTTAAAGTTACAATTCAGAAAGCAACTGATGTTGCTATTAGCAATACAAAAAATTTTTTTTTAAATAAATAAAAAAATAAAAATAAAAAACAAAAAATAAATAAAAAATAAATAAACTCGACTTAAACGACTTCAGAGGAAAAATTGTTGGTCCATCTTTCACTGAACATGGCTCCAAATAACTTTCAAAATCGGCATTCCCTTACAAGGGTGCCAGGCAATAAACAACTAATTCCTCATTTGGAGAAGGAAGAGGCAGAGCCTGAGAGAATGGCCTCCTAAGACTAAACAGAACTATACTCAGATTTAAACCAGAAGATCATTGCCAGGAATATAAGGTTTGTAAAGCATACTCAGAAGAGCTGGCTGGACACGTCCGATAGCTTTGTAAGTTGTGTCAGAAAAAAGGGAGAGTCTTGTTCTGAATTTTCCACGTACGGGCAGAACGAGATAACAAACTTATGTTAGAAATGCCCCATTGTTTTAGGACTGAAAATGTATATCCAAAGAGAGCTAACTTTGGCCCAACACTGGGTTGTTTGTTGCGACCTGCATTGATCGGACACAGGCTGGCGATGACATAACATTTATTTTATGCAGTTCAAGAAGAAATACAGGGACTTTTAGTAGTAATAAACGAACATTACTGCACATGTGTTCAACTTGAAGATTTGAAAAGTGTTACGCGTTAAATTTGAGAACAAGTGTTACGCGTTAAATTTGAGAACAAGTGTTACGCGTTAAATTTGAGAACAAGTGTTACGCGTTAAATTTGAGAACAAGTGTTACGCGTTAAATTTGAGAACAAGTGTTACGCGTTAAATTTGAGAACAAGTGTTACGCGTTAAATTTGAGAACAAGTGTTACGCGTTAAATTTGAGAACAAGTGTTACGCGTTAAATTTGAGAACAAGTGTTACGCGTTAAATTTGAGAACAAGTGTTACGCGTTAAATTTGAGAACAAGTGTTACGCGTTAAATTTGAGAACAAGTGTTACGCGTTAAATTTGAGAACAAGTGTTACGCGTTAAATTTGAGAACAAGTGTTACGCGTTAAATTTGAGAACAAGTGTTACGCGTTAAATTTGAGAACAAGTGTTACGTGTTAAATTTGAGAACAAATGTAAACAAAATGAGATAAATACAAGAAAATGTGACAAGAACATAAGTCAGCTGTGAGACTGCATACTTCTGCCTGACAATGTAGGGATGAGCCAAAATCGTATCTGCGCCTTACTTTTCCATATTGCATGTAGTATTCCCGAAGTCATGCCATGGAAACATTGATGAATCGAAAACTATTTATCTGATCAAGCTGAACTTTTGGATGATGATTACTGTTATTCGAAAAGGATCAAATCCATACACGAAATTTGGAAAAATTGAAGTTGAAATTCCATCAAAATCTCTAGTGTGACCGAACTTTTTAAAGAAAAAAAAATGGCAAGATCATGGTCAGTTAAGATGCCAAGGAGCAAATTTCTCTGATGAATAGAACCGAAGTTTTGGCCAAAAGTGACCTTTCCATGACATTGACCTAGATATCCCAAAAGTAATACAGTTTGTAACCTTATAATGGACTTTTTTTTAGGTTTCCCCAAAAGTTGTGATTGATTATCATTTAAGACCGATATTTTGAGAAAGATCGGTGACGATTGGTCAAGCTATGTAGATGCTAGACTGTACAAAGAGTGACAAATTCGACCCAAAACAAAAATACAGTCGATTTTTAAATTTTAAGAGAAAAAAAAAAAAAAGAAAAAGCTATTTCATTTTATTAGATTGTATTTTAAAACTTAAAAAATTGTTTCATTTCAAAATTAGTGTGGGTGATGGGTCGAAAAGATACGGGGGGGGGGGAAGGGGCTGTCAAGTTATTAAAATGGAGAAATAAAAATCCGAGTGTCAAGGCTCATTAACAAAACATTGAACTTTTGACAAAACGAATGACTTTTCAAACACAATGGCAGATAACGGATTTTAAAAAGATGAATATACACAATGATAGACAAAGAATAGTTTCAAATTTCCTTTTATTTGGAAGTGACAAAGACATTTAAGCAAAAGTGCTTTGTTCATTTGTATTTTTGTGGCAAAGGGAACTCTTGCCATTACTAACCAGTAGAGCGTTACCACTGTCGACCAAGAGAAGAATCTATCAGGTATGTGAGGATGTATGGAAGTTAAACCTGGCCATTTACAGGGCATTCTAAATTTTTAGGGATGTTCGTTAAATTTTTTTTAACACTATCCCTAAATCTGACTAGTAAGGTCATAAAACCACATAATTGTTTAAAAAAAAAAGATTTTTTTAAATAAAAAGTACCCCTCTCCAAATAAAACTCACAGAATTTATCTTCCAGAGCAATTTTTTTTTTTTGGTTAAAACATCAGAATAGCCCACAAATGGAGGCTCATTTTACGTTAATGTGAAACTGATCCGCCACTCTAAATTCTAAAATAGTTTTAATATAAAAAATAGTTCCGTTTCACAATATGGTTTAATTTACTGGACAAATATTTAGAATTTGTGTTCCAATGTTTCTTTTCTTTAGAGAGACCGATTTGATTTTCAACAAGTTGGGATGCATTTCTAAATTGCAAGTGACAAGGCAAATTGATTTCTTCAGGTCACATTTGAAAAATGAATAAATTTGTATCTAAATTACCAAAATATTAATGTTTATCTATCTATAAATAAAAAAGATTTTTTTTGTGTTTAAAGTTATGAATAAGCTCTTTATTATTTCAAATATTTCAAGTCGCAAACTTTGCAAAGCGATAGCAAGCTAGCGAGTTATGTCGTAAAATTCCGACCACGACATAACGTTAACATTGAACAATGCTACTTTCTGAGAGTGTCCATCTGTTACAGTAAATGATTGTAAAATATATCCCGTTTGCCGACCCTCTGAGTAGGAAGATTTCTCGGCCTTTTCGCCGAGATCAAAGTATAGTATCTGTTCCGATGGATGCTACACCCTTTAGACCGGTACCGTCTTGGCCTTCAGGCCTTGATTCTGCTGGTCTTAGGGATTGTCCTGTGCAGTTCTAGGAGACCCACCTTCCCAGGCTTTGTCTTTTCACCCTTTGAGAAGGGTTAGTTTATTGCTAATCGCCTGAGGCGCCCCTATCGAGGAATGCTGACGAGGCTGCCCAGGCATTTTTTGTAGGCCAGAGTGCTCTTCCTCTAGGGCGCTGGCTTTTCAATCTCACTTTCCGACCTTGTGTCACATCTTACCGCTGTGGGAGGGAGATAAAAAAAATAAAAAAATTAGAAAGATGACAGGCCTTATTGCGTTCTACAGAAAGCCCACCTCCCAGCATTTGTGCCCTTCTGTCACTTTGTTTTTTTACCTATTTTTACGGTGCTCTCAATACAATGGATCGTTTGCATTCATTTTTTGTTAGTAATCTCGATTTTTTAACATTAAAAATACAAATTTTCTTTTTCAACTGCCAGCTTAACAAACGCTTATAAATTATAATTAAGTGACAATTTAAAGAAAAGAAAAAGGTATAGTATTTTTTTTATAGATTACTTTTCTGACGTTTAATCATTAATGAGAAATTAAAAATATTTTAATTTATCTTAATTTTTTTTTTTTTTTAAAGAAAGCCCTGTATGTATAAAAAAAAAAAATTAACTATAACAGATTTTTTAAAAAGATACGTGTCGTTTGTTTTTATTTAAAAATAACAAAAACTTTTTGCCATTTCTTTTATGGCAAAACAATCTACTAATTAAATTTGATTTAATTCTATTTGAGCATTCTTTCAATAACAATCACATTAGTAAAAGTTAACATCTAAAAATATGCTAGTAGTTATGAAATTAAAAAATGGCAACCATTTTAAAAATAAAAAAATGATTGCCCGTTCTATCCTGCACTATGTGGTCAAGAACTCGATCATTTTACATTAAACTTATGTAAATAGAGTGAACCCTTTTCTAAAGTTATATATATATATATATATTTAACATTTTTCTAGGGTGTTGACATGCAGTCACGCACACAAAAAAAAAAAAAAATAGGATCTCCTTTTCATTTTTCTGTTGTAAATTTTACCATAATTAAAAAAAAAGAAGCCTATTTCATAGAAAAAGCATATCAAGATGGCGCATGGTTCAAAGTCTGAACCTCTTGTCAATTACTTTCATAGTTTTTTTATGTATAGGCATGACGCCCCCCCCCCCCCCCATAAAAAAGAAACCATGCCAAAATACGGAGGTTAAAGAATTAGATAAAGATTCAGTTTTATTCATGACATTTTTCATCCTAGTCAGTGTTTTAAGGAGTTTACTGTCAAAAATGAATCAGACAAGTTTGATAAGGGAATGATGGAATCATAAAATTGACCATCACCTTATTGAAATAGTGGCATAATTCAATGAGATGTGGAATAATAACTATCACAAGAAAATGAATGGCAGTTGGGCCAAGGGTTCTCGACAATCAAGGACAATACACGGTCATCGATATCACAGATATAACCCTATCTATCAAGAAATATTTCTTCAGCACTCAACAAATGGACAATCCACAACTCCATTATCATCGACAAAATGAATCGATAACCCTAACTGATTAAGGAGATATACAATTTCTCTCTGCAGACGAGAGCTGGCTATTTGCGATAAAGGCCCACACAATATCATCCAAAACACGCACTATTACTATCACTTCTATTTCAAGACGCGAGTCAAAAAGTTTTCTTCAAACAAAATTTGTCGCTGAGCAGACAATTTTCTTCCAATATTAACGAAAGTTGAAACCAATACACAATCATCTCTCCATAAGAACAGACGACAATCTCGTCAAATATTTTTCTTCAAAAACAATGAACAAACATTGAGGTGTCACTACTACTGCTATCATTATGGAGAACATGGAAAGCCCATTCATGCTACCATGAATCAAAATTGAACTTTCGTTAACATCTTAAGACGACCATTTACGCCCATTGCTATTAGAAAATAAATGAATATTAGAATCGGTTAAAACTCCATCCCGTGTAACTATATGCTGATGAGTAACATAACAATAGCAACGTAGTAGTGTCAGAACTATACCGTCTGGAATAACGTTGCTTCTGCGCTGTTCCCTTGTATGTTTTGAGCCAAACCTTCCGACTTTGCATGCAACCGTTGAGCTTTGCAGGTTTTTACTCCCAACACCACGAATGGCAATCTTGCAGGTTAACGAATAGCTGCAATCAACGAGAAAAACTTCATGCAGACCAAACAATCCTGAGGCACAATCTCCGTGAGCTCTATGCAGAAATCCGACTCGTTGTAACTGCAACTATCTCCATTGAACTTAGACATATCACCAGCTGACACTAGCAGCAGCAGCAACACTTTCACAGTAAGATCAAGAGATTCGGTGAAAGCAGATGCCAACATGTACACAGACCAACCCAGGTTGGGGCAGTTAAATTCACGATAGTGACTATCATATAAACAAACATGTTCATGGCTACCATCATTCTTTGTTTAAGACTACAACTATGGTGATATTACAAATTAAACTGGAAGACCAGATTGTTCTTGCTGTAAACCAGGCAAGGTGACTTATAACTTATTTACTTGGAGGAGGGGGGGGGGGCGGCGCTCGGAGGATAGAGAGAAAGCAGAAAAACTGAACAAACAGACATTTGTAATATTTTACAGGAGCTAAAAAGTAGAAATTAAGACATTTTGATATTAAAAAAAAAAACGTTATTTTGTTGCAAAAATTATTTATTGAAAATTGTTATAAAGCGTTTCCTTCTTAAGCTTTGTGCATACAAATAAATAACGTTCGATCGTGAGCCGATTGAAAGTAAGACATTCATAATGAAAAGTTCCTGTCCCATCGCCGCAATGTAGCATCCTTGTGAAGTTTTACAAATACTTCAATGGATTATGCTCCGATGAACTGGCTACCCTGGTGCACCCCTCGACGTAAATTCACTAGACTAACCTGACAATCAGCTAAATCCCATCCATTCACTGTGGAGGTCCCCAGATGCTGGAGAGCCTTCTACTCCAATAGCTTCTTTCCTAGTGCTGCTGGTCTCTGGAACTCCCTCCCTGCTCCATGTTTCCCCGACAGTACCGATATGCAGAGGTTTAAAACTAATGTAAACAGACATCTCGCTGCACAGCTCCCAACTTAGGGAGTAGGTTTAGGGTTTCATTCTAATTCTCAGTAGCCCCTTACGTCTACTGTGGCGTCCTGCCTTGTTTGGGGTGAGAAAAAAAAAAAAAAAGTACAAGTCTATGTTAATTGTTCTGGACATAATTTAGCAAGGTTGTTGAGACGCTTTGTTATCTTTATGATACTATTGGAGCACAGTGTGGAGAAGGTGCTAGTGTGATTGCAAGAGTTAGGTGTGGATGGACTAAGTTTACGGAACTTCTGTCATTATGAACCAGCAGAGTGTTATTACTGTACACAGTTTGATGATATATGGAAGTGAAACCTGGTTAGCAGTGGTTGAGGACATGCGTTGCATGGAGAGAAATGATATGAGACTGATACAATGAGCATGTAATTTGAGTCTTAAAGACAGGCTTAGATCTGATGAATTCAGAGGAAGATTAAATCTGGACAGTATAGGGAGATGTGTGCAAAACAGGAGATGCTGAAATAATGGATGAGAGTACTTGGGTTAGTAGAGTTGAGGTAGCAGGTTCAGTTTGCAAGGGAATCATGGGAGAAAGTGATAAGAATGAACTTGAGAGAAAGAGGGATTAATAAATACCTGGTCAAAGATAGATTAAATGGGAAGTCAGTTCCTAAAAGCCATCCAAAGCATGCCAGCCCGTAAAACCGATGTTAGACTGAATATGATGAGGACTATAAGTTATAGTTTTATCTATTTATAAAGTTAGGTATGTGTATATGTCTATTTATATGTAAAGAATTCACTTCTGAACTAATTAACCGACCATTATGCATTTTGGAACAACTGGACTATATTTAGTTTAATTTTATGCAAAGGGGACAGAGAGGGGTGAAAGCCCTTAGTGAAAATTTATATACCTCCTATTTTTGTGAAATTTTGATAGATATTAGATATCAATTAATAAATATTCCCCAAATTTCAGTTTCTTTGGAGTATTTGCATGCAAGTCTTGAAGGTGCTAATCTAGACTAAGCTGCTTTCAATTGCTACAGATGGTTAACCGTCTATGCTTGGAAAATAATTTGCCTCATGCTGAAAAGAGAAGTTAATAAGTTTAACAATATAGCACCACCAAACAAAAAAAAAACTTTTTTTTTTTTTTAATTAAAAAAATCATTTGTATACATATCGTATGTTTCTCAGAAATATTCTGCGATAATTAGTCACGTGCGACCCTCATGACAACAAATTAACCCATGTGGCTTTCAAGGGATCTAGAGTTTGCCATTACTGTTCCAAATGGAGCTGCTCGATTTGCAGTCAGACCTGGAGTTTACTGCTGTTATCATCTGCTTGATTTTTGAGTACAGTTTCCTCATTTGAGTGCAAATGGCCATAAATAGGTTTCAGTTTTTGCATTAACTTATTTAAGTGTGAACCGTTCATCAGCAAACTCGAGTGAATCAAAACCAAGTATTATAGTGGATATGACCACATAAAACCAAAGCTTTGTCCTCCATTATGCCTCAGTTGAAGAAAATGGTTAAAAGTCAAAAGTAGCATCATTCTTTTGTTAAAAAAATGGGTACTGTTTTAGATATTGACCCTAATTTCCGTGACTGCCCGGCAGCAGCGAGCCGACAGCTAACGGAAGCGTCCGAGACCTGCCGAGTCGGCAGACGACAACAATGTAAGACGATGAATATACGTAAAGAAAAAGAAATGCATATATTTTTATACAAAAAATGAAATAAATGAACAAACCCATAGCTGAAATGAATAAACTTTTTTTAAATTAATATTTAACCATTTTATGTAAGAATTTTTTATAAACGCTAACATTTTAAACCATTTTTTTTTTAACTGAAATAAACTGTTTTTATAAACTGTAGAACGCGAAAATAATAACTTTTTTAAACCATTTTTTTTTTTTTTTTGCAATTACGCATTGTTTTTTTTGTTTCTTCCATTATTTTAGCTGGAGGGGTAAGGGCTTGTTTTTCGTTTTTGCTCCGGAGAGGCAATTACACTACACAACACTTCAAAATTCATTGTCAACAAGTGCCAAGCGTCTCTCCTTCAAATCAATATCGTCTGCCAGCCTCGTTTTCGATTTCGGCAGGTCTCGGACGCTTCCGTTAGCTGTCGGCTTGCTGCTGCCGGGCAGTCACGGAAATTAGAGTCAATATCTAAAACAGTACCAAAAAATGTAACTAGTTTGTTTAATTTCATGCCAATCCAAATATTATGCTAAGGCATTTCATGTTCGTACATACATTAACACCTTTTACGGATATTTTAAAAAAATGAGGTCGTCTGATCAGCAAAAATAAGATGGTTATTAATCTGATTTTGCTAAGATAAACAATTCCGACTATACCCATTTTTTTAAATAAAATATTAAAAATAAAATTAAATAACATAAAAATAAAAGAGTGTTCCATCGACTAAAACAGTACAATTTTAAATAAATATATTTAAAAAAATGAAATTCGTTTTATTGATTTGAAAAATATTTAATCTGACAATTATTTTACGGTAAGACAATATTTGTTTTAAAAACTAAATTAAATCGCTACAATTTTAAATAAAAGAGACATATTTGTTTATTTAAAGAATAGTTAGTTGAAATGATTATTTTTATGGAAGAAAAAGTAATTTTCTACCTGTATTAACCCTGACAGACATTTCAAAAGTAATATTTTTTCATGGTAAATTATACAGATTGATAAAAAAAAAACAAAAAAAACAAAACACTGGAATTTCTATGGGGTCTCGCAAGTATGAGTATAATATCTAAATTTTTATAAACTAATTTTATTAAAAAAAAAATGTTGGTTTTGAATTTGGCCCTACGTTCAAAAAGGTTGACAAACACTAGCCTAATAGTTTTTCATGTTTTATTTAAAGTAAAGTTTGGTATGAAGAAAGAAGTCTATTCTTCACAAGGAACTTTGTAAACTAAATTTTGAGTCTTGCCATCTGGAACGTAGTAGGAGGTGGCCATTGGAATATCTCACTTTTATGATTTCCATATATAACTAAACATTGGCGAAGCAAAGTTTAAGTTTTATTCAAACCATTTTGAAGATGCCTTTGAACCTTGTTGATAATCAGTGAAGTATGTCTTGACTATAAATATGGCTGTTTTAACTAAAAAAAACAAAAAAAAAATTTAAAAAAACAAAAAACGTGACTGGTTTTCAGTTCTAAATTCCGATGCTTTATTAAAATAGAATTCGAATCACCTTGACCTACTTGACAACTGACCTCATTTCAAACAAATGACCATTTCATTCGTTTCTCTTTTAAGAGATTACATAACACATGATTTATGATGGTGCCCTTTCTCGTTTTATTATCTTCCACCCTTTAAGTTCACATAAATCAGCCACTAATAATGCCAGTGCATACTACGAATCTCTGGTTCTTCATTAATAACGGTCTACGTTGCAAAGCAAGTTCCGCAAGAAATCTTTGAACAAAACTCTCGAATTTATACAGTTGGGGCGCGGGTGGATGGGTAGAAGTCAAATGTAAAGACTTAGGTAGTATACAAAAGAGAAAGCTTTTATCCCACCTTAAGATAAGGACAGTTAAATCAAGCTCATACTAGCATATACTCAGAAATACTGCAGGTATCAACTCTGTTCAATGTTTGTTCGACTCCAAATTGTGATTTTAATTAATCAGCGCTGAACAAGAGATAAATGGGATTTTAATAAATAAATAAAAAGTCTGTTCGTCTTAGAAACGATCGTATGCCAAAAATGTTGATGTTAAATTCCTGGAGCTGATATAAATAATGTCAATTTTGTTTATTTCAATTGACACATAATATATATATATATTTATTTTGGTACAGAAAAATTAGTACAACATTCGTACCGTCGGTTTCAAGCACGGAAGGACTTAGCCATCCGGCTCTCTTCAGCTTCCGTTGTCATCTGTTTCGGAAATGTGAAGGCACGTGACACTCGTTTGGACGCGTTATTTGCTTAGAGTGTTGTGTATGTTTGTTTAAATTTAGTGTAAAGAAGGTTTAATAAGGTTTGAAAAAAGGGGGGAGGGTGAAAAGTAACAGTTGAGATTTAAACCGAAAATTTAAAGATATAAATATATATATATATATATATATGTATATATGAATGGATAACATAATAAAAAAATGATATATCCTATCGAGACATGGTGAAGCTCAATATAGTAGACAGAGCATTTAAATACAGATAATGAAGTAATGAAATAGATAATAAACTTGTAAAATATGTAAATTTTAACTCATCAGCTGTTCAATATATAGAGATTTTATTAGGCATGTGTATATGCTTATATATTTCGATGTATAGGATTTTTTCCTAAACTAATTAACCGTCCATTATGAAGTTTGGAACACAACTGCTAAGTGCAAGGCATGGTCGTGTGGGCTAGTTTTAGTTTTATGCAAAGGGGCCAAAAAGAGAGGGAAGTCTTTCGGGCAAAATTTAGTTACCTTCTATTTTTTAAAAATTTCAACAATAGGTATTAGACAATCAAATAATATTCCATATTTCAGTTTCTTTGGAGTATTTTAAAAGGTTTTTAGGGGCAAAATATGGGCACTAACTCGAATTTGAAAATTCAAATTTGATCCATAGTCATTACATAGCAATTAAGCAAGATTCTTCAGATTTCAATTTCTCCTTAAGGCCTTAAATTTTAGACATTTTCTAAGATCAACATCATGTAATGGAATTTGATCAAATTTGATCAAAATTGAAATAAGGATTCTAGACATAAGATTTAGTATCATTATATCTTAATTTTAATCTTTGTAAAGGGGAGAATATTTCCCTTCAAATCTGTCCAGTTTTTGTTTGGTATGTTTGGCTTGAGCACATTCCGTGGTCCATAACATTGTCCATCTTTCTCCCCTCTCCCATCTGGACTTTTGTTTTTGTCTGGTTTCTTCTTGGATAGGAAGATTGCCTCCCTTAGTGCTACATTTATTATGACGTATTCTCATCTGGTGTTATATATATATAAGTGGATAACCTGCGTTCTTCTCTTCAGGGATTTTTTATCTTCTGTTGAAGTTTCATTCGAGGTTTTGCTCCACAAGAGTAGTGGTAGCAATACAATAACACCTTCTGTGCAACAGACCCTGGCTGGAGTTTTAAGCCTCTTATATTTCTTTTTTGGGCTGCTGCATATAGTGGAGATAGGACTTCTAAAATTTACTTTTTATTTTATTTCTTTATCAAGGCTTTGTCCCTGGTGTACCCATGTCATGGCTGGAGTGTCACTTATAGAGGCAGGAAGGTTTACACCATTCTCTTGGGATAGAAATGAGTCTTCTAAAAATAACTAAAGTGACCCTTTGAACTAAATTTATTCGAGCTTCTTGAATTTCATCGGGAGGAAAAATGATCATTAATAAAATTGCTAACATCAGACGCGGTACATCAGCTCTGACCCTGTTAGTGAGGCTGAATATACCAAAGCTTGATGAGCTCCTGACAGTCAGTCGGCTATGTTTGTTCAGTTCCATTGCGAGGAAAATTATTGGATTTAAAAAAAATTGGATCAAACAATTATTGGATTTTAAAAAAAAAAATCAATTATTGGATTTAAAAAACAAAATTATTGGATTTAAAAAAAAAACAATTATTGGATTTAAAAAAAAAACAATTATTGGATTTAAAAAAAAAGGATAGCATGCTCTCGTTCCGTCAGCCATGACTGGGAGAAGTCTTCAGTAATTCGCAATTCTTCGTATAGCCTGCACCGAGGATTGAACCTTCAACCTTCAGATGACTGTCACTTAGAACTGAATTTTACTCAGTACTATATCCACTGCGCCACGGACAGAAATATTCCCGCGTTTGAAAAGATACACCTGAAGAAGGCCGGAGGTTACAGCATCCGAAACGTGATGATAACTCAAGATGAGAACAGTAGTCCGAATAATTGGAATTATACAAATTATCAATCATCTCAAAAATTCAGAAACGTATAATTAATACAAATATATTTTTAACTTTTTCATTGGTATTAGTTTATTATTTTTCCTCATTGTTGATTTAATGTTTGATTTTATATTTTAAAACAGATTCGGTTATTTTATTGCTTTTAAGTTTGCTTTATTTTAACTTATTTTTATGAATCTTGCTTATTTTTATGAACCTTGCTTGCTTTCAGTGTCACTTTGTTCACTGAAAATGCCCATGTGGAGCCCGTATATCACAATATTTTAGGAAAAATTCCCCTCATCAGGTGTTACTATTTTGCTTAACTCAAACTTTGTAGCATATCCACAGTGAACAATAAAACATATCTTAAGTGAGACTGCACACAATGAAAAACAATAAAAGTGATTTTCTTTTACTAAACATGGTTTATGATTTTTTAAGGGAGAAAAAAAAAATTCAAATGATTTATTTTCTCTGCTTGACTGACTAAAGCAAAAACAAGTGATGACAAGAATCCAAGTTCAGAATATGTTGTTTTCACATATAACTGTCATATCACTTATGCAGTGATGTGGATAGATTTTTAATGGAGCGAGCACTCGAGAAGCACAGTGGGTCTCAACTAAAGTTTGATCATTTGTATTGTTAAACTGTAGCACGAAAACCCCATGTTTACAAGATAGAAAAGTCCGCCGACTTGGCCAGAGATATGAGAGACGCTGGATTCAAAACCAAAGTCTCCACAGTCGAAGTTAGTACCAGTGGATGTGTAGACTCATTTGCCTATAGCCTCATGAAACAGCTGTCCATCCCTGAAAGAAGCAGGACTAGAACCTTAAAAACATGAGAGTGGTTTTGTTTTACGGCATATCAACCCTTTTCGGGTTATTTAATGCCGAATACGGTCATTTTGGTAAAAGTTTTTACGCTTCAAGTTCTTTATATCATCAAATATTTATTTATGGTGCTTGGTTTGGTTGTTTTGTAGAAGAAAAAATGTTTTTGCTTTTAGCTTTTCAGAACATGATCGAGTTTTGCAAATGGCAAGGAAAAAAAAAAAACAATAACATCAGTGTTTGGTGCATTTTAAGTCAGGAAGCCGGTATCTTCAGACAACCTGATTTGGTAGCACCTATAAAAAAAACTGGAAGGAAGCGATGGAGAGACTCCAGTTGAATCTGGTTTAGGAGGAACTTCATAAGTTTTAATTTGCCCCAATTCAAACAAATACCATATTGGCATAGTTGTGCAACTGAAGAAACCAATCCCACCTAGGGTGTACTAAAACGGAAAGCGGGTGAATATCCAAGAGTAATGATTGATGTGCCACGCTAGAGTGTCAGGAGTTGAGAATCGAAATATTTGCTTGGAGGGGGGTGGGGGGCGTCTCCTCTGAGGCCTACTTGCTGTTGTGCTTATCAAGAGTGTCTTTCCACCAAAACAAAGTTTATTTTGTTTTACCATCAACCGAATAAAACAATTTATAATTATCCCAAATCACTTACATTATATAAGAAAGATAGTTCCTTAATTAAATTCAAAACAAAAACAATTTAAACTTAATTTAGAAAGCCATAGTTGGATTCTAATCATGTTTTTAAACATAAAATAATTCGTTTTGAATTTATTACGAATACTCAAGGTCTACTTTGTTATGTTAATTTTTTTTTAATTTATAAAACACGTATACAGTTAAAAAATCAAAAAAGAAAAATCAAAAAAATCCTTCAAACCTATTTTTTTTTTTTTTTTTTTTTTTTTTAAATGGAAACTGCTCCAAACAAGGCATCAAGTTACTTGATTTAAGTAGCTAAAAAAATACTTCAAGGTCAAAAACTAGCCAACGATAAGTGTTAGGTGGATAGATTTTCATCCAGAAAACAGGAATTCTTCCCTTTTTATCAGAAACATCGCTCATGGAACGTGAGGACTAAAAAGGACAAAATGAGGGAAGCGAGAGTTACGAGGCTGCTGAAAGTAAACCTCAAGGCTCACTTTCTAGTATCCTTATTTTGATTTGAACTCAGGTATGGCAAGTGTAAAAACTTGCATTTAATTTTCAGTATTTTGACATCTTAAAAACTACTACCTTAGTAATGTGTATGCTGCCTATTCTTTTTTGTCACAGATCATGTGTTTCTACATGCCTACGAATAAACAAACACTCAAAACACCTTAACTTTTTTAATAGTATATAGATTAGAAATTCTGATTTTGAAAAATAAAATTCTATTTTAAGAAAAAAAAAAAAAGAATTCTACATAACCAATCCATAATGGTTACAGAGTGGAGGTGTGAAATGTTTCGTCTTTCATTGGGAAGCTGAGGGGGTGTCCCTGGGATGCACAGAGAATTTACTTCATCCTTTTAGATTTGGATGCGCATCAGAGACACAGGATACTGGCACCAATGCTGTTAGGTGTATAAATACACTTTTGTTATCACAGAAATAAGTATTTCTATTGTGATTTAAAAAAAATTTTTTTTTAAAGTGAAACAAGACATTCCAAACACTTTGAAGAACCCTTTCTCCTTCCCAGATTAACTTTTATGGTCTACTAGTTAGCTTTACTGACTATCAATTCGCAAAGTTTGCTACCAGAAATATGAATTTAAAATAATAAACATTTCATTCATAACTTTGTTGTAAGCACAAACATTTTTTTCTTATTTATTCATAAACATTAACAGTTTAGGTGATTTATACAAATTTATCTTTTAAAATGTGACTGATGTCGAATATACAGAAGCAGTATAATTAAAAAGATATCATGTCAATTGTGTGAAGTTAAATTAACTTAAAATGGGGCGTTTTGACTTCAATACAGTGGCATTCATCTGGCGTTGTCCGTGTGGATATATTACTAGTCCGAACGTTTCTTAGGAAAAAAAAAAAAATTCAAATATCATGTTTACAATTTTTTGCCTTGAATAAAAGTTTAAACATTACCAATATGAGGTCAAATAAATAAAACTGTCAGTGTGATGGAGTTTAAAAAAAAAAATAAAAAAATAAAAATACTTTCTGTAAAAAAGCAAATGGCTTTAACGAATCTAAACAATTTCCCTTTTTCTTTATTTTAAATCTTAAAAATATCAATAAAAATAATTATTTAAATGTTTAAACCTTTTTAAAAATAAATACATTCTTCATTGAGATATTCTTTAATTTAATTTTTGTTTTATGAAACAAAGAAAATCTATTTAAAATTTTTTTTTTTTTAATGAATTTGGTTTCTTTACATTCCAATATGTTTCAGTTATTTTATGGGTCTAACAGATAATTGCCTCTTGTGACCCCAGATGGAATCGAAAAAAAATTTCAATGGTGCCTTTAGATTATTTGAAAAATTTAACCCTTACTGAAACTTATTTGAATGTTCTAACTTAACATATCGATTCCTATAAAACAAGCATTGACAGATATATATATATATATATATATATATGATAATTTTATTTACACAGACATGTACAAAATCTGCGACACTGGCATGTCGATGTTATCGATCAACAGTTACTATAAACTGAGATCTCATCAGGCAGAGTTAGAATCCGATCTTAACCTCAGATCATATTTGGAGAGAAGCCAAATATGATCTGAGGTTAAGATCGGATTCTAACTCTGCCTGATGAGATCTCAGTTTATAGTAACTGTTGATCGATAACATCGACATGCCAGTGTCGCAGATTTTGTACATGTCTGTAAATAAAATTATCATACATAAAGCTCTATTTTGATATTGAGCACTTTTTATAAACCCGGTTAAAATTCTCTGGATTACCACCCTGTGGATATTTTTCACCTGGATTATTACCATTATTATATATATATATATATATATATATATAAAATAACACGGAGTGTTTTTGCTTGATAAGACTTTCTTTTAATTTTCTGAATGGTCCATTTAGTGTTTCGGTCAAATTGCTGTATGTAAGTTATATAAGTTTCATAACGAACTCACATACAGCAATTTAACCGAAACACTAAATGGACAAAAAAAAAAAAAAAAAAAAAAAAAAGAAAAAGTTATATCAAGCAAAAATACTTAATGTTTGCCTAATATATATATATATATATATATATATATATATAACTATTTCATGTACTTTTCGGTATTTGCTTAATCAGTGCTAAATCTGCCTAATACATGAGTAGAGCTTAATAGCAGTATGAAAATATTTCTATGGCAAGTAAACTTAACAGATGCGTTCATGTTTTATTCCCTGCAATAAATAAGCAGGTTAACTGTGTGTGTGTGTGTGTGTATATAATATATATTATATTATATATAAAGTTATGAAAATATATTTATGCCAATTTTCATAACTTAGTACCTAGCTCTACTCACGTATTGAGCAAGGTTAAAGTAAATACTGAAAATTGAAACAAAAGATTATGTCCTTATAACATTTTATGTGGATACATGAAACAATAATATATATATATATATGAGAGAGAAAGAGATAAATAGAAGACAAACACGATAGTCTGTGTGTAGGCATTTGGTTTCACTCGACATTTAAATACATGGAAAAGGGATTAAAGCAATCTGGAGCCTTTCTCATAAGAATCGGATGCATTTCTGGCTGGTGTTTCCCACAAGATTATTTGTACAGGAGTATAAATTTTTTTTTAAATACTGAAAGTTTTTCTTCCCTCCACCACATACCAAGACTTGTAAACAAACAGAATTATCTATCCTTACTCTTATCAAAATACTGTAAGAACAGATACTAAAAAAAAAAAAAGATTAAAAAAAAAAAGAAAAAAAGGGGGAAAAAAAGATACAAAGCCCTAAATTCTGTTGCAAGGTGACTGCCAGATTACTTAATGTAGAAGGTCAGATTTAAAAATAGTAATAATATTCGTACTACTTAGTCATGTAACCAAGCTTTTAAAAGTAAACATTAAAATGACCTTGAGAAATCTTTGTTGCACTGCTTTGCATCAGCTAACTTGAAATATAATCAAGTAATAAAATAAAAAAAGGAAATTATGACTAACAAGAACATAAATCAGTCGTGAGACTTCATATCTCTATCTGACAACGTAAGGATGGGCCAAAGTCTTATCTGTGCCTTACTTCTCCATATTGTATGAAGAATTCCCGATGTTATGCCATAGAAACATTGATAACTTAAAAACTATCTGATCAGGCTGAAATTTTTCCTGGTGGTTACTGTTATCAAAGAACATATCTCTACATCAATTTGAAAAAAACGAAAGTTGAAATTCAGTCAAAATTTCGGTCTTGACTGAACTTTACAAAGATGCAGGACTTCATTGGCTACAATATGGGCCAAGTCGCAAGTCTCTGCGATGAACTGAACCGAAATTATCGCCAAAAGGGTGACTTGCACTTTTCCCATGACCTTGACATCTTAAAATTGAATTCTAAGTTAGACCATAACCAATATTTCGACCAGGTTTTGTGATGATTGGTCAATCGATGTAGATTATAGGCTGTACACTAACAAACAAACTCGACTGTAAACATGACCTTCGCCTCGGTGGGGGTTAGTAAAATCGGTAATTTACTGCGAATGTAACATTAAAAATTTTATATTTTTGTTTACACATTCCCTGATCTGTCTTTATATTTCTCAGCCTCCAAAAGTTTATTTTTGGCAGCCTCATACCTCTGCTCTTTGGCAGCCTCGTACCCCCCCCCCCCCTATTTTGTCTTTTAGTCCTCATGTACCAGATTGACGTTTCTGACAAAAGGAGGAAGAATTACCGTTTTCTGGGTCAGCTGTTCTGAGTGGGTGCTATGTGGAGATTTTAAATCCTCTCCTAGTGTTCATCATCTAGTAAGTGTCAATCTACCCATCTTATTAACCCGTAGCCTTGATAAGTGGGGACTCGTTAATACAAAAAATATATTTGGGCCCAGAAATTTTGGATAAATTTTTTTTTTTTTTTTTTTTTTTTTTTTTTTAAATTACTAAATTTTAGTAACAGTATATTTGTGGTATTCTTGACCCCCTCCAATATTTAACGTTATCTGTTCCCAAAAGTAAGCAAGGAAACAGAATAGAAAAACAACAATTGAGAGCATTTAGCATACTTATAGAGATAATTAAACATGGTTTATTGGTTAAAGAGGTCTGTCCTGTGCCATAGTAACGAAGGAGAGGGACAGAGCGCATGCTCAGTGTCACATGATCACTTTTATGTCATATATAATGTATAACCAGGATCAATAAATGCCGACATCAAACAATGAAAAAACTTCAATAAAATTGGGATAAAAAGCAGTGTTCTTTTAAAACATCATAAACAGAAAGACCACAACATCTGATATTAACATACCGGAAAAAAAAAAAAAAAGTTGAGTAAAGTTTATATTATATATATATATATATATATATATATATATATATATAAAGTTGAGGAACAAAATTAGGACATTATTCATATCAGTTCCAAGAATTCAAACAACGAATATTTGATGTACGATCGTTTCTAAAACGATATGGAAAATTTTATTTTGTATTATACTTCAGATGATTCCAAAGGGTCGCTTCATCAGCGCCCCTTGTAATATAGAAATCAAGCAAGAAAAAGATCAAATTTTAATTTATAAAAATACTTATATCCAGTCAATATGGGAAACAGAAATCCTTATGCAATTTCACACTACTATTTGTAAGATCAGTAATGATAATAGTAATTAAAACATAGGATACAGCAAAAGCAAATAAAAAATATTTAAATACTGAATGAATAAAGTCGAAAAAATAAATAAACGATAATAAATCACAAATCAAATAAAGTAGAGGTTAAAATAAAGAAAAATTGAAATAATTTAAAGATAAAAATTCTATAATAGTGAAAATACAAATATGCAACGAAATAATTAAAATAAGAAAAAAATATACCATGAGAACACACACACAGCAATTAATCGGGTGGGGGGGGGGGTTGCATATAGTAAAAATTGTTTTTACACAGAATTCCATAATTTTAACAAACTTTGGAAAATTTGTAGATTAAACACCCTCTTCTACCCCCCCCCAAAAAAAAAAATGAGATTCTACATTTTTTAGATTACATGTAGAACACCCTGAAAAAAAAAAAAAAAAAAAAAAAAAAAGTCTTAAAATTTTTAAATTTCAGTTTCATATATAAATTTAACATAAAATGATCCTCCATTTCCGAGCCATTCTAAATTATTAGGACAATTAACTCATTTTTGAGTTTATACCATTAACTCTAAGCCCGACTGGCAAGTACAACAATCTGGGAGAGTTGGGTAAGAGAGTTGTTTCTCATATTCTCATTAAGAGAATCCACATCATCAATGCAAATGTTGTTTTGCGATTTGCAACCAACACTGATGATATTAGAAAGTTTTGGATACCTCTTAATCCCTTTATATCGGCCTACATAAAGAGATTTACTACAAGGTGCGCACATGTTATGTTGGTATTCATCACTTGTGTAAACAGTGATTGTATGTCTGTTATTCGACTTGCGTTGGAAGAAGCAGAGAAGGAGGAGGAGGAGTATATGCAAGGTTGGATATCATCATTGAAGGAATTTCGATCCATTACCTTATGAAGTTTACAGAAGAACTGCCCTGGTGTGGTGCCACATACTATTCGTGCTATAGACCACTAGAATTAACTATTTACAGTAGTGTATAATATCTCAAAGAACAGTGATCAAGAGAAAATCCAGATCGGTTTTAAATGCAATTTTGAAAGCCTTGCAGAAACACCATTCCAGAGGTCCTGATTCTTTGAAAGCAAAGTTAGAATGGTCTGATTACGATTGTTGTCCTCTATCGGTTATAATGACTGTAGGTGTTCTAAAATAGAAAATTCAGCGTTTTTTTTGTTGTCTTATTACTAATGAGTCACTACTTATTAAGGCCAAAAGCCACTAAAGGATAAGGGTTAATGAGGTGGATGGATTATTTAATGATAAGGATTGAAAATGGTTAACGGAATGAACAAAGTCAACAAAGATTAATCCAAGCAAGGATACCCAATTAGCAATAAACAATAAAAATTGAAACGGTTTAAAATATCTCAATAATGGTATATATAGAAAAAGCTTTATGATCTAAGAATCTTTTTACATTTTTTAAATCTGACTAAAAATATGGAAGTTATGACTAATTTTATGCCTTGCACGATTGGATATTTTTCCCTTGTCACATTTTTTTTACACTAATTTTTCAATAAAAATGTTATATCTTTGTTAAAACATGTTTAAGCAATGAAATTTGTCACATCAGTATTTTTGTGCAAAGAATCAGAATATGTCACTGAAAATCTCCAGAAATTAATGGTTTCCAAGTAATCTGCAGTAAATGCACATAAATATGCTGCAATACCTTAAAAAATACCATGTATCCATAAAAAAAAAAAACTTAAATACATTTTAAGCAGGACTGTTTAAAAATAAATATATTGCATAATATTTTTAGTATTATTGAAGATTAACATCTGCTAAATTCCCACCTCCTTGCCTCCCCAAAATATGTGATTCTACCTTTTTTAGACAATTACATGTGAACACATTGAAAAACTTGGCAGAAAGAAAAAAAACAAAAAAACAATTATTTTAGAATTTAGAGTGGGGATTAGTTTCACATATACATTTAATGTAAAATAATCCCATTTTAGGGCCATTCTAGTGTTTTAACCAATTTTTTTTCTATGGGAAATAAATTTTGTGCGTTTATATATTTTTTTTTTTCATTTAAATTTTTTTTCTTTCTTTTAGACGATTATGTGTGGTTTTTAAGAGGGTTTTTAAAAGGGTTTTTGTGGGAGATGGGGGGAGGGGGCTTGCCACTCAGACTTCGGGTTAGTGATAGGACTAGAGGCAATTAGGTGTGAACACCCTGAAAACTTAGAAAAAGAAAACAAGCAATTGTTTTAGAATTTAGAGTGAAAGATTAGTTTCACAAATTTAACGTAAAATAATTAACCATTTCCAGGCTATTCATGCGTTTTAGGGCAGTTAATTTTTTTTTTTCTATGGAAAATAAATCCTGTGCATTTTTCTTTATGGGTCTGCTTTTTCTTTTTTTTTTAATGAGCTTTTTGTGGGATGAGGGCTTTCCACTCAGACTTAGGGTTAGTGATAAGGTTAAGGAACAGGTTTTGTTTTGGATGGAGGTTGCCATTCGGACTTAGTGTTAGGGAGTTTTTTTAGGGGGTGGCTAGTCATGCAGATTCAAGATTAATGGTATTACATGTTCTAGAGAAGGCATTTTTAGAGGGTGGGCTTGTCACTCGAATCTAGAGTTAGTGGTAGAGTAATTTATTTTGTATTATGTTTTCAGCTTGAAAAAATATTTAAAAAATTGCACTAAAAGGCAAGAATGCTTGGGAAATGGGAGATCATTTTACGTTAAATTTATATGCAAAACTGATCTCCCCCCCCATCTCTAAATTATTTTTTGTTGTTGTCTTTTCTGCCAAGACTTTTAGGGTGTTAGCATGTAATCGCCTAAGAAAAAGTAGAATCTTATTTTTAAATTGGCGACTAGAAAGTCATTACTAGAATGAAAGTTGAGTATATTTGAAAACCAGTATATCTTGAAGCATTTTTTATGAAAAAAAAACACTAACATTAACTTTTTTAAGCGCAAAAAGTAATGTCTTTTTTTTCAAAAGTCCAGAAACGAATTTTACAAAACTAACTGTTTATCACCAGCTGATGCTGCTGGCTGATATATCAGTGATAATATCTAAATTTTTGACTTTTGCTGAAAAGGGAGCAATATTTTTTTGGATAGGGTAATTCAAAATTACTACTACCGAAAGACAAACAACTTTTTTATGCATTAAAATTATAATTGTATGTTAAGATTGATTTATTACTAGTTTGGGTATGAACATTTATTTTTATTTTTATTTTTATTTATTAATGTTTGATACACGTTATGGTGAAGTTTTATTTTAAGATTACAAAAAAAATCATGGATCAATAAATTTTGTACCCCGACAATAATTGAAATTGATATTTTTCCTGATTGTTTTCCAAATTACATGACGAAATTACTCATAGACGAATGGTACGAATGGTATGACATTTTTTTAAAGAATGGGGGGGGGGGTAAAAAAGTGACGTAAATGGCCAAAATGGCGTTAACATTTTTATAACTTTATTTGCTGAAAACTCTTCAAATATATCATGTAGATTATTTATTAATGCATGCAAAAAGATATTTATTTCCCAACAAAATTGTGGTATTTTGGCGACTTAAAGTGCTTTGGTTTTTAAAATATGACTATTTTAGTAGAACTATCTTGAAATCTGATTATCCAAACCGTTTTATGGTCGGTGGGTATTGCTAACCCAATAGATCGATCGCGATCTACCAGTCGATCAAAAAACATAATGACGGTAAATCACATGCCATTAAGATCATTTATATTTTAGAAAATAGATCAATGGATGAATTTATCTTTGCTTTTGTCATGATTATGTATTCTGGTTATCTCTACGGAAGTGAATCTCTACGGAAGTGAATCTCTACGGAAGTGAATCTCTACGGAAGTGAATCTCTACGGAAGTGAATCTCTACGGAAGTGAATCTCTACGGAAGTGAATCTCTACGGAAGTGAATCTCTACGGAAGTGAATCTCTACGGAAGTGAATCTCTACGGAAGTGAATCTCTACGGAAGTGAATCTCTACGGAAGTGAATCTCTACGGAAGTGAATCTCTACGGAAGTGAATCTCTACGGAAGTGAATCTCTACGGAAGTGAATCTCTACGGAAGTGAATCTCTACGGAAGTGAATCTCTACGGAAGTGAATCTCTACGGAAGTGAATCTCTACGGAAGTGAATCGAGAAAAAAAAAAAAAAAAGTGTTGCACTATTTGTTATTTATCTTTTTTAAATAAATATTTTGCAGCCGTGCATACAGTCATATCACTTATTAGCAATACCTTTTCCAATGAAAGGAAGTATCTGCCAATAGAAAGTGGATGTTAGGTTTACTTTTGGCAGCCTCGTAACTCACTTCCCTCTATTTTGTCGTTTAGTTCTCATTCTATGATTCTGACAAAGGGGGAGGAATTGCTATTTGCTGGGTTGGCTATTATTTTGAGTGGGTAGTATGTGAAGATTTTCAATACTATCATAGTATTCACCATTCAACTGTCAATTCGGATTAATTCTTATCCTCTAGTGGTTTACGGCTTGGATGAGTAGTAATCCATTAGTTTAATACGTATACATATTTATATGATCTACCTTCACATGGAAGGTAGAGCCCATAATATCCACATGAAGACATTTTCATTCCAATAAGGAAACAAAACCTAGGTTGGTTCCCATTTTTCTAACAATATTCGGTTCAAAGACCAGCTCTATAGGGTTGGAACCTTTGACTCCTATATTTAGCATCTCCAATTTCTCTATGTAATTAAATGATCATGGCCTACAAATCTCAAAGTTTGTGCATACGATTCTAACTTTAGTAAAAATATATCCCTATTTACTTGTTTCCCTATGAGGACAGAGTTAGACAATGTCGATGTTTAATGTGGGGAAATCCAAATCACCCAAAGATGGGCACTCTGGATTGGGACCAACGCAAAAATTGTCCCAGCCTGGAAAGATTTCTTTATTGATTGAGGACAGAAAAAATGAAGTGTAGTATCAAGACAGATACTACACATTGATCTTAATCAAAAAGCTAAGGAAAGTAGGAAAGTAGCAATAAACCCATCTTCCCCTTTGAAACAAAAATTTAAAAAATAAAATGGAGATAATACCTGGTAGTCTGACACCAGACGAACACATTTTGATTCTAGCCAGAAAATGTAAGCTACACAGAATGCCATTGATAAGATGCTGATGGTCCTGAACATTGTTGACCTCTTTTCACTCCTTTATGTTGTAGTAATGTCTCGGTATAGTCAGGAAGTTCTTTACCGAGTATAGTTCCCAGTAGCGATAGGTGGTATTACTGGAATACTGATAGATATTGGTATTATTGAAATAGCACAAAACCCTATTGAGACGTAAAATAAACTTAGAAATGTTTCAAAATCTATATTTACATCATTAGCATAAAAAAAATTTTAAAAAGCAAATCGAAAACAAAATGGCTGCCAAAAAGCATAAAGGGGGATAACTGTCAATCTTATCACATACCGCTTAGGCAAATCAATTCCCCATTACTGCGAAATACAGGAGACGAAAATAAAAAATTAGCGGAATCAGTAAAAACTGGTATTTAATGTTAGATTGAACCCAGTCGCCCAGCCCATTTGCATACATTGTAACCATTATGTCAATTAGGCCAATAGAATTAGTAAAAACTGGAATTTAATGTAAGATACGAATGAAAAGATGCCCTTCATTAACGCCAAGTTAGAGATGGCAGTTGAAAATGTTGGGATCAGTGTCGAAATCTTAAATTCATCTTCACCTCATGATAGTGGTGAAAGTCAAGACCCCCTGTCATTGCTCAGGTGGTGCCGTTGCCACATGGTAGTGCACAAACAGTGCCAATTAACAAAAAAGCTTACAATCAAGAATGAAATTTGCACCAAAGTTACAAATTTAAAAAAGGTCCCATTAAAAAGAAAAAAGATTTATTAAAAATGTCCCTATTTACTTGCTCCCCCATGAAGGCAAAGTTAGACACAAGGTGGGTTTTTAATATGGGGAAAATTCAGCTCTTTCTCCTGACGCAATCCTCTACAAGAGTTAAATACGTCCTAAGATGGAGTACTGCTTCCACATATGGGGAGGTGCTGCTCAGAGCACCCTTCACCTTTTTCACCCTTGACAGAGTACAAAACCGACTTCGAAATCTAGTGGGGGGGGGGGGATGTCCTCTTCTCTAGAGAAGAAACATTGCCAGTCTTTATCGTTATTTTCATGATAGATGCTCGGCTGAGCTTCAATCTACCCCCCCCCCCGTAAAACATGTACAAAAACTCGCCCATGCTACAACCACTAAAAGGATTTTTTTCTCCCGATGTACCTAAAACTAAACAGATCTTCCATGAGCAAAGTTTCTTTCCAAGAACTACCCGTCTGTGGAACAATACCACGGGGTTGCTTTCCAACTGACTACAACATGGTCTATTTCAAGTCCGATGTTAAATTCTTGTTGGGCCGTCTTCTCTTATAATAAAATTCTACCCAGTCTCAACCATCATTACCAATCCTCACATCGTTTCACTGTCCTGACAAACTCATGAACCCTTATCCTCGAATGGCCTTTGGGCTTTGATACGCAGTGACTCGTTACTACATAAAAAAGAGGGTCAGTTTGGATTTGGACAAAAATGAAAACTGCCTCAATCTAGAAGGATTTCTCCTCGATATGTTAACAGAACACCAAATAAATTTGAATAAGGGTTAAATTTTTCAAGGAATCTAAAAACACCATTGAAATCTTCCTTCAATTCCATATGGGTTCACCAGGGGCAATTATCGGTTAGGTTCTATAAAATTAAAATTAGAACATAAAAGAATTAAATTTATTTTTCTTTAACAGATTTTGTTTCATAAAATAAAAATAAAATTAAACAACGAATATCAGTGAAGAATGTATTTAAAAAAGGTTTAAATATTTTAATTTTTATTGGTGAAAGTCACTTTTGATGATAACTTTGGTTCTGTTCATTGTAGCGACTCGCTCGCTACTTGGCCCATATTGTAACCAATAAAGTCAAGCATCTTATATGACATTGACAAGTTTGGTCATGGTCAAAATTATGACTGAATTTCAACTTTCGATTTTTTTATAAATTTCATGTATGGATTTTATATTCTTTGATAACATGCAAAATTTCAACCTGATTATATAAATAGTTTTTGAGTTAACGTTTCCTTGGCATAACTTCAGGAAATAAAGCCCAGATAAGACTTTGGCCCATTCTTACATTGTCAGTTAGAGGTATGCAGACTTATGTTCTTGCCATTAATTGCATGCAATTCCAATCCCTGACTAATGCAATAAATGTGATATTGTTCTAACTGATGTCTAGCTTGTAGTCAGGACGAAATCCTGTGCACCATGAAGACCAAGTTCTCAAAAATGTGAATGTTAAGCCAGGCTAAGATCTGATGACCTCAGAGGAATATTAAATCTGGACATTATAAGATGTGTGCAGAGTAGTATGGCCACGTTGAAAAAAAATGGATGAGAGTTCTTGGGTTATGTAGAACAGTTGAGGTAACAGGGTCAGTTGCCAGAGGAAGACTAAGGAAAACATGGGAGGAAGTGATAAGAACGGACTTGAGAGAAAGGATAAATAAAGACCTGGTCAGAGATAGGTTACTTTTGGAAGCCAGTTTCTAAAAGCCATTCAATGCATGCCAACATGTAAAACGGATATTAAACTGAATATGATGATGATGATGATGGTGATGAATAGATTAACTGCGTCTTAATATACTAAATTGCTACTAGCTAAAGAAATGAAAAACCATGTCGTTCAAGACTTGTTTGGTAGTGGATACTGGCACCGTGGGTGTTGCTGCAGTTTTACGACTGCAAATTGCTGGTGCATGCAAAGAGCTAACCACTACGCATTGCCAAGATAGAGTTTTGGGAGAAAACTGCAGCTTTTGCTGCTGTTTATAATTTCCGAACACATTGTCCTGAACACAACATTAAAATGCCCGAGACACCCTGAAGCAAGCCGTCTATCTCTCCATCCCTCAAACCCCATATTTCTCAAACTCAACCACTTCAAAAAATATACACGCTTAAAAACAATTGAAAACAAAACTTTTCAAAACAATTTATTCTACGAATTGAAAAACTTTGCAAAAATATTGTTCTTTTGAGTTTTCATCTACAAAATTCTTGAAAATAATTCTAGAAATTTTTTTCTATATAGAATATATTTTTAACATTTTCTTTTATGCATCAAGTGTATTTAATACATCAAATGTTTCTACAAATATTAAATTAGTCATTTTTAATCATTTTTATTCAATTATCAATTTTGTGAAACACTAAGATTAAAACATTTGCTTACTAAGTTTGGTTTGTTTTATGGTAATTCAACCATTTTGGCTATTTAATATATGAACATGCAATTTCTCTCAAGTTACGAATAAAATAGAAAGAGTATCTACTCTTTCTATTTTTTCAGGCACCAGAGCAGAGAAACTAACAGCTGGTTCATATGAGAGCATGCAACACTGCTACTTGCAACTTGAGCAGGGCTTCATTTTTTTTGCAAAGATTTTGGATATAAGCCAATTAAAACGGAAAAATATGTGTTATGGAGCTAACAAAAAGAACAGTGACATCAAAATTGTTGCAAAGCTGACAAAGTCTCTCCACATTTTCTGTTTATTGTTCCTTAATTTCGAATAGACAATATTTTTCTGCTACAACAGCCATCGAAATCACATAATTTGATACTCCAGAGATTAGAGCCAGTTCATACGATTATTTAAGATTCAAAATCCTTGTTAACTTCTTGTTGGATCATTTCCCTTGAAGAGAGAAAACGGGCCAAATTTACTTTCTCAGATGATCTTGGGTCTAACTGCCTCCATAGGGAGGCAAGTAATGTGGCCTACAAAGTTATTTCTCCATGAGAAGCTTTCTCAACTCTATACTTAAAAATCATGCCCGGCCGAACTTTCAAGATTTTTATGTTTAGTTTTACTCAACTCACAGTATCATTTATTTGTATAAACAACTCAAAACAGAAAATGTTTAAAAAAAAACAAAAACTCCAGAAGCAAAATGCTTTTTTCAATATGAATAAAAAAAGTCATAATGTCTACTTATTTAAAACAGTATCTGCATATTTCAGTTAGCAAACAATATTTAAGGGAGACAGGTTAAAACTGTACAAATATGCCAGAAAAAAAAAAAAAAAAAAAAAAAAAAAAAATCAGTTATTTGGATTATTATTTTCATTTTTCGTCTTGTCTCATGCTTGAGGTTAGACGTTTCATGAATGACTTTTCTAGCCTGTTGCCATTTTGCTTGTGCCCCCCCCCCCCGGGGGGGGGGGGCTGAATCAAGTCGTCATCAACTGATCTCCTCCATATCTTAATCGGCCTACCACGTGGTTTTGGGCCATCGATGACAATGTGGATGGACACTTAAAAAATTTCTTACATTAGTGTTCAGCAACCTAAATGGGTGATATGCCCTAATAGTGTTTGGAAAACTATGGATCTGAAAGTTTAAGAGAAGATTATAAACCAGCACGACCTCCCCCCTTCCGAAATTTATTGGCCTTGTATCTAATTTGTTATAAAAATTATGTAAATTTTATTTCACCAGTTATGGGTAATAAAAAAAGTAGCTTGTGTACCGAAACTATGTTTCGACAAAAAATAAAAATTTAAAAAAATGTATCCATTTGTATAGTTTTTATTTTAATCATAACTTGGGATAAATTACATGGTCATATATTTAATTAAAAATTAAAAAAATGGTTGACTTGCCAAAACGATAAACCAATCTTAAATGGGCAAATATTTCACAATTCTTCTTTGTAAGATATAAAAGTTGATATATCAAACGTAATTTGATTAGAAAATTAAATTTGTTTTTATTGACACCATAATAAAGTACTTTGTTAAAGTTTATTTAAAAAAATTATGTAATCCCCCTCCTGACAACTGGTAATATGGAAAGTTTTCAATTATGACCCCCCCCCCAAAAAAAAGAAAGGGAAATAACTTATTTATATTAAAGAGATTAAAAGAATTGTCTCCCTTACATTACAACTAGTATAATATATTAGTATAGTAGTAGTATTATTATTAATATTATTAATATTAATATTGATATTATTAATAATAATATTAATGATATTAATAATATTAATATTATTAATATTAATATTGATATTATTAATAATATTAATGATATTAATAATATTAATATTGATATTATTAATAATATTAATGATATTAATAATATTAATATTGATAATATTAATATTGATATTATTAATAATAATATTAATATTGATATTAATATTAATAATAATATTTGATTTTTTAAGTCAAACGTAGTTATGTCCCTTGGATTTTGAAAAGGTTATTTCCCTCTAATATTGCAACATCGTCTACATAAGCGCCCTGGATTGGAAACATTTTAATTGCCTCAGTCTTTAAGGATTTTTCCTTCACTGACAGGACAGAAAAGATGACGCGTAATATCAGAAAAGATACACTTTGCACAGTGAATTAGACCGATAACTCTTGTTCGCATTGTCGTTTATCTCCCTTTTTGAAAAAAAAACTTTTAACTACCAGATTGTTTCCTAATTGAAAGAATATCTTTAAACTATTTCTGCCAGAAATACCAAATATGAGTCTTCAGAGAGGACAAGACTATTTAACTGTCTCATTTACGATGTGTAAATCATTAATGGCGAAGCATTTAAACATATTCGAAATGAAAAACGAGTTATGCTCAGAAAAATGCAAGGGAAGTAACCAGTTTTATAAATATATATAAGGGAAGTAACCAGATCATAAATATAAACATTTAAGTTAGCTTTAATAATATTTTTTTATTATTATTAAAGTATAACAGAAATTGGGCATCTTTTACGAGACTCAACAGAGTAAAAACGCTAAAAAAACAAATATACAACAAAAAAAAGTAACTGTAAGCTGTAAAAGTTAGTTTCAAACTTGCATGTGCTATTTGTTTGTATTTTAAACCCGTTTGAAGTGCTATTTATTAGAAATTTACGTTCGACAGACGGGTTTCGAAGAATTCAAAATGGCCGCTCTACGTAATAATATAGAGGGACTGGCCGCCATTTATCTTTGAGAAACTAGATGTTTTAAAAAACAAGAAATTTTTTTAACATCTAATAAAAAGCCATTTATACTACGTAAAAATACAAACAAATTACATAGGTAAGTAGAAAAATGTCTATTCTAGACATAAGTCAACTTTACTTGTTGCAAATTTATGTTTTTAAACTCTTTCTCGTTCTTTTTTTTTTGGACCCCGTTCGCGCCTCTGCTGAGCGTCGTAACATATACCCCAGAAATTTATAAAATTGTTTTTTTGTTTTACGGCATAAATATAAACTTCAATAATATTTTTTTATTATTAAAGTATAACAGAAATATATAAAATTGTTGTTATGGTTTTTTTGTTTTACGGCATATAAAACTTTTTCGGGTTATTTAATGCCGAATCCGGTCATTTTGGCGAAAGTTTTTAAGTTCTTTATGTTGTTCAATTATTTATTCATGGTGTTTGGTTGAGTGATAGGGTGGAAGGACGAGGGAGGGAAAGGGAAATTGTTCTTTTTTGCAGAACATGATCGAGTTTTGCAAAGAAAAAGAACAAAAAAAACATCAATGTTTGGTTCATTTAGGGCCAGGAAGCCGATATCTTCAGACAGCCTGATCTGGTAGTACCAGTAAATATATAAGAAATTAAAAATATAACTATCGACGTTTAATAGGTATTTTATTTAAAGAATGGAAATGAAAAGAATCAAAAGTATGCTATTCACCACTAAAGTTATATTTCTCTTTGGTGCAATACAAGCTTTGATATTCCAATTTCTTATAAAATAATTAAGAAATTAACCAGCTTTTAAAACTTCGAGAGAAAAGAAATCGTCTACATTTCAACATCATGTGTTATTAGTATCAGTTCTAGTATACATTTTATTTAATAATGTATAATTTCTACAAGAATTTTTTAAAAACCTATTACCCCCCCCCCCCCGTGATTCTATATAATTGAAACAGTTTTGTTTACCATTTTGTTCCGTGTTAAAATATTTGACAAAAAGACGATTCAAAGTATTCATTTCTCTTCATGAAAAGAGAATGTAATGAAGGTTTTAATTCAGTCTATGGGCATCTTTTACGAGACTCAGCAGAGTAAAAACGCTAAAAAAACAAATATACAACAAAAAAAAACTGTAAGCTGTAAAAGTTAGTTTCAAACTTGCATGTGCTATTTGTTTGTATTTTAAACCCGTTTGAAGTGCTATTTATTAGAAATTTATGTTCGACAGACGGGTTTCGAAGAATTCAAAATGGCCGCTCTACGTAATAATATAGAGGGACTGGCCGGCATTTATCTTTGAGAAACTAGATGTTTTAAAAAACAAGAAATTTTTTTTTAACATCTAATAAAAAGCCATTTATACTACCTAAAAATACAAACAAATTACATAGGTAAGTAGAAAAATGTCTATTCTAGACATAAGTCAACTTTACTTGTTGCAAATTTATGTTTTTAAACTCTTTCTCGTTCTTTTTTTGGACCCCGTTCGCGCCTCTGCTGAGCGTCGTAACATATACCCCAGTCTATTAATTAAAAAATAATAAACCATAGTGACGAGATGTTAGTGTGAATAATATGATCTGATGATATGTTTAAGATTATTCCAGAAAGGCGATAGGATAAAAAAATTTAAAAAAAAAGTTTTAGTGATGCGTTTCTTATTACTACCATTCTCAAAAGCATCATGATTTGAGATGCAATAAAAAAAAAAAAATTGAACACTTTCATCAATAGATTCATAACTTGTAAAAGAAAAGCAGTTTATCCTTTAGAAATTCATAAATAGTCAAGTATAGATCAGCACACAAAAAAAAGTAAATCCATATTATATCCGTTTTTTATACAAGAAAGGTTACTAAAAAAAATCTTTAGTAGTTTCGATATATATCAGAGTAAATTTTTTAATATACTTTGAAAGTGTTGGATTTTGTTTAATACATCTGACAACCCACGAGGAATATTTAAGCATTTTTTTTTAAATCTCAATATTAAATGTGAATACACGATAATTTAAAAAAAAAAAATTTTTTAATTTAAAAAAAAAAAAAAAATCGCTACAATTTTTTTTTTTTTTTTTTTTTTTTTTTAAATCTTTAGAGTAAAAAAATATTACTTAGAACAAGGAAAAGTGTTAAGTATTATCAGCTTTCTGATAATAAAACAATTTATAAAGACAAAAATGTATTTAACTCTGTACAGTAGCAGACCAGTTTCAGATTTGAAGTTTATTTTAAACCTAAAAAATAATTATACCGAAATATTCAGAAATAATCCTGATTAAAATTATTTAACCTTGTCTCTGTATTTATATTGGAACAAGCAGGATTTTCTGTGGATTTTTTTTTTTTGAGGGGGGGGGGGACAAAATGGAACAACTAAATATATATAAAAAAAAATTTAAAGTGTAAAAACTATCTCCAATAAAAAGAAAGCAAGAAAGCTGACTGATCTAGTTTCAGTGTTGTTTTTGAAACGACTATACGAATTCAAAAAGTATTTACCCCCCCTCCTTCTCACCCACTAATTTGGTTTCTGATGACCCAATGGAATGAATATTATCTCGTATGTGTGTGTTTTAGAGATTTTATAAAAATTAGTTGGGTTGATTTAGTTTGAGAAAATAACTTGCTACGATTTTTTTTTTTTTTAAATAATTGAACACCATAGTAATTGGCAATTCAAAAACCTAAACGAAATTGCTCCAGTCAAGAAAGTTCAGAAGTACAATTACATTCCTTAGTGCTAACAAAGGAACATCAAATACTTATATTTATGCTTTTAACATACTTAAGAAACTTAAATGACGAGATTATAACAGATTTATAAATAAATAATGGAAAAACTGTTATTTTAGAATGATGTAGCAATAAAAATAATTTTATGAACTCATCTATAAAAAAAATAAAAACAAGACTGAAGGTTGAATGTAAAAATCTATATATTACTCCGTGTATCTTGCGTGTTCTTATGCATTTAATGATTAAATAGAAGAAATTACTTTTAGAACATTTACTGTCAGAATT
Source organism: Sepiola atlantica (assembly GCA_963556195.1). Taxonomy (NCBI): domain Eukaryota; kingdom Metazoa; phylum Mollusca; class Cephalopoda; order Sepiida; family Sepiolidae; genus Sepiola; species Sepiola atlantica. Next base: position 93,390,050 of record OY744532.1, read on the forward strand.
TAAAAAAAACAACAAAAAAACGGCCAGGTTAAAATATTCATCTATTTACTACAAAAAGTAATAATAGAAAAGCAAATTTATAGTTCAGATAGATTCGACTAGGAATCAATTTCCAAACGTGAAAATGAAGCTCAATATTTAATATTTAAACTATCCAATAGCGTTAAATTTAAGATTTTATCATTCTATGATGCAATAATTTTTAAATTATAACTTTTATACATGTTTCTAGAGGAACCGAACACAAACACAGGTAACCTATGTTGCTTAGTCCAACACCTCCATCAGAAAGTCAAAGAAAAATCCAAAGACAATCCGGAGGAAAAAATAAGATAAAAATGGCAGATGGACGATCCGAGATTTCAAACCATTAGACATAAAAAGTCAAACACCGGGAAAAATCCTGCAACAAACAGTCAAATCCGGTTAAAAAGAAACCTGTTTAAAGAATTTTACGAAATTAAAAAAAATCAGGCAAAAAATAACAAAAAACATTGAATAGCATCCATTACGGTGTAAAAAAAATATATATATATATATATAAAGATTATATATTTACATACGACCAAAACACTGGATGATCTTACCTATGGAAGATGTCACAAGAGGATGATGACATAACAGTTGGAGGATAACTATGCAAAGTGGATAACGTCAGAAAATTATGACATCATCGATAGAGAGGTTGGAGATCTTTTATTACGTTTGTAGTGCCATGTGCATCTTCAAAATTTAATTTCCCGAGTTGTGGTATTTGTTATTGTGACTTTTTTTTGCATTGACCACCATCATTTTTACATTACTCGTATGATGGCATCATCTAATTTATTACCCATTACCTGTATCGACTTGACGATATCCGGGATCTTACGTTCAAATTTGTTTCATAAATATTTTTTTTTATGTGCACAACTTTTTTGTAAACCTAGAACGAAAAATGAAAGTAAGAAACGATAACTCTTACTAAAAGTTATTCCCCTTAGCTCTTTCTTTTCGGGTGATTATGAATGGCTACCCATTAAATGCAGGTGTAGCCCAGGGATCGATCCTTGGAACTTTATTGCTCCTGATTTTCATAAACGACCTCCCTGATGACATCGTGTCTGAGATGAGTATATTTGCTGACGATACCATGCTCTACTCTCGTCATGTGGGCAAAATGAACGCATTAATAGCCGAACCAATTGCCGAATCCTTAGGTACGTGCAAAAATGGCCGCCTCTTGTACGGACTATGCTTATTAAAAAGGGCTTATTAATTATTTAATTAGTTTCCGTATAAACTTTGATTGTGTTTGAAAGATAACAGCCTAAACTTAATCTCTAAACGGAAAAAAACTGCATATTTACGTGTGAAAAATAAATTATAATGAAATATGTAATCACGGTGGCTAAAAAACTAAAAAATTCAGCGAATTTTGAATAAAATTACTTATATTTATCTTTCAAGGGATTTTTACAAGTTTTTGGGAACTATTTCAAAGATAATTATTAAATTAAAGTCATAAGATACTGAATTAAAAAAAAAAAGAAATCCCCACGTTTTACTAAAAATTAGCAAAATTATTCCCCCCCCCCCCCGTAAAATCCAGCATCACTTAACCGGTAAAGGAGTTTTTTTACCAATTGACTATCGCTATGCAAAATATATGGAAGACAAAAATGTCATAATTTATCATTTTTAACTTTATATATAAAAATGGTTTTGTAATAGTTTATAGAAGTTGAAAAATTATTCATTAATTTCTTTATAAGGTTATAAACAAATTTAAGTACCCTTATTTTGTTATAATAAAGGAAATGTTTATTTAATTAAAATATTTGTGAGTACACAATTAAGATCTTATTTTTAACTAAAACGGTTCATATTTAACTTGATTCGTTTTTAATTTGGTAATAGTCTGAAATTATTGATGACGTCTGTTTACCAATGTCTTTCCTTTAAATTTGAAATAAAACTTTTTTTTAAATGTTAAATATTTTTACATTACGAACTGCGTCAATTTTATTAATTTTTTTTTACATTATTTAAAACTTTAGTTACTCGAGTTATTCTTAACGTGTCGTAACGATAAATTACATTGATTCTTTTTAAAATAAAGTGTTGTTTTTTTTTAATTTTAAGTGTGAAAAAGTAAATTAAAGTCAATGACTACACTGACAATTTATTCATTGAAAAAAAAAAAAAAGTTAAAACAGTTATTTATTGATAAACAGAATTCAATTTTGAAAGAAAATGTCATGTTTTAATTCTCTTTATTAATAAATAATTGTTTTTAACTTAAATATTTATTAACGAAAAAAAAGACAAAATAAATACAAATCTTTCCAAATAATTGACGATGAATTGTGAAATTAACGAAATTGTTGATTCTCTAAAAATAATAATTTGAGGGCGGTGTAAAAGTGAGTGGTTATTGGAAGGCTAATACCAGCTGGTTATTACAGAACGGGGCTACCATACCAATCAAAGTTCATCGTTAGTAGAAACTATCCAATTTAAAAAAAATTCTTTTTTTAGTTAAGTTCCTGGGTCTCAAATTTGTCAATTTTTGGTTTATTTTCAAGATTATAAAAAAAATTTCTTGCGCTGATGATGCCACGTTCATGTATGAAAGGAAAATATAATTATGTCGCATTTTTTATTTTTCCAAAAAGTCTAATCATTAAAATATTTTTTGCAATTATATTATTTTTTTGGTGAAAATATTGATTAAACAATGCTTTATTCAATAATATCGCTAATTCAAAAAATTAATTTTTCTTCGAGTTATAGTGATTTTGTTAACACGGGGCCTTTTTCGTAATATATAAAAAATATTTAAAACTTTTTTTTTTAATTGTTAACATCTACAATGCTTTATTTTCATAAAACAAAAATTAATGCATTTTCTTTATTTAATATATAAAAATATAACTTTAAAGGTGTATTTTGTTTAAAAAAAAAAAATACATTTTCACTAAGATTTAAAAAAAGAAAATAATGGTTTCATTATATTCCGTGATTGTTGAAAATTTAATTAAAAATTCACTAAAATTCAGGAAATCAACCAATTTTAAGTGAAAGGGGGGGGGGGTCAAAATGTTTTTACATTTTGGGAATAGGCCATTGATTTTGCACGTACCTACGAATCCTTAGAAAGTGAACTCCAGTCTGTAGTAGAATGGTAACATTTAATGCTTTTTAAGACAAAGCGCTTTTCCTTCGACCACCGATTGCCATGGCAAATAACACTACCTGAGCGTCCAACGTTCAAACTCCTTGGCCTAACATTCACAGGTAACATTAATTGGAACAAATACATAGAAGACATTGCCAAGACTGCTGCAAAGAAAGTGGCTCCCCTATCGTGCTAGAAAACTTCTCACACCTGACAGTATCCTATATAGCCATCATCCGCCCATGCATGCAGTATTATTGTCAGATCTGGGCTGGTGCATCATCCACTAGTCTCTCCCTCTTAGACAAGGTCCAAAAAAGAGTCTAATCTAATAGGTCTCACTTTTCACCAAACTTCAGCCCCCGTTTCACCGCCGCAATGTTGCATCCTTGTGCTTGTTTTACAAGTACTTCTCAGATGCCCCCATGACGACCAACCCGACAATCAGCTAAATCCAATCTATTCACTGTAGAGGTCCCCAGATGCCAGAGAGCCTCTTACTCCAACAGCTTTTTTTCTCGTGCTGCCGGCCTTTGGAACTCCCTCCCTGCAGAAATTTAAAACTAATGTGAACAAGCATTTCTTTGTACAGCTCCCTACTTAAGATGACCACCAAAACTTCCACCCTTATTGTCAGTATCTCCTTATGTCTATTTGCTTGGGGTGAATAATGTATTAAAAGAAAATTTTTAAAAAAAACAAAAAAAAAAAAAACACTGTAAAAGAAAGTTTAAATTGTAAATTGAAAGAAAAAGTTTAAGAAAAAAAAAAATTAAATAAAAAATAAAACACCAATTTTAGTTTCACAATAAAATTGAAAAAGATTAAATATTTTTTTACCACGACAAAAGAAATTACCGAAGAATAATAAAAAATTTCTCGGGACACCGTTTACAAATATCAGATGAATCATTAATGTCACAGTCGGCAACAATTTTGAATGAAATAATTCAATTTTACCAAAATTTTGATTTGTCAACTTAAATGATATTTAGATTCAACTTTTAAAATCCGGCCAACATATTAAAAAATTAGATTAAAAAATTAGATAAAATTTAGACAGCGATCATGATACGGAGTTTATCCAAATTGGTCAATCCAAAGAGAAGTTATTAGAGTCGGTCTTATCTTAAAACTAGCAGAAGTACCCTTCTATGTCGGGTTTCACAACTTTTCTTGAATTTTATAGCCAAGAATAGAAGTTAAAAATTATGAAATATTTTTCATCCATTTTATTATATATATATATATACATATATATATATACACAGGGTGTTTCAAAAGTCTTGGGAACATTACAAATGCGTATATCTCATGAACTATTCCAGGTAGAAAAATGAAACTGGTGCCATTTTAAAGCTTGCTTAATCAAGTTTTTGGTCATACTAATGATTTTCGTGTTATCTTTCCAGGTGCAGTAATGGCGTTCTCTAAACAAGACAAGGCATTTTGCGTCCTCCAATTTGCAAAGACTGAATCGTGGACATGTGTTCAGCGTGCATTTCGCAGGAAATTTAAAAAAGAAGCCCCTGAAAGGAAATCCATTGTCAGATGGCATGCTAAATTTGTGAAAGATGGGTGTTTGTGCCCAAGTAAGCGAACAGGTCGCCCTTCAACTTCAGAAGATGCAGTTGAGCAAGTTCGGACAGCCTTTCAGCGGAGCCCCCGTAAATCAGTGAGAAGAGCCAGCAAGGAACTTCAGCTTGCTCCAGCAACTGTCTGGCGTGTCTTAAGGAAACAACTGCAAATGGTACCTTACAAGCTCAAGTTGGTCCAAAAGTTGAAGGACACTGATAAGCCACTTCGCCGTGACTTTTGCATTGCAATGCAAGAGAAGTTGGAAGATAACGGCTTTGATGACCAGCTTGTTTTTAGCGATGAGGCGACCTTCCATCTGAATGGCAAAGTTAACAAGCATAACACTCGCATATGGGGTACTGAGAATCCTCATGAACTTCTTGAGCACGAGCGAGATTCACCAAAAGTGAACGTGTTTTGTGCAATTTCCAAGAAAGGTGTCTATGGACCGTTCTTTGAAGAGGCAACTATCACTGGTGAATCCTATCTCAACATGCTGGAAGACTGGTTAATGGCTCAGTTGGAACAAGCAGAATCTGATGACTTCATTTTTCAACAAGATGGTGCACCACCACACTGGAGTCTTAGAGTAAGGCAGTTTCTTAACACAAGGCTGCCTGGTAGATGGATTGGGAGATCTGGGCGAGGTGATGACGTTCTCATGCCCTGGCCTCCTAGGTCTCCAGATCTTACCCCGTGTGACTTTTTCCTTTGGGGCTTTGTCAAGCAACAAGTCTATGTGCCGCCCCTTCCAAGAGATATTGACGAACTAAAGGCTCGAGTAACGGCAGTTGTGGGAACCATTGACGTCAAGATGCTGGAACGCGTTTGGCAGGAAATGGACTATCGACTAGATGTCTGCCGTGTGACGAATGGTGCTCATATTGAGCAACTTTGAAGATTCCCCACAAAACTTGAAACTTTAACCTTTCCAACGGTACCAATTTCATTTTTCAACTCCTAATAGTTTTTGAGTTATTAAAAATCGTTATGTTCCCAAGACTTTTGAAACACCCTGTATATAAAATTATTCAGATTATTATGATCGACATCAGCTAGGAAATAACTGGAACCCTATAGCAAAAAAAAAAATTAAAAAATTAAAAAAATAAATAAAGGAAGAGATTAAATCCACGATGGCATAAAATATTGGAACTGAAGGTGAACGCTTTAACCACAAGGCTACTGATCTAAAATATGTCTTTTTAACTTCTTTAAAAGTTTGGTGTAGGGATGTTTTACCTCTCTGCATAGATCAAAAACTTTATTCGTTTTAGACAATCTAAGAAACAAATATAAAATTTAAAATTCTTACTAAATTAAAAAAAATATGTTAGTGAACATTTATCAAATATTTTTTTTTAATCTATTTTTAAATAATAATAAATAAAAAAAAGGATAAATGTTATATAACAATATATGTACAATGACTTGATGGGGTTGTTCAGTCAGCTAAAAGGGAACGTAAAAAAATGTTGAAACATTTGTTTCTAATGGTTTTTGATGTACTTTTAATTTTAAATAATTAGTTAGAAAAAAAAAAAAAAAAAAAAATTAAAAAAATTTCCGACATCGATAAGGATATATAGGATCAAAAGGCGCCAATTTCAAATCTGCAGTTAATTTGGCTCTTAAATCAACTGTGATGCCGCAACAGATATACAGACAAAATAATATATATATATATATAAGATTTGTTATGTCATTCAGATGAGGTGTAAAAATTGTGACGTAAATAAAAATCTCATTTCATTTCATTGCAAATCTTTGCATTTGAAATAAAGATTTTTTCCCGCCTTTGGGGAAATCATGAAATGATCTTTTAAATTATTACAATCATTCTATCCCAAATTTCATAACCCTAAAAAAGATACATTAAATGAATTTGAACAATCCAAAAAGTTATTGGCTTTGAGCATTACAGATTTTTTTATTTTGGTTTAGGAAGGAGGAGGGGGTGTCTGTGATATAGGGGGAGAGAGTTTAGTGCTGGTTAAAAAAACACCAAAAAACTTCAAGATACCAAAATACCCAAGGCTTCAAGAACATATCAAGTTTATTCTCAGAGGGGGGGGGGGGATGAAATTACTCCGTACATAGTGTATGCACTGTTATTAATTATACCATTTTTTCATTTCGTAAAAAAATCAGCAGTAAAGTATTCCAATCAGATTCTTAAAGATTTGTCTTGCATTCAAATATAGCCAAAATTAAAAAAATACACTACAATTTCAGATAAAAATGGTAGTGTAATTGAGGGGGGGGGGGGGGGGGGGGAGAAGAAAAAAAAAGAAAAATCACTCTCCCGGAACCTTACATCTTCAAGGTCAACTTCTTTAGCAATTGTATCTGTATCCACGAAATTACAGAAGCATTCATAAATATTTATTGAATAGGAAAAATGACAAACCGTTACAAAGGCATTACTTGAGAATTATATGCTCAAATTACACGTCTGAGTGGAGGACAAATTTTTGCTTATTTTTTTTTATTTTATTTTATTTTTTAAATGATTCTTAAATGGATCCATAATGAGCATTGCCTGCCGAATACGGTTTTTATTCATAAGACACAACTAATGAATATTTTTTTAAACTATTTACTTGAACCTCTCTTATCTAAATGACCGGAAGCCCTGGTTTTAAAATTTGTTAAAAGAAAAACAAAAAATTAAATAAAAATTATTGTCAACCAAGAGAAGTCTTTCAGGTATGTGTACGCAGTGTGATAATGTGAGAAATGATATGAGAATGATACGATGGACGTGCGAGTCTTTAAGACAGGCTAAGATCTGATAACTTTAAATCTGGAGAGTATAAGAAGATGTGTGCAGAAAAGTAGACTTCAATGGAATGGCCACATTTAAAGAATCGATGAGAGTTCTTGGGTTAGTAGATGTAGAACAGCTGAAGTAGCAGGGTCAACTCACAGAGAAAGGCCAAGGTAAACATGGGAACAAGTGATAAGTGTGAACTTGAGAGAAAGAGGGATAAATAAAGACCTGACCAGAGATAGGTCAGTTTGGAAGTCAATTTCTAAAAGCCGTCCAACACATGCCAGATTGTAAAATGACAATTTATAGAATCAAAATCATGTAATGGATTTTGATCAAGTTTGGAATAAGGATTCTAGACAAGATTTAGTATCATATTTCGATTTTAATCTTCATAAGGGGACATAAAAGTGGTGCAAAACTGTTCTGTTTGTGGAATTAATTTTACCTTTCCTGGGACAGGTATTCTTCTAGTTTCAAAAGTTAAATTCATCAGATTGAAGTGAAACACTTCAACAAAATTTTCAAATGAATTTGCAATGTCAACACTAACCGCCGGTCCATTCTTATAATACCGATGAACACTTTCAATAAAAGACAAACGGCTGCACTTTTTATTTTTAAAATTTTTTTTTTATATCGGAAATAATCATTTATTTTCCATACGTAAGACAAAGTTATTAACATTCAATTTAATTTGGTTCGATTTTACGCCATTTTTTCAACCTTTTTTGGATTATTTAATGCCAAAATAATCCTTCATTTAATGCATCTCTTCCACATCGAACGTGGATTGCACGTCGGCCATAGTGGCTCAAAGTCACTTTCTCCATGAAACTCATTTACGTTCGTTTTGATGTGCCACTGCTCAAGGTTGTCTTTGACCGAGTCATTTCACGTCTTTATCGGCCTGCCCTCTCTTTGCTTACCATCAATTGAGATGAGTGTAGATCTGTTTAACCAAGCAGAACTTTGTTCAACATGTCACACCATCATAGGTGGTTACAGCGCAGAGCCGACTGCAGTCATGGCACTTTCACCCTCAATAGCAAGGAGTCAGAAGTAACTGTTGCAAAGGTGCACACTAAAAATCCACCAAATGTCATTTCTCTGCAACCTCAGAAAAACCAAGCTAGTGGAAGCCCAGAATTCACTTGCACGTAACATGGCACTACCGACATCGCTGCTGTAAACACAACCATGAGTAACAAGTGAGAGTGTAACAGCCATCATGCAGGTCCGCAGGAAAAACGAGTGAGGGTTGCACCGTGTTTTGTCCATCAGGGATTGAACCCAGAGTGTTCCGGTTACAAAATGCAAACTTGACTTTGGCATGTGACAAGAGTTCACGTATGCAAATGAGTCTTGTTTTGCATGGGCTAATTCTTGTTGTCATAAAAAGAGTAGACACTTTGCTCCGGAGAGCGGATGAGAAAAGTTGACGTAACTAAGAAAAAGGAATTCAATTTTTGACTAGACGTTTGGTTGTGAACGCCGCATTGTTCACATGCGTGTTGGACTGTTGTTGGTGAAAACAGAAAGAATTCGATGTCCTGTTTAAACTAAGTGGTAGAGCATTCTTTCAACTCCGAGTAGTAAACCAAATACATTTCATTTCAATTTATTAACTCTTCGTTACAGAGAGTGACGACAGTTAAGATGGAACCAAAGTTACAAAACTTGCCCTATCCAGTCCGTACATGCAAGATTAAACTTAATTCACAGATCATATCACCAAAATAGAAAAACGAATCCACAACTAGGAGAGTAGAAAGTTGACCTTGGGTTGAATTTCAGCAGCCTCGTAACTCACTTCCCTTATTTTGTCCTTTAGTCCTCACATTCCATGAGCGATGTTTCTGACAAATGAAGAACTGTTGTTTTCTGGGTCGGAGTTTTTCCATAATCCACTTTATCAATATCTGTCATGGTCTAACTTAGAACGGATTTAATTTTGAGATATCTAGGTCAAAGTCAAACTTTTGGGGGATAACTTCGGTTCTGTTTATTGTAGAGACTCTCTACTTGGCCCATATTGTAGCCAATGAAGTCCAACATCTTAAATGACAAAGTCGAAATTGACGGAATTTCAACTTACCATTTGTTAAAATTTGATATATGGATCTGATGTTCTGATAATAGTAACCACCATGCAAAATTTCAGCCTTTTCGTGGCATAACTTCAGGAATACTTCATACAATATGGAGAAGTTAGACCCAGATAAGAGTTTTGTCCATCCTTACATTGTTAGCCAGAGGTACGCAATCTCACAACTGACTTATGTTCCTGTTATTGGCTTAAGAGTTTCAAATAAAGAGAACCGTTAACTATGTAGCTGCCTCTAATTAAAATGACCGAAAAGATTATAAAGTGATAGTATTTCTCCATTGTATTCAAATAATACAACTTAATCGGCTGACTAATTTTACACGGAAACACCAAAAGTAATCTGTTATTTTCTATATCAAAAGGACTCGCTCGCTCTAATGTTCGTTAAATGAGAAACGTTCAACTTCTGCTGTAACATATTGGTCTCCGTCTTCTTTGAGAGCGTACATGCAGAAAGTTTGTAAAGTTCCTCAAATGATTATGTGTGACATTGCTTCTTATAATTATGTGTCACAGAATAATATCTCATTACATAAAACTGAAAATCAGTACTTGTTTTCCTTCAGTTGGTGAATTCTAGCCCCCCCCCCCCAGTATCTTCTGAAAACCCAAAAGCACAAAAAAAAAAAAAAAAAAATTTTTTTACATGGCTTACATATATTGTACTGTTGGTGTTTCGCTGAGCCCCCAACAGTGGAGCAAAGCACAGAATGTCTTCACAATTGTCTTGTTTTCATTCAACTGAAACTGATAACTCACAACATGGATGGCAAAACATGTTCAGCCTTGAATTCCAGAATTACATTCTAATCTTAACCTATATTTTATCAGCCCACTTCTGTAAGCCCAGGTCTCTCATCATTGTAATAGCAGGGAAGTGAGTATCCAATGGATAAAAAAAAAAAAGCTGAAATTGAGATGAATTTTTCAATCTGAAAGATCACAGCCTTCAGTGTGTGGGAACAGACAAACGAAACCTAAAAGCACCATAAGTGAATAACACTGAGTGTGCATGAGGGGGAAGGAGATGAGAAGTCGTTTTTTGATAAAAAGTAATTTACCTCGGCTACCCTGATGATAAATCATGGCCTTCACAGCAAAATCATTTGAACTCTTGGCCTTTACATCAAAATTAAGTTTTAGTTTTCAGAAAGAACTATCATAAGAGAGAAAAGGAAGGCAAGGCAAAACAAGATATAGAAAGAGGAAGAGAGAAAAAATGAGAAAGGAAGGAAGAAAGAGAAAGAAATAAAATCCAGACAAATATCGACGAAAAAAAATGAGGTACGGCTCTAGCAATTTGGCAGAAATAAGCTTTTTCTTAACAAAAAAAAAAAAGAAGCTTTTTTAAAAAAGGCGGATTTTGATAGAAAAGCAAAGTATACAATGCTTCGTATAATCAAATATATATTTCTACACAAACCTATACTATAAAGAAAACGAAGATGGTTAGGACTAATAACTCATTTAATGGCAGGGTCTCAAGTAAATGCATTGACAGGTTAAGATGGAGAGATTTATCTACCTCCCACAAGGTAAGATGTGACACAAGGTCGGGAAAGTGGGATTAGAAAAGCCAGCGCCTGAGGAGGTGAGCACTCATTTAAAAATTGCCTGGGCAGCCCCGTCGGCATTCCCCGGTAGGGGCGCCTCAGGCAGTAAGCAATAAACTTGCTCCTCCCCAAAGAGGGGAGGCAAAGCCTGGGAGGGTGCACCTCCTAGAACTGCACAGGACTGTCCCATAGACCGGCGTAAATCAAGCCTTGAAGGCCAAGACAATACCAGTCTATGGGGTGCAGTATCCATCGGAACAGATACTACACTTTGATCTTGGCCAAAAGGCAGACAGTTTAAGATGGAAGTAGCTATGCAATAGACGTCTGATTACCTAATAGAAAAATCTATCAGAAACATTTGTAAATGTTAAAACAGATAAACATTTAATAAAAAGGATTGTGACCAGAAACAAACCGTATAAATTAGTTGCGTCCCTACTCAGTAGATTGGTAATGCTAAAAAAATTAATTAAAAATTTTTTTTATTTTAAATAAAACCTCTAAGTAGGCTCCATATTTAAACTACAAAATTACAATAACTGTAAACTCATTCAATTTAAAGTATCAAGGTTTTAAAATTTGTTGAAAAACCAAGATAAAAATCAAATCAATTGAGCAACGGCGGATGCGTTTCTGGCGTAAAGCATCAACCAGAATTTGAATGGTCTCTGAAACCCAGAAAAGGATGTGCCATAGAATTTTTTTGTCTATTTAGAAGGTGGTATTCTGTCTGATTCTGCTTTGTGGAACAGTCAGCCAGAGATGATGATGTCTATCATGTCCAGGATTGAAGACAGACAAAACATTCAGACAGTACACATCTTCTAACTGTCCATTTACATGGCCTGTTGAACTTTGCTATTTTTTGTCAATCAATTGATTTAAGATAAATAAATACGAGGTCATAAAAAAAAAAACAACTAAATATGAAGGTCATAAAAAAAAGTGTAGCAATGTCATACAGTAGTTTGTCTTTCAGAAATTGTAATCAAACTGGCATTTTTAAAATTGTTTGGCAACTACTGATAAGTTCAGAAAAAAAAAAGTGATTCTGTGTATAACAGAGGCATCCGGTGGTGATACCCTAATTTGGGAGCCTGGGGGGTACTACTACTCCCAGGTCCACACTGACCCGGAGTGGTAGTACCTATCAGGGTCTCATCTATGGACTAAATAGAATTTGTCCCAGACATGACGCTAAACTGTCTCAGACACCTTTTCGCAAGATGTTCACCGTTACCCCATCCAAAATACATATTTCCCAGCCATTTCTACCTTTTTTTTGTTTCCTTTTTACCCTATCTCCCAACCATCCTGGGTAAGAGACAAAATTACATTCAGTGGTGAGGCCTCAATTAGGAAGCTTTGAGGAGTGTGGAGTCACCCATACTCCCAGATCCACTGACCAGGAATGGTTATACCTGTTAGGGTCACATATATAGGATAAATAGACCCTATCGTTTAAAGACTATTTGTCTACAAAATATATGCCTATAAACAAATAAGTCTTTTTTTTTTTTTATTTTAATTCAACCCAAATAACAAGGAGCATTGGCTACTGAGGCATGTGTTCTTCAGAATTATGTCATCTATTCCTCCGCTTAGTTTGACTAGTGGTCTCCATCAATTCACTGTCTTGATACTTCATTGTAATACAGCTTCCTATTCCAGTAGCTTCTTTCCAAAAAACGCACACTTGTGGAACTCTCTTCCTGCTGACTGTTTTCTTTCTACCTATAATCTTGGTCTTTTCAAGACCAAGGTCAATAGGCATCTCCTGTCTTTGTGATAATCATATTTGTTCTCGTTAGCTCCTTACATCAAGTGGCTTCATGCCTTGTCTGGAGCAATTTCCATTAAAAAAAAAGTCCGAGAATTAGGATGCCCCCTTAAAATCTGTCCCCTAAGTGAAGTTCGTGCAGCGAGGTTTGTTCACATTACATTTAAATTTCTGCATGTTCGTACAGTCAGATAAACAGGAAGCAGGGAGGGAATTCCAAGGCCAGCAGTTCAAGGAAAGAAGCTATTAGAGTAGAAAGCCCTACAGTGAAGGAATTGGATTTAGCTAATTGTCGGGTTGGTCACGTGTATTTACGTCGAGGGGGCACCAGAGGAGCAAGTTTGTCGAAGCACATTCCATTGAAGTACTTGTAAAAAAAAGCACAGGGTGCAACATTGTGACTATGGGGCAGGGGCAGGAGCTTGATGGAAAGTGAGGGACCTATTAGATTAGAATCTTTTTTTTTAACCCTGTCTAAGACTAAGAGGGAGAGATCAGATGTGACAATACTTCATGCATCGGCGGATGGTGGTTTTGTAGAGATATAAGATACTGGCAGGTGTGAGGAGTTTTCTAGCATGGTATAGGGAGTCCACTTTCCTTGCAGCAGCTTAGCAATATTTTCTATTTATTTGTTCCAATTCATGTTACCTGTGAATGTTAAGCCGAGGAGTTTGAATGTTTGACACTCAGGGAGGATGCTATTAGCCATGCCAATCGGTGGTTGAAAAGGTTTCTTGTAGTTGTGGAGGAAAAGGTGCTTTGTCTTAGTAGCATTAAATGTTACCACCCACTTACGACCCCATTCAATGACAAATAAATTGTATACAAAATATCGCATAAAATGACTAACGATGGTCGACATGCCATAAACCCCTACTAAAAAAAAAAAAAAAAAAAAAAAAAATCAAGCAGAATGAATAACAGAAGGGTAACTGGTAGATATCTCTATAAAGTTTGGTATGTTTATATATTTGCATACACAGGATTCACTCCTAAACTAACCAATCATTATGAATTTTGGAACACAGCTGCGAGGCATAAAGGGTCGTAATATGGGTTATATTTAGTTTTATGGAAAGAGGGTAAAAAGGATGTGGAAGACTTGCATAAAAATTCAGATACCTTCGATTTTTGTGAAATTTTAACAATAGGTATTAGACATCAAGTAATGAATATTCCCTATATTTCAGTTTCTTTGGGGTATTTTAAAGG
>OY744532.1:93409221-93506721 GCA_963556195.1 Sepiola atlantica
TCCTCAGACCGCTTGCTTTTGAAATACCTTCCCTGTTCCCAACCATACCGACACTAAGAAATTTAAACATAATGTGAACAAACATCTAGCTGCCCAACTCCCCACCCAGATTTTTCCCCTCCCTATAAAATGTGGCCCCAATCACTGGAGTCCTTTACGCTTCAGTCGCAATATGCTTCATTTGAGAGGTAAAATAAATAATTCATTAAAAAAAAAAAAAAATCCATACACGAACGATAAATAACAGATTCTCAAATAACAGTGTAACCAATGTTATTCAGCGAAAGACCTAAAGCCTCAGCAGGCAAGATTACACCCAATGTTTTGTAAACCTCGTAATTTAGGTTTAATCAATAATATTTGTAAAGAAAAATGGATAAAATATCAGCAGAAACTTTTAACAAATTTATCACAACTGAACACAGAATAAATTAATGAGTTAATTGCCGCTGTAACGCGAGATGAAATAAGACAGTCTGTTTACTTTCTCTTCATGCAAGACTATCGACAAGGGCGATAACTCAGAAATGGTCCAAGGGAGATAATTGCATTTTCTTTAGTTGTCCTAACACAATGTTGCCGTTATTGTTGAGGATCTTACAGTGATCATCATAAGCATAAAGGGTGCAAGTGTTACGTGACGATGAGCACTGACGAGATGTGATGTAACATCCAGAGATTTGTGAAAAGTAAACCAAGAAGCATGAATTAAATGCTTGAATGTTTCTGTGGCGAACATAAGCCAGAACTTGGATCGAGTGATGAAAATAGTCTTGACACCTTATCACCATCATAAAAGAGCCTGTCTAACGTGTAAAACCTCGATGTGAGAAAGAACAAGTACACACTGGAACTAGAGTATTCATATGTATGCCACGTGTGACTGGTGTGCTTTGCCATCCATAAAAGACAGGCTTAATGGAAGTCGATAGAAAGCATTTAAGCACTCGAAGGGCTTAGATCATTGAGCAATAAAGATCAGTAATGAAAATAGTGTTGTTGGAGAAAAGCCCACTATGCCATTAAGATCCAGTGACAGATACGTTGTTACATTTAATATGGTTTTGTCGGAAAAAGTCTACTACTTGATAAAGATCTAGTGGCAAATATGTTCATGCATTAAAAAGTGTCACTGGAGAAAAATATACCACATTAGTTGTTCCCATTCACAGACAATTTTTTATTTTTTTATTTTTTATTTCTTATTTCTTCAGTTTCAAAGTACCATCTCACATGACACATATTGAACACCTTGATCAAGAGGACAATAGTTCAGAGTTGAAAATCTCAACACCTCCTTCAGATAAACTATTGTTTTTTTTTTTTCTTTTTCAGTGACTGGTAAAGAGATAACGGGTTACCATATAACCCCTTAAAAAACACACCGATTCACTTATGCCACCGATATCAGCAGATAACATTCATGAACAGATGACACACACAAAGGACATGACACTATAAACATACAAATACCTGCCCCTCCCCCCTTTTTTTCTCTCCCAGTTCAATTATTTATGCTTCAATATATTCATACAGATATCAAAAAGATACAATATAGTTACTAAATTAAAAGGATTAAAAAAACACCATTTTAAATAAAAATAAAAAAATGTTGCAAATGAAGAAATATTATTTAATTCTGAAAAAAATTTTTAAAAATAATTCAATGTTTGCATTCTCACCCGCTGAATCATGAGGACGAACTGGAACATTTTATGCTATCTGCAATACTGACTTTAAACTTTCAAATTCTAGTCATAAAATCATGTGATACATTGTGATGTGACAAAACATTTACCTTATTCATTGCCATAACAGAAAAAAAAAAGCTAAATAAAGCCTTATGTGTTAACCTATATTTGTATAAAATGTTAGGTCAAAAATAACAGTCAATAAGATTGGCCGGCGGAGGGGTGGGGGGTGTGCAGAGCGAACTATCTGGTCTCCAATAAGTATATTATACTTATTTTGGGTAAGTGGGTAACTTGCTGTTTAATCATGCACCCACACATACTGTTCAAATTAATTACTATAATGGTAAACAAGAAAGAAAATGTACTAGAATTACAGCACCCCCCAAAAAAATAAAAATTATTTGTAACTTGATAATATATGGCATAATTTAGAAGCTTATCTATTTGGAATACTTGATTTAGTATTTATTACTAAATCATCTTTTATAGTTGTTTTAGTGTATAAAAACAATCAAATGTTAGTATTAAGCGACATGTGATATCTTACTGTAGCACGTGCATTGACAAAGAGAGAAAAAAAAGAGAGCGAGAGAGAGAAAAAAAAGAGAGCGAGAGAGAGAAAAAAAAGAGAGCGAGAGAGAGAAAAAAAAGAGCGAGAGAGAGAAAAAAAAGAGAGCGAGAGAGAGAGAAAAAAAGAGAGCGAGAGAGAGAAAAAAAAAGAGAGCGAGAGAGAGAAAAAAAAAGAGCGAGAGAGAGAAAAAAAAAGAGAGCGAGAAAAAAAAAGAGAGCGAGAAAAAAAAAGAGAGCGAGAGAGAGAAAAAAAAAGAGCGAGAGAGAGAGAGAGAAAAAAAAAGAGCGAGAGAGAGAGAGAGAAAAAAAAAAGAGCGAGAGAGAGAGAGAGAAAAAAAAAAGAGCGAGAGAGAGAGAGAAAAAAAAAAGAGCGAGAGAGAGAGAGAGAGAGAAAAAAAAAGAGCGAGAGAGAGAGAGAGAGAGAAAAAAAAAGAGCGAGAGAGAGAGAGAGAGAGAAAAAAAAAGAGCGAGAGAGAGAGAGAGAGAGAAAAAAAAAGAGCGAGAGAGAAAAAAAAAGAGCGAGAGAGAGAGAGAGAGAGAAAAAAAAGAGCGAGAGAGAGAGAGAGAGAAAAAAAAAGAGCGAGAGAGAGAGAGAGAGAAAAAAAAAGAGCGAGAGCGAGAGAGAGAGAGAGAGAAAAAAGAGCGAGAGAGAGAGAGAGAGAGAAAAAAAAAGAGCGAGAGCGAGAGAGAGAGAGAGAGAAAAAAAAAAGAGCGAGAGAGAGAGAGAGAGAAAAAAAAAAGAGCGAGAGAGAGAGAGAGAGAAAAAAAAAAGAGCGAGAGAGAGAGAGAGAGAAAAAAAAAAGAGCGAGAGAGAGAGAGAGAGAAAAAAAAAAGAGCGAGAGAGAGAGAGAAAAAAGAGAGAGAGAGCGAGAGAGAGAGAAAAAAGAGAGCGAGAGCGAGAGAGCGAGAGAGCGAGAGAGAGAGCGAGAGCGAGAGCGAGAGAGAGAGAGAATGATATCAGAATTTTCAAATCGTAAAGTATTTTTCCAAATTTTGACTTTTTTTTATGCTGACAAGGAAGACAAATTCCTGGACGGTCTAGATGTCGCCGTTTTCATCTTTATTTCAACGCTGTATGTAAAAATTATATATTATTAGCAGGAAGACGTTATGTCATCTTGCTCAAAGCCTATAATGATATTACATCTGTTCTGTTTATTTTTTTACATTTTATAAAATTCAATTTTTCGATAAAACTGAAGAATGCACTCCGTATTTATTAGGTTAGATTAACTACAATTAATTTTCAATAAATTTAGTTTATAACCCCCACCCCTCAAGATATATCAGGTATTTTCCAAGAATAAGGATCTTTGCATATGCCCGCTTCAAGCCATGAATCCCTTAACATTTATTATTTAAATTTCTCTAATTTTCATTTCATAAATCACATTTCCTTTTTATGGATGTCAAGAATACACATGGACCTCACGATAACATTATGCCTTTTGATCAAAATCAAATGTACGTATCCAAGTACCCTGGGTGATGTAGTTTCAGAATATAATGGTTATCTCCTAAAATTTAGAAGGAGTTTATGAATAAACAGCAGACAGGAACTACATCTTTAGAGATATTGGTTATAATAAAGTAGGAGAATTTCTAATTAAAAGCTAATCAGCAAAGGAAACATGATACTTATAAGTTGAGGTCAACCCTTATAGGCCAACAGCTAAATACTTGACCTATAAAATGATATCGTAGGGTTGTAGTGTCAAAATCTATGATTTTGTTGGCTTACATAGAAGATAAAACTTGCATGGATTTGAAAAACCAACAAAGAAATAAAAACCCCGTGGAAAATGAAGAACCTTATGAGAGGATTGAGAATGTGGGGATAGACCAATTTCGAATACTTGTGAAGGCAGTTCACAACAGGAATCTTTTGATATTGGATTTGAAGACGGTCACGTTATAATCGGTAGAGAAGCAGTCCTGTGGTAATGTGTTCCACAGACTTTTTTTTAATTATTTAAATCAGATCTTTTGATTTTTGCTAAGAGCAGAGTTGCATGAATAGTTGCGTATTATCACGGGGGTTCAATAGGTCAACCCATGAGTAACCTGTGACTATATTTGGTTGACATTTTCTCAATTTAGTTGATTTAAAAAAAAAAAAAAAAAAAAAAAAAAAAAAAAATCAAGAAAAGTATATTTTATTTTTATCTAAATATTGTGTGCATCAGATTAAAATGTGTGAACACGCGTCAAGCAAGAGAAAGGACAACGTTGCAATGAATAGTTTCAGAGATATCAAGAGAGATACAATAATTGAAGGTCGTCAAATTTGAAAGTTGACAACTGGCCGATTTTACCAATTTAGTTGATAAACAATTTAGATTTTATTTTTAGCTGTTGTGTGAATCTTAAACTTGTTATTTTCTTGGTTTTATTTTTGCAGATAAGTTCATACAATTTTATTCTTGCAACATTTAAAAGTACCATTGACAATATGATCAACTACCTATGACTGATTTTTATGTAATCCTGTCAATTCGTATGTTAGAGACACTATCAACTAGTGCTGTTTTCTTTGTTTTATAAAACCGGATGTCTAGATTTTACAATTCCTGTCCGTGTTGCTTGTTTTGTTTTTTAAACTTCATTAAAAAACTTTCCTAGCATTAGTTTTTTTTCCCCCCCTTTGTTTTTTTTTTTTAATTACATAAATATATAGGAAAATAATTGATTTATCATGAAGTTGCCAGTAGAACCTTGGCTAAATTAGGTAAAAAGTTCAAAATTAAATTTTCACATGAACTATGATAGAAAAATTATCGTAATATGCAATTTTCTCCTCAGTAATAATTGTAGAAAACGCTGAATTTTTTTTTTTTTTTTTTTTTAATTTCAGGTTTTTGCTTAATGTCAAAGACTTAAGTCCTGTGAGTTTAGAGTCTTCAATATTTACTTTGAAAATTAAATTAATGAAGTGGACATTTACTCGCCTCGCTGTAAAATGAGCATTACTGAATTCATTTTTCGTAATACTGTTTATTAAGCATTAAATATTCAGATAAGCGTATTGTTAAAAAAAAATTTTGTTCACTTTTTTGGTGCACAAGTGTTCTAACTGCTATTTGAATATAAAACGACCCCTTTATATTTTCCTAGAATTACTTCACCCTCTAAGACTTGTTTTTGTATTTTTCTAAATCTCGAATTACTATATTACAAAATCCTCAGAAAATGATCTTTCTCTGCTCGAAAATTCTAAAACGCCATTTGTAAATAATATTTTGACTAAACCCTCAGACGAAAAATACAGTAGGGGGATCATTTTACATGCAATCATTAAATTTATAAATAAGATTTAAACATTTGTATTATTACATAACTACGAAAGAGTATCCTTGCAGTAATGTACTTATGTAGAGGCAGGAAAATTTTTTTATTGGGGAGAGGGAAGTAATTGTGCCCGTACACAAAAACAAAAAAGTAATATTGGATATGAATAAATAAAGAAAAAGAAAAAGAAAAAGACATTCTCTTCATTACAAATGTCAATAAACCTACCCCCCCCCACACACACACACACTTTGAAAGAAGGTGGTAACGACTTGAAAGGCGGACTACCATTACCTTTGAAAGTTGTAATGAATTTAAAATAACACAAAGTTTCTTTGTGTCCTAACAGTGACCTTAAGTCCGGGTGGCAAAATATATAAATAAAAAAATAAAAAATCCTTGGGAGTCTGTGGTAATCAAACTGTCGACCTCTCGGTCCTGGTCCTTTCGCAATACCTATAGCGCCAAGTGGACAGCATATGAGATCCAACGAAAAATAGGCCACTTGAACGCCGTTTGAACCCAGGCTTTGTTTTAGG
This sequence comes from Sepiola atlantica, assembly GCA_963556195.1. Lineage (NCBI taxonomy): Eukaryota > Metazoa > Mollusca > Cephalopoda > Sepiida > Sepiolidae > Sepiola > Sepiola atlantica. The sequence goes on from OY744532.1 coordinate 93,415,313, forward strand.
CAAACCGCACAATATACAGATGAGGGGAAAACAAAAAAATCCCCCCCCCCCCAGCGAAGTTCCGTGTCAGTCTGGCACAAAGAAATAGATGTTTTTTTCCAACTTTTCGACATTTTTCATCCGAAAGCTGGGCGATTCAGATAATGTCAACTTCATGGTGGTTGTCGAGTGTGTTGGGAGCCTTTTGCAGACATACACAGATAACTGCCTTTTACATAATAGAAGATTAAATCTCAAAGGCAAAAAACCATGTTATTAGAAGATAGTATTATCAAATAAAAAATAAATTAAAACATGACTTAAAGAAATAGTTATTAAATAACATTGAACAAACAAAACCTAAAAGTATTCACACTGAGCTTTGTTTATTTTTGTTAGAAAACAATAGAGCAATTGAACGATACCGACTGAATATTATGTTACACAAACTGACTTACTCGGATATCGGATATACTAGCTGTCCCTATGCGGCGTTGCCCAGGATGCAGTGAAGTCATTTTAGTTTTTAACTTTTTTTGCACATTTTTAAAACTTCAAAAAATTTTTTTTTTTTTTTAAATAATTGTAAAGGAGACAACTAATACTTTAAAAAGAATTAAAACAGAGTTAAAACTGAGTTAATCCCCTTGCTGATTGATTCTTCAGTCATAATTAGAAAATGTTTCCATACTACTAGTCGTCCAGGTGGAACTACATATTTAAAAACTAAACTGTAGCAAAGTATGTTATTATAATGCCAATAACATGGTACAACAATAATAAATGAAAGTTGTTAGTCAGAATCTAAGTTTTATATGTACGCTTACATGCTATTTAGGTCCAACTTTCAAGATAACTATGTTAGATATGTGTGTATTTGCATATGTTGATAATGAACCCAACATTGCCCTGATATCTAATATTGTTAAATAGTAAAGACTATGTTCGATTGTATATATCTGATGACATCAACAGCTTAATAAATAGTCCTTTTTCCAAATTCGAGAATATCCTTTTCTTTGGTTGTTGTGTGACTTAATTCCAGAGTGATAATTCGTCCTAACCCATGAAGACGATAGAGGAATGGATAGCTTCAGTCACAGGAGGAGTGGTCGACACGAGATAGGATTTAATTATGCCGTTATGATCTGTGATTTGCATTCCATAACACGGTCTGTTTATGAACTGTCCATGTATTTTATTTGATTGTGACTTACGAGACGTTGGGGAAGGAAGGGAGGGAAGGGGGGGATGCAATAATATTTCCAAACATCTATTGATTAACAGTCAAAGTTATTAAAATATAATAGTCCAATATTTACAGTAGGTGACAAAATGAAATATCACCATAGGTGAATGTAACCCTTATCCTCGAGGATTGGCCTTGATAAGTGGCGACTGTTTGGTTAAAAAAAAAAAAAAAAAAAAAAAAAAATTAAAAAAGAAAAACTGATGCAATCCTCTACCTGCATAAAAATCAAATATGTCCTAAAATTGAGTAATCTTACCACATCTGAAAAAGAGGTATCGCTCAAAGCACTGTTCTGCCTTGATAGAGCAAAAACAGTACAAAATTGACTTCGAAATCTAGTGAGGGATGTCCTCTTCTCTTTCCTTCAGTCTTTCTCACAGAAGAAGCGTTGCTAGTCTTTCTCTACGCTATCGTTATTTTCATGGTAGATTCCTGACTGAGCATCATTCTCTGGTCCCCCACCCCTGTAAAACGTCTATATCAAGAACTTGTCTATCTACAACCACTGCAAAGAATTCTCGTCTTCTTGTATACCTAAAACTAAACGGAACTTGAACAAAGTTTCTTCCAAAAAACCTCCCATCTGTGAAATACAATACCACAGGGTTGCTTCCCATCCGACTACAACATGGTCTATTTCAAGTCCAGCGTTAATTTTTGTTCTAATACTACTAAAGTGTTCATCAACCGAAAATCTCATTAACCCTTATCCTCGAGTGGCCTTTGGGCCTTGATAAACAGTGACATACTAGTAAAACAAATTATAACAAATTTTTTTTTTTTTTTTTAAAAGACAAGTTCTGGGATTGAGTTATATTCGAAAGAAAAATCTATTTTAATTGTTCTAATTAGCCATAATTTATAATTAACTGAACAAGTCTCCCATCTATCCCTTAGCTATCTATGTATTTCTATCGCTCCTATCATTATGTTAATGCAAACACTAATATTTCTTAATGTCCGAGTATTTAAAGAAAGTGACTCTTTTTCGAGCTGGCATCTAATTTACATGTGTCTGTAAACAGATATGTAAATTAGATAGCAAGTCTCTTTAGTTCTATATAATAATAATAATAATAATAATATAGAAGTAAAGGAACTCATTTTTAGTTATGCAAAAAGAATATCTTAAAGGTCTTTAACAGTTTATGAATTTTTTTATGAAATCTAAGTAGAATAAATACTGGTAGTGGTTGTGACCCAACGGGTCACGAATACGTTTAGTACATTATATATATATATATATATATAAAAAAATTGGAATTTATACTTCACAGTATTGAATATACCTCTACTTTTTTGTTGTTGACACTCATATTTGCGTGGGTAATGCCATTAAATAAAAGGTTTAGTCCACGAGGCTGGGAATAAAAGAAAAGAAAACTACAGAAAAATGAAACTCGCACAGGACTAGGATGTGCCTCAGAAAGAAGGACCACCTGTTGGGGGTGTCGGGTTAACTACTTGACCAAAGAGCCAAGCAGTTGAAGAAATCCGAATTAGTACAAATTGCAGACCATGAGAGATATGCTACTTGTATGAATTCAGCTTTCCGATTGCTGAGATTTGTCAAGTAGTTAAGACACCATACACAACAGGTAGTCCCTCTTTCTGAGACATATGTTAGAGTCCTGTAAGAATCTCATTTTCTTCTTTGTGGCTGTGTCAATAAAAATAAATACTATTCAAGCAAAGCAATGGCTGGATAAGTGTTATTCAGACTCAGAAACAATGGTTAAGAGGTGGTATGCCGACTTTAAATGCGGTCGTACAGACACAAATGATGCTGAAGGTTCATGTAACCCAAATTCGGCAGGTGTTTCGAAAAACAGAAAAGTCCAAACTTGCTTTGGCCGATCGTAAATTAAAGTTGCGTAAGAAAGGATTTGATAAGGTAGTGTATTCACTATTTTGCATGAATATTTGTCGATAAGAAAGCCGTGTTCAACAAAGTAGGTGCTGCTTTTGCTCACAGTCTATCAAAAACAACAACACGTCGACAATTGAGTGCATTGTTTTTAACTGTTTCAACGCAACAAATAGTTTTTTCATCAATATGTGACACTGGATGAAACATGGATCCACCACTTCATGCCGGAGTCAAATCGTAGGTCATCTGAGTGGACAGCAGCAGGTGAAAGCCATCCAAAGTGACCATATTTTGGAATGCGCAAAGTATTGTTCCTTGATTAACTTGAGAAAGAAAAAAATCAGCAATAGCGAATATTATATAGCATTATTGGTGTGTTTAAAAGAAACCGAAAAAAAAAAAAAAAAAAAAAAAAAGGCGCAAATGAAGAAAAAGGGTGCTCTTTCTCCAAGACAATGACCCGTGTCAAAAGTCTGTCGAAAAGATGTCAAAACCACATGTATTGCACCAGCACCCACTCTATTCTCCGAATCTGGACCCTAGCAACTACTGGCTGCTTGCAGACCTCAAAAGAATGCTCCAGGGAAAAAGATTTGGCTTCAAAGAAGAACTGATATCAGAAACCGAGGCCTATTTTGAGGCCAAAGACAAATTGTTCTTAAGAAAATATATATTTGAATTTTGTGTTCTTGCGATTTTCTTCAAATATGCGAAATACGTTTTTGACACTTCTGACTTTAAAAGATTTTTCAAATTGTTGAATAGAAAGTCATTTCTACATTTAGCATAATTTTGAGAACACATTAAAACATTAGCTTAGAAATTAGTTTTTTTTCACTTAATACTTTGAACTTTCCATTGTTACATATGCAGAACTTTAAATAGGATTTTTTTATCATTTATATGTACTTTTCGATGTCATGTATTCGAGAGTAAAATGCACACACATGCTAAGTTTTCTTATTTCATCAATATAAACATTCATGATTTTCTGCTAATTTAAAACAATAGAAAAAATTTGAAGCTGGTTACAAAAACGTTATTAACTCTTTTAATTTTAAAAAAATTAAAAAACACGATATGAAAGGGGGTAAAAACAATGCAACGTTATTTTCATCTTAAAAATAATTTTAAAAAATTACTTTATACACATATCCACCTATCCTTTTCTTACAAGGGTTTTTGACGTGTTCATTACTGTTACTTGTACACATCTTCAAATATTAAATGATAATGCACGCTTAAATTAATTAAATAAATGATATTGAAAACAACAGTCAGTTCGCTTACCGACTTGTGATTTCCAGGGTATAATCACAAATTCTATAAAACACATTTTATGTCTTTACAAATGTACTCTTCATTCACTCACATTACACGTTTTTTTGTTAACCGATATTTGATAACTTCCCTTTTTAGCCCAATTATAAATATTTTCTTAAATCACATGTAATTCTTATGGAATTGTAAGCCTTTCAATTTGACAGTTATCACTGCGATCTAAAGAAAATAAGAAATTATGTATTTCTCCTGTAAAAGGAACATGAACAAATAGATAAGGCCATCAACAAAATATTGGATGCTAAGATCATGGCAAATGGAAAGATCAAAGCCCTTGGCCTTTTCTGATTTTTTTTTTTTTTTCTGAACCAAAAACAAAGGATGAATTGTATCAATTTTGCAGTGATGATCATTCGTTTAATAAAGTCATTAAGTAACGCAAGCCACTAACTATAATCGAGGATATATTAGTAGCTTTTGATAGCGTCAAAGGTTTTCTTTTCAAAGTTAGATTTAATGTCGAACTTTTGGAAAGAATAAAATCAAAGTGATGGGAAGGGGGGGGGGTCTGCCTTTTCTCTTGTTTAATTTTAATGGCATGTATTTTGGATTATCGAATGCACCTCATATTTTCCAATAATTAATGCTAATTAATGGGTTGGATGGAAAAGTATGCAACGGCTTATTTTGATGCTAAAAAGGACCACTTAAGGCGTGTTAACAATACCAGCTTGTAAGCTAAATTTAAATTAGCAACGTTAATTAATGGGTTCGATGGAAAAGTATGCAACGGCTTATTTTGATGCTAAAAAGGACCACTTAAGGCGTGTTAACAATACCAGCTTGTAAGCTAAATTTAAATTAGCAACGTTAATTTTTCATGAATGAAATACATTACTTAGGTTTTCCGATAAGTGAAGAGAGTATTCATCCTGAGAAAGATAATGTAGAGGCAATAAAGCCATTAGCAGTCACAAAAACGGTCAAGGAAGTGTAAAGGATAAGAGATTATCAAAAGTAATGACAAAGTCTATCCAAACATGATATATCAACTTTATTTACATCTTGATAGAACGACCAAAAGTAAAGAATCAAGAAGAAACGAGTTTAGAAATGTTCAAAGGATCCAGACGAAGAAAGAGCTGTTCTCTCTGCATGTGTGTGGACTTGAGTAGAGACAGAGTTCGTAAGACTGACAAGCTGTCACTATATTTAGATGGCTATGACTGACTGGTGTTGTTCGCAGAGATGCCAGTGGTTACGGATAGAGTTTGTTTCTATTTACCCGGCAAGAGTAAGTGTAGCAGTTAATAACACTGTTGAGACCGACATAAGTTCGTTGCGCAAGTTGAGTCTCACACTAGCAACAGCACTTGGGCTCTTGCTTATAAAGATAATGAGAACAGGTGCCCGGCTCCCATGGTAAACTCTTTCTGATTGGTTGAAGCCAGATATAGACAACCAATCAAGATTTAGTATTTTGATCCAATCAGTATTTCAACTAAATAAGCATTGAATATTTCAGTTCGTTTCTCTGGCGTTGTTGTTGTTACTGCTAGAGTAGAACAGGGATTTCACAGAAGTACGTAGATTGATTGGTATGTGTTCTGGTTAGAGATACTTTAAGTTTCTAGCATAAAGAACCATTTGAACTGACGAATTTCAAATTCAAATGTATGGAGAGCTGTATGAGCAGGCATTTGATCTTTTAAAAGATCAACTATGTTCCAGATCTGAATAAACCGTCTAACCTATATACAGATGCTTCGAATTCAGTTGCTTATGCCAACCTTATAAAAATTCTGTTTGAGGGGTGTAGATTGAGAGGAGATTAAAAAGTATTATTTTTTATCTAACAAATTACGTGACATCCAATTAATTGATCTACTATAAAGAGTTAGTCACTGTTTACAAAAATGATATACATAACAAAATTTATGGACCATAAACAACTTCAGAACATTCTGAAATCTCTAATACTAAATTAAACGAAAATCTAACAATGCGCTATGGAAGGCTTTGATTGTAAGATAGAAGCCATCCTCTTAAGTAAGCAAATTTTGCCATTTCCAGTCATCATTTTCAATCCTCTCATAGTATTGTTCATCATCCAACTGACAATCTCATTGACCCTTATCCTCGAGTGGTTTTTGGCTGTGATAAATGATTACTCAAAAAAAATAAAAAATAAAATAAAAAGTAAAAAATTTATATATATATTAGTGATTCCAATATTTTTCCGATTCCAATACAATTACCGATTCTGTTCTAAATTTCCGATTCTAAAATCGCTTAGAAAAAAAAATAAATAAAAAATTAAAAAAAGTAAAATTTTATTAATACTCATCTAAAATTGTATCTACATTTTACGTAGATACAATTTTCTTTTTAATTTTACAAACTTCTATATGTTTTCCCTTTATTTATTTCCGCTAAGATTTTGATCAATTAATTGGTCACTTGTGCCAATTTTTCCTATTTATCCACTCGTGCAATTTTTACCTGTGCTATTTTACTGGGCCATTTTTTTTTTTTTTTAATTTAAATTCTTTGTCATGATCTATAAATTTTAATTTTACTGGTAGTTTAAATTTATCATTAGTACTAGCATTAGAAAATTCAGTTCAATTTTTTTTTTTTTTTTTTTTTTTAATATATATATTCAAAGATAAAACGGAATTCTGCTTTTCCTTTGAATAAAAATTTTTTTTTAAAAAAGCAGAAATCTCACATCCCAGAGAAATAGAGAAAAGTTTTAGAGCTAATGAGGTTCAAATATTTTGGTCTTGTACAAGGACACTGCTAATTATATCTCCCCTTTCTTATCTTGCCCCTTTTCTTTTCTTCAGACAACCAAAACACTCAGCCTAATGAGTAACCACTCCCACTAAACACTTACCACTAATCCCACACTGCTTTCACACTCCTTTAACCCATTTCTTTAACACTCACTTCTATACCTCGACCATTCTGTGTACTTAAGCAGACTTCAACTTAATAAAATGCATTCCATAAAAAAAGACTGTCACAGAGTCGAAATATTGGAAAAGGTGAATACTTTCAGTATGTTTTTGTGTTAATCATTTCTACATAGTTTGTTCCTTGCTTATCACGCACAAACTCATTAGTATGTGCGTGTCTTGTCAGACTAGGAGAAAAAAAAAAAAAATGAATTTTAAGATGCCGGAAACAGCCCATAGCCTTTTGTTAAGATCTTAGTCGAGCTTTTGGGACCTTATCCATACTCATTAGCATTTGCTATGATGAGAGATAACGCATCGTAAGAAAAAGCAACAAGAATATGCGGAAAATAAGAGTAAAGAGTTTAGCTTTGAAATAGAAGAAACCCTATACCATGAGAACGAACTGTGACTGAAGAAATAGACTATAAATTATGGAAGCTATATTATTTTGCGATAGAAATAGAAAAAAAAAAAAAAAAAAAACTGGGTTGGTCTCACATAGAATCAAAGACCAGCTTACAGGAACCACTACAAAGACTTACTTTGTTGATCTTCGCCATGCAATGGTTGATGAATAGAACATTTCAAAAGTTAGAAATACACTGATGCAATATGTTACCTTAGCGGCACCTATGAGTGAAAGCGACTCTGGGGGAGGATTGGGTAGTAGTTAACAAATCTGCCGCCATACAAACTAGTTAATAGGAATCGTAGGATACGTGAAGATCTTGATGACAAATGTGTCGTGCCACTGTTGGAGAGAGCTCACAAGAAAATATATAGAAATAGAAAATGTCGAAGACGTTAATGAGGATTCTGATAAAGATAGTAACTTAACACAAAAAGAAGGTCGAATATTTAGAAACTAAGCATAAAAGAATAAGCGCTCTTATCGTCTGTAGTTAAAAATGGAAAGTGTTAGAGGCGTACAGATACACAAAATAGATCAACAGTCTGTGTGAGCAACGTATGTCTAGAAGGAATGGTGGAAGGGTGCAGAAAAAGAGGTAAACCACCAGAGAGATGGCGTGATAATGTTTCTGAACTTTCAGATTAATCAGTCAGCTAAACAATCTAGTGAGACACGATGGTATAAGACACGATGGTATAAGACACGATGGTATAAGACACGATGGTATAAGACACGATGGTATAAGACACGATGGTATAAGACACGATGGTATAAGACACGATGGTATAAGACACGATGGTATAAGACACGATGGTATAAGACACGATGGTATAAGACACGATGGTATAAGACACGATGGTATAAGACACGATGGTATAAGACACGATGGTATAAGGGTTAATCTTAACGTAGACTCCTATAATATTTGTAACAACGAGAAAGGAAAACAAAACGTTTTGTATCAACAAACAACGAAATGCATTTATTTAAATTACCTACACCGTTGGGTGTAGGTTGGAGAAAGTTGGACAGTGTCAGTGAAGAAAAGTTAGTAAGTCGTCTGCCGCTTTTCTTGGACTACCTTCAGTGAAGACAGTTTCACTCGGCATCGGTGACATGGGCAGAGGAGAGGAAAGATCTTTCTTGGCTGGTGCCAGGGAACACCAAATGCTGTCAGATTTCCAAAGGGCCTGAAGTAGTCCTTCAGGGGACGGATGAAATTAATGCACCCTGCAAGCTGATTGGCTATCGTGTGACTCAACCACCTGAAGAAATAAATATTAATGTTTAGGACTGCTACCATAGAACGTATTCTTCAGTAAAAGCAGAGAAACTGATGAAAGAAACATATCTCCGGAAAAATTTAAAACTAAAGCACAGAACATTTTAGTGAGGATAAATTTATGCACTTTTGAAGATTAGAGTGGCCAACGTGTCCTTTTGTCAGCCATGCATCCCTAAAACCAACTAGTGATGAGAGAGAAAAAATACATGATTGGTGGAAATCAGAAAGTTATTTTTCTTTGGGTTAAAATACAAAAATATGGCTGATTGTTATGTTGATTTTCCAAAATAAAAAGCCTTAAAATGTTTAAATCATGAGAGGGAGGGGGATCTACATTAGAAAGACAGGAATTTCAATAAAGTTGATTCCACACTTAGGTACTGGTCAGAGAAAGTTAGTGCCAGTAACTTAAGAAAAGAAAAAAAAAAAAAAAAAAAATCATATTCGGTTTAACGTCCATTTTACATGCTGGCATGTGTTGGCTTCCAAACTAACATATCTTTGACCAGGTCTTTATTTATCCCTCTTAAGTTCATTCTTATCACTTCCTCTCATGTTTTCCTTGGCCTTCCCCTGTGAACTGACCCTGCTACCTCAACTGTTCTACATCTAACCAAAGAACTCTCATCCATTCTTTCAACGTGGCTATACCATCGAAGTCGCCGTTTCTGCACACATCTCACTATACTGTCCAGATTTAATCATCCTCTGAGGTCATCAGACCTAAGCCTAAGACTCACATTACAAATCCATCATATCATTCCTCTCCATGCAACCTTCACTGACCAGGTTTCACTTCCATACATCTTTACACTGCAAACACATGCCGGATAGACTTTCCTTTGTCAACAGTGGTTACGTTCTTCTGGGGGGGGGGGGGATTTTTTTTACTTAAATACAATGAATTTTTAACACTTTACTCATAATTCGGTTTATGGGGCAAACATGTAAATATTACCAATCTTTTACTTATGCATTACTTGAATGATTAACTTTAAGATTAAACTTATGTTACGCTTCCCGGTGGACTTTGTAGTTTAAATTAACAACCAACTGGTAATAATCGGGAGTGGTGAAGGTTCTGCAGGCAACAGCGCTGCAAAGAAACTGCTGTGACCTTTCTCTACTGGATGAATTATTCGAATTAACAGTATAATTTTGTGACATTAACAAAATCCGACTTAAAGTAACAAAACAATTTGAAATATTTTGTAAAAAACAAATGTCTAGGAACAAAATCAAAGAGAAATAAAAAAAAACTTGGTCCATTGCATTAATCAATTTTGGCTGACAACTATTCTATCCCATTTTAAACCCTTGTCTTTGACTGGCTTTTAGCCTTGATAAGAGGTTAAACAAAACAAAGTAAAATAATAGTCACCCGTTTTACAAACATTAGTAAAAGAGTTGTTTTAAAAATTAAAAGAAAAAAAAAAAAAAAAAAAAGGTAGTCTGGTTCATTTTTTTTTTCTCAAAGTTCTTCCATTCCTTTTCTCATCTGTAGTGATTGTCTTTTCACAAAATATGTGTGCAAATTTTTACCAGCAAATAGATAGTTATCAAATGACTAAATAGGGAAGGTTTCCCTTATTTTTTTTTCTTTTATGAGGTAAATAAAAAATTTAAAAAAAAAAAAAAAAAAAAAGATTGGCTATTAAAGCACATCTTTTTGCAAATGACCGCGAACAAATAAAATTGTTTTCTATATGGCTGATCTGATCATACCTTTCGGCTGCAGGTCAATGGTTGTCTGGAGTTTCTAATGCGGTTAATGGCATCCCCCAAGGCTTAGTACTGGGCCCGTTGCTTTTCCTAGTGTTCGTCAATGATCTGCCAGAGAGAATCTCCCAGAAGGTTCTTTTTTTTTTTTTGCCGATGACGTCAAGATAATTGCTCCCAAAAGTGACTTTGAAGATCTCCATGGATACCTCCATCAAGTCTGGAAATGGTAAAACCTATGGAATTTGTTTCAATGTCAACAAATGCAACCACCTTCCAGTCGGTTCTTTACCTAACATGCCAGTTAATTTCTCACCTGACCAAGACAACGCAGTTCAATGACTTTGGTGTTGTGGTCGATTCTTCCATTATTCACACTACAGTGTGCCCTTTTTTCATCTACCATTCATTTGCCACTGTGACGTCTTCCTATTGCTATACATATCTCTGGTGCGACCTATTCTGAAATATGGCAGCCAAATTTCATGCCCCTATTTCGTTCAGGGTATCCAGCAGCTGGAGCGGGTTCAGAGACTTGTGATGCAGATGGTCCGTGGACTCCACATAAAGTCCTATGACAACAATTGGAGGCCCTCAACCTGTATTCACTGGAGCATAGGCGGCTGCGTGAAGACCTCATCCTCGCCTTTATCATGTGCGACAACTACAATGTTCCCCGTGACCTCTTTTTCACACCAGTTCCGCAGAGAGGGCTTCATGGAAACTCAAAAAAGCTGTACCCGAGACGATTTCGGCTAAATCGTCGGAAGGTGTCTTTTTCGGTTCGGGGAAGGAGGGGGGGGGGGTCGCTGCACCTTGGAACAGGCTGCCAGAAGCCATGGTCAGCCTACAGACGATCAAACAGTTCAAGGCAGCGCTCGATGCATCATGACCACTGATCTTTGGATAATTACTTCTGACAACCAGAATTTAAATATACCTTTCAAGAAGTTTTTCACCCCAGCGCTAAGTCATGTTTTCCATGTGACCCAGCAAAAGATGTACCATAGTCGCTTATGTTTCATTAGAAGATAGGCGGCATTCTCTGTCCGGGTTTCCGCTTCGTGGAACATCCTACCAGGAGGTAGTGATGATGTCTATCATATCCAGGATTAAAGTCGCCTTGGACAAAACATTCAGACGGTATATAGATGTAAACTTCTGTCAATTTTCATGGCTTGTTGCACTTTGATATTTTTTGCCAATAAATTTGATTTGATTTATATTCTCTTTTCAGCAAAGGGGAATCAAAAACAGTATCGCAAAACAACATCTTCGCACTGGAAGAAAAAAAAAAAAAAAAAAAAAAAAAAAAAAAACCCCAAGCAGCTTTCTTCAATACTAATCTTTTTTCCCTACAAGAATCCTAAATACCAACTTTAAATCCTTGAAGTGGATCCAGTTTCTTTTGAAAAAATAAAGTGATTGCAGAGCTCACTAAACCCAGATTTCCTTCCTGTTTCTGCACTAAAGACTGAGTGCTTAGTCGGACAAAATTAGCGCAAAAATCTCCAGCAGTCATCTCAGCAAATGAGAAACAAATCCTCCTCCTTCAAGAAACTACTACCAATTTCAACTCATTTACAATCTCTATCAAATTTAAATAAACTTAGCGGCAAAATGTTGGCATCCCTCCCCCCCCCCCCCCCAATGAATCTCTGCAAAATTTTCTAAAATGGATCTATCAAAATCATCGCTCATAATCTGAAGGCTGTGATTTCTATCGGTGCATTTTTATTTGCACTTTTTTTTTTTAACCCCCAAACTAGGCACATTGCTTACCAAGACATAAGGGGCTACTGTGCTTCGGATGCCCCCTATAAATCTGACCCCTGGAGTGGGGAGTTGTGCAGCAAGATGTTTGTTCACATTACATTTAAATTTCTGCATGTTGATACAGTCGGGGAATCAGGGAGAGAGAATTATAAAGACGAGCGGTCTGAGGAAAGAAGTTATTAGAGTAGGAAGTTTTCCAGCATCTGAGAACCTCTACAGAGAAGGGGTGTGATTTTGCTGCTAGTTGAGGTTGTTGGGGGTATAAGTGCAGTAAGTTCATCAGAGAACATTCAGTAGAAGTAATTGTAAAACAAGTACAGGCATGCAACACTGCGGCAATGGGACAGAGCTGGAACTTGGTAGACAGTGCAGGCCCTATTAGGTTAGAAACTTTTATTTGCACCTTGCCCAAGAGAGAGAGACACCCGTTTGTTTGCAGTGTACAAAAATATGAACTGTGGCATGCACAAACCATACCTATGACAGGTGTAATTTGTGGATGCCGCGGTTCATATTTGAACACTACTCTTCATGGCACCGATTCGTCTCTTTGGTAAACTATTGTATTAAAGATAATTTTCATTTGTGAAATACGGCTTTCTGCCATGGCTTTAAATTGTTTGATTATAGCTTTCGACAATTTCATTGCCATTACGCGTATATGCCGCTTTGAAAAGCGTCTAACTCCACTTTCATTCAACATCTTCAAGGACTGCTGAATGAAACGCGGTGCCGTTGTCTATCTACACCTCATTTACCAAACTCCTTTCCAGAAATATCTCCCAGCACCTTTGAAATTTTAATTGAATTGTCTGAAGAAATTCTCCACCAGACAACCACTTGTTCAGGTCCAGTGAACCATACTCAAGTACAGGATCTGTCAATAAATGGGTTTCTCTAAATAACTGGCAGCAATTCTTATCCACATAGATAGTATTATTTAGTATCACTAGTTTCACGTCTATTGACGGACACCTCAAATCCAGGTAAAAATAGTTACAAAAACCAGAATAAGAAGAATACAAAAAAAAAAAAAAGCCACTAGAATACAAAAAAAAAAGCCACTAGAATACAAAAAAAAAGCCACTAGAATACAAAAAAAAAGCCACTAGAATACAAAAAAAAAGCCACTAGAATACAAAAAAAAAAGCCACTAGAATACGAAAAAAAAGCCACTAGAATACGAAAAAAAAGCCACTAGAATACGAAAAAAAAGCCACTAGAATACGAAAAAAAAGCCACTAGAATACGAAAAAAAAGCCACTAGAATACGAAAAAAAGCCACTAGAATACGAAAAAAAGCCACTAGAATACGAAAAAAAGCCACTAGAATACGAAAAAAAGCCACTAGAATACGAAAAAAAGCCACAAAAATTTTTGTTTTGTTTTAATAGAAAGATTAACTGTAAAATTCTTACTCAAGGTTAATTTAGGCATAAAAACAAAAAATAGTGTCACTCTAAATTACTGACAAACATTTTTTTTTTGTTTAGATGAGGATTTATAATTTGGATTTGGTTGTTATATTCACACCTTTTATTTTCTTTGTTCACCTGAAACAAGCCATATTGCCACTGAAACGTAAGGGGCTATTGTGATAGGGGCCAGATTTAGGGGGGGGGGGGCGCAACCTAAATCGGTCAGCAAGATGTTTGCTCACATCTAAATTTCTGCATATTGGTACGGTCGTGGAAACGGAGCAGGGAAGAATTCTAAAAGCAAGCTATCCGAGGAAAGAAGCTATTAGAGTAGAAAATTTTCCGGCATTGAAGGACGTTTATAATGAAGGAGTTAGGGTTAGCTGCTCGTCGGGTGGGTCGGAGGTATTTACATTGAGGGAGTACAAGTGGGAGTACAAGGGTAGTAAGTTTATCGGATCACAATCTGTAGGAGTACTTATAAAACAAGCACAACTGTGGAACACTGCGGCAATGTGATTGGAGCTTAGAAGAGAATGTGGGACCTATTAGGTTAGACTCTTTTTTGCACCCTGTCTAAGAAGGAAAGGCTAGTGGTTGGTGCACCAGCCCAGATGTGGCAACAATACTCGATGCATGGGCGAATGGTGGTTTTAGAAATAAGATATAGGCAGATGTGAAATTTTTTCTAGCTTGGTAGAGGGAGCCTTCCTTCTTTACAGAAAATTTACCAGTATCTTTTGTACTCATTCCAATTCATGTTACCCGAGAATGTTAGGCTGAGGTGTTTTAATGTTGGACTCGCAGAGAGAGATTATCGCTTGGGGGGGGGGGGATTTATTAGGCAATAATTTTGTAGGTCAGTTCTTTCGCCAGAGTTCTTAAAAACTCGTACCACAGAAGCAATTTTCCAGCTATCAGAGAAGCAAGATTCTGCAAGGCATTTGCTATTCTAAAGATGGAAACATCAGGTAAGATCCACTGGAAGTTCGGACGGGAAAAAAGTGGAATGCAGAACATGCTGTCGCCGAAGCTATCAGCCAATTAGAACAGATATCATCGGATCAGTACAAATAAACCAGGAAAGATTTGGAGCAAGAGGTTTTGAACCATTTTATGTGAGTAGCGATTTGGAGAAAAGAAAAGCTGCTGTGAATGAAATGCGGAAGAGTGTAAATGAAGAACGGAAAGTAAAGCTGATACAGACGTGTACAAGGACAGTGTTTACAATGGGAGTCAATAGTAGTAGGGATGAAGATTAGTTGGAAAGAGATCTGGGCGTAGGGGGGCAGCGAGGTTATCATCCTTGATAATATCGACTTATGATGTACTTCCTTCCCCAGCAAATTTAACATGTTTGGAGCAGAGCCAGGATGATAAATGTAAGTGCAGGCAAAAAAGAAACAGTAAAGCCCATGTCACATTGTCCACTATGACTAGATAGGCAAACATGGCGACACAACCAAGTGCTGAAGATCATAGGAAAAATGTTCAGAGAGAAAGTGGAAGAAATAAATGATGGGAAAATACCAAAGATTGAAAAATTAGAGATGATAAATTTTGTGAAAGAAGGAAAAGTAATAAATACAACGAATAGAAAGGCGACAATGGCAGATATAAATTGAAAAGGAGAATAGAAAATCGATGTTGATATAGGAAAGCTTCTAGTTTTCCCTATGATTGAAACAGCTCAAAGGCCGGATATGGTAATATGGAGTGAAGATCAGAGGAAAGTTATTATGGAGCTAACAGTAAGTTGGGAAGATAACATCAAAGTTGCAGAAAATAGGAAAGAAATAAGGTACAGAAAGCTCATTGAAGATTGCGAAGACAGCAGATGGGAGGTGGAATATTACCATATTGGAATAGGATCAAGAGGGTACCATGAAAAAGGTTTTACTGTATCTAGTCAAAAAACGATTTAGATTTAAAGAAAAAGGAACAAGGAGAATGACAACAGAAATACAGACAGCAGTGGAAGAGGCCTCACTGGTTGTGGCTGAAAAGGGATAACCCTAGCTGGAACGAAAGAAATCTAATGTCCATTATAGAAACCATAAAAACGTCAACATAAGATCAAGTGGACAAAATACATGCAATGAAAGAGCACTAGATCAAATATTGAGAACTCCGGCGTGGAGGGGTACCGCCGTACCAGTTTTATCAGGCGCCAAAACTGGCTGGTACGGTTTCCTCCTGATGATGCAATTGGCCTAGATCCAAGAGTGGAGCTGCTGGCTATGAAGCACTACAGGGTTCGATACTTCTAGAGTTCGGAAAGAACAGAGGGGCGGGGGGTCAACTCAGCAGAGGATTTCCTTAATAGCAGGGGGTAAATCTGGTCCACATGTTTTTCAAACATTAGAACCTTCTAATCAAACTCGGGGAACCTTAAGCCATTGTTTACGGAAATATTGGTTAACGTTCAGTTCTAAGTGAGTCTTCCATAGGTTCAATCCTTAGTACAGGCAATAAGAATAAATTAACACTTCTACCTGACCGAAGAAGAACAATCTACTCTCATTATTTATAGTAATTACATATTGTGACAGACCTGAAGCAAAGCGTAGTATCTGTTCTGAAACTACACTTCATCTTTTTCTGATCTTGGTTAGTGAAGGAGAAATCCTTCTAGACTGACACAATTTTTATCCTAATCCAGAGTGTCCCTTTTTGTTGAACTGGATTTTCTTCACATTTAAGACCCACCTTATGCCCAACTCTGCCCTCTTGGTGAGGTAATAGGATATCCTATATCTCTATAAAGTCACTATTCACCTTTGCATGGAGTGTTGTTGCCACACCTGGGCTGGTGCACCAACCACTAGCCTCTCCCTTTTGGACAGGGTGCAAAAAAGAATTTCTAACCTAATAGGTCCCACATCGAATGCCAAGCTCCAACCCCCGTTTCATCACCAGTGTTGCGTCCCTGTGTGCTCGTTTTACAAGTACTTTTCCAGAAAGTGCTCCGATGAACTTGTACTCCCTCAACATAAATACCCCTCCGATCAGCAGCAAAATTCCACCCCTAGATGCCAGAAGATCTCCTCTGATAGCTAATATCCTCCGACGGCTTACCTTTGGAATTCCCTCCCTTCTCCTCCAACCATACCAACATGCAGAAATTTAGATGTAATGTGAACAAGCATCTAGCTGATCAA
Source organism: Sepiola atlantica (assembly GCA_963556195.1). NCBI lineage: Eukaryota > Metazoa > Mollusca > Cephalopoda > Sepiida > Sepiolidae > Sepiola > Sepiola atlantica. Next base: position 93,432,429 of record OY744532.1, read on the forward strand.
CTCCCCATCCAGGTTAACCCCCTATACATCTGACCCATATCACAGTAGCCGCTAACCTTCAGGTGGCAATATGCCTTGTTTGGGGTGAATAGAGATATACATAAATAAAAGGGACTCAAAGATCTTCGATTACCTGACATTTTCGTCAAATTCTACCCCCCCCCCCCGTGACTATCATTGGCCGAGCACCGTGACATTTCTTCATTGTAAAGAAAATTTATAAAAAAACGAGCAACGACGTCAAAAAGAATTGATAATTTGTATTTGCACGACTGACTAATGTTCTCATTTTGAATGCAACGTTTCGGCCGATTTAACCCCCGACCTTATTCAGGCGAGCCTTGTCGAACTGTGAAACGTATGCGGAACCAGTTATTTAATCCACGGGAGTAGCTGGATTAAATAAAGGGTTCCGTTCGAAATCCTGTACAGATTCGGAGGGTAAATCGGTCGAAACGTTGTGACAACATCCAAGATGAGAACAATAGTCCGAATAATTCAAATAATAAACAAAGACATAACAAAAGATACATTGAAACAAATACAACACCCTGGATTTTATTATTCCAGCTAAATTTACATCGAGTCAAAATTAAAGTTACACTCGTGAAAAACAAAGCTCCCGACTTATAACCGTTACGACACGTTATAAATAAAAGGATACGGTATTTATTAATTAATAGATTTGATAAATTCCTTTTTCAGTCACCTAAATTATTTAGAGTGAAATCAGCTTCAGCAGTAGTCCCAAACAAATGGTTTTAGTAAAATGCACAAATAAAATAGCATTAAAAACATCAAGTTACAGCGAGTTTCATCGTACACGTGAAGCGTCAAAATGAAAAATTGACCGCAAAAATATATAATTATAAACAAGTCGGAACGAAGCTAAGGGCATATAACCCATGTTCATAATTAAGGACACGGAACCTTCTTTTTAATGAAAAAAAATAACTTTGTTTCTTTCTCTCCAATCAAAAAACAAAATGGTGAATTTTTTTAATTTTCTTTTTTTGCTTTTGAATTTACCAAAATAAAAAATAAAATCGGCATTATTATTGGTTAAAAAATAAAGCATACGTAAAGTGACAATACATGCTCGGTATCCTCAATTTACTTCAACAATGGAGAGGTAAAAAAAAAAAAAGACGCCGGGTCGGATGAGGTGGGGTATTTTTTGTGAAAACAAAAATAAATTCGATACACAGGTGCCTGTTGTGTTTACGCTTACTGTTATTGTTACGATACATACCCAATACTGCTATTCAAGCGTATAATCAATAATTGAAATAAAATAAAGCATATAATATCTACATTAATAATATTATAAGACAACTTCACGTACGTCTGTCTATTTTCTCGCAACTACGTAACTTACAAATTCAAGTTTTTATTTATTAATTAACCGAACATTTATAAAAAGATTTTTTAAAAAACGGACTATAGCGTAAAATAAAACGAAATGTGGAAAAGAAAAAAAAAAAGGTACTTATACAGAATTGAACAGTTTTTTTTGTTTTTGTTTTTTTTACTTTAAAAAAAGTTTTAGGTTTATTTCGGTAAAAGTCGGTTTGGTTCGGTTCAAATTCTGTAGAGGCACGTAAAATTTCTATTTAAATTTTAAAAATTGAATTCCGAAATTTAATCCACCACAATGCATTTCGTTTTTTTCGTAAAGGCAACCATTTTAATCTCTTGTTAAAAAGTCAGAAAAAATGAATTACTTCGTGACTCTTCGAAATTTGAAGAGAATTTCGAAGCTATCGAATAAAAAGTCATTTAAACTGGCTTTAATATACTTTGCCAAATCCTCATGTAGTAAAAGATTGAAAACAAAAATTATAAACAACATTATAAGTTATAGTATTATAACAATCTGGTTCCATTCATTATCTAATGACCAAATGATACCGTAATAATTAAATCTAATTTTCAAAATTCTATTAAAAAAAAATAATTTGGTAAAAAAATGTGGATTAGGACCCGAGCTAAAATCGACTTTGCGTCGTTAGGGTTAGCGTCAGAGTTAGCTCGGGTCCTAATATGAAGAAATACCGTAAGAAAAAAAGGGCATAGTTAAAAAAATAAAATAATTCCCGGGCAACGTCGGGTAGATACGGCTAGTTTATTAAATAGTGGGCGTTCCACTCGAAAGTAATTTTTAAGTCTTTAACTTAGAAAAAGTGATCTGAGGCTTGAATTAAATTAAATTGGGGGAAAAAAAAAAATCAATTCAAGTTCGAAGCAAAATGTGCACCAGTCGTATCAAAGAAACTAATCGATCTTTAAATTATTTTTTATTCGTTTTTAGACTAATATTTCGATTTATAACCATTATTCTTAATTATCTTTTGGGTAACTTGGCCTAGCCACTCTTGTAGAAAGGTCTTAAAAATATCACCCAAGTCTAGCTTTCTTTGTATTTAGTTGCAAATCAGGTTTTCTTTGTTAAAATAAACAATTAAAATTTAAAAATTCATGGGGGGGGGGGGGTAATTTTATATATCATTTTTCACTTTCACTCATGACAAAAGAGAAAAACAGTAAACAAAAAAAAAACAAAAAAAAATCAGCTGTGAAACTTTGCAACCACAGGAAAATTTTAAAGCTAAATTTTCACACATATAATACCAAACGTTCAAGAGAAATTGAACAATAAAACAGGAAACAGTTTAAGTGAAATTTGGAAACGAAATAAGTTTATAGCTAAGAAAAGAAAAAATACATTATAATGTTTTGTTTATTTACTAGACGTACCTACCCGAGGTGAAATCGACTTTTAACGGTACCGAACAATCTTTTTATAGTTTGTGATCAAACTTAAGTGTAAAAAAATGCCAAAAAGAAAAAAAACAAAAACATGCCTTTTCTTAGCCCTAAGTCTTAAATGGCAATACGAAAAAAAATTTTTTTTTAATTATTAAAACAAAAAAAACAAAAAAGCAAAGTGCGCACGACGTGGGTGTAACGGGACCATTAAAAGTCAATTCCCCCCTATCCGGTGTTGCCAGAGAGTTCCTCCTTCCCTTTAAGCTATGCCTCTTTTTCTCTTTAAATTTTTTTTTTTTTTTTCTGATTTTGAAAGTTAAGTTTAATATGGTATAGTTTCGTCATTAAAATTTTTAATTGAACAAAATTGTTAAAACTATAACTTAATGTTATGATAATATTTAAATCTCTATTTATAAAAATCATTGAGTGTAGATATCTTCCAAAAACTTATATATCTTTAAGCACTTTCCTATTTGACAGTTTAAATCCTTCCAAATTACTTTCAAATTTCGGTAATTTCTTATAGAATCACTCTCTCCCACCAGGCGATTTTGTGTGTGTGTGTGTGTGTGTGTGTGTGTGTTTCGAGTGCCTTAAGAACGATTTCTAACGCTAAAAAGGAAAACAAACACCCATTTGGAGACAAATTTCTAAGGGTCATGAAGTAATTCTATTGTTTGTTTTAACTATTAACAGATTTTAATGGCCGACTTGTTTACGCAGAAACCGACACGCATTATGATGGATTTAATTGTACTTATTAAAAAAAAAAATTTTTTTTTAAGGATTGTTAAAATTTCGTTTTATTTTACACTATGGCATTTTTTATATTTCAATAAATCAATAATAAATAAAATAATTATGTAAGTAGAGGCGAAAATAAAACAGACATACGAGAAGTTGTCGCATAATTTTATTAAGAGAGATTCAGCAATTCACTTGACATCAAATAAGCTTATCTATTCATTTTTTTGTTTTTGTTTAAGTAATTCAAAAAAATAAAAACTAATGAGTACATTTTATTTTTTTCTTGGTGTTACTGCGTTATTCGTTAGAGATTATAGACGGTCAGCTTGACGCTTTTTTTACCTTACATAAAAAAAGTTTCAATACGAAGAATCTTATTTTTTGACAATCTAGAAAACGCAAAAATAATGAATGAAATTTTATGGAAGTAAGAGAGTGAAAACCGGAGAAATTACAAATTTATGATACGTAAAAAAATATACATAAGTTCAAATATTTCTTACTCCGTGTGTCGCGTGTACATATCAACATCTACTATCTTTAAAATAAATGTTTAACAAATTTTACATAAATTTTTAACTTACCTTTATTAAGCAATGGAACACTCGACTTCAGAGACATACTTACTGCAGATTTTTTTAGAAATACGCCTATTTAGTAGTTAAATGTTGTTACTATGTGTGTGTGTGCGTGTTTTATCATTAGGCAAAACTCCAAACTAATATAGATCGCCGTTGACAACCGGTGGATAGAAATAATGAAGAAACGGCGACGGTAAAACCACTAATGTCATTTACGATGTCTTCATTGTTCTTATATTGTGATTATCTATGCATTCAGACCCACGTTGAGAGGAAATGGAACCTTGTGACGTCATAAACACGGAAGTGATCCTCTCCCCTCCCCGGTCTGGTTCTGATAACCGGTATTGTCAGAGAGAAAAGAAAATTGTAGTTCCTGTCTGTTTTTTTTGTTTTTTTTAACGAACTAACAATATATATATATATATATATATTCTTAAACTACATTACCCAGGGTAGTATGGATGAGTATATTTTATTTTGTTTCAGAGAGTAGAATCATATAGTAGGGTCTTCGTTCGCACTTGACACCATAAATAACAACGTGTATCCTAGAACACCCTCAGGTAAATTAACCCCACCAAAAAATGAGATTCTACCTTTTTTAGCCGATTACCTGTGAAGACCCTGAAAAACTTGACACAAAAAAAAATTGGGGTATCTTTCAGAATGATCAGTACGCTGAAAACGCTCAAAAAAACAAATATACAACAAATAAAAGTAACTGTCGTCGATAAAAGTTAATTTAAAACTGACCTGTGATATTTGTTTGTATTTTTAAACCGTTCCAACTGCTATTTAGTAGAAATCAATAGTTTTATCACGCGAACTTCCCCCCCCAAAAAAAATGGCGCTTGCTCGTAAGACGCCATAATATCTAAAGAAAACGAGTAAAAAATGAACAAGAAATTTTTTTTACATCTAATAAAACCCCATTTATAGTACGTAAAAATACAAACAAATATCATAGGTAAGTAGACAAATATCTCTTCTCGACGTAGGTTAAACTCACTTGTTGCATATTTATTTTTATAACCCCGTTCTCGTTAGTTTTTTAGACCCCGTCCGCGACTGTACTGATCATTCTGAAAGATACCCAAAAATTGTAGATCTTAGAGTGGGAGATCATGTTTACATATAAATTTAACGTAAAATGATCCCCCATTTCCGGACCATTCTAGCGTTTTATAGCAGTTACCCCCACCCCCACCCAATAATATTTTTTTTGCTATGGGAGATAAATTCTGTGCGTTTTTTAATTCTACTTTTTAGGTGATTACGTGTGATTTTACGACCCTGCCAGAAACCTCTCCCCAACTCTAAATTCTAAGTTAATTGTTATTTATTATTTTTTTTTCACCTAGTTTTTTAGGGTATTCACAAAAGGGTAGAATATTCTGGGTGTGGGGGGGGGCATATCTCAGAGTGTTAATCTACAAATTATCGGAGCTCTTTACCCCCACTCTGCCCCCCCCCCCCCTCCAAAAAAAATGAGGTTTTACTTTACAAACAATATTTTTAGACTAGGGGGTCACTTTCGGGCGCTTGTGTAAAAGAGGTTGATAATGCAGGGGGAGGGGGGGGATAACTAGGTTTCAAAAAGAAAATAAGCATAAAATGAAAAGAAAATTCAGGACGCTGAAAACGTACGCAATTTATTATGAGAATGAATTGAACAGCTTTGATAATAAAAAAAAACATATCATTTTCAAAGGTTTCTGACAACATTTTTTTTTTTTAGATAACTGAGTTTGGCCCTTGTACAGTTTAACATCCCCGGCAAATTTAGAAAGCCGTTCTTAACATAGGGAGAGGGGGACGTTGTTAACTATTCCCTTGCCGCGGATGGAACTAAAAGTTTGGTGTTTCTGTATTACAGGGTCGAAAAAAAAATTCTATCTTTAATTTTGAAGATTCAAATGACGGGGAGATAATTCAAAGTGTTCCCCTAGGATTTATCTTAAAAAAGATTTTACTGTTATGCACATTAATTAGCTTATTAACTTAAAGTAAATACACACATTATATATATATATATATATATATATATATATATATATATATATATATATATATATATATATATATATGCATTTTAGCCTGGAGATTCTCCCCGGGGATCTAACGCGGGAGCCTCTGCGTAGCTTAATTGTCATAAATATATTTTCATAGCTTACTACCTAGCTCTACTTACGTATCGAACACTATGGAAATAAATACTGAAAATTGATACATAAAAAATTATATCTCCTTATAAAATTTTATGTAGATACATGAAATACTAATATATGTATATATCAGGACCGGAGGGACAGTTATAAAAGTGTGGGGGGGGTGGCTCTCCTAAAAAGTGGGGGGCCCGGTTAAACACATGCATATATAACTTCATTATTGATGACCGTAAAGTGTGTGGGGGGGGGGAGTCAAAAAGTGGGGGGGACTTGAGCCCCCCCCCCTGCTGCCGTCCATGGATACATATATATATATATATATATATATATATATATATATATATATATATATATATATATATATAGAAATTCCCGAAAGTTTTTCATAGTAAACAACTGATGATCTCTTAAATAATGTTAGAAGCAAACTAATATAATGACTGTAAAAGTTAAATTGACTTACATGAGTGATTTTCCACTGAACGACTTCGGACTTAACGTTTTTTGTTTTTTTGTTTTTTTTTCATATATAGTTTTAATAGTTGAGAAACTTCCAAGACAATATATAATATATATATATATATATATATATATATATATATATATATATATATATATATATATATATATATATATATATATATATATAAGTATATATATATATAAGTATATATATATATAAGTATATATATAATATATATATATATAAGTATATATATATATATATACATATAAGTATATGTATATATAAGTATATATATATATATAAGTATATATATATGTATATATATGTATATATATATATGTATATATATATGTATATATATATAAGTATGTATATATGTATATATATATGTATATATATATAAGTATATATATATGTATATATATATATAAGTATATATATATGTATATATATATAAGTATATATATATGTATATATATATATATATGTATATATATATAAGTATATATATATGTATATATATATAAGTATATATATATGTATATATATAAGTATATATATATGTATATATATATATATATATATGTATATATATAAGTATATATATATGTATACATATATATATAAGTATATATATATGTATATATATATATATATAAGTATATATATATGTATATATATATAAGTATATATATATGTATATATATATATATAAGTATATATATATGTATATATATATATAAGTATATATATATGTATATATATAAGTATATATATATATGTATATATATATATATATATATATATGTATATATATAAGTATATATATATGTATACATATATATATAAGTATATATATATGTATATATATATAAGTATATATATATGTATATATATATAAGTATATGTATATATATATAAGTATATATATATATAAGTATATATATATGTATATATATAAGTATATATATGTATATATATATAAGTATATATATATATAAGTATATATATATGTATATATATATATATTATAAGTATATATATATAAGTATATATATATATAAATATATATATATAAGTATATATATATAAATATATATATATATATAAGTATATATATAAGTGTATATATATAAGTATATATATATAAGTATATATATATATATAAGTATATATATATGTATATATATATAAGTATATATATAAGTATATATATATGTATATATATATAAGTATATATATATAAGTATATATATATATGTATATATATAAGTATATATATATGTATATATATATACAAGTATATATATATGTATATATATATAAGTATATATATATGTATATATATATAAGTATATATATATGTATATATATATATATATAAGTATAAGTATATATATATAAGTATATATATATATAAGTATATATATATATAAGTATATATATATAAGTATATATATATAAGTATATTGGTAGTGAAACACGTGTAGGAAAAAACATTTAATTTGAATAAATAGTATTTGTAAGAAAAAATATCTTTAATGGTGATCATTGGTGTCCTGAAAGGAATGCTTTGGTAAGCCTTCATAAAATCACATATAAATGCTCTGTACTCTGTAATCGAGTATCATCGAGCTTGTTTTTTATTGGAACAACCCCGGTCTTCACTGAATGATCTATTTTATAAGTGAAAAATCTAAATCTATACTTATATATATATATATATATATATATATATATATATATATATACTTATATATATTTATACTTATATATATATATACTTATATATATATATATACTTATATATATATATATATACTTATATATATATATACTTATATATATATATACTTATATATATATACTTATATATATATATACTTATATATATATACTTATATATATATATATTTATACTTATATATATACTTATATATATATATTTATACTTATATATATACTTATATATATTTATACTTATATATATACTTATATATATATATACTTATATATATATACTTATATATATATATTTATACTTATATATATATATATATATATATATATATATATATATATATATATATATATATATATATATATATATATATATATATATATATATATATATATATATATATATGTGATTTCATGAAGGCTTACCAAAGCATTCCTTTCAGGACACGAATGATCACCATTAAAGATATTTTTTCTTACAAATACTATTTATTCAAATTAAATGTTTTAATTTGAATAAATAGTATTTGTAAGAAAAAATATCTTTAATGGTGATCATTGGTGTCCTGAAAGGAATGCTTTGGTAAGCCTTCATGAAATCACATATAAATGCTCTGTACTCTGTAATCGAGTATCATCGAGCTTGTTTTTTATTGGAACAACCCCGGTCTTCACTGAATGATCTATTTTATAAGTGAAAAATCTAAATCTATATAAGTATATATATATAAGTATATATATATATAAGTATATATATATATAAGTATATATATAAGTATATATATAAGTATATATATATATATATGTATATATATATAAGTATATATATAAGTATATATATATATGTATATATATATATAAGTATATATATAAGTATATATATATATGTATATATATAAGTATATATATAAGTATATATATATATATATGTGTATATATATAAGTATATCTATATAAGTATATATATATAAGTATATCTATATAAGTCATGGCCATCCCTACTAGTAGGGATGGCCATGATATAAGTATATATATATATAAGTATATCTATATGTATATAAGTATATATATATAAGTATATATATATATAAGTATATATATATCAGTATATATATATATCAGTATATATATAAGTATATATATATAAGTCAGTATATATATATAAGTATATATATAAGTATATATATATAAGTATATATATAAGTATATGTATAAATATATTTATATAAGTATAAATATATATATAAGTATAAATATATATATAAGTATAAATATATATATAAGTATATATATATATATAAGTATATATATATATAAGTATATATATATAAGTATAAATATATATATATAAGTATATATATATAAGTATATATATAAGTATAAATATATATATATGTAAGTATATATATATAAGTATATATATTATAATATAAAATGAAGTAATAAAATAAGGTGTCAATCAAATTTTATTAGAATTCAAAGTTCATGCAAAGCATCCTTAAGTCCTTAGCTCATGAGTTTTCAAAGATAATTCTTCTCTTCAGAGGACCATTACCGCAGTTATACTACTACAGGCAATAAAATTACGCTTTGAAAATATATAACATTATATACACAAATATATAAAAATACATAACATCAAACATATCAATCCAAAAACATACTTTTGTTGAATCCATACAGTCCATCCAGGTCATACAAGTTGAGAAGCATAATCAGGAAGGACATTACTCCAAGATACAAACAGCAGTCCAAATATGTGAAATTGAAGGGGCCGGCAAAGTTATCCAGTCGCGAAATGTGTCCATATTCAATGTTAATGATAAATAAATCAATCAAAATAATACAAAAAGTCCAATCAAAGTTCCGAGATCCCAACATGTGCAACTCTAATCAAATCCAAATTCGTTGTTTAATTAGAAAACCCGCTAAATCCGAATTGAGCAAAATAAGACGGACTCCCATCACATCTAGCCAGAAGAGCGAAAAATATATAAGTGATCTTCTCTCCAGACATGACAAATCCCTAACGAACAGAAGGCGATATTAAATTGTCTACATCTCAGAATGACTTCAACGGGTTCAAGAATATGTCTGTCCTGCTTCCTGTTTGAAAAGACAGCAACATACAACCCCGCCATCCATCCCACCCAAATTAGGTTTTCACTGTCTGGGTCAGTAAGCTTATTCTATGTCAAAGGGGAAGGAGCTAAGGAGTTAAAAGAAAGCTAAAAGGGAGTTAGGAAAATTAGGTCAAATCATGTGATCACGTACCCATCCAAAAGTATTACTTAAAATCTGGCTTACAGTAAAAAACCAAGTTCACAAATCTAGCCCCATCAAGTAATTTAGAATATTTATGAAGTTAAAAATTACGAAGTTATTAAATTCCAATAATTTTATAGTTTAATTCAAGATTTAATTTTTAAGATTTAATTTTAACAAGCTAGAAATTATTAGTAGTTTAATTTAAAATTCAATCCCATCAGCCCAGGAATTCCAACTCAAGGCCTGACATTCCCCAATTAAAAAGTTTAACCTGCCTTAAGGTTTAATTTTTCCCAATTAAGATTTAATTTTCCCAATTACGAAGTTATCTAAATAATTAGAACTTAATAATTTAATAGTTTAATTTAAGATTTAATTTTATCAGATTAGGAAGTTTAATTTAAGGTTAGGTTTGTTCAATCAAGAAGTCTAATCCAAATTAGGGCTTAATTTTTCCTAATCTAGAAGTTGTAAATATATTCAAGGTTTAAGGTTTAATATTTCCCAATTAAGAGGTTGTAAAGATATTGTAAAGATATTGTAAATATATTTAGAAACTGAAAATTTAGGTGTATACATTTAGAAACTGAAAATTTAGGTGTATAAACCCTTACAACCTCGGAGTCTAAATCCCTTAGGCAAAAAAGATTAAAAATCAAAAAGGACCCATCTCGAAGTCTGGACACCCCCGGTTTCATTGCTCGCCCAAACAGCTACGGCAAAACTGGTGGTGGTTTCCATATAGCATATTTGAATTTCCTTCTGTGTCGACATTTGGAGACTAATTCACTCCTAGAATTTATCAGATTTAAATGTTTAGGTGCAGTAGCTATCATTACAGCTTCAGAGTTGCATAGACCACAAGATCTGGATCCTGGGCTGTAGGAGTTTGATTTTTTTAAGATAGACCATTTTATATTGTGTGGAATATTATTTGATCTTAAATTTTTAACTAAAGTGGTCAGGGATGTTCTGTTGTTACCGACATCGTTATTGAAGGAGTAGTTATGCATGGAAATGCGGGATTTAATTAAATTTGCTGTGGCCCCAATATATGTGTGTACCCTAGGATTTACCCTTATTCCTGCGCCATTTATATTCCTATTCACAGGTCTATTTCTATTTACTGTATTTATATGATGTGGATTAGGTTGGTTGATTGATTGTATATTATTGTTATCGTTACCTTCCATTGGGAACTCATTACCGGTTTGCTGAGGTAGGGGATGGATATTAGAATTGTTAGGTCTAGAATTATGGTGCAAATTAGTTGTGGTGCTCAATTGTGGAATTTGATTAGGGGCTGTATTTATGTGGTCTCTAGGATTCATTATATAATTATTTTGCTCAGTTACAGTACAAGCATATACAATATCAGAATATGTGCATCTATTGTCCAATGGGCAATCACTGGTGCGCCTGCAGTTGCATGTATTTATAGGATTGGAATAATTAGAATTAGATTGGATATTTTTTATTTTTTTGCTATTTGCTGAGATTATTGTTTGGGCTATATTTGGCATAGTAGAGTATGAAATTTTAATTGAATTCTTATTAAGTATGGAGCTATATTTATGTGGGTATTTAAAAGAGTTTTCCAATATTTTAAAGAATTCCTTCGGGATATTGGTTTTAACGTTATTATTGAAAGGTGGGTTAAACCAAATATTATTTTTCCTTCTAAGGCGTTTACGTGCAGTAGGTGTAGGGCTATCTATATGTTCTTGATTTTCATCAGGTATGATAGAGTGCCTTAGGGGTCTTTGTTTATTTACATTTCTTTTAGTTCGGCTCCTATTGCTAGTTGTCATATTATGTGTAATAATATTTACAGTTCTATCATTCTCTTTGTTTTGGTTATAAGTTATTTTTTTAGAATATCCAGAGTTGAGCAATGCATTGTTATAAAATTGTGCGTTTTGGTTGAAAATGTTTTTATTGGCAGAAAGCTTAGATATTCTATTGGAAACAGACGGTACTATTGAATTAATTATAGCTTTCGGGTGGTTAGATAGTTTATGTACATAGAAAAGAGTTAGATTGGGTTTATGGAAAGGGCTATATGATCCGTCATTGAGGTTAAGGGTGATATCAAGGAAGTTAGAAGTTTTTCTCTCCGGATCAACAGTTATGGAAAGGCCGAAATTTCTGAAAAAATCATGTAATTCTTCAATTGTTTTGCTATATCTTCTAGGTCTTTCATCTGAGACAAATAGGGCATCGTCTCTGTATAGGCCCCCTCTTAAATTTTTAAACCTATGTTTCATTTCATTTAAGAGGAATAAACCCACTAGATCCGTTACCTGAGCAGAATCAGAAGCTCCCATAGTAATATCGAAATCGTTGGGGGTGTCCTTTCTGGTCCATAATTTGCCTTCGAATTGGAGAATAGATCTTCTTGCTAAGGTGATCAGTTTAATTTCCTGATCAGTAAGGTCTGAATTATTTTTCGCTAAATTTAGGGCTTTATTTAAGAGAATTGGGGTAATAGATTGGTAATAGTTGTCTATGTCAAAAGTTATAAAACTTAATCTATGTTTATCTTTAAGGTTCATAAACCATTCAATTACGCTATCTGAAGATTGCCACAATGAAAAGAAAATTTTATTTCTGATTGTCGGGATGACCCTATCAAGAATTTTTTTACTGATTATGCCTAAGTCAGATTTTGATGGGCTAATTAACCTTATTCATGGGTTTTGTTGAAAGTTAGTCTTATGGTCTTTAAGAGAAAATCTAGGTGTAGCTGGCGTAACTATTTCTGCATGGTTAGTTAGATTCATATATTTAAGTAGTTTTTTAGCCTCCAAATTTATATCTATAATTTTATTGGGTGGTGCAATTTTATATGATTTATGCAACTCACGGTATATTAAGTTCTTGTAAGAGGTATAATCCAATTTGTAGTAGTTCTTAGTCTTGTCTGCCGGAACAATGAAATCCGTATGTTTGTTAACTCTCCTGGTAAATCCATTTATTTTTTTGACGATAGAACTGCAATATTTAGTCTGCTTCCTGAATTTAATTCTTCTGACCAAGTCGAACAAGGCATTCTCAAAGCCGGCCAAATCATCATTCTGCCTAGGGAAAGATGTTGTTTTAAGGCCGTAATGAGCTGCGGCAATTCTCTCAATTTTTTTGAGCTCCTTAAATGAGTTCAATGGTAGTCCACCTCCACCAGTATTTTGCCGTTTCGTGTCTCCAATGTCAATCCGATCCGGTGATGATTTTAGATCATGATGGTAAGCTCTCCATCTAACATTTATCAAAAACTTATTGATTGACTGGACCAATTTGTATATATAAGCCTCCTTAGTTGGAGTAGGTATGTTTTTGGCTGATAATGGAAGAAATTCTTTGCTGAACATATCCGGATTGTAATTAAAGCTCTACCTCACGGGAGCTTAAATATATGAAGCAATCCAACAAAAGATATAAGCGTCAACTAATATCTTATAATTAGTGAAACATCCGGATAAAAAAACTGAAGCTCAATATACTGGATAGAGCATTAATATTATAATATAAAATGAAGTAATAAAATAAGGTGTCAATCAAATTTTATTAGAATTCAAAGTTCATGCAAAGCATCCTTAAGTCCTTAGCTCATGAGTTTTCAAAGATAATTCTTCTCTTCAGAGGACCATTACCGCAGTTATACTACTACAGGCAATAAAATTACGCTTTGAAAATATATAACATTATATACACAAATATATAAAAATACATAACATCAAACATATCAATCCAAAAACATACTTTTGTTGAATCCATACAGTCCATCCAGGTCATACAAGTTGAGAAGCATAATCAGGAAGGACATTACTCCAAGATACAAACAGCAGTCCAAATATAAGTATATATATATAAGTATAAATATATATATATAAGTATATATATATATATATATAAGTATATATATAAGTATATATATATATGTGTATATATATATAAGTATATATATATAAGTATATCTATATAAGTATATATATATAAGTATATCTATATAAGTATATATATATATATAAGTATATATATATATAAGTATATATAAAGAGGTGTACTAAAAGCGAACTTCTTTTATAGCCGGCTTTCTATACGGGCTAGCTTTAAATATTCTCGCTGCCTCTTTTTCCCACTTTAAAACACTTTCCTTCGTCATCTCTGCCCGGGAAGTATTTTTAATAGCGAATATTTTCCACCTTAATCTTCATTGAGCCGGCCTGCATCATCGAACGTACCTCTTATTAAACTTTTTACCCTTTTGTATTTTCTATTTTCGCCGTACCTGAAGTTGTTGGCTTCTTGGAATTTAACTTTGAAACCTCTCTCATTACTTCTCGTGCCTTTAACGACCTACCTATTTACATCTTATTCCATCCGCTGGACTTTTCGACACCAGACTTTTTAGCAATCGGACATTTGCTTGCACCCGGGCACAGTTTTGCCCTGCGTTTCTTTCCCTACAACTTTTATTTCATTTTAAAAAATTTTAAATCTTGGCCAGTGCCAACTTATCTATCCCAGCGACTTCCTCTGATGATAAGATTTTGATCTTTGAAAAGCCTGGCTTAAGGAAAATTTAACTTGAATAAATTGCCTTTTTGCGGAATATTCCTTGCTTTGAACTTTTGAATTGAATTTTGATTTGGCTTTTGCTTTCTCTAATTCCTTTCCATTCTTCTTCATATAAGTATATATATATATAAGTATATATATATATAAGTATATATATATATATATCAGTATATATATATATCAGTATATATATATAAGTATATATATATAAGTCAGTATATATATAAGTATATATATATAAGTATGTATATATATAAGTATATATATAAGTATATATATATAAGTACATATATAAGTATATGTATATATATATAAGTATATATATATATATAAGTATAAATATATATATAAGTATAAATATATATATAAGTATATATATATAAGTATATATATATATAAGTATAAATATATATATATAAGTATATATATAAGTATATATATATATAAGTATATATATATAAGTATATATATATATATAAGTATAAATATATATATATAAGTATATATATATAAGTATATATATATATAAGTATATATATAAGTATAAATATATATAAGTATATATATAAGTATAAATATATATATATAAGTATATATATAAGTATAAATATATATATATATAAGTATATATATATAAGTATATATATATATAAGTATATATATATAAGTATATATATATATAAGTATATATATATATAAGTATATATATATATATATAAGTATATATATATATATAAGTATATATATATATAAGTATAAATATATATAAGTATATATATATATATATATATATATATATATATATATATATAAGTATAGATTTAGATTTTTCACTTATAAAATAGATCATTCAGTGAAGACCGGGGTTGTTCCAATAAAAAACAAGCTCGATGATACTCGATTACAGAGTACAGAGCATTTATATGTGATTTTATGAAGGCTTACCAAAGCATTCCTTTCAAGACACCAATGATCACCATTAAAGATATTTTTTCTTACAAATACTATTTATTCAAATTAAATGTTTTTTCCTACACGTGTTTCACTACCAAGCAGTTACTTGCTTGGCAGATCTTCAGGGAAATTAAATGTCTGGAATACTGGTTTCAACTGCCGACAAAACACAATGTGGCGTTGTAATAGTTGAGGTCACTTAAGAAGAGAAGAGGAAAAAAATGAGAATAAAAATAAAAGTCAAATTTAAAAAGCAAGGAAGAACAACGATAAGAAAAGAAAGCCCTAGAAAAGTCTTAGAAAAGTAGCTCGTGCATTATTTCTTCCACCAAGCCAACAAGCAAATAATCGGTCCCAAATACATTCAATAAAACCACAAAACCGGAACAATGTGTGATAATACACTTTCACGTCGGCCGGTACAATGATGTATTCCAGACATTTAATTTCCCTGAAGATCTGCCAAGCAAGTAACTGCTTGGTAGTGAAACACGTGTAGGAAAAAACATTTAATTTGAATAAATAGTATTTGTAAGAAAAAATATCTTTAATGGTGATCATTGGTGTCTTGAAAGGAATGCTTTGGTAAGCCTTCATAAAATCACATATATATATAAGTATATATATATATATAAGTATATATATATATATAAGTATATATATATATATAAGTATATATACATATAAGTATATATATATATATAAGTATATATATATATAAGTATATATATATATATATATAAGTATATATATATAAGTATATATATATAAGTATATATATATATATTAGTATATATATATAAGTATATATATATATAAGTATCTATATATATAAGTATATATGTATATAAGTATAAATATATATATAAGTATATATATATAAGTATCTATATATATAAGTATATATGTATATAAGTATAAATATATAAGTATATATATATATATAAGTATGTATATATATATATATAAGTATATATATATATAAATATGTATATATAAGGATATATATATAAGGATATATATAAGTATATATATTTATATATATATATATATATAAGTATATATATAAGTATATAAGTATATATATATATATATATATATAAGTATATATATATATAAGTATATATATATAAGTATATATATGTATATATATATATGTATATATATATAAGTATATATATAAGTATATATATGTATATATATATATGTATATATATATGTATATATATAAGTATATATATATATGTATATATATATAAGTATATATATATATATATAAGTATATATATATATATAAGTATATATATATAAGTATATATATATAAGTATATATATATAAGTATATATATGTATATATATATATATATGTATATATATATGTATATATATATGTATATATATAAGTATATATATATATGTATATATATATAAGTATATATATATATAAGTATATATGTATATAAGTATAAATATATAAGTATATATATATATAAGTATAAATATATAAGTATATATATATATAAGTATGTATATATATAAGTATGTATATATATAAGTATAGATATATATATAAGTATATATATATATAAGTATATATATATATAAGTATATATATAAGTATATACATATATATAAGTATATATATATATATAAGTATATATATATATAAGTAAGTATATATATATATATAAGTATATATATATATATATATATAAGTATATATATACGTACAAAGTTTATTTAGGGATCACACAATCACACCGCTTTATGGTATTCGGCACCAATAAAAAGTAAAAAGATTAATTGAAATAAATTCCGCACCTGAAATTAATCTGTGCGCTTGCAAGAAGTCTACTATTTTGGCATTATCTCTGGTTAAATATAAAATATCTTGCAAGTTCAGAGCGTTTAAATCCATTTTTAGTTAAATTCTGGGAGAACAGTTGGAATTATCTCCCCCTGTCATTTTACTCTTCAAAATTAAAGATATAATTTTTTTTTCGGCCCTCTAATACAGAAGCAGAAAAAGTTTTCCTAATTTAACTACAAGAAAAGAAAACATGAAACTTCTTATAACTGAGTCAGTTAAAATAATTGCGACGATCAAAAAAAAACCAAAAACTAATAATAGACTCAGAGAAAGTTAAATATCTTTTAATTGTATTAAAAAATATCTTTAATTAGAAATAATTACTATTGAAATAAACTTGACGACGTCAGCCGTGGTAATAAGAGTCCTAAATTCGCTTTCCAATTTATGTTTATTTTCTTAGTGAAACCTAGTTACCCCCCCCCTCAACCCTTTTGACACAAGCGCCCACTTTCGCAAATATAACGTACATATCGTTCACTTCCGAAACAGTTAGCGTTTTTAAGGATATGTAACCATTTTTATTTTAATCTTGACCATTTTCGTAATTTTTTAGAGATCAATTTCTTTTCTTTTTTTGTGGGGGAAGGGGGAGTCTGAAAAATAGATTAAAACCTGTTATAAATAAAATAATTACTTTTTTGTGTTTTATTTACCACCCGTATTTATGAATGAATAGTGGGCATGTTTTTATCTGCCACCCCGACGCTCGAATAGAATTACTGCACATCAGCCCAAATCAGATTCGTTGGTCCATCTATTCATTTGCAGTTTTCCGTATAGCAGCCATGTATTTATTTCCCTTTCAAAAAATAAAATATTTGGTTATATTTCCTTAAAAGCTCTATCTAGTCCGGAAGTGGGTGATCATTACTGTCTGATGGACTGGAAGCAGGTAATCATTTTCCGTTAAATTTATATGCGAAAATGATCCCCCACTCTAAAGTCTAACATATTGTTTTTATTTTTTCATTTATTTTTGCCACAAACTTTTTCAAGCTGTTTACATGATATTGGGGAGGAGTAATTACCATAGGGTGCAACTTGAAAATTAGAAAAATAAGAATCGAAATGGTAAGGGGCTTAGGGCTTGGAGCAAGGTTGTGCAGGCGTCCTTATTCATCCAGGGAGCATGTTTAGTCTGCCTTGAGGGGTTAAAGACTATAAATTCACCAAAATGTATTTCAATTGATGTCACTTTACTTACTTAAACCCCCTCCCACGAAATCAATACTAAGTACATCCTTGATCCCCACTTCCAAAATTAAATTTTATAAAATGTGAAACATAAGAATAAAACAGATATGTTACTATGGACTGGAGGCAGAAGGACATACGATTCCTCATTAAATCCCGGACAACGGCAGGTCTTCCTGCTCGTAATAAATAAATAAATCTAATGGGACCACACTAAAATGAACAGTGGTTGAGTCTAACACTGCTCCTAATACATAACTCAATAAGTCTCGGGCCTAACTAATAAAACAATTCTTTGGCAAAATTCGACTTTATTCATCAACATAGTCTCCTTCGAGGGTGATACACTGTTTCATACGCTTCTCTAACAATTGGATGTCTTTTTTTGTAGAACTAGATAGCTAGGTTGGTTTGAAAGTCAATTTATAAAAGCCGCCCAACACATGCCAGCATGTAAAACAGACGTTTAAAAAAATAATAATATAATTATTATTATTTTTTATTTTGTTCTTGGCCTCAATTTCTGATATAACTTCTTTATTGGAACCAAATCTCTTTCCCTGGAGCGTTCTTTTGAGGTCTGCAAACAGCCAGTAGTCGCTGGGGGCCAAATCTGGAGAATAGGGTGGGTGTGGAAGCAATTCGAAGTGCACTTCATGTACTTTTGCCAACATTTCGATTGACTTGTGACACGGTGGATTGTCTTGGTGAAAGAGCACTTTTTTCTTCATTTGTGGCCGTTTTTCGGTGATTTCTTCCTACAAAGGTACTGTGGTGAACACCACAATTAAGGTACTCTCTCTTACTCTCTTTCTTTCTGTCTTTGTTTAACCCTTCTTCGCCTCTGAAGTGGTGAAACTCGCGAAATCTCGCCTAATCACGTTGGCCGGAGGTTTCTGACCAATGGGCGGCCGACAGGTCAGCTCGGCCGCACGTGATCTTAAATTTATAAAAAAGGGGACAAGTCCCTTCCTCCTCCTCTTTTTCCTTCAGCGTCCGGAGACGAAGAACACACAAAGAACTCTCGGCGATCCCCCCCCCCACCAGCTCGAACGAGCTGTGTGGAGGAGGGAGGAAGAGAAAGGTAACCCCTTTTGATTCAAGAAAACTATCTATCTTTCAATTTGATGAACATTCTACAATCTGGTAATCTTTCATTCCCAACGAACTCTTATTTCTTCAACACATTGCATTCTACACACAAAAAGACATTTCAACACGCATCGCATCATACGCCCCAATTATGAACTTACACTCTCTTTTAAATATTAAATAAATTGTTTTGTTAATAAAAATGTTATTCCTTTCCTTTTTTTATTAACCATTATAAAAGGCCTATTTGTATATGTGTATAGCTTCATCATTCCTTCGCTTTCTTTAAGGTAAGTTTAAATAATATTTTCTTCCTTTCTCTTGGTTGTCTTAAACTGTTTTATTTAATCTCTACGTGGTCCGATGGTGGAAGCCTAACGGTGTGATAACATGCAGTTATAAATGGCATCTATTACACTACCTATGGTTGGGGGATTCATTATCGCAAAACCATTTGCCGACATCCTTCGCGACTGTGGTTAAAATCCAAAATCCATTGTTCTCTGTTGAATCTCCCTCCATAAACACACTTCCACCTCGGCCATAATTGGTGACCCCGACGTGATCTGAACACGCAACCTTCTACACACTTCCACCTCGGCCATAGTACCAATAATGCTATATAATATTCACTATTGATGGTTCTTCTTTTCTCCAGGTAATCGATGAACAAAATACCTTGTGCATTCCAAAATATGGAGGCCAGAAACTTGCCAGCTGATGTTTGCATTTTTGGTCACTTTGGACGGCTTTCACCTGCTGCTCTCCACTCAGCTGACTGCTGATTTGACTCCGAAATAAAGTGGTGGATCCATGTTTCATCCACTGATGCAAAACCTCTTTTTGGTTTGGTTGAAACAGTTGCAAACAAAGCTCTGAATCGATGACCTGTTGTTGTTTTTGATTGATTGTGAGCAAATGCGGCACCCACTTTCAACACAGCTTTCTCATTGAGAAATATTTATGCAAAATACACTGCCTTCTGATAACTACAAATCCTCTCTTATCTCACACAACTTCAATCTGTTTGTTGACTTCTTTTATGTTTTCCAGAAAGTAATGATTTATTAACACGCAAAATGCAGATATTTCCATTGTTTTGAAAAGTTGCAACGGTAGCTTCACTTAAATAACCAGAATTTGGAAACTAATAATCCGATTGGGCTCAAATTATGACATGTGCCGTTTGAAGGTTAGTACTTTGTAAAAAATATAGGAATTCTTGTCATTAATGGTGCTATCTATATGGCAGGCCCGGGAATGATGGAATGATGTGTTACTCACTACTAAAGTGTAGTATCTGTTCCGATGGATACTGCACCCCATAGACTGCTATTGTCTTGGCCTTCGGGTTTTGATTTACGCCGGTCAATGGGTTTGTCCGGTGCAGTTCTGGGAGGTCCACCTTCCCAGGCTTTGCCTCCCCTCTTTGGGGAGGAGTAAGTTTATTGCTTACTGCCTGAGGCGCCCCTACCGGGGAATGCCGACGGGGCTGCCCAGGCAATTTTTAAACCCCACTTTCCTGACCTTGGGTCACATCTTACTTGCGGGAGTAAGATAAAAACTGGCCTTGTGCCTAACTCCTGGAGAGGAGTAAATCAATACTCACTACACTAGTTTGAAACAAAGAAAGCAAAAGCATTCATATTTGAATGCTTTTGTTTTCTTTCGCACTGTCCGCTTCCTTAAGGATTGTGAGGAGTTGTTCGACTTACAGCTACTCTTCGTTCATGCAGAAATTGCTTGAGTTCATCCGACATAAAAGCAGATCCACGATCTGAGTGGATATATGCAGGCACTCCAAAAACGGCAAAAATGGTTCAGAGACCTTGAATTACCGTTATTGGTTTGCAGTCAGGAGTCAAGTTTGTAAAAAATGATGGGTGCCGCACTGTAGCAGCTGCTAGTCCGTATACGCTTAGGACCGGCTTGGGGCCACCAAAGGGGATTTCAATATATGAATGTTGTTTTAAGAAATTGTGACCCAAAATCACCTAACAGCAAAGGTTTTTCATTACCGATAATTTGATCCTTTGATAGGAGTTTCCTTTTAGTTTCAGATCAACCATGCAGTATCCAATTACAGATGAATTTGGTTGGAACAAAGAAAGATTCCCCATTCATACGCTTTTACGATAGTGACATTAATAAAACTTTCGGCCTGTATCAATAAGGCCATGAATGGTCAATCCATTTATTGTAACCCTTTGAGAGGGGGACGCAGCTGATACTTTAATTAGTGATACAGTAGCAAGAGTAGCTGAACGCTTTTTTTGTGAAGAAGCTGACCGGCAAACTTTCGAAAAATGTCCCTGCTAACGTCTCCAGCCGAGCAGGATGAACAAGAATGTATACGGAGGCCACAAAAGTAGCATATGGATCCAGCTGAGGCGGCAGTGATAAGTTATTCGTGATCGTTAGAAGGGAGTGTTGGAGTATATTAAACAATGGAAGAATTTTGAACCTGTAGAGGGGGGGTCTACAATAGCAGCTCCCAAAACCTCAGGTTATAAATAGAAGACAGGCTGCTTCTGTGTCATGTCCAACATTAGGACTTGTACATAAGCTGTTGGCAAGTCTAGGTCTTTATTCTCTAGTAGTCTTTGTCTTATTGGATTGGACTGTATTCCATTAAGAAATGCCTCCCTGATAAAAAAATATCTCTCGCTTGGTTCACAGTTAAGGCTGTAAATTGACACTCACGACTTAATGTCTTTAGAATCTGAAGGTATTGTTCAAGGCTTTCTTCTGGTTGTTGACGCCGGGTAGCAAGTGAATGTCTAGCAATTTGCTATCTCTTTTCTTGACAAACATGGCCTCTAAAATGTCCACGTCAGTTTCGTAATTCTCACATTCAGATAAATTTCTATGAATTGGAGTGGAAACATGATATAACAGAAGAGTATATTTTTTCATTACCTGTTAAAACCGTGTTGGAAGATAACTGTAACGCTCTAAGGAATCCTTCAAACATTTTTCTACAGTGCCGCCATTTGTCAGTAGAATCCGAGTCGGCAGTATCGAGATCTAGACGGCCGGGTTTCAGGTAACGTTCCATAACGAAGTTAAATAAATTGTAATAAAAACTGAAAGCCGGAATAACCAACTGATAAGCTTTATTTAACTTTTCGTTGCTTAATGTTACAAATGGGGATAAAATATCCACTCTTAATATACTACACAAATGTAGCATATTCCATTATTAACAAAGGGGTGAGATGGGTATCAATTACCTTTGATACTACACTTTGTAACAAAATATAGGTATACATTTAGAAAAAGACACATACACATCTGTGTTCAAGGCAGGTAACTTGTTACAAAGATTCAAGCTAATATTTTCTTTTTATAATATTAAACTAGCTGTGCCAACCTGGTGTTGCCCGGAAGAATTTTTACTTCCAGTTTTGTTTCTCTTTTCTTTTTTTCCCCCTTATGTTTTTTTTTTAAACCAAATTATTATTTTTTTTTTAATAAATTTGAAAATTAAATTTGATTATTACAGCATCGTTTGGTCAGTAACTTATTACTTGAACCAAGTTGTGATAAAACTATAACGAATTTAATCAAGGTAATGTTCCTTTAATCTCTATCTATAAAATTATTGTATGTAAATAGCTTCCAAAACTTTAAATCTTTTAATACATGGGTATGTGCTAAGAATTTTATAGCCAGTTTAAATGACTTTCTATTCAACAGTTTCCGAGAAGAGGCAGGAATCAAGAAAGAAGTAGACCTCGTTAGGTAAGAAGAAAACGGGGTTAACGTTGGCTTGATTATAAGGACAAACTCCTCCTTTACATTTTAAATAAATTTTATTCATACATAGTTTCAACAATAAAACAGCTAAACACCAGGAAAGAATTATGGAGACAGAAATACGAAAGCATGCTGAGTTGTTGGGCTCGTGTACCACCATACTATTAGTTGGGTCTGGAGCCCATTTATCTCGCGCACTTGGGGTTTTTGTTTGGGATGAGACAGGAAGATAGCAGTCTCTTCAGTGTGATGTCTGAACACCAACTAAAGACAAAATTCGAGAAAATAGGGTACAACAATTCAGCAGAAGTGCCTCCCATGCAAAGTGTTCCGGCTAGGTTTCACTTCCATACATCATCACACTGCGTACACATGCCTGATAGACGTTTCCCTTGATCGCCAGTGGTAACGCTTTGTTGGATAGTAATTGGTAGAAGTTCCCTGAACTTACTCCCCCCCACTCTTAACTCTTTGCAATCACACTAGCACCTGCTCCACCCTGTGCTCCAATCGTATCACGACCAAGGTAGAAAAACTTCTAAATAAACCTTACTTGCTTCACCATCCAAATATAATTTCTCCACATCTGAGTTCTCATCCGTTTACGTTGTCTTATACTTCTTGTACACAAACTGGTTATCATTTCTTAACCTGTAATTCCACTGCATTTCTTTTGTACCAAATGCTTCCTGGTACCACAAAAAAAAAAATTAAATTGCGTCCAATTCCCTTTCCACAAACTGAACCGGGGATTTTCCTTTTTCTAGTGAATTTTCAACATTACAACCACTGATCATCAACAACAAGTTCACTCATATCTTCTCCTTCTTTTTCTCTTTCTTCTGATTGTATATTAATTGGTCCCCCGATTTATAAAATCGGGGGACTTATGTTTTGAGGCATGTCCGTCCGTCCGTCCGTCCGTCCGGATTTTTCTCTGCAACCATCCATTGAATTTCTCTGAAATTTTGCATGAAGTTGTAACTTTGATCAGGTGAGAAAGTGACATTCTCCGATTTTTGAAAAAAAATCTGGTTAGCCCCCCAGGGGGTAAAAAGGTTCCAAAATGGCAAAAAAAAATGAACCTTTTCTCCCATAACGTTTGATCCATCCATTCAATTTTTCTGAAACTTGGCCAAAATGTAGAGGCAATTGTTCTGGATATAAAATGAGCATCCTTGACCTCAGAAAACTTCTGGTTCGCGCTCCCAGGAGTCAAAGGGGGGGGGGGGGGTAAAAATGCCCCAAATGCCCCAAATTTATTGCATTTTACACTCGCCACATCGAGTCACATACAGAGGGAGACCACGCACATGCGGCTTGTTCAATTCAATTAATTTGGCAAATAATAAAACAAGCATGTTTCAGTTGCCATGTAATGGAAGGGTGGTAGAAATTTAAACAGAAGAGGATACAGTAGCCCAGCACTTGTCCAAATTCATCTTGAATTGCTGCATTGTTGGCTCGTTTATTATCTCTCTCTTGGGAGACTATTCCAAGATTCAGAGATCCTGATTGAGAAAGCGTCTCTCCTCCGGTTCAATCGACATCTTAACCTCTTTCTTTTGTTGGTGGAGTGAAGGTGTGAAATAAAGGTGATAAAATTTTAGAATAAGACTTTGTCATTTTGATTCACTTGTGACTAAAAACATCTCTTTTCTACAGAAGTAGCACTTTTGATCCGATGTCCTTAGCGATGCAAAAAAAATTCTTGAACCTTCTTAAAACTCATTATTCAAAATCAAAAGTACATGAAAATAACATTAGAAACAAATGTTATTTACTCCTCTCCAGGAGTTAGGCACAAGGCCAGTTTTATCCTACTCCCACAAGTAAGATGTGACCCAAAGTCGGGTCGGAAAGTGGGGGTTGAAAAGCCAGCGCCCGAGAGGTGAACACTAGCACATTAGAAACAAGTGTTCCAACATTGTTAGCGTTCCCTTTTAGCCGACCGAACAACACATGACAAATCATCATACGTATTTGATGTATCGTTTACTTTGAAGAGAAAAAATTTATCCTTGTTTTACTGAAAATGGATAAATAATATTAGATAAATGTTCACTAATATATTTTTACTTTAATAAGAATTTTTTATTTTATATTTATGGTCCTTTATGTTACGATTTTTAGATCTCATTTAGCGTGTTGTTATGGTGGTGACCGCCGTGCAAGTGTGCCTTATTTCTGTGGTTCCTAACTGCTTAAAAGTGGAATTAGGTACACTGAGATCTGTTCTCTAGTCGCCATGGTCGCACCAGAGTTGGAGCACACCCTCATGCACGTTACTGTTACGTAAACACGAGTTATCTCCCGTTGACTTAGTGACTCCCACCGTCACTCTTGACGGCAACCTCCCACTACTTGTATTAGTGGTAAACTGCTATGTATTCAGTGTAAATAAATTGTTTGTTACGTTCACACGTGTGTCTCGCCTCTGTTAATGAATGCTTCAATAACAAGTTACTAATATGGCTTTATTTAATACTCACCTGTATCAACGCATAATATAAAATGGTGTCAGAATAAAACATCGAACCGTCAACACTCACAGCCGTATATCAATATTTTCAACAAAAAAAAAAAAAAGAAGACAAATGGAATTTTTACCACATCCAAAAGAATTAAATTTCTCTTCGGATAATCTCGGACAGGAATGGGAAACTTGGAAAAGCCAATTTCAATTGTTCCTGCAAGCTACAGAGTCGGACAAGAAACCGGAGAAGGTGAAAACTTCAATATTGCTGACCTGTATAGGAACCGAGGGAAGGAAAATATATTATACGTTTAACTTTGAAAATGACGAAGAGAAGCTAAACTTGAAAAAAGTTATAGAAAAATTTGACGCGCACTGCCAACCAAGAAAAAACCTGACGTTTCTCACATATCAATTTCTCACGTGCAAACAGAAAGAAACACAGAGATTTGATGAGTACGTCACAGAACTACGGCAAAAGGCAAACAAATGTGAGTTCGGTGACCTCACTGAAAGACTAATAAAAGACATTCTAATTTGTGGCGTTAATGACAACATGTTGAGAGAAAGAATGCTCAGAGAACCTTCACTGGATTTACAAAAGGCGATACAAGCAGGCCTGAGTGCTGAAGAAACGAAGAGACACTCCAAGATAATGGCTACATGCGAAACAGAAAATATCTCAACAATTCGCAATCCAAAGAAAAACAGGCTGTCGTCCAAAGTCATGTTCAAACGTGAAGACAAAAAGCCCGCAAAAACACAACAATGGATTGAGACATGCACCTACTGCGCTGGGTCACATCAGAAAGGAAACTGTCCAGCATACAATAAAAACTGCACAAATTGCGGCAAAAAAGGACACTTCGCTCGAATATGTCGAACGAAAAAGAAGAAACTATATAATGTCGGACACTCACACAATTCAGACCACGTGGAGCAAAATCAGTTTAACATGGACGCCATATTGAAAAAAAATGTAGACGCACTACAAACTGACAAATGGAAAGTAAAGATTCGAGGCAACGAAACACTCATCAACTTACAAAATCAATACAGGTGCTGAAGTAAATGTATTACCAGCAAAAATATATAGAACTATTGAACCAAAACCAAAATTAAATAAAACGTCTATAAAATTAACCGCCTACAACTGTATGCAAATTCCCACGATAGGGAGCTGTGTTATACAATTACAAAATAAAAATATAAAAGTAAGTTCGCATTTCATTGTGGCAAACACAAATGCAAACGCAGTAATCGGCGCAGAAACAGCGGAAAAACTAGGACTGATAAAAAGAACTTATGAAATAAACAAGACGGACATAGAAGCATTAAAAGAAAAATATAAAGATTGCTATGGTGACATCGGAAAATTACCAGTCACACATCATATAACAATAACTCCGGACATAAAACCCGTCATAAATCCTCCAAGGAACATACCGTTTGGGATGAAACCAAAATTAAAAGAGGTTATAGAAAAAATGACAAAACTGGGAATAATAAAACCCGTTGAAGAACCGACAGATTGGGTAAATTCTCTGGTAATAGTGGAGAAACCGAACGGAAAATTAAGACTATGTTTGGACCCTAGAGACCTAAACAAGGCCATAAAAAGAGAACACTACAAATTACCCACCGCCGAAGAAATATTTGCAGAAATGGAAAATCCAAAATATTTCACGAAATTAGACGCTTCAAATGGATATTGGCAAATACCCGTTGATGAAGAAAGCTCTAAGCTATTAACATTTAATTCACCATTTGGTCGTTATTCGTTCACGCGCCTGCCATATGGAATACATAGTGCCTCTGAAATTTTTCAAGCACAAGTTCCAAAAATAATAGAAGGCATACCTGGAACGAAGAACTCACAGGACGACATAATAATATGGTCAGAAACATTAGAGGACCATATAAAAACATTAGACAAAGTATTCAGTCAACTACGCAAAGCTGGATTAAAATTAAACAAAAATAAATGTGAATTTGCAACAAAGCAATTAACATATTTAGGTCATTTGATCACTGATGAAGGAATAAAACCAGACCCTTCTAAAATAAAGGCAATAACACACATGCCTCTACCCGAAAATAAGAAAGATATCCAACGATTTTTGGGAATGACCAACTACCTGTGCAAGTTCATACCAGAGTACTCAGAGGTAACTACACCGTTGAGAGTACTGCTACACAACGATACGCTGTGGTCATTTGGTAAACCTCAAATAGAGGCTATAGAAAAACTAAAACGGATAATAACTAGCCTACCAGTTTTAAAATTTTATGATCCCAGCAAAGAAATTAAAATCACCACCGATGCCAGCAAACATGGATTGGGTGCAGTGTTACAACAGAAACATGATGAAAAATGGTTACCCGTGTCATACGCGTCACGATCGACAACCTCAGCAGAACAAAATTACTGCCCGATAGAATTGGAAACGCTCAGCATAGTGTTTGCCTGCAACAAATTCCACCAATATATCTATGGAAAAAAATTTCTCATAGAAAATGATCACAAACCATTAAGGCAAATTTTTTAAAAATCCATTACAAAAAGCCCTCCGAGAATACAAAGATTCATACTCGCGCTTCAGAAATACGAATTCGAAGTAATATACATTCCAGGGCGAGAATCCGTAATTGCTGATACATTATCACGTGCATACATATCAGACAGCGAACAAGAAATATCGGATACAGAAATAGACAAATATATCCATACCATTATAAAACAATATCCAATGAGCGACCAAAAACTCAACATATACCGTGAGGAGACTGGGAAAGACCCAACACTAAAAATGCTCATGAAATATGCGACATCAACTTGGCCAGAAAAAATGGACGTGCCACCCACAATAGCACCATATATGCCAGTCCGCGATGACATATCGGTTGTGAAAGGACTAGTATTGAAAGGTACACGAATAGTGGTCCCAACCTCCCTAAGGAAGGAAGCCCTACAAAAAATCCACACTGGACATTTGGGCATAGAAAAGTACATTACAAGAGCAAAAGAGGTTGTATATTGGCCTAACATAAACAATCAAATAAAAGAAATGGTTAGCACATGCACACATTGTCTAGATCACAGAAACCGACAACCGTCAGAATCACTAATACACCATGAAATACCCGTAACACCATGGACCAAAGTTGCGACAGACGTATTTTACTTATATAGTAAAGCATATGTAGTGATAATAGACTACACGACTAGATATTTCGATATCCACAAACTTGATGACTGCAAATCAAGTACGGTGATCAATAAAATAAAAAAACACCTTCGCAAAATTTGGCATTCCACAAATAGTGATTAGTGACAATGGACCCGAGTACCGATCATCAGAATTTAGACAATTTGCTAAAGATTGGGATTTCAGGCATATCACGACAAGTCCGAACTATCCACAGTCGAATGGCTTAGTAGAAAGAAACATTCAAACAATTAAAAGAACATTAAAGAAATCGTTTGAAAGTAGACAAGACCCATACCTAGCAATGTTAGCGTTACGGACTTCACCATTAAAAGATAAAACCCCGTCACCAGCCCAACAGTTGATGAAAAGAACGCTAAGGACAAATCTTCCAAATATCATGCATAACAAAACAATGAAAAAGCATGAAATAAATAAAGAGTCCAGAGAGCTACCAGAACTAAAGAAAGACAATACTGTCCGTATTCTTTCACAAGAAAAATGGAACCGAAAAGGTAAGGTTGTGAAAAAATTAAAAGAGCCTCGTTCATATCTAATAAAAACAGAACAAGGAAAATATGTACGGCGCAACAGACGTCATATTTTAAAAACAAAAGAAAATCAAAAGTTCAAAATCAAACACGACTATGAAAACATATTAAACCAAGAAAATAGTCGAAAACAAGTCGTATCAAAAACAAGCTCGGAAAACAAAATAATACCAAACTCCACAAAGAAAGGGAGACCAATTAAATGTCCAGCTCGATACAGAGACTAAATGAGAAAACTCTAAAAAATAAAAATACTTTTATTTTTCAGTTAAAACAAAGAAAAAAAAAACGGAGATGTTACGTAAACACGAGTTATCTCCCGTTGACTTAGTGACTCCCACCGTCACTCTTGACGGCAACCTCCCACTACTTGTATTAGTGGTAAACTGCTATGTATTCAGTGTAAATAAATTGTTTGTTACGTTCACACGTGTGTCTCGCCTCTGTTAATGAATGCTTCAATAACAAGTTACTAATATGGCTTTATTTAATACTCACCTGTATCAACGCATAATATAAAAGTTACCACAAAGTTGTGTGCTGATTACTCATGTGCCGTGCTCACTATGGTGAAAATAGAAATTAAAAGAAACACAGTTTTCTAAAGTCAAGGGCCATTTTTTGTCCCTATCTTTTGGGGGTCGGATGTCTACAACTCCGCCCACATGCTGCTGTTAAGTAGCTGGGTGCGACAGCAGCCAGCAATCACGCAGGGAATCCGATACTTAGGCAGTCGCGTTGGTATTGACCGTTCGCTCTACCAACCCACCCCACTTGTGCTACAAACGACATCGCCATCCTGACAACATCACAGATACTACCCATTCCAGAATAACAACAACAACTCTAAACACGACAGAATAACAACAACAACTCTAAACACGACAGAATAACAACAACAACTCTAAACACGACAAAATAACAACAACAACTCTAAACACGACAGAATAACAACAACAACTCTAAACACGACAGAATAACAACAACAACTCTAAACACGACAGAATAACAACAACAACTCTAAACACGACAGAATAACAGCAACAACTCTAAACACGACAGAATAACAACAACAACTCTAAACACGACAGAATAACAACAACAACTCTAAACACGACAGAATAACAACAACAACTCTAAACACGACAGAATAACAACAACAACTCTAAACACGACAGAATAACAACAACAACAACTCTAAACACGGCAGAATAATAACAACAACCCGAAACACGACAGAATAACAACAACAACTCTAAACACGGCAGAATAATAACAACTTTGAACACGACTAAATAACAACAACCCTAAACACGACAGAATAACAACAACTCTACACACAGCACAATAATAACAACCCTAAACACGACAGAATAACAACTCTACACACAGCAGAATAACAACAACTC
The DNA here is from genome assembly GCA_963556195.1 of Sepiola atlantica. Lineage (NCBI taxonomy): Eukaryota > Metazoa > Mollusca > Cephalopoda > Sepiida > Sepiolidae > Sepiola > Sepiola atlantica. Next base: position 93,464,269 of record OY744532.1, read on the forward strand.
TAAACACGACAGAATAACAAAAACTCTACACACGACAGAATAACAACAACTCTAAACACGGCAGAATAATAACAACAACCCTAAATACGACAGAATAACAACAACAACTCTAAACACGGCAGAATAATAACAACAACCCTAAACACGACAAAATAACAACAACTCTAAACACGGTAGAATAATAACAACTTAGCACACGACTGAATAACAACAACTCTAAACACGACAGAATAACAACAACAACAACAACTTTGTTTTAATATCGATGTATTTTTTAACAATACACTTTGATTTTCATTCTGTTTCGTCTCTTTTTTTTCTTGCTACCAAACGCTTATTATAACATTTATTTATTTTAGACAATCGAACTATTTTAGATCTATACGGAGTGGTAAAATAAAATCCCTACACCGATCTCATTTAAGTGAGTTAAAAGTAGGTTAAATTTTTTCGTTAGATCGTTGACCAAGTGGATAAGTGTTCGCCTTCAGTTTCTATATTTTATGCCATCGTGGGTTCGAATCTCACACTAGACAAGTGTTTATATATATATATATATATATATATATATATATATATATATATATATATAATGAAGAAGAATGGAAAGGAATTAGAGAAGCAAAAGCCAAATCATAATTCAAATCAATTGCTCAGAGCAAGGTATATTCCGCAAAAAAGGCAATTTATTCAAGTTAAATTTTCCTTAAGCCAGGCTTTTCAAAGATCAAAATCTTATCATCAGAGGAAGTCGCTGGGATAGATAAGTTGGCAAAGGCCAAGATTTAAAATTTGAAAAAATAAAATAAAAGTTGTAGGTTTCACTTTTCTTAAAAGTTCGCTTTTAGTACACCACTTTATATATATATATATATATATATATATATATATATATATATATATAACATTTCAGTTATTTCCTAGCCGGTATCGATCGTCATCATTAACCTGGATAAGTTTTCTTTTTTAATATAAAAAAAATGGATGAAAAATATTTCATAGATGTATCTTGGCTATACTTCAGCTAGTATACAATAATCTAGTTATTTAACATTAAAAGAAAAACGTGAAAGAAAAATGACCTAAATAATAAGTCACATGATATTCCTACGCCTGCATCTTCAGAATAGCAGTCAGTGGGAAGAAGAAAAAAAATGAAGAACGTTAATCTGTGTCATGTTATTCAATGCCATATGGCCAGTGCATATGAAAAGGAATCTTTTTCATATGCACACACGCCACCAACAAGATAAGTTTATATTACCTGGTAATGTTTCCACCTCATCACAAAATTCTATAAATATAAATATGATAATTACGTAGAGAATGTAGTTACATAAAATCAGGACTCTTTTGACACTGGCAAGAACTTTGAAACCTCTATGCCACTTTTTGCTGTTTATAAATGTTTATTGGTATTTCATAAATTGGCATTGTTTATTTTTCCTTTCCAATTCATTTGTTGAAGTGTTAAAAGCAAGGTCATGTATAAAAATTCCAAAACGCCTCCACATTGAAATCATAGGCACACATTAAATTGTCACACCCTCAGATCAGAAATGTGTTACATGGTTTTCAAAATTATTATAATTTCTGTAAAATCTTTATTTATATAGTTAGGTATGTGTGTATGTTTATATATTTGTATGTACAGGATTCAATCCTGTTATAAAAAGCGTATGGTAGCAAGGAAAGCAGGCACAAGAATTTAGATTTAAACAATTGTATTGATGATAAATGGACACAAGATATAAGGAGTTGTATGTCTTAATCTGTGATGTGGGTTCGTCAGAATAAATAGTCCTTCAGCATTGGCATGATGTCGTCGTTAACCCTAGACTATGACTGGAATATGATCAACAGGGATTGGTGGGGAATGGACGGCCAACGGGAAAGGCTCAAGTTATCTGCAATTCATGGTGATAGTTGAAAGGACAGATTTGTTGTTGAAAAGATTGGTTGTCAGAGTAACAAGGATAGGTTGTCTTAGTGTAATGGAGTCTGGTCGACACAAGATGACCTCCCGCTGACTGGCTTCTGGTGAGCAACACTGAGTGCGACTGTCTCCAGTGACGGGGTCCAGGTATGACTTTTGCCTGCTGCTTGACCCAGCTACTTAAAGGCAGCATGCGGACGTAGTTGTAGATATCTGGCTACAAGGAGATAGGGACAAAAAATAGCCGTTGGGTTCAGAAAACTGCGTTTCTTTTAAATTCTATTTTCGCCACAGTCAGCACAGGGCACAAGTATTCAGTACTCAATTTTGTGTCAGTAAAATTATTGTAATTTCTGTAAAATCTCTATATAAAGTTAAGTATGTGTATATGTTTATACATTTGTATGTACAGGATTCACTCCTGTTATAAAAAAACGTATGGTAGCAAGGATCATCGTGATGAGAGAATAAATCCCAGTTTGGTACCCAATTCCACTTTTAAGCAGTGTGGCACCACAGAAATAAGGCATACTTAGACGGCGGTCGTCATAATAATAACGAAGAGGGCCTGTCGGTGTCACCAAACAAAATGAGATCTAAAAATCGTAACACTCCTAAACTAATTAACTTACCACTATGAATTTTGAAGCACATCTGCCTTATTACCACTCTTATTAGGCCTTATTACCACTCTTATTAGGACTTATTACCACTCTTATTAGGCCTTATTACCACTATTATTAGACCTTATTACCACTCTTATTAGACCTTATTACCACTCTTATTAGGCCTTATTACCACTCTTATTAGCACTTATTACCACTCTTATTAGGCCTCATTATCACTCTTATTAGGCCTTATTACCACTCTTATTAGGACTTATTACCACTCTTATTAGGCCTTATTACCACTATTATTAGACCTTATTACCACTCTTATTAGACCTTATTACCACTCTTATTAGGACTTATTACCACTATTATTAGGCCTTATTACCACTCTTATTAGGACTTATTACCACTCTTATTAGGCCTTATTACCACTCTTATTAGACCTTATTACCACTCTTATTAGACCTTATTACCACTCTTATTAGGCCTTATTACCACTATTATTAGGCCTTATTACCACTCTTATTAGGACTTATTACCACTCTTATTAGGCCTCATTATCACTCTTATTAGACCTTATTACCACTCTTATTAGGCCTTATTACCACTCTTATTAGGCCTTATTACCACTCTTATTAGGCCTTATTACCACTCTTATTAGGCCTTATTACCACTCTTATTAGGCCTCATTATCACTCTTATTAGGCCTTATTACCACTCTTATTAGACCTTATTACCACTCTTATTAGACCTTATTACCACTCTTATTAGGCCTTATTACCACTCTTATTAGGACTTATTACCACTCTTATTAGGCCTCATTATCACTCTTATTAGACTTTATTACCACTCTTATTAGACCTTATTACCATTCTTATTAGGCCTTATTACCACTCTTATTAGACCTTATTACCACTCTTATTAGGCCTTATTATCACTTTGATTAGACCTTATTACCACTCTTATTAGGCCTTATTACCACTTTTATTAGGCCTTATTACCACTCTTATTAGGCCTTATTACCACTCTTATTAGACCTTATTACCACTCTTATTAGACCTTATTACCACTCTTATTAGGCCTTATTACCACTCTTATTAGGCCTTATTACCACTCTTACATCTTCCACAGAGTATGGCAGATTCTTGCTTCTGACAAAATTTAGCATTCGAATGACATAAATCTTTGTGCAAGATGTGTAACTTGTCAGCAGAGATGGTAGAAGATTAAATTCGAGACATGGTGTCTGCAGCAGCATTTTGTTTTCCCGGGCAATACGCAATGTAATAGCTGAAACAGGTGTCGGTTGAGTGGTTCACACTTTTAGTCTACAGAAATACAAACACTCACAACAACACACGTGTGTGTGTGTCGACAAATAAGAGGAAATGCAAAGGAGTCATTTAAATTCATGTGTTTTTATTTAACATTTGTTTTGACAAACGCTGGCACGGTCAAATATAAATGAAATAAACATTTACTAAAAGACCCAAAACAATTGAATGCACATAGTTGTTATTCAGATAAGGAGTTGTGTGAAATACATAAAAGGGTTTACTTACAATCAACACATTTTGGAGGTTCTGGGAGAGCCGGCAAGAGCTTGACTTCACTCCAAGAAGTCAGCACGGAAAGAGGAAGGGCATCAGAGGGGTTCCTGAAATCTCGCAAGGACTGGGTCTAAGTCACGTGTCTTCCGAGATCACGAACGAGACTTGATCCTTTTTCTCTGAATCTATCGAGACATCTTATTCAAGGGAGGCGACTCTGTCGCCCCTACACAGGCAAGTTCTAATTTCCATCTTGTGATTTTCTCATTTTTTATCTTGTTCTTGCCTTTAGAGTTGAACATAAAGGACGCAAATTTTTTTTATCTGTGATCAGCTTAAAATACTTCCCAAGTACTAAGTGTCACCATTTTCCGATCGCCTGTACAATAGCGTAGGCCTCCTTTTCAACTGATGAGTGCTTTTGCTTGGCAGAAGTTAAAGTTCTTGAAAAGAAAACTACAGACCGACAGTTTGGGGTTAGAGAGGCAGTGCTAGCATGTTCTGAAGCATTAGTTTCGACCTCAAGAGGGAGAGAAGAGACTATGGCTACCAGGGACGATTTTGCAATCTCCTTCAGGTACCAGTGAGAGGAAAATTGCTAACTTTGGTTAAGGGATGTAATTTTTCGGAAAAGTTTAAGATCCACCTAGAATAGTGAGAGAACATCTCCATTGCTTGCTGAAGAGATGGAAGGTCTTGAAATACTAGAAAAAACATCAATCCTTTGAGTCTATCGAAGTCAGGTTTTACCGAACCATTGCTTATCATATACCTGAACAAATCTATGATTTTGTTCAGTGTCATTCTGTACTTTGCCACAGTACTCATGTACTCTTTCAAATTAGGGCCATGCACAGCCTGATTTTCTCCCTAAATGTTAACATTGTCAATGCAGGCGTAGGTCCCTCAGAGGTCTTCTTGCTTGATGATGTCATCGATAACTCGTTGGAAACTTGCTACTCGATTGGTCACTCCAAACGGGATTCGACAAAACTGATACAGAGATCCAGCAGCTTCAAAGGCTGTGCATATTCGTTCTTCTGGCTTGATAACAACTTGTTGGTAGGCATTGGTTAGATCAAGAGTGCTAAATACTTGATAACTGGCAATCTCATTTACGATGTCCTCTGTTTGAGGAAGAAGATAAGCATCCAGGAGAGTGAACAGGTTTATCTTATTGTGATTATCAGGAAATACTTCAAGCATTTGGGATCGCCATAGGGATTAAGAGGGCTCTATAAAATCATTCTTTAGCCTACGCGAGATTTTTTACTGAATGAATTTAGCACCATGTAGGGTTAGGGTTAGAGTTTAACTGCAATTAGGTGACAGTCTGAGGTCAGATTCATAAACAGAGAGGAGTAAGGGACATTTTTAATGGCAGTCAGTTTACAAACAGTGAAAGTTGGAAGGGGTCCTCCAAAAAGTATCTTCACGGAAGAATGTTGATATAGGAATTTATGCCGAGAATGATGTCACAGCATAGGTTGGACATTTCAGAACTTGGCATGATTGCTGATTTGAGCTCCTTAAGGATTAATGAAATTTTCTGAGCTTCCTGTATCAACAAGTATCCTAACAGACTCATCTTTGATTTTCCCCCATAAGGACGAACAAGATAGTCTCTCCGAGAAGTTAAAAGAAGAACCAGATAAAGCGAGAATGGACTCATCATAGTTTATGGTAGCCGCTGTAGGTGATCTGCAGACACGAGCAAAATGTCCTTTCCTTTTACAATTTTTGCAAATTGAATTCCTGGCAAAGCATCTCGCTGTATCATGTCTTCGGTTTCCGCAGAAGAAACATTTCTGTCCGGAGAGAGCAGCTACTGTAGGTTGCTCATCGCACATAAACTGATCTTTGTTTCTTCTGTTCTAGCAGTGGATACAGAGGCAATTAAAGATTTAAATTGAGTGTACGACATTAATTGCTTTGGGGCTGTTTCGCGTGTCGTACACCGTATGTAGGTTGAGTGTTTTATTCTCAAGAAGCCTCTGTCTGATATTGTTTGAACGAAATTCAATTAATAAATGCGTCCCTGATGTACTCATCCCTCGATTGTATTACTGTAACGTCCTGGAAATCACAGTACTTTGCAAGTTTTTTCAAGGAGTGTAGATACTCGTCCACACTTTTGTCAGTTTGTAGGCGACAAGTTGCTAATAAATATCTGCAGAAGATGCTATTTCTAGGTTGAATGGTAATCATGAACATCTTGGAGAGACAAAATTCATTAGCAAATGCAGCTTTAGCTCGTTTGTAAGTGAAGAAGCGTTGACCGCTTCAAGAAAAATATGGAAAGATCTCTTCTATGTGTCTGCAGTGTCCAGTTTAGTTGAGTCTAAAGCCAGTCGTTCGGGCTTGAGGTATTTTTACATCCTAAATCTTAGTAGAATAACTTGTAATGAATGAGTGGAATAACTTGTAATGAATGAGTATTGATTTACTCCTCTCCAGGAGTTAGGCACAAGGCCAGTTTTTATCTTACTCCCACAAGTAAGATGTGACCCAAGGTCGGGTCGGGAAAGTGGAGTTTAAAAATTGCCTGGGCAGCCCCGTCGGCATTCCCCGGTAGGGGCGCCTCAGGCAGTAAGCAATAAACTTACTCCTCCCCAAAGAGGGGAGGCGAAGCCTGGAAGGGTGGACCTCCTAGAACTGCACAGGACAGACCCATAGACCGGCGTAAATCAAGCCCCGAAGGCCAAGACAATACCAGTCTATGGGGTGCAGTATCCATCGGAACAGATACTACACTTTGATCTTAGCCAAAAGGCCAAGAAATGCCGGGTACCCTGTAATGAATGAGTAGAAGTCAGAGTATGCTTGTAGAATCTTCATTCTACTAAGATCTACACAGGGGTTGAGTTACTGTGAAGAATAATGGCTGCCTTAGAGAAAATGAACAAAGGGAAATAATTCGTTCCCAAAAAGTAAAAAAGGGAGATTGAAGATTTCTTTTGTTTTCATCACACTAATATATACACACATACGTCTTCATGACTATTCTCATTTACACACCCGTAAATGCACAATGCGCTAGCCAAAATAAACATGTGCACTCAATTTCTCCATACATGAAAGCAACCCCTTTCTAACAGAAACGTTCCTAGGACACTTTGAACTCTTATTTTTCACGAACTTTATCTTTCATTGTCTTAACAAGTTGTTGAATAAAATTAATTAATTTTGTAGAGATTCTTTCATTTGATATTGCCTTTCCCGCTCCACTACTATTATAAGTAATGAGAGATAAAAATGTGCAAGTCATATTTCTTTTATTTCATGGTAAGCTGACCAATTCCATTTGCTATGCTTTTTTTAGTAGCCTATTGTTATCCTACCATTTACAAGATCTCATTCTGATTTATTACAACTTTGATGAATACAACATCAACAGAACCCCACTAAAGTCCAACTCTTCCTTACTGTGGTAGCGGCGGTGGCAATGTGGTAGTGTCAGAGCTAACCGGCTAACAGGTGTCATGTACAGCTTTTATCAGGACCACAGTGGCGAACACGTGACAATGATAAATGCAAAAAAAAAAAAAAGGTAATAGGTCTCGAAGTAGCTCGTAGGTCCCTAAGGCCCAATATTAATAACAGAATACAGGGGGAGGGGATTCTCTAGTTCAAGACATCACATAGAAATATAGAATAACAACGAACAGGTAAGAGACGACTCAAATACCAAATTAAGATTAAAAACAAATATCTATTTACATAAAGGTAAGTAAAGTGGCAAATATGTATGAAGCAAAACAACAAAAAGAACAAAGTAATATTTTAGTGGAAAATGGATAATGTCTAAAGTTATCTAATAACGAGCAAAATCTATAAACAAGAATCATGTCCAGACAAATCAAGGAAGAAAAGGCATTAATCACTTACTAAAATAGATGAGTGGTACAAGACTTCCCACGAGAGTTGAAAAGTTCAATAGTCCAGGAATTACACAATTATCCAAGATTCACATTAATATCTGGATGTAAAAGTTAATGAGAATTTGTCTCGGAGCGTTGGGATTTGCTTTCAACTGTACATCAATATAGAAGAAGTCTCTGGGCCATGCAGTTAAAAAGGGGCATGAGCGAATTACATTTCTTCATCCTTGTCTGCGTCTTCAGTTTCTTCTTCTTTTTCATCATCTTGCGGTGCTGATCGGCAAGAGTTGTCCCCAGCTAACAGCAACTAACTGATTGACTAGCCGCCCCTCTTTTTATATATTCTCTGACAATAAGCGTAGGCAGGTATGTGGGTGTGTTGGAAAGGTTCACCGTGCAAAAGGTGACATGCACTTTGGTTTAAGGTCAAGGCAATGCGTAAGCATCAAGAGAGGAAAGGGGAGATCGGCCGACAGGAAATAGCATTTGACTTTTTCTCAAATAAGGGTTTAAGATAGGGGAGGGGAGGTCAGCCGACAGTAAATAAGATTCAGCTTCCCTTCGTTGACTGTCTGGGTTCAAAGGGAAAATAGAAAGACATATGATGAAATAGACTGTGCTCGCTTGGTTATGTTTATGAAATACATTTTGTTTCTATTATAATTTCAATTTAACTACCCTTTCTCCATAACACAGGGCTCTGGTGAAAATCCAAGAAGGGTCAGAATGAGAATCCGTCGTTCTCTGGTCGTCTCTGCCTCTCCTTGTGGCAAGCAAAGACGTGTCAGGCACAGAACCGCAAATCAATGGAGTGAAAGTAGCAACGTTGCTTTTTCACCATTCCTCTGTGTATTCTGGGCCAAACCTTCCCTGACTTCGCATGCAACCGCTGAGCCTTGCTGTTCTCAGTGTAATCCTGTAATCCTGCAGGTTAACGAATAGCTGCAGACCAGACAACCTTGAGGCACGATCTTTGTTAGCTCTATGCAGAGGTCAGACTCGCCTAAAAACGGAGAGACCATCATCCGCATGAAAACCAAATTGAAGACCTACTGACACTATCTTCTCATTCACGGATGCAATGTTGATAAATGAAAAAGTGAAAACATGGAGGCCAAACATATACGCACCAGATAATAAACACTATGCAACAAGCGGCATAAAAAATGATGTCCAATGATACATTGGCCGCAGTAGGAAAACTGATGATACAAACAACTATAACTCGATTGCATACAACAAATACAGAACACAATGATTAAGTCAAAAGAATGTGGTGATACAATTGGAGTACAGGGTGGAGCAGGTGCTAGTGTGATTGCAAGAATTCAGAGTGGATGGAGTAAGTTCGGAGAACTTTTGCCATTACTAACTTTTATAACCTCGTAATTTAGGTTATAATAAATAATAACTTGTAAATACAATGGATGAACTATCAAGTTAAACGTTTAACAGAGTTATTAAAACTGAACACAGAATGAATTAATGAATTAATTTGTCGCTAGACGCGATTGACATATTAACAGTCCGAAGCCGTGATCTATGTTTACTTTCTCCCTGGGCAGAAGACCATTTCCAAGGGCGATAACTCTTAACTCCCGAAATGGTTCAAGGGAGGTAATTCGTTTTCGTTAGTTGTCCTACCACTAACTCGCATAGCGTTACTGCTTTCGACCAAGGAAAGAGTATATCAGACATGTGTATGCAGTATGATAATGCATGGAAGTGAAACCTGGACAGTGAGGGTTGAGGACATGTGTTGCATGGAGAGAAATGATATAAGAATGATACGATGAATGTGTAATGTGAGTCTTAAAGATTGGCCTAGTTCTGATAACTTCAGAGGAAGATTAAATCTGGAGAGTATAGGGAGATGTTTGCAGAAGAGTGGACTTCAAAGGTATGGCCATGTTGAAAGAATGTACGCGAGTTCTTGGGTTAGTAGATGTAGAACAGTTGAGGTAGCAGATTCAGTTCACAGGGGAAGGCCAAAAAAATATGGGAGGACCTGAGAGAAAGAGCAATAAATAAAGACCTGGTCAGAGATAGGTTACTTTGGAAGTCAATTCCTTAAAGCCATCTAACGCATGATGCCAGCATATAAAACAGACATTGAACCAAATATGATGATGATGATGCTGATGATTATGATTCCACTTCAGATGACCAAACACTTTCATCATCATCATCATCATCATCATCATCATCATCATCAGCAGCAGCAGCAGCAGCAGCAGCAGCAGCAGCAAAAGATAGGCCAAACATCTGGACTTTAGGATACCACTTAAAACTGCTGATAATTTTAACAGAAACCATTTTGTTTTTTAAGCTACTCCAGGCCAGGATATATTTGTGCATAGTGTCATAACAATGAAACATATTTAGCAAATACAGGATGTTTAACGCATCATCATCATCATCATCATCATCATCATCATCATCATCATCATCATCATCATCATCATCATCATCATCATCATCATCATCATCATCATCATCATCATCATCATCATCATCATCATCATCATCATCATCATCATCATCATCATCATCATCATCATCATCATCATCATCATCATCATCATCATCATCATCATCATCATCATCATCATCATCATCATCATCATCATCATCATCATCATCATCATCATCATCATCATCATCATCATCATCATCATCATCATCATCATCATCATCATCATCATCATCATCATCATCATCATCATCATCATCATCATCATCATCATCATCATCATCATCATCATCATCATCATCATCATCATCATCATCATCATCATCATCATCATCATCATCATCATCATCATCATCATCATCATCATCATCATCATCATCATCATCATCATCATCATCATCATCATCATCATCATCATCACCATCATCATCATCATCATCATCATCATCATCATCACCAGCATCATCATCATCGGGTCAATGTCCATTTTACATTCTGGCATGTGTTGGATGTCTTTTAGAAATTGGCCTCCAAACTAATCTATCTCTCTCCAGGTCTTTATTTACCCTTCTTTCTCTCTTCCATCCTCATCACTTCCTCCCATGTTTTCCTTGGCCTAGCCCTGCCAACTGATCCTGCTACCTTAATTGTTCTCATCCATTCTTTCAACATGGCCACACCATCAAAGTCTCCTAACTGACCAGTCGTCAGTTACAAAGACAGAAATAGTGGGCCACGATCTGCTAGAACCACACGAAAGGCCGTACTTACTTTCATGAAGGCAACAATTTATGTCATGACAATAGAAAACGAAATAACCCCTACAAACACCTTTTCCCATATCAAGAATAGGATTTTCAGATGAGATGTGATAGTTTTTCACACTGCATTTTTACCATTAAGGGCACCACCCTAACAAAACAATGTTAGACTCTGGATATTCCACCTGCATCCTGACAATCTTTCGACAGCCTGAAGAATTCAGGAAGTATATAACGCTTTCCAGTGTATATGTGAAAGACATAAATGGCAGCATCAATGCCTTGGCGTGAATTAAATGGTGACATTGGCAACCATGATTCGCACGTTTTTGGAGGAGATGATCAGCATGTTGATAACAAACTCCACCATACCCATCTTCATCAGTCAAAACATCCTTGGTCGCAGAATCAGAACACAAAGATCAAATTCAGATGCACACTCACCTTTGGTTCTATGACATATGCACCTGTTAACTAACTGTGCCAGAAAAAATAAAATTTAAAAAAAAAAAGTTTTGACTGTAATTAAATCGAACCGAATTTCGTGCAACCCACTTTCTGCCTTTTTCTCCAAACGTTCAATTTCCAACAAAATTTCGTGCAACCCACTTTCTGCCTTTTTCTCCAAACGTTCAATTTCCAACAAAATTTCGTGCAACTCACTTTCTGCCTTTCTCTCTCCAATCCAAAATCGCTTCTCCTCCTTCTTTTTAAATCTGCATACGACATGCAAAGCACTTCCTTCTTTTTCCTGATGGTGAGTGTTCCTCTTTATTGTCACAGCACCCTCAAGAATACGAGTTCCTAGGCAAGAGACCCTGCACAGGAAACCTATAAGATGGCCAACATTCTAGTTCACTACACCATGCACGAGCAACCTAAGTAGTCTTGACCTTTGATAAAGATGATCTTTTTAGGAAAGTAGAAAGAAAGAAAATATAAAGAAAAAAAAAGCAAATGGGTTTATCCGAAACACTGCTAATATACCATGGAAACATTAAGTCTGGCTAAACTAGAACCACTGAAAGTCAGAGAAAATGTATTCATATAAATTCTTTTGTACCGTTCTTTGAAAGCTTTTAAGAGTTACTAAAAGCATCGCTGGTACCTGGATTAGGGTTAGGGTTAGGATTAGGGTTATCATAATAACCTTTAACCATAGAAGATTTTTAACTGACTTTGCATTATTTTAAGAAGTATTTAGTCTCTCTCTCTCTCTCTCTCTCTCTATCTTAATTAAATTTCTTTTGAATCTTCTGTTTGTGCTTGTTAATCCTACTTTTACTACCTTTTTAACTCTGGCTGAGAAAACGTAATCTGGCCAACACAAAGATTGTTGTAACAGCAAGCAAACTGGAGTAAAGAATTTCGGACACGAATTATACTGATGAATATGTATTTATTTGCGCGCACGTGGCCAACGCTGAACTATAACATCTTTTCACCGTAAAACTGGAAATACATGAAAATAAACAAGTCTTACAAACATCTTCTAAGACAAAACAAAGCAAATTATAAAAGAGTAAAAATTCAAATAGGTTTAGAGAACTATGCGTTGCTTACCTCTATTTTTGCCAAGCTACTTGCCCCAGAGCCAACGTCTATCACAAGCGGAACAAACGTCTGACTCCCATGTTGACTGATTCAAAAAGACCACCTCTGGGCAAGCAGGCGGTGTAGAGGCACGACAGTTACCCCATGCGCATGTCTTCCAGCCAACATGTGAAACTCCTACATTTACAGTTGTGCATGCACTACACGGACATCCTCAGCACCAAAAAAGCCACCTTCATCTAACCCATTGACATACCAACTGACAGCCAATCTTGCAGCCCAAAACAGCACTAATCGCCAGCCTATGACACAGAAATTACCTATATAGTCACTTCAAAAACCCAGTATTTCCAGTGTGCAAGAAAAATAGAGTGATTCGTGGGCTGCCAATTTCAACGGAACAAGGTTCCAGTTAAACTTGAATACTACCCAATACCAAGGATCACTGAAATAAAACCATTCTAGTAGCAGTAATTTGTGTTGCGCATTACGTTTGTCAGTTGTCTCGCTTGTGTATCTTTATCTCTTTCTCCCTTCTTCTCTCAAACTCCCTCCCTCTATAACCCCCTCTCTCACCTCAGCCCAGCTAATTCCTCTCTAGCTGAACATACATACATACAGACAACTCTCCTTTATATAATAAATAAATTCCTCGAGCAAGCAGCATTTTCTTTTCAAATTAGTACATAATAACATTGAAAATAGCTGAAAAACCGACCCCCCCCCCCGACGAAACCTGGCCAGTGGAACCCAAAATTTCTTTTAAATTTTAGATATTATTCAACCAACGCAACACCGATCAAGAATATACAAACTTAGTGGGTGTTTATTTTGTAGTTTTTTACTTTTAGCTGGACAGACAGACAGACAGACAGACAGACAGACAGACAGACAGACAACTGCCCTTTAAGTAATAGTCTAGCGAAAATAGACTCTCTAACAGTCGTTTATTTTTGCTATTTTTGCTCGCGTTCTTGGGTCGTGAGACATTGTTTCGAACCAAAAATATTTTTAGTTAAAAAAATTTAAAAAATTCTCTCCCAATATTTTTTGTTTAAAAAGGAAAAAAAAATTTTTTTTCGGGGGGGGGGGGGATTTTGCCCCGCCCCCACAAAATGTGGGGGAATCCCCTGCCCCCCCCCCCTTAAAAAACTGAGCACGAACGCAGATCCCACACTATACTGAAGAACCATTTTTGATATGTAGCCTCGTTTTAAGATGATTCATTGCTAAGTAAAAAAAAATTAAAAAATCATTTTTCTTGCATAAGTAGTTAAATCAAAATCGTTTTCTTTAATTGTCACATTTGCTCAGATGGTAGGGCGTCGGACAAATTCGTCCTAATTACCATATGACGTTAAGGTTACGAGTTTAAATGACGACCTCGGCGTCGAAATTATTTATTGTTTATTTAGTTGTTAAGATGTGCCCTAATGTTTCTGACTTGGAAATAAATTAAATAGTAATTATCCGCCCGCTCTCCCGGCCCTCCTCCATTACGTTTACAAAAATCTTTGCAGAATGACAGACAGAGAACCTGCTCGTTATATTATAAGTGGACTAGCGAAAATAGACTCCCTAACGGTCGTCTATTTTTGCTAGGCTGCCGCGTTCTTGGGTGCTGAGACATATTTAGTTAAAAAAAATAAATTTGTCTCCGAATATTTTTTGTTTAAAAAGGAAAAGAAAGTTGTTGTTTTTTTTTTTTTGGGGGGGGGGGGGGGATCTTTTTCCCGCAAAAAAGGGGGGGGAGGGTAATCCCCCTTAAAAAAATCGAGCACGAACGCAGACCCAAACTATATCGAAGAACCAGTTTTGATACGATCATTCATTGCTAACTAAAAGAAATGAAAAAAAACATTTCTTTAAGTAGTTAAATCAAAACGTGATTTTTAACTTGTTCAATAAGCGTAGTCAGTAGCGTATCGGATAAATTCGTCCTATTTACTCTTTGACATTAAGGTTGCGAGTTCAAATCATGGCCTCTGCGTCGAAATTATTTATTGTTTATTTAGTCGTTAATATGTGCCCCAATGTATTTGTTATGCTTCTGACTTGGAAATTAATTAAATAGTAATTAGCTGCTCCCCCCCCGACCCCCTCTCCCGTTTAAAAAAATTCTCCAGGACGGACAGACAGACAGAGAAGGTGCTCGTTATATTATAAGTGGACTAGCCAAAATAGCCTCCCTATGGTCGTCTATTTTTGCTAGGCTGCCGCGTCAGAAATGAATGTTCGTAAACCGATGGAGCCCCAGTCATATTTCTTGGATGGTGAGACATTGATTTTCTTTGTTTCAGACCAAGAATATTTTTAGTAAAAAGAAAAGAAATAAATTTCCGCTCCCATACCACCCATTATTAATATATATATATATATATATATATATATATATATATATATATATTTAGTTAAAAAAGAAAAAAAAATTTCACCCCCCCTAAATTTTATTTTACCCTTTTAGTTAAAAAAAAGGAAAAAGTTTTGCCCTACCCCCTAAAAATGTTTTTATGCCCCCATACATAGAAATATTTTTAATTAAAAACGAAAAAAAACATTTTTTGTCCCCCCCCCAATTTTTTTTTCTTACCCTCCCCAATAAATAGGAATATTTTTAGTTAAAAAAGGAAAAAAAAAATTTTTTGCCTCCCCCCCAAAAAAATATTTTTTATCCTCCCCCATACATAAGAATATTTTTAGTTAAAAACGAAAAAAAAAGAATTAAGAGGCGCCTCGGTCATATCAAAGAATCAGTTTTGTTATTCTTCCAAAATGGTCACCCATTTAGTAATGGCCGGGATATGTCTTGCTTACCTTCAATGTACAACAAAACACCTTGTCTTAACGTAATGAAAATAAAGTATGATATGTGAAAAAATCCTCTCACAATGACGTCACTTCCGGAAGGATGAGTCAGCAATTTATTTTTCCAAAATGGTCATCCATTTAGTAATGACCGTGATATGCCTTGCTTAACTTTAATTTACAACAAAACACCTTGTCTTAACAACGTAATGAAAATAAAGTATGATAATGTTAAAAAATCCTCTCAAAATGACGTCACTTCCGGAAAGATGACTTTGCAATTTTAACAGTACTTGCCATTCAAAGTATGGTTTAGAAAACAGGCTGGTTTCTTAATGAAATGTGTTTAATTAATTGTCTGAATAATTTTTATTAATATAAACTTATCGGAAAATATTGTAAATACATATGTAAATTTGATAATAGCAGTTATAAATGTACATTTGTAAATATGAATTTAATAGAAGTTTAAAAGAAATGAATTATGTAAATTGTAAAACCCGTCGTGTGTCTGAGCGAGTTTTTGTAACAGTATATAAAGAAGTTAAAAGAGTATTTGTTAAGTAAGATTGCCATTTTGGTCGCGATCAAAGTGTAGTATCTATTACTGCACCCCATAGACTGGTATTGTCTTGGCCTTCGGGGCTGATTTACGCCGGTCTATGGATCTGTCCTGTGCAGTTCTAGGAGGGCCACCCTCCCAGGCTTTGCCTCCCCTCTTTGGGTAGGAGTAAGTTTATTGCTTACTGTCTGAGGCGCCCCTACCGGGGAATGCCGACGGGACTGCCCAGGCAATTTTTTAAAGTCCCCTAAGCACTCTTCCTCTAGAGTACTGACTTCTCAACTCCCACTTTCCGACCTTGTGTCACATTCTGCTCTGTGGGAAGTAGATAAATAGGGTAAGATTTTTAACAGTTTCTCTGTTCTAATTGCAGTCCCGTCTTGAAATGTCGTTCTACTTTATTTATATGTGATTTAATGTTGTTTAATGTTATTTAATCTAAATTAAGTAATTAATAATTTCCCAACGTAATTCTAAAGGTATACAAATATTATGAACGCTGACTTGAAAAAAGTAATTAATTAAATAGTAATTACCAGTCCCCCCTCTCTTACGTTTACCAAAATTCTCGCCGACAGACAGATAGACAGACAGACAGACAGACAGACAGAGAACCTGCTCGTTATATTATAAGTGGACTTGTTATATTATAAGTGGATTAAATATATAATTTTTTAATTTTGACATTTGTTATGGCTGCTACTGTTGCTCATTTCAAACAAATATACATGGTCATAGCTTTTGGAAACCACCATTTATCCTTTATGACTCTTTTGGCACCTACGATTCATCCTTTATGAGGTCATCCATTTTCAAGTAAATATATGTATTTTTCTTTCTTGATAATAATCATGAAGTGTGTCCGGTGACAAGGCGCATAAACTGCGACCACCTGTAACACACTACCTTTCACGGCAATATCGATCATGACCAGTCTGCTTTCTGTATCTGCATGAACAGCATTCGCCACCCCACACGGGAGAGTACTTTACTAGCGGGAAAACATCTCTACTGGTGTGATCGCCGTATGCTGAGACGACTTGATAATAATCAGTCAGCACCTGTTCATCCCTTTCACAAGTGTAGTGGATCTCTTGGATTGCAGCTATATCCATCCCAAGTTGCAAGGGGTCTCTGCGCATTCGATCTGCACAGCCCTGAACCCTCATTCTCTTTGCATTCAGACTAGCCAAGAAAAGAGCCATGAACTTACTCTAAGCAGAATCACACATGGTCTCAAAGTCTGCCGTGGCGAGGACGCCAATAATATATATGCCATGCTCAGTGTGGCCAATTCCCTGATACCCTGGCTGCTGTGCACAATTCCATCGACATCTAGAGGAAAGGTAAGTTTCATTGCCCAATATAAAGAGGGGTGAACAAATATTGAGACTCTTCCCTTATATGCAGGTAGCAGTTTCTTTAGGAAACGGTTTTCTTTGACCTTTAGATTCCTTCCACGGTTGTAAGGTTATCTCCCTTGAGAGTCGCTCTTAAACAATGAAAGATAGTTTTGTATTCAAGTATTCAAAACAATAATAATATGACTTTCTGGACGTAACGTATCTCAGCTACCCTCTCCCCCCCCCCCCTCCCGTTGTTGTTTGTTGATTATTTTGAAAATATTTTTTCTATAGTGGTAGCAGTAAACTCTGTGAAAGAAAAAAAAAAGATGAAGTAAATTCTTTCCGAGCTGGTTAAATACCACCCCACATCCAAGTGCATTCTAAGATTATTATTTTTTAACTGGATTACACCATGAAAAGAATCGATAAAATAAAAATGTTGAAAAGTTTGGGAATTATTTTCAACAAACATGTAACTCCCTATTTTTGTTAAATTTTTATTGCACATATTTTACATTCATTTGTATTTGTATTAAAAAAAAACAAAAACGGGTGATAACTCGGAGAGACAATTTTTGCTGGCAGCCATCTTGTTTTCCTCCTCTTTCGCTTCCAGCCTTGGTGCGCTTAACATGAGCTTTCCGGAGCTTCTCACTTGTTGTGAAGGACATATTTATCTTGTTAGGATCGAGGGTCGTGTTCCCCCGATTATAAACGTGCAAAGTTGAATCAAGCAATGTTGCATGCAAAGACAGAGTAATAATTAATAAACAAAATGAAGTAGTTCAAATAAGGTTTATTGAACGTGTGTGTACGTGGAATGATGAAGTGTGTGATGTATGCATGTGTGTCGATGGAAAAACAGTTCTTGAAAAGGTATAAGAAGAAATGATTCCGGCGTGAGGAAAGTCTTTGAAAGCCGTACACAAAGAAAATGAGTTGAGAACTCTTACTGTTGTTTGACCACGTGTGTTGGTAGTTGTTATGCCGATGCCATTTGAAGAGAAAAGCGTTAGACGAAGCGCTAGTGTATTAGCGTCGTTCTGCCTAGGCCAATTGACCAGAAGAGAAAAGTGAAACGGAACGCTAGTGTCAGCGTCGTTCTGTCAAGGCAAAAAAGCGAGTGAAACGGAGCGCTGGTGCCAGCGTTGTTCTGTCGAGGCTGGTCGGTGAAGAAGAGATGGATTTTCCGTTTGCAACGGTTTTTATAGTCAGAAGGGCAGATAACTCTGGTGTCGCTTTACAATGCCACCTGTCAGTGAAAAAGCGACACCTACCGGCAAACCGGTGTAGTTATGTTTTGAAAGGAGGAGGTAACTGCTACAATCTCCATATCAAAATGTGCATGAAAATGTTTTGATAACTAAAGTAAGTTCGAAGAATTCGTTTTGTGGACCTAATGTTTATGATACGTTCTGGCAGAAATTGAAATATTTGAAAATTGAGATTGGAACCGTGTTCGTCTCTATCAATAACTGTTTGGAGAATTTGTGACAATAAAGAGGAACACCTACCAGCTGAGAATAGAATACGATGCTTCGTATGTCGTGACTGTCCATCCGCCAGAGTGGAAGACGGCTTCTCTTTGCAGATGTAGACTTTTGTAGCTGCAACTAATTAGCATATGTGTAGATCATTTGAGGTAAATGGAAGGGCTAAAATGGAAGGCAGCAAATTGCTTTTCAGGGAACAGAGAGCAGAGAGAAGAGCAGAGAAAAATCGGCGATGCTGGTGCTAAAAGTCTGTTGGATTATCTTTGAAAACAAACCGGGTGTCCATCTGTTCAGTTAGAACGAAAAAACAATGGCTGAAATTACACAGTCTCGATAATCGTTCAAAAAACGAAAATTAAAGAAAATACTGGTAGAACATTACATTTTCCCACGATTGATGACATTTATTGAATGTATTTCTACCAGTATTTTGTGGTAACATTTATTTGTTGTCTATTTGTTTTTTCACCCCTTTTTTGTTTTGTTGGCTTTTGTTAAAAATGCCCGTCGGTTTTATCCGGAAAAAGATTAAATTTCAACAAAAGTAGTATTGAACTAATTATATGTTAGACACTCCAAAATTTGGCCGGCTCTTTCAATTTTTTTTTTTGGTACACAGAAAAGCACTTAATTGAGCAGGAACTTGATGGAACTAAACATATGGAATTGAAAAAAGAACTCCTAGCTAAAGGGGAGAAATTGACACTTCAAATAGTCCTTAATAATTGCAGAACTCATGAGGCTTCATTTCGACGAACTTATTGCACTTGTACTCCTTCAACGTAAACACTTTCCGACATGCAGCAAAATCACACCTCTTCACTATAGAGATACCCAGATACCGGAAAACGTTCCACTTCTTTCCTCGAACCACTTGTCTTTTTAATTTCCTTCCTTGCTCCCCCTTTTTTACCAACATGCAGAAATGTAATGTGAACACATATCTTGCTGCACAACTCCCCAGTTAGGATACCCTCTCCCGTCTTCCTATAAATCTGACCCGTAATCACAGTAGTCTCTTGCGTCTTAGCGGTAATATGCCTTGTTTGGGGTGAATCAAAAGTTTTTAAAAAGAAACAACAAAAAAAAAACAACATTTTATTGTTTTTATTTTGAGGTATGCTGATTTGAGGAATGTATTTAAAACAACTGTCAGAATGACGTCACCGATCAACAGAGAATCGGAAAAAAAGGAGCGAGCAAGACTAAGGAGTGAGATGTCGACTGCTTCTGTAAGGCAGGCGTAAAAAAAAAAAGTAAATTCGTACGAATCAGCTTTGGTAACCGGCTTGATTCTGTGGTTAGCATTCTTACAGGAGGGACCACATAATGGTATAAAAAAAACAACAAAAAAAACTTAGCAATGAAAGTATATCTTTACACTTATCTCTCTCCAGCATTTAATTAATTACTTATCAAAATATTAGTTTGGACACATTTTATTAAACAATTACATTTTCCCTTCAAACTATTGATGTGTCTGGAGAAAACTTCTTTTATTGTCTACACAATTTTGTCGACCGGCTTGATTCTGTCTGTTGTTGGCATTCTTGCAGGAGGGACCACGTGAAGGTTGCCAACATCTCTGATTGAAATTAGTACTATGAGATCAAGTAGATTCGAACTTGGCACACCCAGGTCGCCAGTCCGTGTTGTTATCCACTTAACCACCATCACTTCTCAAAGGTAGGAGTGCATTAAGTGAATGTCGACATTCGACTACAAATAAATTGTAAGCTATAAAAATCTTTCTTGTTTCGACTCTTCATTTATACTGCAAAAGCTTTCGCCCTTTGGACGAGTAAAGAACAGGGATAACGTTACATAGTTAGACTGGGTTAGTGTTCAGAAGAGCTGGAAAAAGGTACAAGATTAAAGGTTATTAGGATCTTCCATAACTGAAAAAAATATTACAATACATTTGTGTGGCGGAATTGATGATCTTGAGCCAGAATCGAGCGGTGGAGATGGCTTGGACTTACTTCATCCCTGCAGTAAGAGGGTCCGCCTTTGCCTGGCTTGCAGATGGAAAGGGAAATAAGTTCTGGCTTACTAGTTTTCTAGTGAGGATTGAACTCGCAACCTCGAAGTAACAAATCTATTGGTTGCTGCACAATAATATGTGGATTCACCTTGACGACAAATAGTGAGCCAGCGGATTATGTTTTTTCTGATTAGTTAAGCGGAATTAACTGAAGGAAAATCTGCTAATAAAAAGACAAGAAAATCAGAAGAAGGGGAAGGAAATGTCGAGTGAGATTCTGCAGTGAGCAGAATTATTTTTCGTTCATTGGAGCTCAAAGTTACACAGAGGATTTTTGTGCTTCTACAGGAATTGACCCGAACTGAGTTTTTTTTTTTTTTTACATTTAACGTTTGGAGTCTAGTCATAGACTTCTGAATTCCCATTTTCAATTTGTCATTTGTTTTTCTCAATTAACTCTGCAGAACCGGTACACAGGACTAGTACAATGCACACACGAGAAGAATGGAAAGGTCTTGTGGTAGATAGGACATTATCAAAAAAAAGAATGACAAAGTCTACACATACAAAATAATTAATTTTCATTGAGAACTCAAGACAACGAAAGATAAAGAGTATGTAAAGAAATGAGAGTTCAAAGTGTCCAATAAATGTTCCTAGTGGAAGAAGAGTCATTTCGTCTTTAAGGAGAAATTGAGTACACATGTTTATTTTGACTGGTGCCTTGTGCGTTTACCTGTGTGTAAATGAACTAGCATGTAAATGTGTGTGTATATTAACATGCCTATTTTGCAAGTGAGAGAGTGCGAGTATGTTTATTTCGGCTGGCGCCATGTGTGTTTACGTGTGTGCATGTACGAACTGTGTATATGCGTTCTGTGAGCGTCATGCATGTGTTATGCTGGGCGTACAGAAGTTGACTGTATCCATACCCACACATCCACCTGCAAACACCCACTGTGGGACTTCGCTGTCAATGTAACCACTGTCACCTTCCTAAGTGAATGTCGACATTCTACAACAAATAAATTATAAGCTATTAAAAAAAAACTTTCTTGTTTCGATTCTTCATTTCTACTGCAACACCTTTTACATATTTTGTTCAATTCTGTCAAGTACATTAATGTTCACATGACATAAAAATTTAAAAAAAGTAAAAATTCTGTGAAAGGAAGGAAAAAAGAACATGATAAGAAATATCGACAAGGGGTTTGTGTTCCTTTTTTTATGTCGTCCTTGACCCCTTAATTCAGGCAAATCAAATGTTTTAAATTTCGAGAGAGATGTTGGATAATTTTGGCCACCCTAACCCATCAAAATATATAGGAGTCAAATCACTTGGTCAAGCTGGCCTGTTGGTCCCTGATTGGCTGGAATCTTCGGCCAACGTGCTTTCACGAGATAGCCTCTTCTTCTCTATCTCAGAGACGAAGAAGGGTTGAGCAAACAGAGAAAGAAAAGAAGTCGCAACAAATACCCCTTGGCCGGTAGTAGCGTCTGCTACAGCACCCTAATAGTTTGGGTGTTAGTTTTTTCTGGGTGGTCGGATAGTGATGAGCTGAGAAGAAAAGTGGATGTGGCTAGTTTCGGTGACCAGCTGAGAATGACTGAGGAGAGAGGGACCAACCATCTAGGATTTCCGGTCGAAAGTAGGAGATGAGCAGATTGGACAGTGTAGGGCTTTTGCTTTGAACACAACTTGTAGACCAGTGCACGTGCCCTCAGCGATCGCCATTATGAGAGATGACACAGCCAGAACAAGAAGATGAAGGAGAAGGAAACCCACAGCACAAACGTTGGGGTGGGGGTGGGGGTCTGGGGGCGGGCGTGGGGATCGACAAATGTCGGGGGAGGGGGGGGGGGGAGGCATGGGGTTACAAGTGTATGACATGAGCATCACTTGTTGACAAGGGAAATAGATGATGGTTGCTGATGAACTCTTTAGGCTCTAAAACACCAAAAAGGAAGAAGCCAGTGTTCAGTTCTCATCTGAAACGCTGACACAAATCTATTAGGTAACAAGTGCTGATCAAAATATGTGTGAGTAGCCTAGCACACTTAGGGAAATTAGCAAAAACATGCAACTATGCTGGCCCTATCGTAACAAGCTAAGCAATGAAATTGGCATACTGGCATAGCTTGAGTAGGTATGTTATTACTAGTCAGGGATACGTCCTCGACAATCAGTCCGACAGTGGCTTTGTTGCTGTCAGGCTGAGGTATGGTTCTTTTCAGTTCTACGAGGTCCATCCTCCCAGGCTTTACCTTCTCTCTGGTCAAAGGAGATCATATTATAATTCCGAGTTCCATGAAAGAAGACATATAAGAGTTAAACTTAGCATAGACTGTTAAGACCAACTCCTATAATATTATTTGTAATAACGAAAACGTTTGTTACATGTAAGGAAAACAAAACCTTTTCATGAACAAACGTAGGTATTTTTTTTTATTTTTTTAAACGTAGTTCACCCCAAACAAGGCAGGCCGCCACTGTAGACGTAAGGGGCTACTGAGAAAAAAGAAAAGGGGAGAAGGTTGGGGGGGGGGGGGTCAACCTAAATTAGGATCTGCGCAGCGAGATGTCTGTTTACATTAGTTTTAAATTTCTGCATGTCAGTACTGTCGGGGAAACAGGGGGAAGGGAGGGAGTTCCAGAGGCCAGCAGCACGAGGCTGTGACCTGGATAAAGGTTGGCTAAAGTGTAGACAGAGTCAAAGTGAAGAAGGAATGAAGTAAGAAAGTTCTTAGTCTGTCAAAAGTCTATGAGCCGTTTATCTTCAGGCGAAGATAGCCGGTGCTCGCGTGTCCAGTGGATAGAGGCATGAAAGAGAGAGAGGGGTGTCCTTCTCTGATGACTCTCTGTGATTCCGAAAGGGGCTGAAATAGCTGATTGGTCATTGTGTGACCAAATCACCTAACTGGGACAGCTCTTCGCAGGAGGAAATTAATATTAATGGTTATGTCTGCTACATACATGATAAAAATATTTTTTGTTCCAAACAAAAGGAAATAACTCTGTATCGATGAAGACAGAATTCTGTCCCTTTCTTTAAGCTGACCTCCGTATGAAATAACTCCAACTCGGTCAACGTATTTTCGGGAAGGAATTAAATTGAATTACGTTTTATTGTTCTTAACAATATGTTGCAACAATCCACCAAAAGTGCTAATGAACCAGAATCAAATATTGGTTTTGTAGGAAGAAAGCTATCGACGACAAAGAAATGATAAAGAGACTGACTTTATTTTCTATAATAGATAAATGTGTGTGTATATTTACCTCCCGTCCCCATAAAAAGTGGTAAAATATTCAAAAGTATGGTATAAAAATGATTAATATCCATTTGAGAGCAAAAAGCTATGTCTTTTGGAATGGAATAGTTTGACGATATGTTGTACGCCTAGAGTATCAAAATAAACAGAATGCGGAAAATCCCAGTAGGACGATGGCAAATTATGATTACTGATTTATTTCATTTTAATCAGCATGACTTTTGTTAATTGTGGACTATTATTCCAAAATAGCCTATAATGAGACATTGTCCCTCATATAACCACAAGGTCAGGTCGTATTATAAGACCTCGAATAAGATATGACCTCTAAAAATTTTAAATAGAAAAAAAAAGAAACTATTTTCCTGAATTTACTATACGACTTTAATGATTTAGTGGGGATTTTCCTTATTTGATGTGTGGCTGTGTTGAATGAAGAAAAAGGAAAAAAAATGGATGTAAGATTATCTCCCTTGAAAGTCTCTCTTAAACAAAAAAGGATAGTTTTTGAGGCCATAATAAAAGAGAATAGTTCTGAGCGAGGGAGTGGTGTGTGGGCTTTCTAAGGGTGTCGATGGTGTAGGGCAGGGGCAGGCAACCTTTTCAGAGTGAGGGCCAGATGAGACTTTTGGAAGATCATGGGCCGGAGTGAAAAACGAAATCTCAAAATTACTATATTTTGTTTACATGAATAAATTGTACAAAAATTTCATTGAACACTCTACACATCTGATATTTTTTCTCAAGAGACTTCTGTATGTGATGTTATAAAAGGCGTGACCAAGAGCCATTTTGGAATCATAAAAAACAATGACGGGGGAAGTAGCAAGTTGATCCAGGATTCGTTTTGACACACCTCGCATAGGTTCTGTGTTTCATGCCCTTTCCTCGTCTCTCGTTTCCTCTTTGCCTCTCTCTTTCTCTTTTTCTATTTTTATCTCTTAATAGTTAAAGAAAAATAAAATATAAATGCTTCAACGCTCGCTGATATTTATACATTTTACTGTAAATCTTAATTGAAACCTACTTTTATGTCTATGTCACAAAATGATATGAGTTTTACTGGGAAGTCCGCGGGCCTGATTGCAATAATAAAGCATAGCAGGGTGGCGGGCCGGACACTAAGCCTTCGCGGGCCGGATGTGGCCCGCGGGCCGGAGGTTGCCTGCCCCTGGTGTAGGGAATGGTGTTTTGCTGAGAGGTATTGGTTGTGTAGGGTAGGAAGTTTGCTCCATGGTGGGTTGGGTTTGGAATTGAGTGTTTGCCTTGCTCTTTCTCCTCATCATTTTCATTTCCATTTCTTTTTTTAAGAGCTTTTTTCTAATCTGCTATTGAGCTAGAAGACTCAATGTTCATATGCAATCCCTTCTCATCCGTTCCTGCTTCCTAGTCAGAGGAATTTTTGTTCGTCCACTTGCTGCTTCTCGGTCAGTTTTGGTTTTATATCCTAGCAGTTCCGCAGCTTCAGTTCCGCAGCTTCAGTTCCGCAGCTTCAGTTCCGCTTCTGGTTTCTCTAGCAGCCGATGCTGCAGTTTCACTACTGATTCTTCTCATTGAATTGAATTGAAGGTGGGAGAATGCTGGAGGTGTTTGTGTGTTTCCACCATCTGCTTCTCACTGTCTTCCATCTCTCTTTATTTCTGATAGTTTACTGTTGCTGTTGCAGCGAACCCTGTTTGATATGGGGCTGCAGCTGTAGATGACGCAGCTACAAGTTTCCATGAGTTGTCCTTTTTGAAGAACTCCTTCCCATGTGGTTCTCATTTTGATAGAACCAGCAGGGCAAACGTCATATTCCAGCTGTTGTGTTTTAGTATTGCTTTCTGTTTCAACCACATGGAAACGGTGTACTCTGCAAGGAGGGGCCCATCTTTTACATATACACAGTTCACCGGCTTCATGTTCTCGAACTGGCTGAAGTACATTCCTAAGAAATTTGCGCTCAGCTCAGTCGGGGCGTTGTATTAAGTACTTGGGCTGGAGTTTAATGTTTCTCCAGCGGAGCTCTGTCTTTTTAGAGCCTCTCTGCCTCCTCTTTTATGGGGATCAGGACATGCATAGCTGTTGTGGCAGATTTACATGGCAGGGATTCCTATTCCCTAAGGAGCTACACTATGTCTTCTTTTTTATTTTGTGAGTTAATTTTACGTGTGATCGGATGTCACCAGAGACTAAACTCTCTCTTTTATCGCTTCCCAGGCACGGCTTGAAGTATATTGCTCATAATGTACTTTTTTTTATATGCTAATGTGTCACCGCTTATCAAGGCCAAAAGAGGGATATAATGGTTAATGATATTGTCAGTTATATGATGAACAACATCACGAGAGGATTGAAAACGATGGGTGAAATGGGCAGAATTTGATTTTTTAAAAGGATGACTCGACAAGAATTTGTTACTATTGGACATGAAAACGACAATATTGTAGTCAGTTGCGAAGCAGCCTGTAGTATTGTATTCCACAGATGGAACGTTCTTGGAAACAAACTTTGTTCATGGAAGTTCGATTTAGTTTTAGGTATATAGAGAAACAAAGGGTTTTTTTGTATAGTGGTTGTAGCTAGACGTGTTTTTGCTGTGAATTTTTTACGGGGAGGAACCAGAGATTGGAGCTCATTTAAGCACCTACCATCAAAATAATGATAGAGTAGAGAAAGACTAGCCACGTCTGTGAGAAAGGGGTGTAGGGAAGAGATCATTTGCCACTGCTTGTACTTGCTGAGGTACAAGTCTTTGTAGTCTTCTGGGGACATTTTTTTTTCTTTCCTTCATAATCCACGCAAACTTTCTCGGTTGTCTAACTGGGATTGGCTGTGACGTAGATTAATTGATTTTTTGCACCTCCCACAGTGTCTGCTGGGTTTTCCATCTGGGGTTATCGCTACTTTTATTGGTGATATAATGCTTCCTGTAACAGCTAACTGGCTATTCACATTAGGGCCTGGCAAACTTAAGCTCCTGCTATCTGAACCACTCTTCTGGGAAGTCTGCTAGGTTTCTATCCGAGGGGGGGGGGGGGGGGGCATCATCAATTTTATAGGTGACATTGCCCCTGCTGTAGAAGCTCCGTGGATAACACAATTGGGGGTGGAGGAGCCTGGGCTCTTAAAATCGGTGTTTCTTCTCTGGGATGTCGCTTCTGAGTCCGTTGCTTCAACAGTGAGAGTGGGGGTCGGTTCCTGGTGTTGTGGCTGCCACCTCCCCTACATCGCTCGACTGATCATTTTCTATTTTCTGTGGCAGTCTAAGGTGAAAATGCAGTTATGTGATGACTCTAAGTATGAATGTGATAGATAATTGAACATGCTGGATGGTATTGTCAGCATGCATGGGCCAAGAATGCGTTGAGTTAAGAATACAATAGTCAGTGAAAAACCAACAAATGCCGCTATCCCTCCAATTTAATGGTCTTGTGCCTAATTGTATGCATTTACAATAAACATAAGAAAGCAAGATAAAAGTCGTTGGTTTCATGACGTTTTTTAAAAAAACAAAACAAATAGTAACAACAGCGTGGAGTCGTATTTGAAATTTTTGCTCTTTACTTCTCTTAAGCCAAGTGGATCTTTTCATGGCTCTGAACAGCCAAAAGTCGTTGGTTTCATGACGTTTTTAAAGAACAAAAACACAAACAACAACAACAACAACAACAACAGTAACAACAACGACGTGGAGTCGTGTTTGAAATGTTCGCTCCACTTTGAAAACAAGGAAGTAAATATCTAGCGGAGACTTCTCCACTTTACAGTCTTCTTTATAAATGTTACTGGTTTGGCTCCAGGCTAGCGACCTGTTCCTGTAAAATATTGTTGCTTCGAAAACAGTCAAAAGTATGCCAAATTCAAATTTTTATGAATGCAATGGATCACTTTGACTGCATCATATATCTCAGAACATTAGACTAAGTCTAAGTAAAAACTTTTAATTGTTGGCACATAGGGTCTTTGCAAAACATAAAAAATGATACCAAATTTATTTTGGTAGCACAATTAGCCACCGAATAACTAGATAACAAGCAAATAGACTTTTAGTAGATAGATAGATAGATAGATAGATAGAGAGATAGATAGATAGAGAGATAGATAGAGAGATAGATAGATAGATAGATAGATAGATAGATAGATAGAGAGATAGATAGAGAGATAGATAGAGAGATAGATAGATAGATAGATAGATAGATAGATAGAGAGAGAGATAGATAGATAGATAGATAGATAGATAGATAGATAGATAGATAGATAGATAGATAGATAGATAGAGAGATAGATAGAGATAGATAGAGAGATAGAGATAGATAGATAGATAGATAAACAGATAGATAGATAGATAGATAGATAGATAGATAGATAGATAGATAGAAAACCATAACATGGACAGATAATGTAAAAAGTTAAATGCTATTTAAAAATTATCTGTAAAAAAAATCAACCAATTTGTAGGTTTCCTAACACATTCATTATAAAACCTAGCAAATATATGCTCCCTCCAGTCGCATATTTTTGCTAGTCTGGGAAGATGGTATAATGCTCTCCCCGAAAGGAGGAGGTAATGCCCAGAGGATGGTCTCGTGACAACAGAAAGAATACTACACAACCCTCCAAAGAAGGAGGTAATGCTTGGGTGGTTTGTCTTATGACAACAGAAGAAAGATATTACACTATCACTCCCCCCCCCCCCAAAAGAAGAAGCAGGTAATGCCTAGTGGATGATATCATGAACACATAACAGATATTACACGCCTCTCCTCCCCAAAAAAGAGGTACTAGGAGGATGGTATCATGAGGAACGAACATATATTACATTACCCCACCCCCACCCTAAGGAGGAAGTAATGCTGGGAGAATGGTATCATCACAACAGAACAGATACTACATTACTTAACCCCCTTTCCCCAAAAAAGAAGGGAGTAATACCTGGGAAGATGCTATCATGACAACAGAACAGATACTTCACTATACACTTCTGAATTGAGCATTGAAAGATAGTACATTAGTCTGAAATAGTATAGTAAACTGAATCAGGCATTAGTACAATAGTACCATTAATAGAAGTAATAGTATAGTTCGGTTTCATTAGTAATAGATGATTTATTGGTCCCCCGATTTATAAAATCGGGGGACTTATGTTTTGAGGCATGTCCGTTCGTCCGTCCGTCCGTCCGTCCGGATTTTTCTCTGCAACCATCCATTGAATTTCT
Source organism: Sepiola atlantica (assembly GCA_963556195.1). NCBI lineage: Eukaryota > Metazoa > Mollusca > Cephalopoda > Sepiida > Sepiolidae > Sepiola > Sepiola atlantica. The sequence continues at coordinate 93,493,696 of OY744532.1, forward strand.
CTGAAATTTTGCATGAAGTTGTAACTTTGGTCAGGTTAGAAAGTGACATTCTCCGATTTTTGAAAAAAAATCTGGTTAGCTCCCCAGGGGGTCAAAAGGTCCCGAAATGGCAAAAAATGACATTTTTTGCCCCATAACTTTTCATCCATCTATTCAATTTCTCTGAAACTTGGCCAAAATGTGGAGGCAATTGTTCCTAATAGAAAATAAGTATCGCTGACCTTGGAAAAAATCTGGTTCGCGCCCCCAGGGGGTCAAAAGCCCCCTAAAATAGCAAAAAATGACCCTTTTCTCCCATAACGTTTGATCCATCAATTCAATTTTTCTGAAACTTGGCCAAAATATAGAGGCAATTGTTCTGGATATAAAATGAGCATCCTTGACCTCAGAAAAATTCTGGTTCGCGCCCCCAGGGGGTCAAAAATGCCCCAAATTGCCCAAATTTGTTGCATTTTACACTCGCCACATCGAGTCACATACAGAGGGGGACCATGCACGCGCGGCTTGTTTTTAAATAAATGCTGAAAATTTCATTACAATCCGGTAATTTATTTATTTGTTACCAGCAGGTGTTGCCGGGTGGGGGATGGGGGGGGGGGGGGGGCGTCATGGATAACAAAATGGAAAAGTTAAAAAGAACAAAAGTGTGTGTAACATCTTTCTAAACCCTCTCTCTCTCTCTCTCTCTCTCTCTGGAGTAGTTCAATATAATAGAAAATAAAAAAATAAATAAAAAAAGAAAGAAATCTGACTGTTTAGCCTAGATTTAGTTTTTGAAACAACTACCAGTAAGAATGGGAAAAAGGTTTTTTCTTATATGAATATTACAATATTCTTTTTGGTACTGACACAGCTTTTGAACTGAACAAAAACTGAACTGTTTTCTTTTTTTTTAACTCTAACCGTTGCATGCTTCATTCAGTGATGTGTGTGGATACAAATAACATGAAGACAGAAAGTGGATCTATTCGAAGCCATCTTTATTTTCTTGTTCGTTGTGTGCATGGCACCACCGTTTACGAGTAAACGGTGAAGCCCCACTTAGTACCCCATGTAACATCTTCCCTCTTGCGACAAAAGACATCAACACAGAATTTGTTCAGTGGCCTAGGCATTCATTGGGTATTCTACCCTCCTGCCTAACAGGGATTATTCTGCCCTTCCATTTTTACATAGAAATCTTTTAAACGCAGTCGTCCCTCAGTCTGACTGGCGCCTTGATTATTTTCCCAGATCGTGTTCTCCTCACCGCAATCTCATCTGGAGGTGTGTCGGAATCTGCTCTGGGGCTAGCTCTATCTCTCACTATACTGTCATCTTGAGACATTTGTGGAGTAGTGGTCACCTCTTTGCCCGATTCTGTGATTAATGGTGTCTTACCATTTTCTTGATATAGCTGGCTACTCCTTGATGCTATTGGGTGTGCTTCTGCTGTTTTTCTCAGGCCTATTCTATTCTGTCGACGTATTCCTCCTTCAACATCAATGTGATATGATCTCGCATTCAGCTTCTCCAACACAGTCGCTTTTTTCCACTCTTTATGCCCTTTTACATGGGGTTTGACCCGTACCAGTTCTCCGGGTCGTAAAGGTTGAAGGCATTTCACCTTCTTATTGAAGTACCTCTCCTACCTCATGCTATCATTCTTTACCGCTTTTTTGAAGTTATTGTCGATTTCCGGCTTCAATAAATTATTCCGGGTTGAAAGGAGTGTTTCGCTTTACTGTTGTAGGGACTGACTACTGAATTGTGGCCCATTATCTGTTACAATCTGGTCCAGTATTCCATATCTCGCACAGTGGTGCTTGAGCTTTGTAATTATTGTCTTCGTGTGTGTATCTGGAAGATAATCAATCTCCCAGAAATTACTCATATAGTCCACTGTGCATAAATAGTCTTTACCAGCAAACATGAACAAATCCACCCCAATTTTTGCCCATGGTCTTTCGGGGACTTCGGGGACCATTAAGGGTTCTGCAGGGTTAGCCACTTCATACTTCCTGCATATGGAGCATTTTGCCACATAATCCCTAATGTCGTTGTTCATGTTCGGCCAGTATAAACATTTTCTGGCTCTTCTGCAGCATCCTTCTACTCCCATGTGTGAGGAATGTATTTTTTCTTTTAAAGGCCTCCGTTGGCTCGTGTGTACCACCACACGGTTTCCCCTAAAAATCAACCCATGTTGCACTGTCATTTCACTTCGAAAGGTGAAGTACGGTCTCACCTCTGGGTCGAGATGTATCTTTTCATCTGGCCATCCCTCTAATAGGACCTTCTGTAACTGCTGCATACACCTATCATCCTTTGTAGCCGATCGCAGTTCGAGCAACTTTTGTTTCTGTAACAGGAACATACTCGGCTTCTCTGACGTCCTCCTCTTCATCATGTTCATAACTCACCCTGTTAACAAATGCCCTTGACAATGTATCCGCAAGGTACATCTTCTTGTCTGAATAATACAGAACCGTGGCATCATACCTTTGCAATCGCATCAGCATATTCTGCAGTCGCTTTGGGCACTTTCCCAAGTCTTTCTTCATTATTGCTTCCAAAGGTCTATGGCGACTTAGCACTGTGATGGGCTGGCTGAATGTATATTGGTGAAAACTCTCACATGCGTAGAGTACAGCAAGCAGTTCTTTCTCAATTTGGGCATACCGGGTTTCCGTGTCTGTAAGGGCTTGACTAATATAGGCCAGGGATTTTCCCTCCTGGAGCAGTGCCGCTCCTTTTCACTTGCATCACACTGGACAAATAAAGGTTTACTGTGATCATAGTACCCCAGTACCGGTGTCTCACTCACCATCTTCTTGATCTTTTTAAAAGCATCTTTCTGGGTCTGGGACCAAGTCCAGGGTAGATTTGTCTTGATTAAGTTGCGGATGGGAGCCATCACGTCTGAGATGCGTGGCAGGAATTTTGCTAGATAATTAACAAAGCCGCCTAAACGTTGTACCCTCTTTACATCTGTTGGACACGGCATCTCCCTTATGGCCTTTGCCTTCTCTGGATCAGGGTGAAGGCCCTCACTGGATACTATATGTCCCATGAAAGATAAAGCAGTTTCTCGTAACTCTAATTTTTCAGCATTCAACCGTATGCCACGTTCGCGACATCTCTGCAGAAGCGACCTCAGTTTTTTATCATGATCTGCTTTGGCTTCCTCCATTGTTTTACCTTTCCCTACCACGAGAAGATCATCTACTTTGTTGACCACCCCTTTCAGGTCAGAGACATTGTTGTACAAATTCTTTTGGAACATCTCTGGGGCTGGTGATAATCCAAATGGTAGCCTCTTCCATTGGAACCGGCCAAAAAGAGTGGCAAATGTTATCCAATGGCTGCTTTCTTTGTCCAATTCCAGGTGCCAAAATCCAGGTAGAGTACACTTTACTGTCAGAAAGTTCTGGTAGTAGATCCTCCAGCACAGGTAGCTGGAAATGTTCCTGTTTCAGCGCCTTATTTAATGGTCTTGGGTTTATACAGATTCGCAGTTTTCCATTTTTCTTGACTACTAGTGCTAATGCATTCACTCATGGTGTTGGTTCACTGATTGGCTCAATCACTTTCTTGTCCACTAGTCTGTCCATTTCTGTCTTCAGTTTCTTTTTTAGAGCTACAGGTACTCTTCTTGCTGCTGTCACATGAGGTGTTATGTTTGGATCAACCTCTAAATGTACTTTTCCCGGTAGTCGACCTAACTCATCCTCAAATACATCTTTGGATTGACCCAAGATCTCATCGGGTTTCTGAGTGTTAAATTTATCTACTTGCTCTATTTTAACAACCATCCTGAACTGATCTTCATTAACAGTAATGAGTTTTATTTGGTGGATTGCAGTTGCTCTGAGTAGAGGGTGGAAGCCTTCCTGTACCACTACACACCTGACAACATATTTCTTTCTATTCTTAGGGTTTCTCATTTTAACTCGACACTCCCCCAATGGTTTTACCTCTGCTCTGTTCCACATCACCAGAATTTTATTTAAAGGTTCGAGAGTTTCCTTTTTCACATACTCCACATTCAGTATATTCACTGAAGCTCTACTATCCAACTGAAAAGCAATTGGTTTCCCTCCTACCAGCATTTCTGCCTTGATCATTTCAGGCATAACTGTATTGGGCAATGTAAGAAAAAAAAGAATAAATAACGAACTAATCTTTAAATAGAGATGTCGCCAAGATCAAGTCCAAATGGCAGGAAAAAAACCGTCTCTCTCAACTGTATATAAAAAAAAACGTCCTTCAAATCAACATGAAAGAAAATCCAGCACTCTTTTCTTTTGCTCGCTTTCCAATACGCGTTCAGAACGATATCCACGAAAAAACTGACTGACTCTTAACTTTTCGCTCTCTTATTAAAACGAAAATCCCACGCATGCAAACAACCTAATTTGCATGAACAAATAAAATAATTAAAATCTTATTTCACTTTCTGACGCCTCTCTCCTCCCACTCCTCTTTCTTTTTATGTCGGCAACGAGGGTTTTCGGGTTCGCCCCCCACACACAGCATAGCATGTTGAACGGCGCCGACAAGTGTCTGCATCTACTTCAATAGGCCGCTCTCCGTTAACCCTCTCTTTTAATGTGACACTGCCCACATCTTCCTGTTCCGAACTACTGCTACTGCCATATTGACGTGTCTCCACTGACTGAACTCGATTTTTCTTCACTGACTTACATCTAACTGCGAAATGGTTCCTTCCTCCACACTTATGACAGGTTTTTCCACATACCGGGCAAAACTCTCATTTGGGCTCATGTCGGAATGTACATGACTTGCACTCCCCCAGTCTTCTCTGTATTGACCCTTTTCCCTTGGGCCTCATGTTAATTCTGTTCACCGTATCCGGTCGTAACACTCTGAACTGTTGTGCGGCATTTTCCGACAATTTACAGATGTCTATGCACCATTGTAAGTCCAGCTGTCTCATTTTCAGCACTTCTGCCTGCGTTTGAGGGTCATGAATTCTTAGGATTATCTGATCTCGAAGAATTGAGGCTACGCACTTATCACAAAAATGACATATTTTGCTCAACACCCAGAACGCGGTGATAAACGCTTACACTGATTCCCCTTCTCCCTGATTTCTTGTATGAAAAATGTAGCGTTCAGATGTTTCATTTGTCTCACCAATAGCATATTCATCAAACGCTTGGATTATTTCATCGGGTTCTTTGTTCTTCACGTGTTGTAAACTGGAATTCATCATAGACTCTCAATGCCTCATCACCTAACGTATGAAACATCAAAGCCGTTTGATATTGTACCGATTGCTTTGCCAAGCACGTAATAATGGCATAATTCTGCCATTTCCGCTTAAAAAGCTTCCAATTCTCAGATAAATTACCCCCAACCAGGGGTTGCGGCGGTCTTATGCCAGCCATTGGTCTTTTTACGAGCGAGTCCGCCATCTTCTTTTTTTTTCCCAACACGTGTGTACAAATCAAGCGAAAATAATTAATCACTTATCTGTTTTTGTATTTTCCAAAGAATTCTTTTGTTCTCTTTCCTCATCCGGAGTCCTTTAGTACACCGCTGCCACCAAGTTGCATGCTTCATTCAGTGATGTGTGTGGATGCAAATAACATGAAAACAGAAAGTGGATCTATTTGAAGCCATCTTTATTTAACTTGTTTGTTCTGCGGATGACACCAACGTTTACGAGTAAACAGTGAAGCCCCACTCAATACCCCATGTGACACTAACCCTAACCCTAACCCTAACCCTAACCTAATCCTAACCTAGTCGGTTTTTGTCCAGTTCAGAAAATGTACCAGTACCTTTTTTACCATACTAGAATTAATGGGCTCATTAATTCCAGTAAATTAAATATGACATCACGCTAAAGGTGTAATTATTTTGTCAAAGTAATGTTTTAGTTGTGTTTCATTAGAAAGTCTAAATAGGCCAGTTGGTAGAATCCCAGACTGAAGATCTCAAGGTTTTGGTTTCGATATCCGTTCATGGCATCTGCTTTATTTGTTGTGAATTTATTATTCACTATCAATACGATATTCTCCATTTGTAAGAGTATTGATTTACTCCTCTCCAAGAGTTAGGCACAAGGCCAGTTTTTATCTTACTAAGTAAGATGTGACCCAAGGTCGGGTCGGGAAAGTGAGGCTTAAAAATTGCCTGGGCAGCCCCGTCGGCATTCCCCGGTAGGGGCGCCTCAGGCAGTAAGCAATAAACTTACTCCTCCCCAAAGAGGGGAGGCGAAGCCTGGGAGGGTGGACCTCCTAGAACTGCACAGGACAGACCCATAGACCGGCGTAAATCAAGCCCCGAAGGCCAAGACAATAACAGTCTATGGGGTGCAGTATCCATCGGAACAGATACTACACTTTGATCTTAGCCAACTCCATTTGTAAGAGTAGTTAAGATATGATATTTCGAAATGAGGCCAATTCCGGAATGTATTTATTACGTTTTAAAATATTGTGACTGACGGACAGACAGACAAAATCTCTATTTTTTTATAGAAATCGCTACAGACAAGGCATGAAGCTACTTGATGTAAAGAGCTAACAAGAACTTAACTAAATATGATTATCGCAAAGACAGGAGATGCTTATTGGCCTTAATCTTGAAGAGAGTTCCACAAGCCTGCAGTTCTTGGATCCACCCCATCCTGTTCAGTCTCTCATTAACTTCGGTTGATTGAGGACGTCAGGATGGGGTAATACCAGTCGAGGATTCGTTCTTGACAATCAGTACGGCAGGAACTGGGCCATTTCGGTGGCCTTTTATCTGCCGGGCTGAGGTATACTGTCCTGGGTTGTCCTAGGAGGTTCACCCTCCCAGGCCTTGCCTCCCCTCTTTGGGGAGGAATAAGTTTATCGCTTACTGCCTGAGGCACCCTGACCGGGGAATGTCGACGGGGCTGCCCAGGCTATTTTTGCTAGGCCAGAATGCTCCTTCTTTAAGGGTGCTGGCTTGACTCTTTCCCCTACCTTCCGACCTTGTGTCACTGGAATAGGAAGCTAAAACAGCGAATTTATGGACACACTAGACCAACGAGTCAAACAAGCTGAAATAAAAGAAATTATATATATATATATATATATATATATATATATATATATATATATATATATATATATATATATATATATGAGAAAGGAAGGATGAGAGTAATCCGACGTAATGGGAAATGAAAAAAAACAAGAGATATTTTTTTTTTATATATTCATCAACGTTTCGTCTTTATTGTAAGACTTCCTCAGATGATAATTTGAAGAAAAATGTCATGCAAGTACATCGAAATTTTGGGTTGACATGATGGAGTGATAGCAGCCTGGACTCTCCTCCAGCGCTCACAGTAGCCACGACTACTACTTTTCCTTTATCACTCCATCATGTCAACCCAAAATTTCGATGTACTTGCATGACATTTTTCTTCAAATTATCATCCTGAGGAAGTCTTACAGTAAAGACGAAACTTTGATGAATATTTAAAAGAAAAATAATTATTTTTTGGATTGTTCCTTTTTCATTTCCCATATATATATATATATATATATATATATATATATATATATATATATATATATATATATATATATATATATATATAAATCTACAGTTGAACAGAACATTATTCTATTGGATTTAATACGTTTTGAACATTTTTAACCCAGCCTCCACGAAATCCCTTTTCCATCTTTAAATCTTTCGTCACCGGACACTTTATCAACGGACATTCACCAACTGGACAGACTCTATATTTTGATAAAGTTTTTATACACACACTCTTACTTTCCATTACTTTATATTGTTTCTTAAATTTTTCAAATTTTGAATTTTGGCTATTATCTGCCAACTTATACATCTATGTAATTCCTCCGATGATAAGATTTTAATCTTTGAAAAGCCTGGCTTAAGGAAAGAAAAATAAACGTTTTTATCGAGTACACCTTGCATTAAACAATCAATCGAAGATGAAATAGATTTGTCATCAGCACATCTTTATCTCTCTTCCTTCATTTATATATATATATATATATATATATATATATATATATATATATATATATATATATATATATATATATCGTGTGTATTTAGGCAGCATTTTCTCATTTATGCAAACATTGTTAAAAATAACAGAATTCGTCTGTTTAATTATACCTTTTTTTATTTTTTCAATTTTTCTGATGGTCTTTTTTTGCATTAAAATCAAAAAAATTAATAAATGTTAAATAGGTTTCACATGTTTCACAAACGTTTTCGATTTTTCATCGAATCATCCTCAGGTGTCAAAAGCAAATGGACAAAAAAGTTGGAGAAAGAAGAGAATTTTAAAAAGACGGTGGAGAAACGCGCAGAGAACATTTTCCGCATTGATCCAGGAAGTCGTTGGCGATTTTAAATTTAGTAACGCTGGATGGCATCACAGAACAAAATGTTACCACTGGTTTCATATGTGATCTTGTTAATTTTATTGGTTGTCGGTCCTGTGCAGTTCTAGAAGGTGCACCCTCCCAGGCTTTGCCTCCCCTCTTTGGGGAGGAGTAAGTTTATTGCTTACTGCCTGAGGCGCCCCTACCGGGGAATGCCGACGGGGCTGCCCAGGCAATTTTTAAACAGCCAGAGTGCTCAAATTCTCGAGCGCTGGTTTTTTCCCACTTTCCCGACCTTGTGTCACATCTTACCTTGTGGGAGGAAGATAAATAGAAGCTTTGAGTATTTTTAATTTTTTAAAATTGGTTTTGGAATGTATAATTTTAGTGTTATTAACTAGAATTTGTCTTAAATCAGAGGGAGGACAGTTATGTTTTTGTAGATGTTGGTAAATTGAGCTAGAGTTTACAAGATGCATGGTGTGGCGGCGGGGTAAAGTAGTGCTTGTAAAACCAATGTAGCTATTAGCTTTTTTTTATTATTATGGGAATTACATTTAAGTGGGCATTTAAACCTATAAATAACATTGGTTCTTTCTAGTGGTTTTGGGGTTGGGGAGAAATTCTTTTTTACTACAAGATTTTGGGTTTTAAATTTCTTATAGTAAATAATGAGTCTAATGTTATTGTTACTGTCAATTGGGGATATGTATCTGTGTATAATATTTTTCATGGGTTTTTCTTCTAATCTAAAGTTTGGTTGCATTTGATTACAATAGTATATGTCAATATTGTTTGAGTTGTTATGCTGAATATTATTATTATTTGTATTAGTGTTTTTTAAGTTTCGAATCATTAATTTTATTTGTTCATCAACGATATAATTAGGGAATTCGTTGTTAATAAGTACTTGTTTTATATGTGTTAATTCAATGAATAGTATTTTTTTAGAAGAGGAGATTAATTTGGCATGTGTTAATAGATTTTTAACAATAGCTATTTTGTAACGATAGGGACACTCGCTCTTGAAATTTAAAAGACTATAATTTAAGCTGGATGATTTGTTATAAGTGGAAGTGTTAAACGATTTATTAGATGCGTCAATAAGAACATCTAGGAATGGGATTTTGTTATTTACGTTCAGTTCTATGGTGAATGTAGGAACAGAGTATTTTGAGGAAAAGGTCTTGAAGTTTGTGTATTTGTTCATTGTTATCAGCTAGAACAAGAATATATATATATATATATATATATATATATATATATATATATATATATATATATATATATATAGTCTCGGAAGTTTCTCAACCATTAAAACTATATAAAAAATAAAAAAATAAATAAAAAAACTTATAGTCTCAAGTCTTCCAGTGGAAAATCACTCATGTAAGTCAATTTATTTTTTACAGTTATTATATTAGTTAGTTTCTAACACTATTTTAAGGGATCATCAGTTGTTTACCATATATATATATATATATATATATATATATATATATAATTTATTTAGATACTGTATATTACATATTTCAGCAATGTACCGCGGTTTCATCCAAAAGGGCAGATTTAGACATCTTTAGTAAATCTCCGTGCCCAGTGGAATCATCGGCAAGCTGAAACGATTGTAGTCACGCCCGACAGGGAATGGCGTCAACAATGATAGAAAACGGTGTATCTCTGAGGGCGTCCCCGAAAAAATCCGGTGTGGGATAGTGATTAACTAAGGCTCAAGGGAGGCCTTCATTTTATTCCCTAGCAAGTTTTATTTATTTATCTAGTTATCTGTTAGCAAGTTTTATTTATTTATTTATTTATCTGTTCTTTTTGTAATGTTATTATTGTTGTGGGTGAACCTACCTACTCTTTAATAATAACTAAATGGTAGCAACCGGCTACCATGAATACCGGTTTTGCCGGGAGAACATTTGGTACCACATTTTGGCACTAGCACTGCCAAGACTGACTTGTGTATAATTTCTCTGTTCAATACAATTCATTATTATTATCTCTAAACCTGTTGTTCTTTTATTTCATTGTTGGTACCCCTAAACGGGTCCACAACAATTATTATACCTGAAAAAATACGAAAGGGGTGGCTATATAGTTTGCCGTTTGAGTTTGTGAAATTAGTGTGCTTTTTTGTTTTCGTTTTTGGGAATAAAATTATGTATCGGATTAATTGTTCGATATAAAGCTGAAAGAGATGATTCAAATATGTTTTTATCGACTTAAGGTGTTTGTTTATTTTTGTTTATTGAATTGATGTTTTCGTATTTTCTGTTCTTTTTGTAATGTTATTGTTATATCTGGTCTGAAAAAATACGAAAGGAGCGGCCATATAGTTTGCCGTTTGGTTTGTGGAATTAGGGTGCTTTTTTGTTGCCGTTTTTGGGAATAAATTTATGTATCGGATTAATTGTTCGATATAGTGTTGGAAAGCATGATGCAATAATGTTTTCATGGACTTAACGTGTCTGTTTATTTTTGTTTATTGAATTGGTGTTTTCGTATTTTCTAGATCTTAATGGGAAGCGGTGTTTCGTTGATATGTCCCGTTTATAACCAGTAGTGTTGAAAACAAAAACAAAAAAAGATTAAAAAATGGTTATAAACAGAATGATGGATGCTATCTGTTATTTCCGTTTGAGGGGTATAAGTTTAGTCTCTTTATTAATGGTGTGTTAATAATATTAATATTATATTTGTATTTATATTTATATTTAGTGTAATTCATTAAATTCCTTATCTTGTTATTTCACTCGTACCTATGTCCATGCGCACCGGCAAATAAACCTATATACACACACGAGCATGGAACCACAAGCATGCCTATACACAATATCTACACGCATATGCACATGCGTGCATGTACACACATCTTCGCTCACATGTACGGGGGGTTATTAATTTAATATTTTTTGTGTTTTTAATTTAATCTTTTATTTATTTTATTAATATTACTTTATATTTTATATTTATTAATAATATGCTCCTATACATACACACGCGCACTCGCACACATGCTTGTACACACATATGGACGTATACATATGCCTGTACATTCATCTTCATTTATACAGGGGTGGGCGGGTGATTTGAGAATCTATTATATGGATTGTATGAAGCGGGGGGTGGGTGGGGGGTTTAGGGGTTAAGAAAACTTTCGTTCTGTGGTGTATCTGTATTCCCGTGATAGGAGGGTCACGTGGAGATGGGGTATCTGCTGATAAATGTATAATCCGCTGTGGATGGGGTTAGTTTTAGTATGGATGATGTGATTATCTGTGGTGAAAGGGTGGGGTGTTTATTGATGAATGTTTTATCTGGGTTAGGACTAGTTTGTATCAGGGTAGGCAGGGTTTATGTAGTCGCGCCCGTGGTGTGTTTAACATATATCTTGGAGGGGGGGCGAGTGGAGGTATTTTATATGCAAATAGAAAGATAGGAATTTTGTTATGGGTTTAGGGAGGTCTTGGGGAGATTAGTTATTTTATATGTTTTTAAGAAATACTTTACTATCTTTTTAGAGGGGTATTTGGTTTAAAGGGATAATTGGTGGGTTATGTAATATTGTTATCAGACCATTGGGCTAGCAGGAATTTTATTCTGTGGGGGCATTTTCTGAAGACCGCGGTTTTTATGTTCATGCAGTGTATGGAAGGGTTGTTGATAGCTTGTATAATTCTGAATTTCTTCAGTAGTGCACAAAGGGCAGGTCCTGGAGGTGGGGCTGTAGGATTTAGGTTTGTCGGTAATTCTCCATTCTATTTTGTAGGGGGTGTTGGACTTCTTGAGATCCCATACGTGGGTTGCCAGTGTGGTTATGTGGTCTTTTTTGGGGTATTTGAAAGTGTTGTTGTGGGCGTAGAGTCTTTGTTTAAAAGATCCTTGGGTCATTCCGATGTATATATCCTCCCTTTTGGTATCCACCCCGGATATAACCTTGGCTTCGTAAACAACGGAGCTGACTGTGCATCCTCCGCCCAAGGGGCATGTCTCACCTCTTTTGCAAGAGCAACGGGGGTTGGGTGAATTAGTTGGTGGTTTGGAGGTCAGAATGGATCCCACGGACTGAAAACAGGAATAGCTAGTTTTTACTGTATTTCTGTTAAAAGGTTTATGGAGATTATTTGATGGCGGGAAGTGCTTGTCTATTAGTTTGAGAAATTGCTTACCTACGCTATATTTGACGCTGAGGGAAAGGGGGGGGGCGAACCAGATAATATTTCTTTGTCTCTTGCGTCTGTGTTGGCTGGTGGATTGGTTGGGTATGTAGGATATTTTTTCGTTATAACCGCTCTCAATGAGGGCATTATTGTAATACGGGGCGGCTTGTTGGAAAATCTCAGGTGTGGATGAAAGGCTTGAAATTCTTTTACTAATATTGGGTATAAGGTTCTTAAATATGAGTGGGAGGTGGCAGGATTTGGTGTGGATGTACCAGAGTTGTTCGGTGGGTTTGTGATATGGCCTAGTTGAATTGTTGGTCAGGTCTAGGGATACGTCTAAAAAATCTACGCTAGTCAGGTTGGTGTCCATGGTGATGTTAAATCCGATTTCTTTTAGGAATGCGGTTCAATGTTTCCTGAATATGTCGAGTTCTTGCACGTTGTTGTTGCGGGATAGGCATAGGCCGTCGTCTTGGTAGAGGCCGAACTCTTGGTCAGGGAAT